>CM060400.1:44310590-45510590 GCA_030545235.1 Helianthus tuberosus
GGAATCTGAAGAATCAATTCGTTCTCTATACCCTAATCTATTCTAGTAATAGAATTTTAGACGAGTAACGGTAAATCTTGCTCTTTGATATATGTTCATTTGTTTCTGTTTACGGTCATTTAAGCTTTACCTTATGTGAATATATTTTAGTTATGACTAAGCATATCTATGTAGAAAATATCAGCACTAATAGTCACTCTAAGTATCTGTAAGTCTCTATTGACTTTTCGTACGGTAAGATTTTATTAAGATACGTTATAGAAGGACCATTAGGGCACATATATAAGGAAATTAACAAGTATAGTCATGACCATAGTTATGAATTTCAGATACACATGTGTGGTTAGGAGATTCTGGTTATATAAGTTAGTAATTCTGTTATAAAAGTTTCGTTTCTGTTACTTATACGATATGTTTGAAAATTTTCGAGGACGAAATTTCTTTTAAGGGGGTAATAGTTGTAATAACCGAAAATTTAAAATCATAATAAACTAATAATATTAAAAGACCTAATTATTTTATTAAATTAACCCATAGGAAACCCTAATTAAGACACCCAAGTAATTCCATACAAACCCTAAAAATTTCAGAATTTTCAGAATCAGGATTAGGGCCCCTAAAACTCAGGGGGGGTAAACCCTAGTTGATAATTATCTTCAAATTCTCGTTGTCACCTAATGAAATTTCAAAATTTTTGAGTCAGCTGAGCTAGTACCGAACGTGGCTACCCTATAGCCTATTATAGAACCTTACGGACCGCAACACTACCAAGCTTACGGTCCGTATGATGCCTTACGGACCGTAACGTTGGTAAGCTTACGGTCCGTAAGCTAAGCCAAATTCATGTATAAATAGCAGGCTTTGGGACAGGTTTCTGGGCATTCTTTCGACGAGAAAATTCGTTATATTCTCTGAGTTTTAGTCCGAATACTTCAATTAACACACACGAAACACAAATTAAGAGTAGCGGGGTGCTGCAGAACAGGGTAATAACTCGATCGCTATTACGATTCATTGTCCGATCAATCAATATATCCAATGGATGTTTAAGTGCTACCCACATTAGGGTTATACTTTGTCGTTCGTCGTTAATTCGATGGATGAGTTGAAGTATCGTACTTTGTCGTCCGTCGTTAATTCGATGGATGAGTTGAAGTATCGTACTTTGTCGTCCGTCGTTAATTCGATGGATGAGTTGAAGTATCGTGCTTTGTCGTCCGTCGTTAATTCGATGGATGAGTTTAAGTATCGCACTTTGTCATTCATTGTGAGAATTTGATCTCGTGAGTTATCGTAAAGGCTGTATTAAGTTACTAACCTAGTTGTGTGCATGTTATTTAAATTAGGTTAAAAGACTAATCAGTAGTCTAAACTCTGCTCGTATAAATCTGAAATATTATCACAAGTTAGCATCACTTTGGAATTGTTAAGGTACGGATCCTGACCCCACTTCTTATTGCTTCATATTCAAATTGTTATAAAACCCATTAAATTCATACACTCTTTACGTCTTTGATTATCGATTCATTTGACAGTCCGTTCGAATTCTATTCTAATCAATTGATTTAAGCTTTCATGTCGTGCGATAGTATTATGTTAATTATACTCATTATCGCATGTTCCAATATATGTTCCGTTCTGTTCTGAAAATAAGTTTTATAAGTTATGTGAATAAGATCAATTGTACTCTGATACCCTGAGTATCGCTTCTCGTGGAGTGTCCCACGAGCATGTTGTTGCGGCATCGACATCATGTGCTCCACCCGTGACGGAGAGATCAGTTCACGGCGTCTCTTAAGTACAAGTGTGGTACATATAAGCTATTAGGAGGCGTATGGATCGATCCTAGAATTTAAGTTAATGAGATGGATAACAGGTATGCCAACTGGCCATCTCGTGTGATAAGTATGCAGGAGTAGCTACCTGTGTATTGTCACGTTTTCAGTTTGCTCATGGGTACATCCGTAAGATATGATTATGAAATTTTGTTCTTGTATTGTATAAGTTTTGCATAAAGCGTTATTTGTTCTTTGAGCCTATAATTCCGTACTGAGCATTCGGCTCATTCCATATAAATTTTGTATTTACAGGTCAGCAGGTTATCTTGGGCGGGGAAAAGAGAGAAGAATAAAGCTTAGGAATAAATCTGAAGATGTTAGTTAATAAAGTTGAATGTGTCTACTTGTATATTAAACTTAAGTATCGTGTGGTTGTATCCTTGTCAAATA
Source organism: Helianthus tuberosus (assembly GCA_030545235.1). Lineage (NCBI taxonomy): Eukaryota > Viridiplantae > Streptophyta > Magnoliopsida > Asterales > Asteraceae > Helianthus > Helianthus tuberosus. Next base: position 44,312,819 of record CM060400.1, read on the forward strand.
AATAAATGGAATTATGACTTTTGTTTATGATATCACTGTTATTGTGACACGCCAGCCCTTCCGGGCTGGGGTGTTACAGCTATGGTATCAGAGCAAAGGCTCTTTCCTGTAGAAAACTTGAAGATAGTAATAAAAACCTGTGAGGAATGGGTAGATATCTATGATAGGATTCAATTTGGTCTCTTATTTGGTTTAATTCCTTTGTCTATTCGTATAGATATGCCTCCTCATCGTTCGCTACGTAGGAGTAATCGTACTAATCCTGTGCGTAACAACACTTCTTCGAATGAGACTCCAGTTGATCCAAGCGTAATTAATGCTATCAACCAGGCTGTTGCCGGGTTGCTTCCAAACCTGGTTGCTCAAACAGCTGAGGCCGTTATTCAACAAACTCGTCATCCAGAACGTAATAACACGAATCCAATCTCTGGTGAAGAAATTCGGGAGAATACCACGAACCATACTACCTATAGTATAGACATATGGATCGCTAAATTCCAAAAACAAAAGCCGAAATCCTTTAGTCACGCTACTAATCCAGTCGAAGCAAGAAACTGGATAGCTCATATTGAAAAGATCTTCGGAGTTCTTGGAGTTCCGGAGCAATACAAAGTTAGATTGGCTACCTACAAATTTGAAGATGACGCACAAACTTGGTGGGAAGGATATAAGCATGTCAAAGGAGGGGATGATTTTGACACTAATCTTTCATGGGTCGACTTTCGTATCATCTTTTACGATAAGTATTTTTCGACCGCTGATAAAGAAGCTTATATCAGGGAGTATGCAGTGATTCGACAGGGAAGTGATGAACCAGCCTTTGAGTTCATTACTAGATTTGCAAGGTTGGCTAGTATTGTAGGAGACGTTGCAGGATCAGCAGAAGTCCAAGCAGAAAAATGCAAGTGGGCAGTTAATGATCGAATTCGGAAGTCGATCATGTACATGAAATTTAAGGATATCACCGAAGTTGCTGATGCAATCAAAACTTTTGAATTCGAAAGGAAAGAATTCTTATCTCGAACTGGGGATAATAAGAAGAGAAATAGGGAAGGACAATTTAAGCAGGAAATTGGCCAATCATCCACTACTCCACAGCATCAAGATCGCAAAGTGCAAGGAAATCAAAACTCTGGAAATCAGGCACGTCCATGGCAACCTAGACTGCAAAACCCGAGACCTGCTCAAAACCAGATTCAGTTGTATGCAGAACCTATTAGAGCTCAACCATTGAATCAACATGTAAACCCAAATCAAATTACATATCCTCTATGTAATATTTGTGGTAAGAGACATCAGGGCGTATGTCATCGAAGTACAGGAGCATGCTTTAGATGTGGCCAAACTGGACACATGATTAAGGAGTGTACACAGAAAGACACTAGAAAGAATAACCGATCAAACGTTGCACCACCCAATGTTGGAGGAAGAGTTTTCGCACTTTCTGCTACTGATGCTGCTAATGTCCCAGGTACTGTGTCGGGAACCCTTCAGCTTGGTAAACATAGTATCTATGTGTTATTCGATACAGGAGCGACTCATTCTTTAGTATCCCATTCGTTTACTAAGTACCTTCCGATAAAACCAACTCTCTTAAATCATACCTTAATCATTTCTACTCCCATGGAAAATTCATCCGCAATCACTTACGTATATAAAGATTGTCCGATCCATATTGAATCTATTATGTGTAAGGCAGACCTATTTCCAATACATATGTGTGACTTTGATGTTATTCTAGGAATAGATTGGTTGTCTAGACATCGCGTAACTATAGATTGTCATTCTCGCCATGTTATTTTCGGTAATCTTCATCATCCTGATATTATATATCAAGGATCTCAAGCTCATAAATCTCTTAAGATTATCTCTGCGCTCAAAGCTCGAAAATTCATATCAAACGGTTGTGCTGGATTCCTAGCATCGATTAGGGATACTTCTGCTAGTGTTAAGAGTATCGATAACCACTCCGTTGTTCGTGAATATCCTGATGTATTTCCGGATGAACTACCGGGATTACCACCTGACCGTCAAGTAGAATTCACCATCGACTTGATTCCTGGTGCCGAACCTATTTCTAAAGCTCCATATCGTATGGCTCCAATGGAACTGAAGGAGTTGAAGGAACAATTGCAAGAATTGTTAGATCTAGGATTCATAAGACCCAGTGTTTCACCTTGGGGTGCTCCGGTCTTATTTGTGAAGAAGAAAGACGGTAGTATGCGTTTATGTATTGACTACCGAGAACTGAACAAGATTACTATTCGTAATCAGTATCCTCTGCCTCGCATTGATGATCTCTTTGATCAACTTCAGGGGGCTCAGTTCTTCTCAAAAATTGACCTGAGGTCCGGGTATCATCAGCTAAAGATCAAGAATGATGATGTTCCCAAGACCGCCTTTCGTACTCGTTATGGTCATTACGAATTTTTGGTTATGCCCTTTGGGCTAACTAATGCACCCGCAGTCTTCATGGATTTGATGAATCGCGTATTTCACCAATTCCTAGACAAATTCGTTATTGTCTTTATCGATGACATTCTAGTGTATTCTAAGAGTCACGAAGAGCATCAAGCACATCTACATGCAGTTCTTGGAACCTTGCGACATGAGAAGTTGTACGCTAAGTTTTCTAAATGTGACTTTTGGCTTAGCCAAGTGGCATTTTTAGGTCATGTCGTATCAGCAGAAGGAATTATGGTAGACCCAACAAAGGTTGAAGCTATTACAAAATGGCCAAGACCTACTTCTGTAACCGAAATACGAAGTTTCTTGGGTCTTGCTGGCTATTACCGAAGATTTGTTGAAGGATTCTCGGTAATTGCTTTACCACTCACCAAACTCCTAAGGAAAGGAGTGAAGTACTCATGGAATGAAGAACAAGAGAAAAGTTTTAAAGAATTGAAGAAACGACTCGTATCTTCTCCGATACTCACTCTCCCTTCTGGATCAGGAGGTTACCAAGTCTACAGTGATGCCTCAAAGAAAGGATTAGGTTGTGTGCTAATGCAACATGGGAAGGTTATCGCTTATGCCTCCCGTCAGTTGAAGCCTTATGAAGTTAACTACCCTACACATGATTTAGAACTAGCCGCAGTAGTCTTTGCACTTAAGATTTGGCGACACTATCTGTATGGTGAGAGTTGTGACATCTTTACCGATCACAAAAGCCTCAAGTACATATTTACGCAGAAGGAGCTAAATATGAGGCAAAGAAGGTGGTTAGAACTTTTAAAAGATTACGACGCAAATATTCAATACCACCCAGGCAAAGCCAATGTTGTAGCTGACGCGTTGAGCCGAAAGAATTCCGGGACTATATCTTGCTTACAAATTCAGCCTCGTATTAGGAAAGATCTTGAAAGGATGAACATTTGGCTTCAGGTTAGTAAATCTGATGGATATCTAGCTAGAATGCAGATTGAACCCGACCTCATATCACGGATTAAAGATGCACAAAAGCAAGATGGAGAACTTTGGGCAATTGTGCAAAATCTTGAGATAGGTAAGCAATCTGAATTGAGTATAGATCATCATGGAGTGATTTGGTGTGGCAAAAGACTTTGTATACCCGATGACTCCAGCCTTCGTGAGTCATTGTTAGCCGAAGCTCACAGCTCACCATTTTCGATTCACCCAGGATCTACCAAGATGTATAGAGATTTAAGACAGAACTTCTGGTGGAATGGCATGAAGGAAGACGTTGCTCGATACGTAAGTAAATGCCTCACTTGCCAACAAGAGAAAATTGAACACAAACGAGCAAGCGGTTTGTTGCAGCCATTGGATATTCCCATATGGAAGTGGGATGAGATCACAATGGATTTTGTTACCGGTTTGCCTAAGACTTTCAAGAAGAATGATGTTATATGGGTTGTTGTCGATAGATTGTCGAAGTCAGCACATTTTCTGCCAATTCAGCAAGGATTTTTGGTTAATAAGTTATCCGAAATATTTCTTCAAGAAATTATTCGACTCCATGGCACACCATCTTCCATTGTTTCCGATAGAGATCCACGTTTCACCTCACGATTTTGGAAAGGTTTTCAGGCAGCTTGGGGTACACGACTGAAGTTTAGTACGGCTTTCCATCCACAAACAGATGGGCAGTCAGAACGTACGATTCAGACCTTGGAAGACATGCTCCGAGCATGTGCACTTGAATGGTCTGGAAACTGGGATGAATATCTATGTCTTGTTGAGTTCGCTTACAACAATAGTTGGCAAGCAAGTATTGGCATGGCACCTTTTGAACTTTTGTACGGTCGGAAATGTCGTGCACCGATATGCTGGGATGAAGTTGGAGAAAAAATTATTGAAGGGCCAGAACTAGTTCAGATTACAAATGAAAAAGTCACTATGGCACGAGAAAAACTAAAAGAAGCTCAGAGCAGACAAAAGAGCTATGCAGATCAAGATAGACGACCACTCGAATTTAAAATTGGTGACCACGTTTTCTTAAAGGTATCACCTTGGCGTGGCGTTCGTAGATTTGGAATTAAAGGGAAGCTTAGTCCCCGTTTCATCGGTCCGTTTGAAATCCTTGAAAGAATTGGAGAAGTGTCATATCGACTGGCTTTACCTCCTCAGCTCTCTCACGTTCATAACGTTTTTCATGTCTCCTCGTTAAGAGGATACAATTATCATCCACTTCATGTCATTAGTTATCCGTTACTAACAATTCACGAAGATTTGTCCTACGAAGAGGAGCCAGAAGCCATTTTAGATCGACAAGAAAAGGTTTTGCGTAGGAAAGTAATTCCGTTTGTTAAGGTCCTCTGGAAAAATCACTCTGAACACGAAGCAACATGGGAATCTGAAGAATCAATTCGTTCTCTATACCCTAATCTATTCTAGTAATAGAATTTTAGACGAGTAACGGTAAATCTTGCTCTTTGATATATGTTCATTTGTTTCTGTTTACGGTCATTTAAGCTTTACCTTATGTGAATATATTTTAGTTATGACTAAGCATATCTATGTAGAAAATATCAGTACTAATAGTCACTCTAAGTATCTGTAAGTCTCTATTGACTTTTCGTACGGTAAGATTTTATTAAGATACGTTATAGAAGGACCATTAGGGCACATATATAAGGAAATTAACAAGTATAGTCATGACCATAGTTATGAATTTCAGATACACATGTGTGGTTAGGAGATTCTGGTTATATAAGTTAGTAATTCTGTTATAAAAGTTTCGTTTCTGTTACTTATACGATATGTTTGAAAAATTTCGAGGACGAAATTTCTTTTAAGGGGGTAATAGTTGTAATAACCGAAAATTTAAAATCATAATAAACTAATAATATTAAAAGACCTAATTATTTTATTAAATTAACCCATAGGAAACCCTAATTAAGACACCCAAGTAATTCCATACAAACCCTAAAAATTTCAGAATTTTCAGAATCAGGATTAGGGCCCCTAAAACTCAGGGGGGGGTAAACCCTAGTTGATAATTATCTTCAAATTCTCGTTGTCACCTAATGAAATTTCAAAATTTTTGAGTCAGCTGAGCTAGTACCGAACGTGGCTACCCTATAGCCTATTATAGAACCTTACGGACCGCAACACTACCAAGCTTACGGTCCGTATGATGCCTTACGGACCGTAACGTTGGTAAGCTTACGGTCCGTAAGCTAAGCCAAATTCGTGTATAAATAGCAGGCTTTGGGACAGGTTTCTGGGCATTCTTTCGACGAGAAAATTCGTTATATTCTCTGAGTTTTAGTCCGAATACTTCAATTAACACACACGAAACACAAATTAAGAGTAGCGGGGTGCTGCAGAACAGGGTAATAACTCGATCGCTATTACGATTCATTGTCCGATCAATCAATATATCCAATGGATGTTTAAGTGCTACCCACATTAGGGTTATACTTTGTCGTTCGTCGTTAATTCGATGGATGAGTTGAAGTATCGTACTTTGTCGTCCGTCGTTAATTCGATGGATGAGTTGAAGTATCGTACTTTGTCGTCCGTCGTTAATTCGATGGATGAGTTGAAGTATCGTGCTTTGTCGTCCGTCGTTAATTCGATGGATGAGTTTAAGTATCGCACTTTGTCATTCATTGTGAGAATTTGATCTCGTGAGTTATCGTAAAGGCTGTATTAAGTTACTAACCTAGTTGTGTGCATGTTATTTAAATTAGGTTAAAAGACTAATCAGTAGTCTAAACTCTGCTCGTATAAATCTGAAATATTATCACAAGTTAGCATCACTTTGGAATTGTTAAGGTACGGATCCTGACCCCACTTCTTATTGCTTCATATTCAAATTGTTATAAAACCCATTAAATTCATACACTCTTTACGTCTTTGATTATCGATTCATTTGACAGTCCGTTCGAATTCTATTCTAATCAATTGATTTAAGCTTTCATGTCGTGCGATAGTATTATGTTAATTATACTCATTATCGCATGTTCCAATATATGTTCCGTTCTGTTCTGAAAATAAGTTTTATAAGTTATGTGAATAAGATCAATTGTACTCTGATACCCTGAGTATCGCTTCTCGTGGAGTGTCCCACGAGCATGTTGTTGCGGCATCGACATCATGTGCTCCACCCGTGACGGAGAGATCAGTTCACGGCGTCTCTTAAGTACAAGTGTGGTACATATAAGCTATTAGGAGGCGTATGGATCGATCCTAGAATTTAAGTTAATGAGATGGATAACAGGTATGCCAACTGGCCATCTCGTGTGATAAGTATGCAGGAGTAGCTACCTGTGTATTGTCACGTTTTCAGTTTGCTCATGGGTACATCCGTAAGATATGATTATGAAATTTTGTTCTTGTATTGTATAAGTTTTGCATAAAGCGTTATTTGTTCTTTGAGCCTATAATTCCGTACTGAGCATTCGGCTCATTCCATATAAATTTTGTATTTACAGGTCAGCAGGTTATCTTGGGCGGGGAAAAGAGAGAAGAATAAAGCTTAGGAATAAATCTGAAGATGTTAGTTAATAAAGTTGAATGTGTCTACTTGTATATTAAACTTAAGTATCGTGTGGTTGTATCCTTGTCAAATAAATAAATGGAATTATGACTTTTGTTTATGATATCACTGTTATTGTGACACGCCAGCCCTTCCGGGCTGGGGTGTTACAGCTATGGTATCAGAGCAAAGGCTCTTTCCTGTAGAAAACTTGAAGATAGTAATAAAAACCTGTGAGGAATGGGTAGATATCTATGATAGGATTCAATTTGGTCTCTTATTTGGTTTAATTCCTTTGTCTATTCGTATAGATATGCCTCCTCATCGTTCGCTACGTAGGAGTAATCGTACTAATCCTGTGCGTAACAACACTTCTTCGAATGAGACTCCAGTTGATCCAAGCGTAATTAATGCTATCAACCAGGCTGTTGCCGGGTTGCTTCCAAACCTGGTTGCTCAAACAGCTGAGGCCGTTATTCAACAAACTCGTCATCCAGAACGTAATAACACGAATCCAATCTCTGGTGAAGAAATTCGGGAGAATACCACGAACCATACTACCTATAGTATAGACATATGGATCGCTAAATTCCAAAAACAAAAGCCGAAATCCTTTAGTCACGCTACTAATCCAGTCGAAGCAAGAAACTGGATAGCTCATATTGAAAAGATCTTCGGAGTTCTTGGAGTTCCGGAGCAATACAAAGTTAGATTGGCTACCTACAAATTTGAAGATGACGCACAAACTTGGTGGGAAGGATATAAGCATGTCAAAGGAGGGGATGATTTTGACACTAATCTTTCATGGGTCGACTTTCGTATCATCTTTTACGATAAGTATTTTTCGACCGCTGATAAAGAAGCTTATATCAGGGAGTATGCAGTGATTCGACAGGGAAGTGATGAACCAGCCTTTGAGTTCATTACTAGATTTGCAAGGTTGGCTAGTATTGTAGGAGACGTTGCAGGATCAGCAGAAGTCCAAGCAGAAAAATGCAAGTGGGCAGTTAATGATCGAATTCGGAAGTCGATCATGTACATGAAATTTAAGGATATCACCGAAGTTGCTGATGCAATCAAAACTTTTGAATTCGAAAGGAAAGAATTCTTATCTCGAACTGGGGATAATAAGAAGAGAAATAGGGAAGGACAATTTAAGCAGGAAATTGGCCAATCATCCACTACTCCACAGCATCAAGATCGCAAAGTGCAAGGAAATCAAAACTCTGGAAATCAGGCACGTCCATGGCAACCTAGACTGCAAAACCCGAGACCTGCTCAAAACCAGATTCAGTTGTATGCAGAACCTATTAGAGCTCAACCATTGAATCAACATGTAAACCCAAATCAAATTACATATCCTCTATGTAATATTTGTGGTAAGAGACATCAGGGCGTATGTCATCGAAGTACAGGAGCATGCTTTAGATGTGGCCAAACTGGACACATGATTAAGGAGTGTACACAGAAAGACACTAGAAAGAATAACCGATCAAACGTTGCACCACCCAATGTTGGAGGAAGAGTTTTCGCACTTTCTGCTACTGATGCTGCTAATGTCCCAGGTACTGTGTCGGGAACCCTTCAGCTTGGTAAACATAGTATCTATGTGTTATTCGATACAGGAGCGACTCATTCTTTAGTATCCCATTCGTTTACTAAGTACCTTCCGATAAAACCAACTCTCTTAAATCATACCTTAATCATTTCTACTCCCATGGAAAATTCATCCGCAATCACTTACGTATATAAAGATTGTCCGATCCATATTGAATCTATTATGTGTAAGGCAGACCTATTTCCAATACATATGTGTGACTTTGATGTTATTCTAGGAATAGATTGGTTGTCTAGACATCGCGTAACTATAGATTGTCATTCTCGCCATGTTATTTTCGGTAATCTTCATCATCCTGATATTATATATCAAGGATCTCAAGCTCATAAATCTCTTAAGATTATCTCTGCGCTCAAAGCTCGAAAATTCATATCAAACGGTTGTGCTGGATTCCTAGCATCGATTAGGGATACTTCTGCTAGTGTTAAGAGTATCGATAACCACTCCGTTGTTCGTGAATATCCTGATGTATTTCCGGATGAACTACCGGGATTACCACCTGACCGTCAAGTAGAATTCACCATCGACTTGATTCCTGGTGCCGAACCTATTTCTAAAGCTCCATATCGTATGGCTCCAATGGAACTGAAGGAGTTGAAGGAACAATTGCAAGAATTGTTAGATCTAGGATTCATAAGACCCAGTGTTTCACCTTGGGGTGCTCCGGTCTTATTTGTGAAGAAGAAAGACGGTAGTATGCGTTTATGTATTGACTACCGAGAACTGAACAAGATTACTATTCGTAATCAGTATCCTCTGCCTCGCATTGATGATCTCTTTGATCAACTTCAGGGGGCTCAGTTCTTCTCAAAAATTGACCTGAGGTCCGGGTATCATCAGCTAAAGATCAAGAATGATGATGTTCCCAAGACCGCCTTTCGTACTCGTTATGGTCATTACGAATTTTTGGTTATGCCCTTTGGGCTAACTAATGCACCCGCAGTCTTCATGGATTTGATGAATCGCGTATTTCACCAATTCCTAGACAAATTCGTTATTGTCTTTATCGATGACATTCTAGTGTATTCTAAGAGTCACGAAGAGCATCAAGCACATCTACATGCAGTTCTTGGAACCTTGCGACATGAGAAGTTGTACGCTAAGTTTTCTAAATGTGACTTTTGGCTTAGCCAAGTGGCATTTTTAGGTCATGTCGTATCAGCAGAAGGAATTATGGTAGACCCAACAAAGGTTGAAGCTATTACAAAATGGCCAAGACCTACTTCTGTAACCGAAATACGAAGTTTCTTGGGTCTTGCTGGCTATTACCGAAGATTTGTTGAAGGATTCTCGGTAATTGCTTTACCACTCACCAAACTCCTAAGGAAAGGAGTGAAGTACTCATGGAATGAAGAACAAGAGAAAAGTTTTAAAGAATTGAAGAAACGACTCGTATCTTCTCCGATACTCACTCTCCCTTCTGGATCAGGAGGTTACCAAGTCTACAGTGATGCCTCAAAGAAAGGATTAGGTTGTGTGCTAATGCAACATGGGAAGGTTATCGCTTATGCCTCCCGTCAGTTGAAGCCTTATGAAGTTAACTACCCTACACATGATTTAGAACTAGCCGCAGTAGTCTTTGCACTTAAGATTTGGCGACACTATCTGTATGGTGAGAGTTGTGACATCTTTACCGATCACAAAAGCCTCAAGTACATATTTACGCAGAAGGAGCTAAATATGAGGCAAAGAAGGTGGTTAGAACTTTTAAAAGATTACGACGCAAATATTCAATACCACCCAGGCAAAGCCAATGTTGTAGCTGACGCGTTGAGCCGAAAGAATTCCGGGACTATATCTTGCTTACAAATTCAGCCTCGTATTAGGAAAGATCTTGAAAGGATGAACATTTGGCTTCAGGTTAGTAAATCTGATGGATATCTAGCTAGAATGCAGATTGAACCCGACCTCATATCACGGATTAAAGATGCACAAAAGCAAGATGGAGAACTTTGGGCAATTGTGCAAAATCTTGAGATAGGTAAGCAATCTGAATTGAGTATAGATCATCATGGAGTGATTTGGTGTGGCAAAAGACTTTGTATACCCGATGACTCCAGCCTTCGTGAGTCATTGTTAGCCGAAGCTCACAGCTCACCATTTTCGATTCACCCAGGATCTACCAAGATGTATAGAGATTTAAGACAGAACTTCTGGTGGAATGGCATGAAGGAAGACGTTGCTCGATACGTAAGTAAATGCCTCACTTGCCAACAAGAGAAAATTGAACACAAACGAGCAAGCGGTTTGTTGCAGCCATTGGATATTCCCATATGGAAGTGGGATGAGATCACAATGGATTTTGTTACCGGTTTGCCTAAGACTTTCAAGAAGAATGATGTTATATGGGTTGTTGTCGATAGATTGTCGAAGTCAGCACATTTTCTGCCAATTCAGCAAGGATTTTTGGTTAATAAGTTATCCGAAATATTTCTTCAAGAAATTATTCGACTCCATGGCACACCATCTTCCATTGTTTCCGATAGAGATCCACGTTTCACCTCACGATTTTGGAAAGGTTTTCAGGCAGCTTGGGGTACACGACTGAAGTTTAGTACAGCTTTCCATCCACAAACAGATGGGCAGTCAGAACGTACGATTCAGACCTTGGAAGACATGCTCCGAGCATGTGCACTTGAATGGTCTGGAAACTGGGATGAATATCTATGTCTTGTTGAGTTCGCTTACAACAATAGTTGGCAAGCAAGTATTGGCATGGCACCTTTTGAACTTTTGTACGGTCGGAAATGTCGTGCACCGATATGCTGGGATGAAGTTGGAGAAAAAATTATTGAAGGGCCAGAACTAGTTCAGATTACAAATGAAAAAGTCACTATGGCACGAGAAAAACTAAAAGAAGCTCAGAGCAGACAAAAGAGCTATGCAGATCAAGATAGACGACCACTCGAATTTAAAATTGGTGACCACGTTTTCTTAAAGGTATCACCTTGGCGTGGCGTTCGTAGATTTGGAATTAAAGGGAAGCTTAGTCCCCGTTTCATCGGTCCGTTTGAAATCCTTGAAAGAATTGGAGAAGTGTCATATCGACTGGCTTTACCTCCTCAGCTCTCTCACGTTCATAACGTTTTTCATGTCTCCTCGTTAAGAGGATACAATTATCATCCACTTCATGTCATTAGTTATCCGTTACTAACAATTCACGAAGATTTGTCCTACGAAGAGGAGCCAGAAGCCATTTTAGATCGACAAGAAAAGGTTTTGCGTAGGAAAGTAATTCCGTTTGTTAAGGTCCTCTGGAAAAATCACTCTGAACACGAAGCAACATGGGAATCTGAAGAATCAATTCGTTCTCTATACCCTAATCTATTCTAGTAATAGAATTTTAGACGAGTAACGGTAAATCTTGCTCTTTGATATATGTTCATTTGTTTCTGTTTACGGTCATTTAAGCTTTACCTTATGTGAATATATTTTAGTTATGACTAAGCATATCTATGTAGAAAATATCAGTACTAATAGTCACTCTAAGTATCTGTAAGTCTCTATTGACTTTTCGTACGGTAAGATTTTATTAAGATACGTTATAGAAGGACCATTAGGGCACATATATAAGGAAATTAACAAGTATAGTCATGACCATAGTTATGAATTTCAGATACACATGTGTGGTTAGGAGATTCTGGTTATATAAGTTAGTAATTCTGTTATAAAAGTTTCGTTTCTGTTACTTATACGATATGTTTGAAAAATTTCGAGGACGAAATTTCTTTTAAGGGGGTAATAGTTGTAATAACCGAAAATTTAAAATCATAATAAACTAATAATATTAAAAGACCTAATTATTTTATTAAATTAACCCATAGGAAACCCTAATTAAGACACCCAAGTAATTCCATACAAACCCTAAAAATTTCAGAATTTTCAGAATCAGGATTAGGGCCCCTAAAACTCAGGGGGGGGTAAACCCTAGTTGATAATTATCTTCAAATTCTCGTTGTCACCTAATGAAATTTCAAAATTTTTGAGTCAGCTGAGCTAGTACCGAACGTGGCTACCCTATAGCCTATTATAGAACCTTACGGACCGCAACACTACCAAGCTTACGGTCCGTATGATGCCTTACGGACCGTAACGTTGGTAAGCTTACGGTCCGTAAGCTAAGCCAAATTCGTGTATAAATAGCAGGCTTTGGGACAGGTTTCTGGGCATTCTTTCGACGAGAAAATTCGTTATATTCTCTGAGTTTTAGTCCGAATACTTCAATTAACACACACGAAACACAAATTAAGAGTAGCGGGGTGCTGCAGAACAGGGTAATAACTCGATCGCTATTACGATTCATTGTCCGATCAATCAATATATCCAATGGATGTTTAAGTGCTACCCACATTAGGGTTATACTTTGTCGTTCGTCGTTAATTCGATGGATGAGTTGAAGTATCGTACTTTGTCGTCCGTCGTTAATTCGATGGATGAGTTGAAGTATCGTACTTTGTCGTCCGTCGTTAATTCGATGGATGAGTTGAAGTATCGTGCTTTGTCGTCCGTCGTTAATTCGATGGATGAGTTTAAGTATCGCACTTTGTCATTCATTGTGAGAATTTGATCTCGTGAGTTATCGTAAAGGCTGTATTAAGTTACTAACCTAGTTGTGTGCATGTTATTTAAATTAGGTTAAAAGACTAATCAGTAGTCTAAACTCTGCTCGTATAAATCTGAAATATTATCACAAGTTAGCATCACTTTGGAATTGTTAAGGTACGGATCCTGACCCCACTTCTTATTGCTTCATATTCAAATTGTTATAAAACCCATTAAATTCATACACTCTTTACGTCTTTGATTATCGATTCATTTGACAGTCCGTTCGAATTCTATTCTAATCAATTGATTTAAGCTTTCATGTCGTGCGATAGTATTATGTTAATTATACTCATTATCGCATGTTCCAATATATGTTCCGTTCTGTTCTGAAAATAAGTTTTATAAGTTATGTGAATAAGATCAATTGTACTCTGATACCCTGAGTATCGCTTCTCGTGGAGTGTCCCACGAGCATGTTGTTGCGGCATCGACATCATGTGCTCCACCCGTGACGGAGAGATCAGTTCACGGCGTCTCTTAAGTACAAGTGTGGTACATATAAGCTATTAGGAGGCGTATGGATCGATCCTAGAATTTAAGTTAATGAGATGGATAACAGGTATGCCAACTGGCCATCTCGTGTGATAAGTATGCAGGAGTAGCTACCTGTGTATTGTCACGTTTTCAGTTTGCTCATGGGTACATCTGTAAGATATGATTATGAAATTTTGTTCTTGTATTGTATAAGTTTTGCATAAAGCGTTATTTGTTCTTTGAGCCTATAATTCCGTACTGAGCATTCGGCTCATTCCGTATAAATTTTGTATTTACAGGTCAGCAGGTTATCTTGGGCGGGGAAAAGAGAGAAGAATAAAGCTTAGGAATAAATCTGAAGATGTTAGTTAATAAAGTTGAATGTGTCTACTTGTATATTAAACTTAAGTATCGTGTGGTTGTATCCTTGTCAAATAAATAAATGGAATTATGACTTTTGTTTATGATATCACTGTTATTGTGACACGCCAGCCCTTCCGGGCTGGGGTGTTACATTTACAATCTTGAGATTTCACCAGGAAATCTTTTATTTTACAAAACATGTTTCTTTATTTTTATTCTGAGCCACTTCCTTAAGCTGATAGTGCTTCACGGCACTTTTCCTGGATCACAACAGATCACCTGAAACATGTTTGAAAAAGGTTTTGTCAGCGGGAAATACTGAGTGAATCATTCTTTTATAAAAACGACTCGTTTATTATAATTTACAGTATTAAGAGAGATTACAATGTTTCTGATATCAAACCAACTACCCACGGTATTTGTCACTCGACCGGATCTGTGACTATGGTCATATCCCCCATTGGCTGCCCCAATGGTGACGATTATCAAGTAATGTATACAAAACCCCACATACCGGCTGTAACTTGGTGATTACAAAGACTTAATCCCCGTAATATAACTTTGAAATAACATGCTTTTGAAATCAAATTTGATAAAAAGAGAATGACTCACATTTCAGATTTAACAGGGCATATTCTACTGATTAGCCTTGATAACCTAGTTTAAATAATCAAGCACACAAAATAGGTTAGTAACTTAATACAGCATTTACGATAACTCACGAGATTGAAACCTTCACAACGAATGACAAAGTGCGATACTTAAACATCCATCGATTTAACGACGAATGACAAAGCATAAACCCTAATGTGGGCAGCACTTAAACATCCATTGGATAGTTTAATCGATCGGACATTGAATCGTAGCAGCGATCGAGTTATTACCCTGAATTGTGGCAGCACTTCGTGATCAGTGTGTGTTTTTAGACTATTTCTATAATAACTCGTAGTGTAATTGGAATTTAAACGTCGCATCAATGCCCAAAATCAAGTCCCACAGCAACCTATTTATATCTGAAAAATCGCCCCCCTCGCGCCACGCGAGGGGTTCTCTTGTTCCTGTCGCGTGGCGCGACAGGCCCTATTCTACCCTAGGGTTGCTTCGTGTCCCAGTAGCTTGGCTGAGTTGGTTTCGTGTAATTTTTAATTTTTGACAGCAAACTGTGTGGATTTTACCGACTAGGGTTTACCCCCCCCCCCCCCCCCTGAGTTTTAGGGGCCCTAATCCTGATTCCAAATGTTCTGAAAATTTTAGGGATTATGCAGAATCACTTGGGTTTCTCAATTAGGGTTTCCTATTGGATAATTAAAATAATAAATAGTACTTTTTGATGAGAGTTGTTACACCTTTTCAGTTTGTTATATATATTTACACTAAAAATTAAAAACCGAATGGGTTCCTGGGAACCCGTTCTTTGTTAATAGGTCCGCCCCTGTCTACTATTCTTATTACTATAGCTTTGAATATATTGCTCAACGGGGAATATATATATATATATAGTGTGAGGTTCATTGGAGAATTCTAAAAAAGTGAGGAACAACGGGGAACCGACTCAAACGAACTCCAATTGGACTCATTCCAGCGGTGTTGGAACCGGCTCGTCGAACCCTAACTAGGATCTCTTAACCCTAAACCCTAACCCATAAACCCTAAATATATTAGGGTTTGACTTTTAGGGTTTAGCTTTAGGGTTTAGCCTTAGGGTTTAGGGTTTAGCTTTTGGGTTTAGGGTTTAGCTTTAGGGTATAGCTTTAGGTTTAGCCTTTAGGGTTTAGCTTTTAGGGTTTATAGTTTAGATTTTACGGTTTAGCTTAGGTTTTAGCCTTATTTTTTAGATTTAGGGTTTAGAATTTAGGAGTTAGGATTCAGTGTTTAGGGTTAAGAGATTTTAGTTAGGGTTCGACGAGCCGGTTCCAATGCCACTGGAATGAGTCCAATCGAAGTTCATTTGAGGTGGTTCCCCGCTGTTCTCCACTTTTTTAGTGTTTCCCAATGAACCTTCCCCTATATATATATATATATATAGGCTAAGGCTCCATAGGAAACCCTTATGTTTTTAAAAAACCCTAGAAAACCCAACGTCCCGACATTTTTTTTTTTTTGAAAAAAAAATAACACATGCAATATACATGTTTTTAAGAGTTTTGGGCAAAAAAAAAAAAACAAAAAAGCGCCGAAGGAATTTAAAAAAAAATAAATAAACAAGTTTCAACATTTTTTGTCTAACACATGTTAGTCACAAAAGTTGCTGAAATTTGTTTATTTTTTTTTTAAATTATCTTTCGGCGCTTTTTTATTTTTTTTTGGCCCAAAACTCTTAAAAACATGTATATTACATGTGTTATTTAAAAAAAAATGTCGGGAGGTTGGGTTTTCTAGGATTTTTTAAAAACATAAGGGTTTTCTACCTAGCACTACCCTATATATATATATATGTAGGATTAGGTTCAAACGTGAACAAAATCCCAAGAGTGAACTGCGTGAACTGATCTGGGCCTTTAATTTTTATGATCTTGAGATTAAAGTGAGTGGCATGATGGTAATTATTTGGTTAATTTTTTTTCATTTAATTAAATACAAAAAGGGTATATGTGTAATTTCAATCTTAAATTGATTGCATAAATCTCTCACAAATCAAGTAATCAATTATCCTCTTAAATTAATTGCATAAATCTCTCACAAATCAAATCAAGGATTAGGAAAGATGTAACTTAATTCAATTATTAAAATAATTATTTGTTTAAATGCAATGTACACATGTGTATTCTGATTTTGCCCTCTTTTTAATGCGATGTACACATGTGTATATCATCTGTTTTTGTGATATCTTAGAATTTTTTTTGTATTGAATGTTGATGTACACATGTGAATTACTGTACACATATGTACGATGCTGAGTACATATGTGTAATGTTCTATTTATATCCAAGTACACATGTGTATACCGTTGAAATATGAAGGTTACGTGGATCTTAAAAATCAAAATTTAAATTCTGGTGATGAAATCTGAAATAAAAATTAAAATTGAAATCTGGTGATTTGTTGTTTGTTTTGATAATTATCTTATTAATAAATAAACTTAATGCGGATAATGAATTTAAATTAGGAAAGATGTAACTTAATTCAATTATTAAAATAATGATTTAAATCTAATTTTTCATATAATTACACTCCTACCCTTGACAACTAAAAAGGAAATCAAGGGTCCATATCTGTTCACGCAGTTCACTCTTGGGAGGTTGTTCACGCTGGAACCCTACCCTATATATATATATATATATATATATATATATATATATATATTGAGATTTTGAATTGGAAAAATAAGTATATGTTTTTTCCATTTTTGAACAAGAAAATAAAATTGAAAGACCTAGAAAAGTATTCGTTGTTTTAATTTAACATAGCCCTTGTCTTAATTCTTGCTTGGTGTATTGATTTCATATACAATTTTTCTCTAATTTCAAGTTATATTCCTCGACCCGTTCAAGTGTGATATTCTAGGAACCAAAGAAAATAACCGGATTGGAAAGGGCAGATTCCAAGAAATTGCCATATGCCTCGCCGATTAAGACATTCCAAGATGCCGTTCAAAAAAAAAAAAAAAAAAAAAAAAGACTTTCCAAGATAATGACATTCTAATTTTAAAACAGTGGGAAACAAAACATGCAATCTAGGCATTACACATGGAGCATCCTGACTAGCTAAGTGTTACATGAAAGACATATATCATAAAATAATGATTATTTTGACTTAATTATTTGATCAACCAAACAATAGTTATATAATTAAAATGTAAACATATAATTTAAGGTAATTAATTAGTAATTCATATAAGCTTATGATAATATACGGGGCGAAGTATGATTTTTAATGACCTTATAATCTGCTTTAGATATGTTTTCTGA
Organism: Helianthus tuberosus; assembly: GCA_030545235.1. NCBI lineage: Eukaryota > Viridiplantae > Streptophyta > Magnoliopsida > Asterales > Asteraceae > Helianthus > Helianthus tuberosus. The sequence continues at coordinate 44,330,733 of CM060400.1, forward strand.
CTTTCTCCAACAACACAATTTGATGAATCCACACCATTTCTTTATTTTCATTTTCCGCAACATGCCTTCATCTGTATATTGCTGGGTACTTGGGTCAAACTATGACACATTTAGTGAATACAATCTACGAATTAGCAACAAACCCACAAAATAAATAAAAAGTAATTTTAATTGTCGTTTGACAAATTACGGACGGGTGTCGTTTGACAATTTATGGACGGGTACCAAATGATTCCACATAATCCCAAAAAAATAAAAAAAAAATAAAAAAATAAAAAATTAATTGACGTGGGATAAGTTAAATGCATTGACCTATTGTAAATCATTCTAAGTTCTAGTTTGATGTGTATTAATTTATTTGATTTTTCTTTGGTTTCAAGTTATCTCAAACAAAATAAGAAATAAATCGTCAACAACTGTGATCTTTGAAGATCTAAGGAAAAAATTTTGATTCGAGATTGGAAGTAGGGGTGCAAACGAGTTGAGCCGAGCCCGAGCTCGGTATCGTTTGATGTTTATTTTCAAAGCTCGAGCTCGACATGTTGGTAGTTTCTCAAGAGCTTGGCTTGTTTATTATCTTTTTGTTAATATATTAATAAAAAATATAAATAATGAACTTTTTTAGGCTCGCAAGCTCGATAGGAGAAGCTTGAGGTCGGACCCGTTTACTAAACGAGCTAATTTTTAGGTTCGGACTCGGCTCGTAAACAAATTTAGATAAGCTCAGCTCGGCTCATTTACAAAATAACTTTAAATAATGGGTAAATGTTGTAAAATATTGTATAAAAACATTATTACGATAAAGCTTGGCTCGACGAGCATGCCGAGTTTCACATGTCAGGCTCGAGCTCGGGCTCAATAAATAATCGAGCTTTGTTTAGGCTCAAGCTCGGCTTGGCATCGATAAGAATCCGCTCAGCTCAACTCGTTTGATTCCCAAGTCAATCTCAAACAGCTCAGCTCGTTTGCACATCTAATTCAAACATACCGGAAGATTCCAAGAATCCGCAATATTATATGCCTTGTCCATTAAGTCTTTCCAGGATAATGACATTTGACGATTCATACGCTAAAGGTTCATTTTCTCCTTATTCATATTTTGTTTACTAGCGAACTTTAATTCAGTGATGTTACATGTCTAGATTTAAGTACATTTTCTTACTCACGATTTGAATGGGTTAATCAAAACAGACACAAACTTGGAATATGCTCTCCAATATTATTATCAGCAAGAAAATTACTTGAAGCTCGATTTAACTTCCTAACAAAGCCAGTATAATAAAGCAATTAGAAATTAATTAGGAAACTAACTAAACTTAGGGCATATAGGCTCGTGGATCGGCCCACTTCAGAATCAAACGGGCTTATGACCAAGTGGGAATTAGGCCACATTAGCTAACATTTGCCGCCTAATTTCTCACTCGGAATAAGGAGGTTTTCAATACCAAGCATATTAGAGCTGGTGGTATCAGTGTTTATTAATTTGTCAGCGGAATTTAAACATCAGAACCGTAGTTAGGAAATATTTTATCAGAGTTTAAACACCATACTTTTATAAATAATAAATGGGATAAAATCTAAGTTTCCATTTATAATACATTCGTAGGGATAAAACCCTAATTATTGAAAACATAAACTCCTTTTATTTAGGTAACTTTTATAGCGACTTCTTTAAGCCTTCAGTGCTCTCAAGCTGGCTTCTATTAGCTTCACATTAAGTTACCTGAAACGCGTTTTAAAAAGGTTTTTATAAGCATGAAATACTTGCGAGTGCATCCCAGTTTAATCAAAACAGTTTTTATAACTTTACATTATTAAGATTTACAATGCTTATATCTATCCAATTAATCAATACAACATTGCTACTGGGCCACCTATTGTCCCCCGTGCTTGCGGTCAAGCTACTATTCGCAATAGTAATGAGTTTCAAGTAATGTATACAAAACCCCACATGCTGATGATAATTGTAGAATCACAGAAACTTAATCACTGTAAGTCATTTATGGTTTTGTAAAATATTTAAAATAATGATTTAAAAAGGGTTTACAAAAAGAGAATGAACTCACATTGCTGACTTAGATAATACTATAGCTTCCTAGTGACTTTCTTGGTTATAATCTATTAAAAATTAAACAATGCACACGTGTTAGTAAAATAACCCACTTTATATTAGCCATACTACCTAGACAGAACTCCAACGAACTGAGTCAGGCAGAGCCTGGACATGCGTTACGGAGCCCTAGATCAATCGGGTAGGGTAACGAATACGTGATCGGGGTTATAATACATACAACAAGGCAGATCTTCGCTATTTAGAGGTATAATACCCGAGCACTATACACTATATTGTCTAAGAAATAAAAAGAATTGAGTGAATGTAAACTGAGGCGAGAGGACTCCTTATTTAGCCTGGTCGAATGACGGCTCGTGGCCCGCGAGCCCCCGCTCCCTTTCTTACGCGAGAGACCTAGGGTAGGTCCAAGCTTAGGTGAGTCAACTCCCGAGACTCAACACGCGCAGGGACACGTGGCGCAATGCGGTGTCGCCTGGTGTCACCGGGTCGCGGCCCGCGACTCGCAATCCCAAAGGGGCCGCGCCCCGCGAGAACCTTTATCATTTGTTTTTATTTGATTTTTATTAATAAATATATATATATATATATATATTATTTAAGTCCGTTAACGTATATTCAGGATATATTAGGGACGTTTAGGGTCATGTTAAGGGTTTTTGGAGGGTTGTTATATCCTCCCCACCTCGTTTTAGATCTTGTCCTCGAGGTCTACTAGAACAGGAGTGGATATATCCTTTGCATCTCTGCCTCGAGCTCCCAAGTGTACTCCGGTCCTCTCTTGGAATCCAATTTCACTTTGACCAGAACTAGTCTCTTGTGTTTGAGATTATTGATCTTTCTATCTGTTGGATCGTCGTGTGACCCTAACAAGTCAATTAGAAGAATTTATGATCCATATCAAAGGCGGAATCAATGATATAGACGTGAAACAGCTTAATTCCTCTTAATTATCCTTTTATTAATGATTTCAAAGCAATCCTGATCGTTTGACAAACTGGCAACACCTCGGCTCTGAAATCAAGACCGTTTCAAATGAATCAGCAGGTCCACTATATATAGGGGATGTAATTTCGTACGAAATAGCATTTGCTATTTCATGTGAAATACCACTGTGTAATTTCGTACAAAATTACCTTTGCTAATTTCGTGCGAAATACCCCTTTAACATGTAAAACCTAATTTCTAACCTACTGAACACTAGTTTATCCTATCTAGACACAAGACTCTATAAAGACGAAGTTAACAGACATCTATGCACCAACAGGCTCCTCCTTGGATGTTGAGGAAGTCTTTAGCATCAAATCTTCAGTCTTTAGTCTTTGTCTATCTTCTTTCTCTGTCCAAAAATGTCTGACATTGTAAGCATCCTTCAATCTCCATCTTCAAACTCCCCTTTGAATGTTGATCCAGAATGTAGACTCCCTCTTTCAATATGCTGGAGCTCGAATTCTGATTCAATCTTCACACTAACTTTGCATGGGGATTTTGCTACCTGTTTCTCAAGAATTTGACATTACACTCTATTGACTTTTAACATCTTTTCTTGATTCTATCAGTTTTAGAAATCCACTTAAGTATTCAGGTCTAAGTTAATGACCCTGAGAACTCAATTTTATCTACTAAGTCCAACTTAATGACCTTGGTTGATCTAAACGAAACAAAACTGACTTTTGTTCAACATTTTTCAAAAAAAAATTTCTGAAAATTACAAGTTACAACTTAATGAACTTGTTTTGACTTTTCATTTTTCAGGTTTAATCAAGATAAGCTCACAACTCATATTCCAGCTTAGAAACTTCCTGCATCTTCTTCAAACTTCGAATCTGAAGATCAGCTTTCCACTTTGGTTTGTCGAAAAAATAAATCAGAAATGTAAAATCTTTTTGGATTTTGAATAAAGTTTCTAAACTAGAAAGCTAAACAGAAATGAAATGCAGTAAATGTAAACTATTTACAAACATATTTTTGGTGAGCGTGTTTAGAGAATCATATCAGCTTTCGACAAGTCACAAGTACCGTTAAGCTTTAATTACATACTCTGAATTAAACAATTCGCTTAGATTATCGATATACTGATCCACTTAAATTTTCACACAAATTTCAATCTGTCCAGGATACGGATTAGGTGTATTAAGAACTTAAACTCATTCATGTGTCCCACCTCTTGAATATACTCCCGTATCCAGATCTCAATATTCAGTCTTACAGGTGAGTATACCACAAATGATATCTGTAAGGGGTTAAATGCGAGGGCCATGAGAGCTCAGGCTATTGCTTCCGAAAAATCAGAGAGATGACGGCTTCGACTTTAAGTGGGTCCCCTTTAGAGGATCTTTTTTTACAACAGCACATGATTAGCATTTTTCAGTGTTTCATCATTTTTATGCTGAGGGCAGGCTTATATTTCAAGCAAACGTAAAGTATTATACGGGGACTAGGCCATTGCTTCCGCAATATCAGAAGTCCCGAGATAATACTCCAGATATCACTGAGTATAAAGACCTAGTATCTCAGAAAGAGGGATCTTTCAAACGAATTTCAGGGGTTACCTATATATCCAAGTAGTGTTCCCCACGAAATAAGCAAGTTTGAATTTAGATTTATATCCCGAACAAACCTACTAAATGTGTAAAAACCTATCGGCATATCATCAGCGAGACTGTTTAAGACATTTAAACTTTACATATCTTTAGCATACCGTAACTGTCAAGCCGATGTACTATCATTTTCCCTTTTTACACAAGCTCTTTTTCATTTTTCTATTGTTTTTAGATTTTGAAAATATCTCATGTTTTTGGATTTTGAAATTTTTTTACTGTTTTTGTATTTTCTGAAAATATAACCTACCTCCCCCTAAATACCAAAACAAGTAAAAAATTGACAAACCATTGCAGATTGCTTCTCAACATCATCTACATTGGTACCTTCATCTACGCCAAGAATCTCCTCCGACACCGATAAAAGTTTCATACCATTCAATTTTAAAAAATATTGAAAACGAGTTTTATCAAACGCTTTGGTATGTAAATCAACTTTTTGTTCGTCAGTGTGGATTTTCTCAATTCGTATCAACTTCTTCTCGAAACAATCTCGGATGAAGTGATGACGAATTTCAATGTGTTTCGTTTTAGCGTGATGAACAGGATTTTTTTGTTATGTTTATCGCTGCCTCATTATCAACAAAGATAGGGGTGTTAAGAAATTCCAAACCGTAGTCGCGCATCTATTGCTGGATCCACAAGATCTGAGAGCAGCAGCTGCTACCAGATACATATTCGGCTTCACATGTGGATAAAGCTACAGAGGTCTGCTTCTTGCATTGCCAGGTGACTAATCGTGATCCGAAAAACTGGCACCCTGCTGTTGTTGACTTAGCGTTAACTTTGCAGCATCCGAAATCAGAATCATAATACCCTTCGAGCGTGAAATCGCCTTCTCTTGGATACCACAACCCCAATGATGGAGTTCCTTTCAGGTAGCGTAATATCCGTTTCACAATCACCATATGCGAAGCTCTGGGGCATGATTGAAACCGCGCTGCAAGGCAGGTTGGATACATAATATCAGGTCTTGAAGCTGTCAAGTACATCAGCGATCCGATCATGGAACGATATCTCGTTTCATCTACCTTCTCTCCGGTGAGATCAGGATCTATCCCATGGTTGGTCGCTAACGGGGTGGAAGCTGGAGTAGTCCCGGACATCCCAAATTTCTCTAAGATATCATGAACATACTTCGTTTGATGTATGAATATTCCCTCGGGTAGTTGATCAACCTGAAGTCCCAAGAAGAATTTCATCTCACCCATCGATGACATTTCAAATTTTTGCTTCATAACTCTTTCGAAATCTTTACACAGATTTTCATTTGTTGACCCAAATATGATGTCGTCCACGTATATCTGAACTACCAGAAGATGTCCATCGACTTCTTTGGTGAAGAGAGTGGCATCCACTTTTCCACGGATGAAGCTGTTGGTAAGTAGGTGTTGAGACAATGTCTCGTACCAAGCTCCCGGGGCCTGGTGTAAACCATACAGCGCTTTATCCAGTAAATAAACCTTGTCTTTGTGGATTGGATCGGTGAAGCCCGGTGGCTGTCCGACATATACCTCCTCTTTTACCTTCCCATAGAGAAAAGCCGCTTTAACATCTAGCTGATAAACTTTAAAACCTTTCCAAGATGCAAATGCTAGGAATATTCTGATCGCCTCAAGTCTAGCAACCGGAGCATACACTTCAGTGAAATCTATACCCTCCTGCTGACTAAAGCCCTGGACTATGAGTCGAGCTTTGTTACGAATAATAACCCCTCGATCGTCTCTCTTGCACTTGAACACCCACTTGGTGTTTATCTTCCTGTGACCATCAGGTAAATCTACCAATTTCCACACTCCTAACTTCTCAAACTGACTCAGCTCCTCTTGCATCGCGTTGACCCAAGAACCCTCAGTTAGTGCTTTTCGCGGTTCGATCTGCGAAATAAAACAACTAAGTGAAAACTCAGTTTGTAACGGAGCAACTGTAGAATAAAAACAAGTAAGGCCTTGGTCAATTTGACGTCTTGTGTGAACGCCTGATTGTAATTCTCCAATTATCAGCTCTTCTGGATGGTACGAAAGAGTTCTCGGCATCACCTCACCTGGAACATCTACCTCGCCTTCGAAATTCATGAGATTCTGATTTGCACCTTGTTCACTGACTTGAATTGTTTGACTTGATATCTAGATCTGCTCCCCCTCAGAATCTGAATCACCACGATCGAATATAGGTCTATCATCAGATTCTTGATTATCATTGACTGCCGTCTGGTTATCAGGAGTTTGATGAATCTCATCATGTTCTCCAGCATTACTTGGACCGGCTTCATCGTCATTGGAAGTTTGCCATTGACGTCTAGAATACTCAGCTGGAAACCTTTCTTGTGATTCTTCATATTCTCTTAGAATATCTAACTCGTCAAAGAAATCTAGTTCTTCTTCAATGTCAAACGAATCCCACAAAGTATCATAATTAAAACGCAATGAGTCGCCGGGATTCTTAGGTGGCATGGTATAACCTTGACACTCAACATTATGTGCTTCGATAATCCGCTTCAAGCTTGGAACAAAGACTTGTTTCAATGGACTTGCATAACCCACAAAAATTCCTTCAATGCTCTTTGCACCAAATTTACCAAAAGGTTCTAGAACCGTACAGGGAGACCCAAACGGTTCCAGATACTTCAGGTTAGGTTTGCGGTTGTTGATCAGCTTGAAACATGTCTTGTTGAATTTCTTCACTGTAAGAACCCGGTTGAGTGTATAGCAAGCGGCTGATACTGCTTCTGCCCAAAAGTTGACCGGTAATTTCGAATCAGCAAGCGTCGTCCTGGCCATTTCAATTAGCGTCCTGTTCTTTCTTTCAGCTACTCCATTTTGTTGTGGAGTGTAAGGAGCACTAAATTCTTGCAGTATACCTCTCTCATCACAATATTCTTCCATCTTGTTGTTCTTGAACTCTGTACTGTTGTCACTCCTGATTCTTCTAATTCTAGTTTGGTATAAGTTTTCAATTTTCCTGAACAACGTCATCAAACTTTCAAATGTCTCATCTTTTGACTTCAGAAATGATACCCATGAAAATCTCGAGTAGTCGTCTGTTACTACTAGACAGTAGAGATCCCCAGTTATGCTTTTGATGTTCACTAGACCAAAATGATCCATACGGAGTCTCTCTAACGGTCTCGAGACTGAGATAACTGTCACACCCTGACCACGTTAAAACAACAAACCGTGGCGGAAACGTCGGGGAGTGTTGTAACAGAATCATCGTTTCACAACGATGGATACGTAAAGTTTCGTTTTATTGATTCGTTTAATAAATTACATTGTCTTAAACCAAACAAACAAGTTACATATCGTCTATCATTGTTTTTAAGTCACTAAGGTCTCGCCCAGATCCTATGTGACTCAAGCTTCCTACCAATCAACATCATGCAACACCACCTGAAACATATGTAAAAATAAAGTCAGCAAAGAAATGCTGGCGAGCACATAGGGTTTAGGAGAGTATCGGATTCATGGCTCGTTTACATGTTGCAGTACCTCGTTAGACTACAAGAGTCAAAATACAAACCTCATTTTGAAAAGTGTATTGCAACATGGATAACCAACTTAAATCAGGTTGGTTATAGTTTATAAAATCTCTTAGCCATGATTCTTAACCACAAAACATTTGTTTTAGTAAACCAATTCGTAAAATATCTTGTAAAAACTCGTTAATAAAACTCGTATGGTTTATATCATTTCGAAAACCTCGTTGTGTGACATCGTTTCAAAATCGTTTCACAAGTGAACTAAATAATGACATGAAATGTAATATGATAAAAGCACTTATATATAAGATGTACCAGCGGCGTATCTACCATGCTTTTATCATGCCACACCCGTCCCATTATCTAAACACCACCCAAAACCAATCGTTTAACCAAATCGCTTATTTCGTTTAAGTCGTCCCAAAATCGTATTCGTTTTAATTTGTGAAACTACTTATGGTCCTCTCGCTAATAACATTCAAACCTTCGTGACTCGACTACCTCGCTTCTCGTATTAACAAACCACCAAAGGGTAAGTTAACAATCACAGATTTGGTCGTTACCTACGTAACCCCCACACATAACCATGGGTGTAGTCTGATAACGGGATTTGTCAGATCCTATGGAACCATAACCTATTACTGGTCGGTTCGGCCAAAATTAATGAATGTCATTTGTTATGTAACTACAACCATCAAGTTCATTTACATTATCGAAATCGTTATTAGTTTAATATAAACCATCTTTATCGTTTTCGAAACCATCGTTTAAATATCGAAATCGTTTTAATACATATGAATCACCCCAAAACAATTGAAAACAGTAAAATAAGGGAACTATATACTCACATTGAATAGAAGGGTATCCTTGATCTAAAGAACTTAGCGAAGCTCAGACAAACCAAGGAAATTCAAGTAGTACCTAGTAATCGGATCACTAGTAAATAAATCGACACCTAAATCGGAAGAACGGACAGAATGAGGTCTTGTAAACCAAATGAGTGTTGGAACTCATGTGATATGGTTTATCAAAGCCTACATTCTAAATCGGAACCTATCCTAAGTGCTTTCGACTCGTTACGACCCGTTTAGGTAGCTTACGCTACTTTAACGTGTCGTTTGCGCAAAAGCGCGTTTGAGACGTCTAACTAGTCTTATGACAAGTATCATATGCCCTAACATGTTTAAATAGGTCGCATAATCAGTTAGGTGACAAATGTTTGGGTTACATATGTTTAAAATCCAATTATGCATGAAAAGGGTATTTTGGTAATTTACCTAAGGCATATAAACTACCTATCATACAACTACTTAAACTAGGTGACCATAAGGTATAACCTTGGAAGGTTATTCCCTATGCAACTATGGTCACTAAACATGCTTGGTCGGATCCTAATGATCGACCAAACGGTTCGAGTTCGAAAGTCTAAGCGGTGGTTTAGACCGCTTGACTTACGACTCTAAACAAGCATTAAACTAAGAGTGACGAGCTAAGCATGTTAGAACATGCTTAACTTAAGTTAGAAAACAGGTTTTGATATCAAAACAAAGTGTTTTGATATCCTAAAGTAGTTTGGTTGCAAAATACGCTTATATGCGCATTTTGACCGAAACTACGACTCGTCACTACGCCTAGTCAACGTGGTAATCAGTAGGTATAGTCACTAGGGACTATAACCATCGTGATTACGCTCACGTTGCGAAGTTCAAACGAACTTCTCGTTGACCATTGACTGGTCAAAGCTGAAAGTCAAACATTGTTTGACTTTTAAGCTAAGAAAGCAAAAAAAGAATGAAAGTGGACTTACAAAGGGTCCAAATAGATTTGGTTCTAAGTATTCTCAAGTACGTAGTGAATAATCACAACCACTTAGAGAAATCTCAGACCAAATGTGAGCAAAATGAAATGAGAGACACGGCCTTATATAGTTTTTCGCAAACCGTTAGGATCATTTCTTGGCAAGGAGGGAAAGATCTAGGCCATACAATTGTTAAAGAATGATTGGGGGACTTGTTCTCCATACAAACCAGCCCATAGCATTGAAAACCATTGATCAAAACCATCAAAATCGAGCTAAATGACCAGATTCAATGTTTTTGATCTGCAAGACTGACATGGGCCGCGTAAGGGTAAGGCCAGGCTTACGCGGGCCGCTTGGGCCACTTTGGCAGAATGACAGTTTTAGCCCCTGAACTTGTAAAACTTGCATTTCGGCTCATTTTTGACACGTTTAAGCCCCGTTAACCTCATTTTAAGGCTCTAAAATGAAGTTAAAGAATTGAGAACTCAAAACATGCTCAAAAACATCTTGGATGTCGGTTCGTTTGGTCGTACGATCGCGTTGTTCGGTTAATTACGACGGAAGTCGTAACGAACGCAAAATCGATCAAAATTAAGCGACGAATGGAATTTTATCATGCAAATCACTCAAATAAAATATTATAATGATTACATAAATTTTTGGGTGTCCGTATATATTCAGAACGTAAGATATGTGCGAAAATGCAAACTTACGTCGTTTTTTACACTTTTAGTCCCTTATTGATCAATAAAGTTTATTTTAGCATACCGAACCCCTCAAAGCCTATTTCTAAGCTATGTAAAGGATATTTATGGAATGTTTAACTTATGATCAAGTTCCAGAATGTTCGTTACTATACAAATCGGTATAGTTTCGCAGTTTGGCACAAATAGTCCCTACGATCGAATAGACTTGTTTTCAACACACCAAACCATCCAAAACTTATTTCTAAGTTATGTAAAGGTTATTTTAGGTATGTTAAGCCTATGTCACTATTCTGGAGTGTTTGTCGCGTTAAATTGACTGCGTTTATGCACCAGTTTGTGTATAACCTTCCAGAAAGCGATTTAAAGCTTGAAATCGGAATCGAATCAAATCGTTAAATCATCAAACACAAATACACATATAATAACACCACAACACATTGTTTTATTAATAATTAACATTGTTTTACATTGTACATCGAATAGAGAGCACAATTGTTACAGTCTCCCCTACTTTAGGAAATTTCGTCCCGAAATTTTAACTAGAGGAAACTTGTGAGAACAATTGCGGATATTTCGCCTTCATTTGGTCCTCACGTTCCCAACTAAATTCTGGGCCACGTTTGGATTCCCAGTGAATCTTGACCAAATGAATTCGTTTGTTCTTCAACTGTTTGAATGTACGGTCCACTATCTCCACAGGTTTCTCGACAAAGTGCATCGTTTCATCGATTTGGATTTCGTCGAGTGGAATGTGGAGATCAGCGTCAGCTAAACACTTCGGCAAATTGGACACGTGAAAATTCGGATGAATATTTCCAAGCTCTGGAGGTAGCTCTAGTCGATAGGCAACCTTCTTAACTCTTTCAACAATCTTAAATGGTCCAAAATATCGTGGTGCAAGTTTTCCTTTCTTTCCAAATCTCACCACTCCCTTCCAAGGTGACACCTTGAGTAGGACATGGCCTCCGACTTGAAATTCTAAGGGCTTGCGTCGCATATCCGCATAACTCTTTTGACGGCTTCTAGCTGTCACAAGATTATCGCGAATTTTCTTGATTTTGTCTGTCGTTTCCAGAATGAGCTGAGGTCCGGTAAGCTGAGCTTCACCGATCTCATTCCAATAGACAGGTGAACGACATTTTCGACCGTAAAGAGCCTCGAATGGTGCCATATTAATGCTAGCATGATAACTATTGTTGTCAGAGAACTCGATAAATGGAAGATGAGAATCCCAATTACCACCAAAGTCTATCACGCATGCTCTAAGCATATCCTCCAAAGTTTGAATTGTTCTCTTAGATTGTCCATCTGTTTGGGGATGATAAGCAGTGCTTAGATTTAGTTGGGTTCCCATAGCAGATTGCATGGCCTTCCAACAATGAGATGAAAATCGAGCATCACAATCAGATATGATGTCCAAAGGAACACCATGTCGAGATACAATCTCATCAACATAAATCTTTGCAAGTTTATAAGCAGATAGAACCTCACGAATCGGAATAAAATGAGCTGACTTCGTTAATCGATCGATGACAACCCAAATCGCATCGTTACCTTTAGATGTACGTGGTAATTTAGTGATGAGATCAATAGCAATGTTCTCCCACTTCCAAACCGGTATCTCTGGTTGTACAAGCAAACCAAAAGGTCATTGATGTTCTGCCTTGACTTTGAGATAAGTTAGGCATTTCGATACATACAAGGCAACATCTTTCTTCATACCAGGCCACCAACACTGAGTACGAAGATCCTTGTACATTTTATCAGCACCAGGATGGATAGAATATGGAGACTTGTGAGATTCGTCCATCACTAAAGTGTGAAGATCGTCTTGTTTCGGAATCCACAAACGATCCTTGAAGTAGAGCAAACCATCGTCCTTCGCTTCGAGCTTAAGCTCAAGCTGATGTGGTAATTCCTTACCTATCAAATTTTGTGAAACACAAAATTGCTGAGCATGAAGAACACCAGTTTGAAGATCAGATAGAGTTTGAACAAAATGAAGCTTGACTCGCTCCTTTAGACTAAGCGCATCGGCTACGACATTCGCCTTACCAGGATGGTAGCGAATCTCGCAATCGTTATCGTTTAGGAGTTCAACCCAACGTCGTTGCCTCATGTTCAACTGCTTCTGATTAAGAATGTGCTGGAGACTTTTGTGGTCTGTGAAAACCACACACTTCGTGCCATAGAGGTAGTGTCTCCAGATTTTGAGAGCGAAAACTACTGCACCTAACTCAAGATCGTGAGTGGTGTAGTTCTTCTCGTGAACTTTCAATTGTCTAGACGCATACGCAATAAATTTACCTCGTTGCATAAGAACACAACCGAGGCCTAAGTTAGATGCATCACAGTAGACAACGAAATCATCGTTTCCCTCGGGCAAAGATAAAACAGGAGCATCACATACCTTCTGTTTCAGCATTTGAAACGCTTCTTCTTGTTTAGGTCCCCACTCAAAAGGCTTATTCTTCTGAGTCAAAGCAGTGAGTGGAACCGCAATCTTCGAGAAATTTGAAATAAAACGACGATAATAACCAGCTAGACCAAGAAAAGATCGAATCTCCGTAGGCGTCGTCCGTGTGTTCCAATCCTTAATTGCAACAATCTTGGATGGATCCACATGAATACCCTGCTCATTGACTATATGACCCAAGAACTGAACTTCTTTAAGCCAAAATTCACACTTGGAGAATTTAGCAAAAAGTTGTTCCTTCTTAAGGAGTTCCAATGTTAAGTGAAGGTGTTGCTCGTGCTCGGCTCGAGACTTTGAATAAATAAGAATATCGTCAATGAACACAATGATGAACTTGTCTAAATAAGGTTTACAGACCCTATTCATTAAGTCCATAAAGATAGCTGGAGCATTCGTCAAACCAAAAGGCATGACAGTAAACTCATAGTGCCCATATCTCATGCGGAATGCAGTTTTGGGAATATCTTCTTCGAGTACACGAAGCTGATGATACCCAGAACACAGATCGATCTTGGAAAAACAGGTAGCACCTTGCAGCTGATTAAAGAGATCATCGATTCGAGGTAGTGGATATCGATTCTTGATGGTAAGCTTGTTAAGCTCGCGATAATCGATACACATTCGAAAAGATCCATCTTTCTTCTTCACAAAGAGGACAGGAGCACCCCAAGGTGAATAGCTCGGGCGGATGAATCCTTTATCTGATAACTCTTGAAGCTGTTTCGATAACTCTTGTATTTCAGACGGTGCAAGACGATAAGGTGCTTTCACAATCGGGTTGGCATTGGGTACATGGTCAATATGAAACTCGACTTGATGAACTGGAGGCAAACCAGGCAGTTCATCAGGAAACACCTCTGGATAATCCCGAACAATCGGAATATCCTGAATACTCTTGCTATTGCCTTTCTCCTCGATGACATGTGCCAGAAAAGCAACATATCCTTTCCGCAAATAAATTTGGGCCTTCGTACACGACATGAGTTTCAATCCACCTGAAGGTTTCTAGCCACGAATTTCCAGAACATTGCCAGACGAAAGAGGAATACGAATGATCTTATCGAAATAAATCACCTCAGCATAATGTTTGGTTAACCCATCCATTCCCACGATAATATCGAAACTCCCAAGTTGCATCGGTGTGAGGTTAATTGGAAAAAGATGGTTATCGAGATTCAATTGACAACCATGAAGAACAGAATCGAGTACGAGGGGTTTATCAGTAGCAACTTCGACAGATAAGGGTTTCCTTAGTTTAGTTCTAGGTATCGCAAGTAAAGGCTCAAAGGATAACGAAACAAAACTCCTATCGGCACCAGAATCGAAAAGAACAGATGCAAGTTGATTGTTAACAAGAAACATACCATTAACAACTTCGTTGTCCGCCCTCGCCTCGTTTGCGTTCAGATTGAATGCTCGTCCCCGTGCGGGATTCACATTCGCTATCGCATTCGGGTTCGCATTTGCATTTACCAACCTTGGGCAGTTGTTGCGGAAATGACCCAATTCTCTGCAATTGAAACACGAACCAGGTGGGAATCTCGCAGCATTCCCTTGAGCTTGTGCCGGAACCTGAGCAGCTTGATTCTGGCCCAAACGACAAATGTTGGCCAGATGCCCAAGTCTACCACACGTAGTACACTGTTTACAGGCCTGCTGGCCAACATGGTGACCGTTGCATCGGGCACAGTGAGGTGCGGTACCAGCATATGCTTTCTTTGCAGGAGGTTGAGTCGGTGGGTTCTGAGGGGTTTGTGCTATAACAGCAAAGTTCTGGGAAGCCTTGTGCTTCCTTGACTTTTTAGAAGACTCACCCTGCTTCTTTCCCTTACCCTTTTCCTTGATAGAATCGGTCGTCTTCTTCTTATCACCCTTGCGGGTAAATTTACCCTTCCTGACTTGAGACTCAGTCAGGGTAGCAGACAACTCAATCGCGTGACGAACGGTAGTAGGATAAACACCGGTCACAATATCATGTATGGAATCGGGTAAACCATCGATATACCTCTCGATTGCTTTTTCCAGTGGGGTAACCATCATAGGACACAACAAACTGATCTCCTCAAATCGATCCGTATAAACACGGTGTTCTCCCCCGTCTTGTTTCAAATCATCGAATTCTCGTTCCAAAGCTCGAATCTCATGACGGGGATAGAACTCTCTCATCATGAGAGCTCGGAGCTCTTCCCAAGTTTGTGCTAATGCCACTTCGGCACCCCTATCATGCATCATTCCGTTCCACCATGTAAGAGCTCGCTTCTCAAACACGCTTGAAGCAAATTCAACCTTACGCGCATTCGGACACTGCACATATCTGAATGTGCTCTCGATACTCTCGAACCACTGCAGGAGTGCAGTTGCTCCTTTCGACCCAGAAAACTTAAGCGGCTGAGCAGAATTGAAATTCTTGAAATTGCATTGTGCATTATTTTTGTTATTATTGTTGTTGTAAAACTCATGGATTTGGGTTACAACGCCTGGAAGTACCGCAACCATTTGTTGAGAGACAAGGGCTGCGACTTCCTCAGCAGTAAAAGTTCGAGCATCGTGTCGAGGAGGCATTGTCTAACAAGGAAACATGAGAAACGAATGAGGTCGATAATTTGGAAAAACAAGAGAGGTATTGTAAACATGGACAAAACACAAGGAAGGCGATCATTCATTCGTTACCTCGAACAAACAAACGACACGCAGTGGCAAATCAAAGTAAATGGGTCAATATAATGTATAACTGAAGACATGCTCGCCTATAAGTGAACACTCACCCCAAGAGTTCCCAGGTAAGAGTGACTGGTCCGATACAGCGGATTTGTACGAACACTCTAGCCTAAGACCGAAAACTCAGGGTATAGGCATTCACTCTTCCAGTTTGCACGTGTTCACATTATTTAGACCCAAACTATGACGAGATTTTGAAAATTCAGAGGGCATAAAGCCAAAAATGAATCAAACCGGAAGAGTTCAAAACCTTACAATCAATCATCCAAGAATGGATGATTAATTATCGAAGCGGATTTGTTATTATGTTCTCTTTGTGGTTATCACCTACGGATAGGTGACGGTATTGTTTTAAAATCTAAACACAAGAATACTTGCGTTAGGGTCCTAGAAAGTTATAGTCTAGGTCAAAGCATTACTAATAACCTAATTCCATATAACCATTGGCTCTGATACCAACTCTTCTGTCACACCCTGACCACGTTAAAACAACAAACCGTGGCGGAAACGTCGAGGAGTGTTGTAACAGAATCATCGTTTCACAATAATGGATACATAAAGTTTTGTTTTATTGATTCGTTTAATAAATTACATTGTCTTAAACCAAACAAACAAGTTACATATCGTCTATCATTGTTTTTATGTCACTAAGGTCTCGCTCAGATCCTATGTGACTCAAGCTTCCTACCAATCAACATCATGCAACACCACCTGAAACATATGTAAAAATAAAGTCAGCAAAGAAATGATGGCGAGCACATACGGTTTAGGAGAGTATCGGATTCATGGCTCGTTTACATGTTGTAGTACCTCGTTAGACTACAAGAGTCAAAATACAAACCTCATTTTGAAAAGTGTATTGCAACATGGATAACCAACTTAAATCAGGTTGGTTATAGTTTATAAAATCTCGTAGCCATGATTCTTAACCCCAAAACATTTGTTTTAGTAAACCAATTCATAAAATATCTCGTAAAAACTCGTATGGTTTATATATTTCAAAAACCTCGTTGTGTGACATCGTTTCAAAATCGTTTCACAAGTGAACTAAATAATGACATGAAATGTAATATGATAAAAGCACTTATATATAAGATGTACCAGCGGCGTATCTGCCATGCTTTTATCATGCCACACCCGTCCCATTATCTAATCACCAACCAAAACCAATCATTTAACCAAATCACTTATTTCGTTTAAGTCGTCCCTAAATCGTATTCGTTTTAATTTGTGAAACTACTTATGGTCGTCTCGCTAATAACATTCAAACCTTCGTGACTCGACTACCTCGCTTCTCGTATTAACAAACCACCAAAGGGTAAGTTAACAATCACAGATTTGGTCGTTACCTACGTAACCCCCACACATAACCATGGGTGTAGTCTGATAACGGGATTTGTCAGATCCTATGGTACCATAACCTAATACTGGTCGGCTCGGCCAAAATTAATGAATATCATTTGTTATGTAACTACAACCATCAAGTTCGTTCACATTGTCGAAATCGTTATTAGTTTAATATAAACCATCTTTATCGTTTTTGAAACCATCGTTTAAATATCGAAATCTGTTGGTGCATGCGTCTGTCGACTTCGTCTTGTATCGAGTCTTATATTAGATGTGTTAGATCAGGGAACGTTGTTCAGGAAAATAGGATGTTTTAGTGTATATTAAAGGTAATTTCACTTGAAGTAAGTGATTTCGCTTGAATTGAACATTGACATGTTCAAGCGAAATCAACATAAGTGATTTCGCTTGAACTGTCTTTGGTCACTCTCAAGCGAAATCTCATTGGCTATATATACTCTTCAAGCGATATCATTTAAGAAGAGTTGCTGAAAATCATTCCGAGGTGCTGCCGGTTTGATTTTTGATTGTAATCATTGTTAGATCAATCAACAAGGTGGTTAAAGTTAAGAACAAGCTATTTCTAAGTCTGTTTCTTGTTTTCCGCACCTGAAACAGATCAAAACTCCTCTGAACGACTCATTGGGTCAAATCACACGATCTTACAAGTGGTATCCGAGCTCAGGAGGAGGAGTTCTGCAGTTTTCAGCTTGTTTTTATCTCGATTTCGTATATCTACATCTTCTTTTCTGAATTGGACAAGTTTAAGTGGTTAAAATGGCCTGAGTTTTTCACAACACAAGCGAAACAGTGTTTTAACAAACCCTTGAGAATATCAGCTTAAAATTCGGACTAAATCTGATAAAAATGGACTAATAACCAGATTTCGCTTGAACGTACCATCAAGTTTCGCTTGAAAAATTGTTGCCATTTCAAGCGAAATATAAGGTTTCGCTTGAAAATATCAGGTTTCGCTTGAAAGACACTGGTTTCGCTTGAGAAGGTTGTTCATTTGATTTCGCTTGAAAGAACAAACCTGTTTTCGCTTCAATTGAGTATTTCGCTTGAAGTTAACATTTTGTTTGAGATTTAATTTCGCTTGAAGTGTTGTGCAGGTATTTCGCTTGAAGGTTATGTGCAAGTCATTTCGCTTGAAGACATAATTTCGCTTGAAATTGTCTATTTTGTAAAAACGAGTTTACGGAATCATGAGTGAAGAATTTTACAACGCGTTCGCAACATCTCCGACTACTCCGGCTTCCATTGCTCAGAACATGAATTTGGAAAATGAAACCGGAACATTACAAAAACCCCCGAAGCTAATGAGCATTGAAGAGTATTACGGATGGAAAGACAGATTTGAAAACTGGGTTCAAGCTAACCATCTAAGATCATGGGAATGCATTCTGAAGAAGTATGTTCTACCACGTACAGAGTTGCAAGTTGTGAAAACAATTTCTGAATTCAGTGACCAAGAACGAGATATGTACAGAGCTGAAAAAATGATGATCAGTTTACTTCAGCAAGCTATCAAAGAAGACATCTTTGTGTTACTTCAACATGACAAGACATCAAAATCATTTTGGGAAGCTCTTAGAATCAAGTTTGAGGGTAGTGAAAATATGATTAAGAGCAAAAAGGCACTGCTTAAGAAAGAATTTGATCTATTTACTAGTTTACCCGGGGAAGATACAAAGAAGCTAATTGAAAGATATTGCCACTTAGTGCGATCTATGTCGATGCTAAGTATAACCAAAGATCGTGAAGAATGGGTCGACAAGTTAGCTGATGCTTTACCGCAAAAAGAGTGGGGTACTTACTTGATGATCTTGAAAAATACTGGAGTTTATGATGATTTGACTATTTCTCAGTTCTTTGAGAAGATTGAGGGTCAAGATCTTGAACAGCAAAAGAATGCAAGGATGAATAATCCGAATGGTCAACAAGATGTAAAGATGTATTACAAAGGCAGTGTTCCAGAAGTTGATAGATGTCCAAAGATACAAACTGCGTTTAGTGCTGGAGATTCATCTGAAAAAGTGGATCAAAGTTCAAACAAAAACAGTGGATTTTCTTCATATCCTAGTGTTAATCCAAAAGATATAACATCAAGCTTTCAGCATCAAAGTTCTAAAAGTGGAAATGGTTGTGTGATACAATGCAACATTGCTTTGAATCTTCCTGATGGTCAAAGTTTCTCTGAAGAAATTGCAAAAGATCACATAGCTTTACTTGGTTCCGTGCTACTATCCTATGAAGGCTTGGTTGCAGGGAGGATCGGGAATCCTATGCTAACAAAAGAAGATTACGATCAGATGGATGCTAAAGAAATGGAGCTCATGGACATCAAATGGTGTCTAGCTAGTGTCCCGAGAAGAGCTGAAAAATTCAAATTGATAACTGGGAGAAATGATTTTCTCGATGCACATATTTCTACTTTAGGTTTTGATAAATCTAAAGTTACTTGTTTTCGGTGCAGGGAGAAAGGTCATTTCAAGAGGGAATGCAAAAATAGAGAAGCAAGTGAAGCAAAGAATCCGTTTGGAAAAGATGACTACTACCGGAAAGCCATATATCAACAAGTTGGTCAACAACAACAACAAGAACCACAAGTGGCTCATGGTAGAAAAGTGATAGAGGATTCAAAGAGAGCATGTTTAGTGAATCAAGAAAATTTCAGCTGGGAAAAATTCATTTCATCCGACAACAAAGCATGCTTAATCAATCAAGATGATGAAAAATTACCTGAAGGGTTCAGCTGGGATATGTTTGCGGATGAGAATGGAAGTTACAAAGCTTTTATTGCTAAGATTGTGAAAGTACCAGACATGTTTACCGAGTGGATGAAATCTATTGGTGTTAGTGTGAAGAATGAAGATGAAAAGTCTGTTTCATCAGATGAAAGTTCACAAAGTTCAGATGATAGTTTAGAAAAAGAAATTGTATTTGATCAATCACCATCTGATTCTGGTTCTTCGGATAATAGTTCTTACAAATCAGTAGAGTTTGATCAATCACCAACTGATGACAGTAGTGATGATGAAGAAGAAAGACATATTAATGTTGCAAAATCTCATCTTTCTCCTGAAAGCTTTCATTTTTATTTTGTAGATCGTTTGGAGAAGCTGAAAGAGAACAAGCTGCAAAAGAACAAAAGAAAATGAAGTCTGAAAGTGTTGCTGAAAAAGATGAGACTGTTCAAAATGAAGAAGCTAAAGTTGCTGCTGAGGTGATTGTTGATACAGAAAAGGTGATTGAGGTGGTGAAAACAGTTGAAATAGAAAAAGCAGTCAATATAAAGCTAAAAACCGATACACCTAATAAATTACCAGAAAACATGGACGTTACTTTCACATCGTCTGACACTGATCATGAGTCTGAGTTAATAAAAAAGGTGGTCGATCAGGTGTTGGATACTGATGAGGAGTCTGAGTCAAAGTCAAAGTCTGAGTCTGGAGGGTCAAGTTCGTCAGTCAACAGTTCAAAACCGATGGTTAAACGGGTTTACAGTAAAGAGTTTTTATTATCAAAATCGAATTTGGATGATGAAACATTTGAAGTTGCATATACTTTGAATGATTCTGACAAATTATATTCTGACAAAGAGTTTCCAATAAGAGGTGTTAAACCAAAAATGATCAAAAAGGTTTTCAAACTAACATAAATTAATATTTCTGAAATAAAAGATGAAAATCTTTCTAAAAAACCAAATCCTTACACCTCAATATATCAACAACGTTTAAACAAGAAAAAAAGGTTACAGTTCTAGTTCTAGTTATCGAAAGAAACCAAACCATAACGGTAATTTCAAAAAGAAAGGTCTTGGTTTTATTCCACCTGAAAATTATAAAAATGAGAAAAATTTTAAAACAAAAACAGAATTTGTTTCAGGAGGAAGTGCTGAAGAAGAACAGAAGAAACCGTTCTGGAGACAATCAAACCAGGAGTTTCTTGCTGAGAAGAAGAGAATAGGAACTGGAGTTTTTCATCCAAAAGAGACTAGAACCTGTTTCAAATGCAATGAAGTTGGTCACATTGCATCAATTTGTTCTCAAATGACAAATTCAAAACAGGGAGTATCTGAAAAACTTAAAGAAAAAGTTGTCAATGTTGAATTACCAACTGAAAAATTAAAATTTTTTGAGAATTCGACTTATGAAGTTGGTGAGTGTTCAAAGAAAAATTTTTACAAAAAGAAAGCCAAAGACAACCAAATGTGGGTTGTTAAGAAGGTTGATGAGAAAAACGGCGATGAACCTGATTTCACAAAATCAGAGGAGCCGGTAAAAGAAGAAAAATCAACATCTTTAGTGGATGATGTTGAAATTACACCACTGAAGGATGAAAATTTTAAACAAAAGGTTGGTAAGCTTGAAATCTCGAATCAATTTTATTCTGAGAAGAATGAATTTGATGTTGAGAAAGTTTTTAATGGAAATGTGAAGAAAAGTTTTGGAAAAATGATTGATGGGAAAGTAAAAGGAATTAAAAATTTTTATGCTACAAAGAAAGCAACTTATAACCCTACTGAACAAGAGTTAAAAACACCCAAGGTTGGTAAGACTTGGGTGGAAATTCTTTTTCCTTGAAAATTTGGGCTTGCCGGAGATCCCAAGTTTGTAATCGTGGATCAGGAATCGGCATCTTTCTTGATAATTGATTTTGTGAATGAATCTTATAATGATTAAATTTTACAGGCTAAATGTGACTTGCCGGAGCTTCCAGGTTGGTAAGTGTGAAGCATGAATCGACATCTTTATTGGTAAAATGAATTTGTGTAGATGTTTTATTCCTACAAGTGATACAAAGATTTGTTTGACATAGTGATTACTCAAGGTCATTAATTTGAACTTGAAGTAATTCTCATACAAGGGGTACTTTGGAGAACAAAATGATGAGTTTATCCTCTAACCTACAAGTGGTTTGAAAATCAACAAAACTTATTTCTCGGAAAAACAATTTGATTAAAACAAACTTAAGTGTTTTGAAATCACAATGGGAAAATATTTTGTTGTAAGGGGGAGTTCTGATTGTTTATGACAAGTGGATGGCGAATTGAAGCAATTCACAGCAGTTGTCACTTTATTGTACAGTTTGTTTTCAAATTTCCTAAAATGTGTTTGCATTTTAGGGGGAGTAAAAATTTCAGAAAATCCAAAAACATTTTAGTAAAAATTTCAGAAAATCCAAAAGCATTTGAAAATTTGAAAAAAGCAAAAACATGAAAAATGTAAAAATGAATTTTGTTGTGAAAAAGAGGAAATGATAGTACATCAGTAGACTGTCACGACATGCTAAAGAAATGTAAAGTTAAAATGTGATAAATGGTCTCACTAACGATGTGACGATAGGCTCAGCTAGACTAGTAGATTTGCGAAAACGATACAAACCTAAAGCAAAAAGACTAGTTCTAGTGGGAAACACGGTCGAAAGCTTAGTACTTAGTTTTGTCCTTCTTGATTGTGTGCCTACTCAGTAATTGCTGATTGTCGAAAGACATAAAAATGGTTAAGTTTGTGAACTTTCACAACTTTGTTAAAAAGTCGTTGTGATTGTACATTTCATTTTGCAAAGATTTAAACTTGTTTGATTTTCTGAAATTTTGTTTAAGCATTCGACATCCTCTGCGTATACGTGAGTATCGACCTGGATGTTATTGCCTAAATGTGCTGCTTTATTTTCTTTGGTGTTTCGTTTAAGCTTTGGATCACCTCTGCGTATACGGGAGTATCGACCTGGTGGTTAAAGCCTAAACAACTTCAACTTGTTTTTATTTTTCTTATTTTGTTTAAACATTGGACTTTCTCTGCGTATACGGAAGTATCGACCTGATTGTTAATGTTTAAACATTCTGCTTTATTTTTGCACAATTCACAATTGATAAAAGTTTAAAGGCATTACTTGAGTCAGTGTATTGCATGATGAGGGGATATGCTGAGATCGTGGGGTCCATAAGATATTAGTGCAAAATTAATATACCTTAACGTATCGGTAAGCATTTCGAAAGTTTTTAGATTGAGTTTAAGTGGACAACTATATTGTCAATCAATGTGAATCGTTTTGAACTTAAAATGTTTAAAGCTTAATGGTGTTGGTGATTTGTCTCATAAACTGATATGATCTTCTTATACAAACTCACAAAAATATTGTTTGTAAATATTTCTTTACTGCATTTTATTTCATTAAAAAATCCAAAAAGATTTTTAGTGTGTTTTAGCATAAATTTTGAAAAATTCAAAAAGATTTTCGACAACTGGTGTTGGAAAGCTGATTTTAAAAATTCCGAGTGCTAAACATGATGAGCATGTGGTGAGGGGGAGTTTGTGTTAAAATGAAACATTTTGAATTGAAATTGATATTCATGAGGTGGTTCATCAGAGACTGAATGTTAAATCATTTTAAGATTTGATTTACAAATGGTTTTCAGAAAATTTATTTTTGGGTAGAGTCTATGCAGGATAAAGCCAGAAATCGATTCTAAACCTGAGGAAAGATTTGAGCTAGGTTACGATTCTGGAACTGCTAATGATGATGAACTTAAGGAATCAAGAGATCTGATCAAAAGAATTAAAAAGCTCGAGAGCCAGTCTCAGATCCTGGAAGAAGTTTTTAAAGAAAGGAAGCCCGAAGACTTATTAAGACTGAAGATATTTAAGACTCGACACTTTAAGACTCGTCAACATTCGAGGGGGAGTCTGGTGGTGCATGCGTCTGTCGACTTCGTCTTGTATCGAGTCTTATATTAGATGTGTTAGATCAGGGCACGTTGTTCAGGAAAATAGGATGTTTTAGTGTATATTAAAGGTAATTTCGCTTGAAGTAAGTGATTTCGCTTGAATTGAACATTGACATGTTCAAGCGAAATCAACATAAGTGATTTCTCTTGAACTGTCTTTGGTCACTCTCAAGCGAAATCTCATTGGCTATATATACTTTTCAAGCGATATCATTTAAGAAGAGTTGCTGAAAATCATACCGAGGTGCTGCCGGTTTGATTTTTGAGTGTAATCATTGTTAGATCAATCAACAAGGTGGTTAAAGTGAAGAACAAGCTGTTTCTAAGTCTGTTTCTTGTTTTCCGCACCTGAAACAGATCAAAACTCCTCTGAAAGACTCATTGGGTCAAATCACACGATCCTACAAAATCGTTTTAATACATGTGAATCACCCCAAAACAATTGAAAACAGTAAAATAGGGGAACTATGTACTCACATTGAATAGAAGGGTATCCTAGATCTAAAGAACTTAGCGAAACTCAGACAAACCAAGGAAATTCAAGTAGTACCTAGTAATCGGATCACTAGTAAATAAATCGACACCTAAATCGGAAGATCGGACAGAATGAGGTCTTGTAAACCAAATTAGTGTTGGAACTCATGTGATATGGTTTATCAAAGCCTACATTCTAAATCGGAACCTATCCTAAGTGCTTTTGACCCGTTACGACCCGTTTAGGTAGCTTAGGCTACTTTAACGCGTCGTTTGCGCAAAATCGCGTTTGAGACGTCTAACTAGTCCTATGACAAGTATTATATGCGCTAACATGTTTAAATAGGTTGCATAATCAGTTAGGTGACAAATGTTTGGGTTACATATGTTTAAAATCCAATTATGCATGAAAAGGGTATCTTGGTAATTTACCTAAGGCATATAAACTACCTATCATACAACTACTTAAACTAGGTGACCATAAGGTATAACCTTGGAAGGTTATTCCCTACGCACCTATGGTCACTAAACATGCTTGGTCGAATCCTAATGATCGACCAAACGGGTCGAGTTCGAAAGTCTAAGCGGTGGTTTAGACCGCTTGACTTACGACTCTAAACAAGCATTAAACTAAGAGTGACGAGCTAAGCATGTTAGATGATGCTTAACTCAAGTTAGAAAAAAGGTTCTGATATCAAAACAAAGTGTTTTGATATCCTAAAGAAGTTTGGTTGCAAAATACGCTTATATGCGCATTTTGACCGAAACTACGACTCGTCACTACGCCTAGTCAACGTGGTAATCAGTAGGTATAGTCACTAGGGACTATAACCATCGTGATTACGCTCACGTTGCGAAGTTCAAACAAACTTCTCGTTAACCATTGACTGGTCAAAGCTGAAAGTCAAACACTGTTTAACTTTTAAGCTAAGAAAGCAAAAAAAGAATGAAAGAGGACTTACAAAGGGTCCAAATAGATTTGGTTCTAAGTATTCTCAGGTAGGTAGTGAATAATCACAACCACTTAGAGAAATCTCAGACCAAATGTGAGGAAAATGAAATGAGATACATGGCCTTATATAGTTTTTCGCAAACCGTTAGGATCATTTCTTGGCAAGGAGGGAATGAGCTAGGCCATACAATTGTTAAAGAATGATTGGGGGACTTGTTCTCCACACAAACCTGCCCATAGTATTTAAAACCATTGATCAAAACCATCAAAATCAAACTAAATGACTAGATTCAATGTTTCTGATCTGCAAGATTGACACGGGCCGCGTAAGGGTAAGGCCAGGCTTACGCGGGCCGCCTAGGCCACTTTGGCAGAATGACAGTTTTAGCCCCTGAACTTGTAAAAGTTGCATTTCGGCTCATTTTTGACACGTTTAAGC
Organism: Helianthus tuberosus; assembly: GCA_030545235.1. Lineage (NCBI taxonomy): Eukaryota > Viridiplantae > Streptophyta > Magnoliopsida > Asterales > Asteraceae > Helianthus > Helianthus tuberosus. The sequence goes on from CM060400.1 coordinate 44,356,532, forward strand.
CCCATTAACCTCATTTCAAGGCTCTAAAATGGAGTTAAAGTATTGGGAACTCAAAACATGCTCAAAAACATCTCGGATGTCGGTTCGTTTGGTCGGACGATCGCGTTGTTCGGTTAATTACGACGGAAGTCGTAACGAACGCAAAATCGATCCAAATTAAGCGACGAATGGAATTTTATCATGCAAATCACTAAAATAAAATATTTTAATGATTACATAAATTTTTGGGTGTCCGGATATATTCAGAACGTAAGATATGTGCGAAAATGCAAACTTACGTCGTTTTTGACACTTTTAGTCTCTTATTGATCAATAAAGTTTATTTTAGAATACCAAACCCCTCAAAGCCTATTTCTAAGCTATGTAAAGGATATTTATGGTATGTTTATGTCACACCCCCAAAATCCACACGCGGGGTATCACCGCTTGGAGGCGTGACATGACCAGGATCAAGCCACCAATCATATTGAACAATAAAGTAAAGTAATCAAAAGTTCAACCACACAATATAATTGGTGTCCAAAAACAATTTAATAAGTCTAAGTTATCAGCGGAAGCAAATAGTTCAAAACCCAAATAGTAAATTCAGAGTATTTAAGTTTATCATGAACACTCAATGTCCATGCTCCACAACGACTCTTCCCCATGCAAGCTCCTGCTAAACCTAGTGACCTGCAAAGCATGTAGTAACGAGTCAACAACAAAGTTGAGCGAGTTCACTGTTGGGTGTTCATTTAAGTTATTCCAAAAACATAGTTTCCTTTAACTGGCATCCTTGCCGTGCGGGATACCCCATAGTTGAAAACGTGATTTGTTTATCCCATTTACTCTGGCAATCCAGCCGTGGGGGCTACCCCGTGTTTATACTACTAGACTCGTTAACATATCGACCATTGACTTTAGTCATGTTTATGTGCCCTTAGCATCAATGTCTATCATCATTGACGTGCCCAGATCCATTAGTTCACGCCCGTCCTCTGCGGCACGGCGTGAGGCATGTCAGACCTAAATAGCGCTATCTAACTAATGACCCGCTCGCCATTGGCCCGACGATTAAGTCGATATAAAAAGGAGGGACTTCGTGATAGAGTTTTGGTCTAGTGAAATTTAACTGTCCATGAGGACGAGGAATTACATTCCTTAACCCGTACTGTCCTACCCAAGAAGGACGAGGAATCCATATTCCTTAACCCATTCCCAACCCCTGGGAATCCCATGCTTTGTAGAAAGTGTGAACTCACCTTAGATTAGCTCGGCAGATACACAAGGAGGTTACTTGAGCTATAAGTGGTCAACCACGTCCTAACATGGTTACCATACAAGTCAGGTCTAGGTTCAAGTAAGGCACGTATGTTTACACAGATCTAACAAATCAAGAACACGTAACAGTCATGGCATACATATAGAACATTTTAAACGATAACTGTTTAGCATCCACATGAAGCCCAAACATACCCGGCCCAACATGTTGTGCGATCAGCACAACCTTGTGCGATCCACGACATGTTTTGCGATCCACCATAAGCGCGACCCAAACATATATTGTTGGTACATGCATCTGTTGTCTTCGTCTTATGTCAAGTTTTCGGTTCATTGCAGTTTGGAACAAGAATGATGTCATCATTCTTGATGATGACATCATCCAAGTGTCATCATGCTTGCATCATGTCTACAACATCACGTGAAGATTACATGCACAAATGAAATCAGTTTGCATGTTCTCACTAGATGACAAAATAGAAAACATTTGAAATAGAATTGCATGTTCATATAAGACAAATAGAATTGTATATTAGTTGTCTGATTTCGCTCATAGGGTCTTAGGCATGGGATTTCGCTTATGTGAACAAGGTGTTTTCTCTTTTTTGTTCATATGAGGTTTCGCTCGTATGGACATATGGTCCTTGGAGCTAAATCATCAACCCTATATAAAGGGTTCTATGAGCGAAATCATATAACAGTCCCTTGTATACGGTACCGAACTGCTGCTGGATTACGTCATGTTTATCAGATTTTGAGTGTTCTTTGTAGAGATTGAGTCGAAACTCTGTTTGGTTGTAGTTGATACGTAATAAAACGTTGTTTAATTACGTTTTCGTGCACGATTACGGTTCGATTTAACGGTTTCCGCACGTTAAATCGAATTCATCGCAGATCTAGTGATCGTTTACGATCCGATCCTGTACTCACAAGTGGTATCAGAGCTACGGATAGCTCTGCGTGTAATCGTGATCGAAATCGGACGTTTTTCGACGAGTTACGGTGAAATCGAATGATTTTTGGTTGAATTCAGACTGATTCTGTGATCATCGGTTAATTTCGGACTGTTTCAATCAATATTCAGTTTGATTCAGTATTTTTCGGACTAAGTGACGATTGTTGTTTGATAGTTTCAGAAAGTTTCGGATTGATTTTCGGTGGTTTTCGGTGAATCATTTGTATATCTCAGATTGTTTCGTGTGATTTCAACGAAGTTTGGATCATTTTGACTTGATTCGATTGAGTTTCGAACAGAATTGGATCGATTTTAGACTGTTTCAGTTGATTTTCGATCAGTTTCGGTTTGTTGTTTGTGCTAATTCGATCGATTATGGACTGAGGTTTGATTGCTTTCAGTGAAAATTGTTTAAACCGGTTGTTTTTTTGGTGTTATCGGATCTATTTTGATTAAGATTTTGATCGATTATGTGAGATGTTGATTCAGTTCGGTTGATTATGTTGTTGAGTCGAGTGAATCAGAACTGAACTGAACTGGAATAGAGTAGAGTGTTATTTGTTGTTTTGGTTAACAAAGAAGAAATTGTTATTAGTGACGGATAAAAGTGTCAAGAATATTGGTGATATGTTGTCAATACATGAATGTGTGCATGTGATATTTCTTGGTACAATACAATTGGTCAAATAAAATTGTGTTGAAAAGATAAAGTTTGTCAGATCACCATTGTATCGGTTCTATCAATTGAAACTTGAAACTTGAATTGGGTAGTTGCACGTGATTCTCATAAATTGACACTTGATAAGTATAAAGTTTGCATGTGACAAAAGAAATTTTAAGAGAAACATTATATAATCACCGGCCCACTTGTTATCACAGCCCAATCACACAATTCAAGTTTTGTTGAACAATTAAATGAAAATGTCGGCTGCATGTGATCTATTTGAGTAACGTGATAATTAGCCCATTTTAATAATCAAACGATTTGGACTGTGATAATTTTTCATTTGGGTCGATTATCCAAGATTGTTGAAATTGGTTTAGTGGGCTTCGTGAAAAATTGAAATCTGTGGACTTTGAACTAAAAATAATTTTTGAATCAAGTGACAATCAGAACTAGTTGCCACCCGATCCTAATCAGTTCTACTTGTCTGTGTTTCAGGTATTTGTCAAGCATCGGATACCCGGCCGAGCGAATCCTCAACCGATCTATTGTCACCAGATTTTTGGCACTCAATCGGATATTCATCTGATTCAGTTGTTTGATAAAGTGATTGAACTGATCATAGATTGTGTGAATTTTTTGTATTATTTGAAAATCTGTTTTTGAAAATTTTTAAATAACGAAACATGGATTGTGAGTCATATAACTCATCTTTCGGATATGGTATGCTTGTTCAGAATCCAGCAGATATTGCACATAAGAAATTTGATAGTTTTACGAGTATAAAGGGAGAGTCTACAAAAGAATTGTTTGATCAATATTGCCATCTAGTTTTGGAGATGGGGAGATTGAAGATAACCAAGACTAATGAGATGTGGATTGACAAGTTGGCGAATGCTTTACCAAAGGATGTGTGGGGTACTTATTTGATGGAGTTGAAAAACAATTCAAATTTTGGTTTTATGAATCTTAGTGCATTCGTCGAGAAGATTGAAGCTCAAGAACTCGAGTTCCAAAAGATTAGAAAATTGAAGTCTGATTCAGGAAAGAAGTGTTTAAACTGTGAAAAATCTGAATCAGACAATGCCAAACTCTTGAAGAATGTAGAGAGTTTGACATTTGAAATCAAAAATTTGAAGGATGAGAAGAAATCTGATGATAAACAGATTCTTGAAATACAGGAAAATTTTGAGAATTTGAAATCTAAAAATGTCAAACTGTTGAGTGGTTTGAACAGTTTGACATTAGAAAACAAAATTTTGAAAGAAAAGGAAAAAGATTTTGAAAATAAAAAATTGAAAATTGAAAAAGATTTTCAAAATCAAATCAAGATTTTAGAAGATGAAAGAGATATTTTTGGTAAAGATAATCTTGAAAAACAAATTGCAATCAATTCTCATCTTGCTAAAATTATTCAGCTTGAAAAAGAAGCTGAAAGTGATCGAATTAAAATTGCTGAGTTAGAAAGTAAGTTGAAAGGTTTTGTGACTTCTGCACCATATGTGTGTCCAGAACTGATCAATTCTGTTCCAATAAGTGACAATGTCACAAATTTTGACAAAGTCAAAATTGAAGATTGCGATAACAAAGCTGATGATGAAAAAGAAAAAGAAAAGAAAAGAAAAATATTTTTAGAATTACAAGAAAAATTTCAAAATACTGTTTTGCAGTCTACTGAAATAGGTGAATGCTCAAAGCAAAAACCTGTTAAGAAGATTGTAGAACAGAAACAAAAAGTTAAAAATTTGAAAAATTTAAAAAATGAAAATAAAAGCTCATCAGTTCAGTCACCCAATCATTATAAAAAATCACAAAAATCTGAAAATAAAAGCTCACAAAAAGTTGGTGATATGTGGTGCAGGTTTGACCACAGTGCTCAAGCGTCAAATCAAGATTATAGAAGAAGTCATGAGTACTACAAATCAAATCAGTGTTATGATTTGAGTGTTTGGATTGATGGTGGAGATTGGTACGATAACTGGGTGTGTTACAACTGTGGTTTTAGAGGACACATTGCTGTTAACTGCCAAAGTTGGAGGTTTGAGACGAGAAGATGCTATAACTGCCAAATCAAAGGACACATTGCAAGAGATTGCCCAATGAGATCAATGGAAAGATCGAGGGCTGAATCTCAAAAAGTAGAGAAGAAAAAATCAGTTAAAGTCGATGAAAAGCCCAGAGCACAGAAACAACAAGAAGTGAAAGAACCGAAAGTGAAACTTTCACAAGGGCAAAAAGACCGACTGAGAAAGAAAAGAAAGAAAGCTCGTGAGTACCTTGAAAGGATTTTGTCCTCGGATACAACAAGAAAATCAGATAAAAGTTCTGATAAATCGTCTTGCTCTCCAAAGAATGACAAATCAAGCAAAACGAATTCATCAGATACAAATCTGAGGACAGAATGGTGTGTGAAGAAAGGAAATGTTCCTGGCGATGAATTTGTTTCTTCGGAAACAAAGGAGCCACGTTCTGGCGATGATTCTGATTCGTCAAAATCAGAGGAGCCACAAGTTGAGCTCAAAAGTGAAAATTCAGTTCCGCCAATGGATGATATCAACTTTCCACCATTGCAGACTGAAAATTTTAAACAAAAAGTTGGTAAAGTGAAAAGTTCGAATCAGTTCTATTCTGAAAAGAAAGAATTTGATGTTGAAAAGGCTTTTAATAGCAAAGTAAAAAATATTTTTGGAAAAATGGTTGAGGGTAAGGTAAAAGGAGTTAAAGAATTTTATGAATCAAAAAGGTATGTTCAAAACACCCAAGGATCGTCAGGCTTGGGTGAATCTCTTTAACTGAAAAAACCTGACTTGCCGGAGTTCCCAGGTTGGTAAGCGTGGAACATGAATCGGCACATTTCTTGAGAAATTCACAAATGTGATATTTCGTCTTACAAGTGGTAAATCAGGGACATTAAGTTGTACTTGATTTTCTACGAGTGATTGTGTTGAAAAATCGATAAATGTTAAATCTTACAAGTTATTAAAAAAAACAAGGTGATGAAAACCCCATGTTTGAGAAATGACTCACAAAATTAATTTTCCGGAAAAACCATTTTGATTAAAACAAACTTAAGTGTTTTGAAATCATAATGGGAAAATAGTTTGTTGTCAGGGGGAGTTCTGATTGTTTAAGCCAAGTGGATGGCGAATTGAAGCGATTCGATATTATGTTGTCACTTAATCTGTACAGTTTGTTTTCAAATTTTCTCAGAAAATCAAAATTGTAACATATTTTGATTTTAGGGCACTACAACAAAAATGGCTTTTTAGAACCTTTTTTTGTGGGACGCTTGTAAAAGAGGGTCCTAAAAAACTATTTAATAGGACTAATGAACTTTTGGGGTCCTTTTATAATATACTCTACTAAAACGGTGTCGTAAAAAACTATTTAATAGGATGGATGATTTTTTTGGGTCCTATTATCTTATAATTTAATAGGACACTTAAAATGTAGATCCTAATAAAGTACTTTATAAGACATTTAATTGTTAGTGTCCCATTATGTGGTACTGTATTAGGACACTTGATCATCTGGGGTCCTATTATAACATAACTTAATAGGACACGTTGTAGTTAAGTCATAAATGTTCAGTGTTATAGGACCCTTTCTAGTCGAAGTCATATTAGAACTTAACTTAATAGGACACTTGACACTTGGGTTTTATAACTTTAAACTTTATAGGACGCTTAATCATTGTGGTAATATTATAATACACCGTAATAGGACACTTGATATTTGAGTCATAAAATATTAGTTTTATAGGACGCTTATTCGCTAGAGTTTTATTATAATATAACTTAAAAAGACACTTGGGTCTTATAAATTTAACCTTTATAGAATGCTTAATCATTGTGGTGTTATTATAATACAATGTAATAGGACACCTGATATTTGAGTCATAAAACATCAGTTTTATAGGACACTTATTCGCTAGAGTTCTATTATAACATAACTTAATAGGACACTTGACACTAGGGTCTTATAACTTTAACCTTTATAAGAAGCTTAATCATTATGGTGTTATTATAATACACCGTATTAGGACACTTGATATTTGAGACGTAAAACATAAGTTTTATAGGACGTTTATGTAAACTGTCGTATTTTTTAATACAAAGTGTCCTAAATTTGGATCACAATGGAATTTTTATTTCCTCCTAATTTCTACTAAAAAATTAGAAACTTCCTCCAATTTTCATTCTTTGAATTCCCATCATAATTGGATCTCAAACTATTCAATCCTTCATTCAATTATTATTGTTGTTGTTGTTGTTGTTGTTGTTGAGGAGTAATAATAACATGCGACAAGTGAAATGGACCGCTTAACGGATAACCTGAACCGAGCATGCGTAATTTAGCATACACATGAATATACTAGATTAACCGTTATATTTTCATTTTTAGAAACACGGTCGTTCTAAAGTAATACGGTAATTAGCTGGCTCGCGCACTTGGGCCAAACTCAACCCAACTCACCTAAACCGAAACCCTACTCATATATAAAACACCTTAGACCGTGGGGTATGGTGGGGCGGGGGTTTGGGGCATGGGTTGACACATGGATTCCGCGGGGCACCGCTGGTCACTTGCATTTTGGGTCGGTATGGCGGGGCGTGGCTAGCCCGCGTGGGTTGGCCATGTGTCAGTTATTATAAAAAAAATTGAAAAAAAAGCCTAAAATTATTATAAAAATACACACAAAATTAAAACAAAGCCTAAAATTATTATTAAAATTTCCTTAAAATTACAAAATCTTACAAAAAAAAAGGATTACAAATCTAAAAAAAACCCCTAAAGCGTTAGGTAGATTTCGAACAGGGCGAGCTTGACAAACGGCTTCCGCTCCTTGCCCCGGAACTCGATGTTGGCCATCGCCACCCGGTCTTCGTGACTTATATCTCCGCCTGGGACACTATCGTAGTAGGCTTTAAAACGGTCGAGCTTCGGTCGTAGTTTGCGCCACTTGTGTTGGCACGCGTTTAGATTATGCCGGTCGTTCCCCACTTTGTGCCGGTAGCTAGCGAAAGCTTCCGGCCAGTAACGGGTCTCACCGTGTTGGCGGCCCTTCATCGCGTCCACGACGCTCATTACAAGTGCTATCTCTTCCTCGTGCGTCCATGAAGCCATTTTTCAAGTGTGGGTTCGGGTAGGTGCAGTGAAGTTGGGGTAGCGATGTGGACAGGCGGTGGGGGGTTTTATAGTAGTTGGGGTATGGGTTTGGCTTGGCCAAATGGTTATTTTTAAATTTGAATCCTAGCCGCTATAGTCTAGCCAACCCAGCCAATAAGAGTCAGAGTCGACCACAGAAGACCGCTAGGCACGCCCAACACCCGGGCTGAAACCCCCGCCCAAGGAGCCACGCCGAAACCCAAGCCCACCCGGGATGGTGACTTGAGCGTTTGTACCCAACCCATGCCCCAACCCCCGCCCATACCCCATAGTCTTATAACCTCACCTCCCATATCATTTTAACTAAAACCCTACTCATACACGTAGCCGCCGCTCTCTCTCTCATCCAAATTTCCGGCGACCAGTATCTCCGGCCGGCATCCGGACATCCTCTTCCGGCAGGCAACGTTCCCTCAGTGTCCACCTCCCATCTCGTTTCCTCATATACCCTTTTCCTGTACACGATCTAACCTCCAACATCCTCTCTAATGTCATCAAATCTGGTACATACGGTGGTGTGATACAGGCGAGAGAGAAGGAGAGTGATGACGATGAAAGCTGATGACGATGTTGAAAGACGATGGGCTCACGACGGGGCTGCGACGGTGTCCGGCGACATCGACTGACTGAGAGGTGACAAAAAATGACGACCCTACCGTCTTTCCGGTGACCCAAGAAGCCTCCCACGGCGACAACAGTAGAAGATGGAGGACGATGGTGGCTCTGTTTGGGATATGGCAGTGGTTGAAGCTGGTGGTGGTTAGTGACGGCAGGCCTGATGGACCGGCACCGGCGACAAGAGCTGTGACGGCGAGGGTCCAAGCAGCAGATCTTTGTATTTCGGAGGTTTTGAGCGTAACTGTTAACTATTGTGATAAAGTATGTACATCTATCCTTGATTTCTTACATTTTGTGATTCTTAGCTAGTGTTTGACCAAAAATAGCATCAGTTGTGTTGATAGGGCTGTAATAGAATGTGAGCATTGGGGGTGTTTGGGATTCCTTCTCAAAATGACTCATTGACTTATTTTGGGGAAAAAGGACTTTTGAAAATGTTTGGCTTGGCTTCTATGTGAGTGAATAAGTCAATAAGTTACAAATTCTTACTTATTTTTGGACAAAAGTCCTTTTCAAAAGTCAGAAATAAGCTAAGCCAAACATGCACAAGGTGTTGTGAATAAAGGATAAAATGTGTATTGTGCGGTGAGTTTGCTTTTCAATCTGGTGTGTACGACAGTAGGATTTTTATAAATGATCTCATGTCAATCAGTTATATGTTTGATGGACTTATTTAGATTTTAGTTTGGCTATAAGTTGTAACCAATCTGATGGTTTAGTCGGGTGTTTATTTGTTAACTGTTTTGAGCTCTAGGTAATGAAAATTTATAGCTTTCACATGCTTTGCCTAGTAGAACTATAATATTATAGCAGTTAATTTTTTCGTAGATAATTTATATTCCTATAAATTAGTAGGTAATATAAATGATATTAGTAGATAATATCATTAGTAGATAATATAAAATATCACGTAATATCACAAATTTGTGAACCACATAATTTGGGATTGCTTACTATGAAAAGATCCTGTTTTGAGTTTATTGAAAAGAGTTCGTTATTGATATGTTTCTTATTAAATCGTAACTGGCGGATATACTAGTTAATGTGCAGAGCTAAACCTCGAACCTGTTGAAGGTGGAGTTCCAATAGCCCCTTTAATGTAGTTTTCAAGACATTTTGAACATTTTACCGTTTGTTAACTCATTTTTAGTTCTTTTTCACAGGAAGAAGAAGAGCACAATTGGGTTTTCAGTGCCGATCAGACGGGACTTGAAATGGGTTTGGGTATGAACACACTTATGGGATATGGCTATTCGTTAATTCATCCTGGAGGTGGCAAGTTAGACCTGTTACTAATAAAAATGGCTATTCATTTTTTTAGAATTTATTTATCTCTGATGGGTCAAACGTAGGGGTTCGGCTCGTTTAACTAAGAGAGCTCGAGCTTGGTGTGTGAGTAATTTTTCAAGCTCGAGCTTGGCTGATTTATTATTTACTAGTTATTTATTTATATGTGTATATATTCATTTATTTATATATTTACAGTTATAAGTTTATGTGTATAATTATTGCTAGTTTTTGTCATTTTTATATACAATACTATCTATTATGCAATCTTATAGTTACCATAGTAAATATAAGTTATTATACTTTTATAAATAGTTGGCTTGTTTAGGCTCATGAACCTAGTCAAGTTTGATATATGAGGCTCATGCTTGTTTATTAAATGAGCTCCAATCTAGGATCAAGCTCGTTTTTTTAAGCTTGGGTTGGTTCGAGATTTTAGCAAACTGATCTCGAGTAGCTCACTGGTGTATCGGATCGTTGACACCCCTAGTCAAACAGGTTGAAAGTCATCTAAAGTTTTATTAACGTATAAAACCTCCTAAATGGTTTCAATTAACTATTACCGAAATAATACAATATTATTTTTATAATTATTTTGACATGTTAAGTTTCAAAGTTAATGGACAAAAAGTGACGGGTCAACTCAACCTTGAGACTTATTTCAACCTGTATAAAAGGATTGGGTTGACCAGAACATGTTACCCGACCCGGCCCGGCCACGTTGCCACCTCTACTTTATCTCTTCTAGTGTTAAATCTTATCTTATGCAACATACATGCTTGTTTCTAGATGAAGTTGATCCGGAATGGATTTCTTCACAAACCACAATTGGTCATGTGGATGGAAATAGTGACCTAGCTCAGAGTGTGCTTGAGGTATTTTTTATTTAATTATTCTCAATCTGCACACATTATTTACCATGATGCTGAGATCAAGCAATTAATCTTTTATGTTAGTATTTCATTATACTTAATCAATAATCTGAATTTCTGAATAGAACTGATTTAGAATGCATTGGTGCATCCATCGCGTGGACCTATCCATTCATCTCGGTATGTATTTGTTAAATTTGTGATACAAATAATTTTAATATCATGGAACTTAATGTTTATACATGGATGGTTTATTTGTAGGTAGTCCATGAGGATTGAAGACGCATGATGACTCAAGATTTTATGCTTTTTATTTCTTTAATTACTTTTAATTTCTTTGTTAAATGTTAAAGACTTTATGTTAGATAATGTTATAACTTATTTATGGTTAGTGTTTTTGTTATGAACATGCTTATTTGAAATATAATGAAGTTTCATTTCTTTCATTAGTTGATGTTATACAATAACTATTAGGATGTTATATGTTGATGGTCTGTTTATAAAATTGGTATTATAATCTTATTTGGGATATTAGGACCATTTTCTTGATATTAAAGTAGCTATAACGTTACATCATAAGGGTTCTATAAATTAATTTTTAAGGACGTTTGTATGTGTATCAAAAGTTTAAAAGTAGGTAATCACATATTAGAACATTGTAAAATTGTCCTAATATGTTCTTTTTAGGACACTACTATTTAAGTTGTCTATAGACATATTATGCGACCATAAAATTGGTTTCATAATCTTATTTTGTATATTAGAACCCTTTTCTTGGTACTAAATTAGCTATAATGTTACATCATAAGGGTCCTACCAACTAATTACTAAGGATGCTTGTAAGTGTATAAAAAGATTAAAAGAATGTAAGCACATGTTAGAACATCGTAAAAGTGTCCTAATATGTTTTTATTAGGACACTATTTTGGTTGTTCAAAGACATATTACGCGACCATAAAATTGGTTTCATAATCTTATTTGAGATGTTAGGACGCTTTTTTAGTTCCGGGACTTATTACGACCCCTTTACATGAAACGCTTTTACCGTTGGTCCTATTAAATGAAAGGTCTTATAAAATAGCATTTTAGGACGCTTTTGCGTGTACTAAAAACCCAGTTTTCTTGTAGTGGGGGGAGAAAAATTTAAAAAAAAAATAGAAAATTTGAAAATGCCAAAAACATTGAAAAATAAAAAATGAGTTTGTTGTGAATAAGAGGAAATGATAGTAAATCAGTGGACTATCACAGCATGCTAAAGAAATGAAATGTCAAATGGAATAAACGGTCTCACTAAAGATGTGACGATAGGCTCAGCTAGACTAGTAGATTTGCGATAACGATACAAACTTAAATGAAAAAGCCTAGTTCTAGTGGGAAACATGGTCGAAAGCATAGTACTTAGTTTTGTCCTTCTTGACTGTGTGCCTACTCAGTAATCGCTGATTGTCGAAAGACATAAAACTGGTTAAGTCTGTGAACTTTCACAACTTTGCTAAAAAGTCGCTGTGATTGTGCATTTCATTTTGCCAAGATTTAAACTTGTTTTATTTCGTTATTTTGTTTAAGCATTGGACATCCTCTGCGTATACGTGAGTATCGACCTGGATGTTATTGCCTAAACGTTCTGCTTTATTTTCTTTGGTGTTTCGTTTAAGCTTTCGACCACCTCTGCGTATACGGAAGTATCGACCTGGTGGTTAAAGCCTAAACAACTTCAACTTGTTTTATTTTTCTTATTTTGTTTAAACATTGGACTTTCTCTACGTATACGGAAGTATCGACCTGATTGTTAATGTTTAAACATTCTGCTTTGTTTTCGCACAAATCACAGTTGATAAAAGTTTAAAGGCATTACTTCAGTTAGTGTATTGCATGATGAGGGGATATGCTGAGATCGTGGGGTCTATAAGAATTTAGTGCAAAATTAATATACTTTAACGTATCGGTAAGCATTTTGAAAGTTTTTAGATTGAGCTTAAGTGGACAACTATATCGTCAATCAATGTGAATTGTTTAGAACTTAAAATGTTTAAAGCTTAACGGTGTTGGTGATATGTCTCAAAAACTGATATGATCCTCTTACACAAACTCACAAAAATATTGTCTGTAAATATTTCTTTACTGCATTTTATTACATTAAAAAATTACAAAAAGATTTTCAGTGTGTTTTAGCATAAATTTTTGAAAAACTTAAAAAAGATTTTCGACAACTGATGTTGGAGAGCTGATTGTTAAAATTCCAAGTGCTAGACATTATGAACAAATGGTTTGGGAAAATATGTTTTGAAAAGAAATATGATCAAATTTTAAAATGATTCATCAAGTGTATTGAGTTATTTTTGAGGGAAGAGTCAATGGTAGTGCATACATTGAATTGTTAAATGCGTGAAATTTACTTTTAGGTAGAGTGAATTTGTGCAGATTTAAGTATGAGCTGGATTGATGATCCTGAGCTAGATGAGAGCCATGTAATGATCTTGGAACAACCACAAAAAAAGCCAGCCAGATTACGATCCTGAAGCAGATGATGCTGAAGAACTAACGGAATACCAGCACATTGTTAGGGGGAGTTTGTTAATGCTGAGTGAAAGAGTGAAGTCCAGAGACTGATCAAGACTGAAGATGCAAAGACTCGACATGTGAGACTCGTCAACATCTAAGGGGGGAGTCTGTTGGTACATGCATCTGTCGTCTTCGTCTTATGTCAAGTTTTCGGTTCGTTGCGGTTTGGAACAAGAATGATGTCATCATTCTTGATGATGACATCATCCAAGTGTCATCATGCTTGCATCATGTCTACAACATCACGTGAAGATTACATGCACAAATGAAATCAGTTTGCATGTTCTCACTAGATGACAAAATAGAAAACATTTGAAATAGAATTGCATTTTCATATAAGACAAATAGAATTGTATATTAGTTGTCTGATTTCGCTCATAGGGTCTTAGGCATGGGATTTCGCTTATGTGAACAAGGTGTTTTCGCTTTTTTGTTCATATGAGGTTTTGCTCTTATGGATATATGGTCCTTGGAGCGAAATCATCAACCCTATATAAAGGGTTCCATGAGCGAAATCATATAACAGTCCCTTGTATACCGTACCGAACTGCTGCTGGATTACGTCATGTTTATCAGATTTTGAGTGTTCTTTGTAGAGATCGAGTCGAAACTCTGTTTGGTTGTAGTTGATACGTAATAAAACGTTGTTTAATTACGTTTTCGCGCACGATTACGGTTCGATTTAACGGTTTCCGCACGTTAAATCGAATTCATCGCAGATCTAGTGATCGTTTACGATCCGATCCTGTACTCACATATATACACGGCCCAACAATAATATACGTTGATCTTGTGCGGTCCGGATGACTTGTGCGATTCAGAACATCTTGTGTGACGGGGTTTTGGGCCATTCGGTCCAATAATATGTTAAGTCCAAACATTGTGTAAGGCCCAAGACTTGTGCGATCGACACTGTCTTATGCGATCCACAAATCTTGTGCGATCATGCATAACCTAGCAGTACTGTGTGCCTTGTTTTGTTGTACCCAGCTTGTGCGATCAGCTCTTGTGCGATCAGATCAGAACTTGTATGATCTGATCTTGTGCGACCGACAAGCTTGTGTGATTAGTTTAAATATCCGAAACTTAGGCTATTTAGTTATATCATTCAACAATTTCCTTCTATACACACAATCAATCAACACAATTAACAGTTTTAGATCATGCAAATCATCGATCAAACAAGCATATTCTAACCGATTTCTCATGAACCCTAATTATGAATAACACATGAACAATAATCATCACACTTAAACATATCAACATAGTTCATGTTCTTGACCGCAACTCATCAATCATTCGAACATGATGCATCACAGCCAAATATTCCCAATCAACATAACATCATCAACCCTTATTTTGATCCGTGAATACTACACATGTGCCGATTTCATGAACATTATTTCTATTCGGTTCCTACCCATCTAAGTCAACATCAAACATATATCAAACCCTATAGTGATTAGATAGTTTGTTCATTCGATTATATAACAACATCAACCAAAATGAAATCAAACAACAACATAACACTAACCGGTTAAAGAATGAAACGAGGATTGATCCGAATAGAAAGTCTTCGATGAAGAAGGGATGTGGCTGCCGTCGAGTTCGTGAGGGAGAGAGAGATATTAGGGTTTGGTGTGTTTTCTTGTTTTGTAACAAATGAGAAACAAAACTCCGTAAGGATATGTGTATGCGTATGGAAGAGTGGGCCGAACCCAAACTTGGGTTGCCCTTTTGATTCGAGTACAAGTTGTGCGGCCCAACAGGGCTTGTGCAATCGGGTTGTGTTGTGCGATTGGTCCGTTTATACATACATTTGTTACACATAAACACATATCAAACATAACATTTCATTAATCATACAAGTTCACATAATCACATAAGGTCCACATACTTTACATCAAAGTACAAAGATAGGTTTGAAATACGAGGTGTCACATTATCCCCAAGTTGAAAGAAATTTCGTCCCGAAATTTGGTACGTACTCACTGAGGAAGCTAGTTAAATTGCATGGTTTTCCTGGTTTTCCTAGGGTGTCACATCCTTCCCCCATTGGTTTGGAATTTCGTCCCGAAATTCCGCAGTAGCTTCAACCTCAGTAGTGGTTGTACTGTTTGCGAACAATTGGGGATACTTTTGTTTCATTAGGTCTTCGCGTTCCCAGGTGAACTCTGGGCCACGACGGGAGTTCCAACGAACTCGAACATGAGGTATTCTGGTGCGCTTGAGGACCTTAACGTCCCGGTCCGTGATTTCAACTGGTTCCTCGATGAATCGCAACTGATCGTCGATAGTGAGCTCCTTCAAAGGAACTATGAGGGTCTCATCCGACAGTCACTTCTTCAGATTCGACACGTGGAAAACGTTGTGAACTCCAATGAGTTCTGCTGGTAGGTTCAGTTTGTAGGCCACCCTGCCTATTTTCTCAATGATTTCGAACGGTCCAACGTATCGTGGATTCAGCTTGCCTCGTTTACCAAAACGAACAACACCTTTCCAAGGTGATACCTTGAGTAGCACTCGATCCCCAACCTGGAACTCGAGTGATTTCCTGCCCTTATCAGCAAAGCTTTTCTGGTGATCACGAGCTGCCGCCATCCGTTGCCGTATCTGAGCAATCCTTTCCGTTGTGTCTACCACAAGTTCTGGGCCAGTGATTTGACTATCGCCAACCTCTGCCCAACAAAGAGGTGATCGGCATTTACGCCCGTACAATGCCTCAAACGGAGCGGCTTTAATGCTGGTGTGGTAGCTGTTATTATACGAAAATTCCACTAATGGCAGATGCTTTTCCCAGCCATTGCCAAAGTCAATCACACATGCCCTAAGCATGTCTTCAAGGGTCTGGATGGTGTGTTCAGACTGCCCATCCGTCTGTGGGTGATAAGCGGTGCTCATGTCTAAACGAGAGCCAAAAGATTTGTGCATTGCTTGCCACAGTTCTGAAGTAAAACGTGCATCACGATCTGATATAATAGAGGTTGGCACCCCGTGCCTCGAGACAACTTCCTTAAGATAAACGTCTGCTAGAGTGGAGAACTTATCCGTTTCCTTGATAGCCAAGAAGTGTGCAGACTTTATGAGTCGATCCACGATCACCCAAATAGTATCATTTCCACGTTGAGATCTAGGCAGGCCAGTAACGAAATCCATAGAAATTTGCTCCCATTTCCATTGTGGTATTTCTGGTTGTTGGAGTAGGCCCGATGGTTTCTGATATTCAGTCTTGACTCTCGCACAAGTCAAACATTTGCTAACGTAAGTTGCTATGTGAGCTTTCATGCTAGGCCACCAATACGTAGTTCCAAGATCGTGGTACATCTAATCTGAACCAGGATGTACTGAGTAGTGAGACTTATGTGCTTCATCCATTACAAGCTCGCGTAAGTTTCCATAATGTGGGACCCAAATGCGTCCTGTTACGTAATAAGCACCGTCTTCCTTTTGTTTTAACCACTGTCTTGATCCGCGTAGGGCTTCAGCGCTGACATTTTCTGGTTTCAATGCTTCTACCTGAGCATCTCGTATTTGTGCAGGAAGTCTAGACTGAATGGTAAGTTGTAATGCTCGTACGCGTTTAGGTGTAGTATCCTTTCGACTGGGGGCGTCGGCCACAACATTGGCTTTGCCTGGATGGTACTTGATGGCACATTCGTAGTCATTCAAAAGCTCAACCCATCATCGTTGATGCATGTTTAACTCCTTTTGCTTGAAGATATGTTCGAGACTCCTGTGATCGGTGTAAATGGTGCACCTGGTACCGTACATGTAATGTCTCCATATCTTAAGTGCGAAAACAACAGATCCCAGCTCCAGATCGTGTGTAGTATAATTCCTTTCGTGAATCTTAAGTTGGCCCGAGGCGTAAGCGATGACTTTATCCCATTGCATCAAAACACAACCAAGACCCTGAATTGACGCATCGCAATAAACCACAAAATCGTTTGTGTCCTCTGGCAATGAAAGGATAGGTGCACTACAAAGTCTATCCTTTAAGTGTTGAAATGCTGATTCCTGTGCATTACCCCAACGATAGGTGACGCCCTTCTGTGTTAACGAAGTGAGAGGTTGCGCAATCTTGGAGAAGTCCTTGATAAACCTTCTGTAGTAACCTGCCAAACCCAAGAATTGGCGAATTTCTGTTGGTGTACGGGGTGCAGGCCAGTTCTTGATCGAGTCTTCCTTGGATGGATCAACATGAATCCCATCCTTGTTCACCACGTGGCCTAGGAAATGGACTTCACGAAGCCAGAAGTCGCATTTCGAGAACTTTGCATAAAGCTGTTCTGTTCGAAGGAGTTTCAAAATAAGTCGTAGATGCTGCTCGTGTTCTTCCTGACTCTTAGAATAGATCAGGATGTCTTCGATGAAAACTATGACGAACTTATCTAGGTAAGGCTTGCACACTCGATTCATAAGGTCCATGAAGACCGCTAGTGCATTCGTCAGCCCAAAAGGCATGACCAAAAACCCGTAGTGTCCATAACGAGTTCTAAAGGCTGTTTTGGAGACGTCCTCGTCCCGGACTCTCAGTTGATGGTAGCCTGACCTCAGATCATTCTTTGAGTAGTAGCTCGACCCTTGCAACTGGTCGAACAAGTCGTCAATGCGTGGAAAAGGATAGCGATTCTTCACGGTCACCTTGTTTAGTTCGCGGTAATCTATGCACATCCTGAAGGTACCGTCTTTCTTCTTCACAAACAATACTGGAGCTCCCCAGGGCGAAGAACTAGGACGAATGAATCCCTTGTCCAAGAGTTCTTGTAGCTGCGCAGATAGTTCTTCTAATTCTGATGGGGCTAAACGATAGGGTGCTCGAGCTATGGGCGCTGCTCCAGGAGCTAGCTCGATTTGGAATTCAACCTGACGGTGGGGCGGAAGACCAGGTAATTCCTTAGGAAATACTTCAGGAAAGTCACGTACGATAGGAATATCTTCTATCTTCTTCTCCTTCAACGAGGTATCAGTAACGAGAGCCAAAATAGCAGTGTGGCCCTTTCGTAAACACTTTTGGGCCTTAAGGAAAGAGATGATACTCACAACAGCACCACTATTGTCACCACGAATCATGAGAGGTTCATCACCTGAACGAGGAATACGGACAATCTTCTCGTTGCAAAGAATCTCTGCTTGGTGTTGGGATAACCAGTCCATCCCAATGACAACGTCGAAACTACCCAGAACGATCGGAATGAGGTCGATAGAGAAAGTCTGACCAGCGAGGATAAGATTACAACCCTTGACTACGTGTGTGACCTCTAAAGTTTTACCATTAGCTAGCTCTACAGTGTGTTTGGGGTTCAAAGGTGTTGGGGTACGCTTAAGCATTTGACTAACTTTTAAGGACACGTAGCTAGTATCGGCACCCGAATCAAATAAAACAGTAACATAAAAGTTGTCCAGTAGGAACTTACCCATCACAACATTGGGATCATTCCTCGCTTCACCCTGGCCAATCACGAATACACGACCCCTGGCATCATTGCTGTTGTTGCCCCCATTGTTTCCATTCCCCTGGTTGTTATTATTGTTGTTATTGTTCTGGTTCTGGTTCAGTTGGGGACAATCTCTCTTGAAGTGGCCTTCAGCTCCACACTGAAAGAACCCTTTGTTGATACCTTGTTGCTGCTGCTGCTGACGTTGATACTGTGGGGCTTGTTGTTGTTGACGATTCTAATTTGTTGGGCGTAGACTTCTGCAATCCTTTGCGGCGTGGCCTGGCTTGTTGCACCGATGATAGTTACTCCTGGTGCATGGCCCGCTGTGGTGTAGGTTACAGCGATTGCATTTGGGGTGAATTCCCCTGTACCCTCCTTGACTTTGACTACCAGATGATTGCTGACTAGGGCTCTTGTAGTCGTCAGTCCTTCTCTGTTGTGACTGAGACTGAACAGAAGTTGAACCTTTGCTAGAAGTTCCATCCCACTTACACTTGTTGTCACTGGGAGTATCAGAAGTAGTAGCACTAATACGCTTTGGTAACCTGTTCTGCTCCACCGCCTGATCCGTGAGACGATGAGCCAACTTGATGATCTATTGAATGGTGCCAAGATTTGCTGAGGTCACGTGACTTTGAATCTCTGGCACTAAACCCTTGAGGTATAGTTCAATACGTTTGATGGGAGGGTCTACCATAGTAGGACACAGGATAGCCAACTCGTTGATCTTCTCGTATATGCTTCGATTTCTAACCCCGTCATCTTTAAGTTGAAAAAATCTACCTCCAGCTTATGAATGTCATCACGGCTACAGTATTCTTCTTTGATCAATTCCTTGAAATCTTTCCAGGGGGTGGCATTAGCAGCAACTAACCCCAGCATTTAGACCTGAGCGTTCCAAACATTGTAACACTTAGTAGCGATCTGACCATTATCCTGCATTGTATCCTGGTTATTCAAGCAATAAGAAAAACAAGGCAGCCGACGATTGTCAGCTCCCAAGGTTTTATGCCAGAGATCTAGATTGATCAAGGGCTTTCCTCGTATATCTCGTGTCAACCTTTACATTTTTTCTCATTGTTTGATTGTTGATATAGCTTGGTATCCTGAGCTATATCCTGAAAACTGTTTTTACAAACAACCAAATTAGCACATTTTTTACAAACATTGCTAGCACACTACCTCACAAAACTAATTTTATCACTTAATTGCTTTGCTAATTTTTTTACCAAAACAAAGAATATCCACCATTGCCCCATCTACCTATTACTCCTTTTCGCCTTCTCCACATGTAGCCTCCACCTAAGGATCATTGCCTGCCTTACTAGCCTCAGCTTCATTAATCCTACCACCCTCATCCTCAGGAACCTCAACTCGTCCACCTAGCTTGGTTACCACATCATTCCACTTACTCACAACCCAAGCTTTAACCTCGAACCCTCCCCTTTGGTCTCCTTGTACATCAACCTTGGACTGAAAGATGGTGAGGGCGACATACTTTTTGGCTTCAGATTCAATCTTTGTCAGTTGTACCTGATGAGCCTTCTCCATCTCATGGAACCTCTTCCTGGTGGCTTCATGTTTGACCTGAAGATCCTCAGAATGTTTAGCCCGATGCTCTCCGAGTAGCTCCATATTAGAAATCTTTTCAACGTATTGTGCCGACTGTTCATCCTGGGTAGTAAGAAGCTTGGAGAGAGCCTACACGACATTAGAAACATTAATCAAAAACTTGAAATGAAACAAGAATTTCATACTTTATACTTACCACACTTTGAATCATTTGAAGCTTCTTTGTGATCTCTACAGGATCCATGTTATCAAAAGCTTCCAAGTCCATAAACTCCGGATTCTTGTGTTTTTTTTTTTTTTTTTTGCTGGAGGTTGCCTTGGAGCGGAAGGGAAGGGCTCTGCCTTTGCTTGTAGATGGAGCGGGTTTTTTCTTGCTTAACACAATTACCCTGCTCGGCATAGTTAAGGACTCTAGCAAGATCAAAGCAGCCAAAAGACTTTCGGGGTGTTGCATCTAGAACATAGTGATGTCAGTATCCTGAATGCACAAAACCCGAAAGGATATGGAGGACA
This sequence comes from Helianthus tuberosus, assembly GCA_030545235.1. Lineage (NCBI taxonomy): Eukaryota > Viridiplantae > Streptophyta > Magnoliopsida > Asterales > Asteraceae > Helianthus > Helianthus tuberosus. The sequence continues at coordinate 44,377,445 of CM060400.1, forward strand.
ATAAGAGTACCTAAAGACATGATGGATTCGAAAGCTCGAGAGTGAAGGCTGGATTCTTGAAATGTTGGGTGAGGCTGAAAGACTCTAGCAGGTTCAGGTAAAGCTAACACATTTGATACCTTTTTGTCTATATCTTGACTTGCAGGTACTAGAGTTTCAAGGACGAAAGTTGAACAAATTAAATAAAGGGGTTAAAAATCACATTAGCTGCAATTCTAAGGATCCTAGCTAGATCCTGACAAGATATATCATTTCGAATCCAGTGAAGAGGCAAGAATTTGTCCATTAGGGGTTGATTCTCGACGAATAAAGAAAAAACTTGTTTTCCAATCTTTTTCATTATGTTTGATTTTTTGAAAGCAATGGATATTGGCCAGGCTTGATTCGAATGGTAAAGAGACAAGTTCCATGAGTCCTCAACTCATATACACTAGCTATTTCAGCCATGGTGATGTCAAGAGATTGGGTCTAGTTAATGTTGTGAAAAATATACAACATTTTCCATAGGAGTGGCATGATCTGAGAATAAGTCAGCTTGGTAACAGTATAAAATTCTTCTACAATGGGTGAAAACGAGTAGATGAAACCAACTGAAAAAGGATAAAATGGGAAGAAAATTTAATTTTCAGAACTAAGGTTGGCTTTGGTTTTGGGGTCGAACGGCCGAACAACTTCACTATCTGTAAGCATTTGTGAAGCTACTTAATGACCAATCTGCTGCTCATCGAAAGAATAGAGTTCTTCGGGATAGATGTTACGATCTTCTAGTGGATAAATTCCGAGACGACAGAACAATGCAGGTTCTTCTGAGGAGACATGGTTCGTCGGAATAACAAGAGTTACAAAATTAAAGAGAAAGGAAAAAGAGAACCGACCTTGATCCCTTGAAGTTCTGCGCTTATAATGATGGAAGAGTGAATGCATGGCTGTTGGTTATAAAGAGAATGATGACAATCAAATCTAAGGTGTAAAAAGGTCCCGGATTCTAATCTTTAACCCCGCAATGCGATGGGCATCAAAAGGTTTTATGCTTAGATCTTATCCACACATTGAAATATTTTGAAATTCGAAATTTCACAGCTGTTATTCACAGCCATAAAATTCATGGGCAATTGTTTGGCATAGAAATTTTATGAACAAGATCCTGAGATCTGTAGACTCAAGGAAGGATCCTAACATGCAGGACATGAAATAGGATCCTGACACGGCTGAGGATCCTGAGTGTTATTGTTACTAATCACTTGTTTATCTCTTTAGAGAATATTTGAAGCAATATTCTAAACACAAACACTGGAAGATAACTTGTGCCTGAATTGTCGCTAAGGTAGTTGGGATCAGTGCACTTGATCTACAACCCAAGCCCGAAGAATCATTGCGCACGAAAAAAATGGCCTTGAAAACATGGTAAAGTCACCCAGACTTGAATTCTCTAAATCGTTCGTTTATCAATCATGAAGGAAAATCTAAGCTTTTTAGCTTTAAATAACACGTAAAAGTCCGATCTTATGTCAAAAACCATGGTTTTTTTAACCTAAAACAAACATTAAGATCTGAAGATTGATTCTTACTTATTTTTTGACATGATTGATGTAGCGATGATTTCGGACTCGAGAGCTATGGATTCCAAGATTGAATCTTCCAAAGTCTGAACTTTGATTTCAAGTTTCACCCACTTTCCCTCTCTAGAATTTGTTAGTATGTGATGATTATGAAGCTAGGGTTTCATCTCTTATTATAAATAGTAAGGGCTTCGGGCCCAAATTCTTTCCTTTTGGGCCTAAACCACCATTAGACATTTAACCCGTATTGCCAGTGATAACTCGTAACCCAATCCGGTTTCCAATGACAAAAAAACGAGATGTTACACCAAATTAGTTATTATAATTTAACACTAGGCTTAGTGTAATTGGTTTACCCATTTTCATTATCACCTAATAAAGTGACTGTCATATCACCATACCAATTTGCTTTCGTTTATTTTAACTACACATTGTAATGGTATCACTAGTTTTCACTATCTACCACCCATTAACATAATATTAAAATTACAAATTTAAAATCTTAAAAAAGAAAACGGGATCGTGTGTACAAAATTGATTGGGGGTTTTAAAAAGTGACGCGTTGGTTTATTATTGGGCCGTCAAAACTAATTCATCTTCATCCCTCCATTACTTTCCTCCTTTGTAGCATGAACGGTATAACGCTTGCAACTTCCCAAGCTTCACTCAGGTCCTTTAGAGCGGTGTGCGACACGTGAAAAAGGGTTAAAAATGCAAGGTGGCTTGGAGCATGAAAGTAGAGCAAACTATTTCACATAGCCTAATTAAAAATAATAAATTACACTAGTTAAGTTCACTTGACACTCCCTCCTTTTGGGTTCTTAAAATATTTAGCTCACACTCAGTTGGTTATTTACTTTGATTAACGAGCAGATCGCTCTAGCTAATCAAGCACACTACGATTTTAAGAACACTCCGTTATTTTCCTTGATTTGAAATTCAGTTGAGTTATTGTTGTTGGTCGACCGCTGACTTTGGTTGCTAGGTCATGTTCGAATGGTCACTTGGATACCAATTGTTCGACTTTCAACCGAGTTCTCATTCTCATTCCAAATTTCACATCAACAATAGATGAAGTTATACAAAATACTAAAATTTCTTACATAAAATAAGAAATCAACATCTTACATCAATATTCATAGACTTACAAACATAACCTTGGAAAGACATCTTACTAGTCATATACTTGTTTGTTTAATCGTTATGCCAAACCAACTTAATATATTTCAAAATACAGATCTAATTCTCGGTTGATATGGGAAGGATTTTGTTCTTTGTACGCCAGATAGAACTTTCAGACAAGATTATAGCAACTATTGTCAATATTCCTGCGAAAATGAACAATCCAATAAAGCTATGAATACCAAGACTTTGTGGAAGAGCTTGGTTAGATTGTGATCCATTGTGATCATCGAACCTAAAATATTTTTCCTTCATTTTCTTCATAATATCACTTTCAGTGACATTTGCTACTGCCCTTGAAAAGTACTTTACTAAAGGAGAGTCATGAGGGAAAGCCTGAGACATTAAAAGTATGAAATTAAGAGGTCTATTATAACAACGTATAAGAGTAAAATTTACATTAAATATATAGTAGTAGCTAAGAAAATCTAGCAAAAGAAACCATAAATTTTTTAGAGAACCATACTGAGCATGGCAAGGTGAGAGATTCAAATGTCCATGGTTTCATTTTGGGTTCTAAGATTTAATATTAGAATTAAATTCAGGTGTGGTCTGAATAAAAAAAATAGCTAGTAAGATCTTACTGTTATGGACTGAAACCATTGCAAGGTATTAGACTTGTCCCACATTAGTTGTATGGGCAACCAATGTAGGGTTTATATACCAAATGGGTTCTCTCACCCACCAGACTAGTATTTTGGGTTGACTTCTCTGTTTGGTTTGTAACACCTACTCATACTCATAGCATGTGGTATGGTTATAAATCGGTGATTATTGATAGTTTGATTTGTCGAACTTAGAAGTGGCCATATGTATCAATTTAGTAGAGAATTTTTCTTGATCATTTTACAAATTATAAAAACAAATATTAATCCTCAAGTTTGACTATCAGCCCATTGACTAAGGACATAATTTAGAAAGAGAACATCTGATATAAGGAGGGACCAGAGATGAAATCAGCTGACAGAATTTGAGGGACTCACAAATGCATGCCCAGACTGCTGGTTTAATGGTCCGACCTTCGTGTAATCAGAGCCGTACTTAGCCAGAAAGAGGTCGATATAAGGGAGCTCATCAAAAACAGCGGTTATGCTGCCATCCTCGAAAGCATTTTTATATTCTTCAATGCTTTTAAGAGGCAAGAGACTCTTTCCAGAGCAATTGTAATTTTTTGTTATATAATCATTTACATAACCACCAAATTGATATCCAACATTTTCAAAATTTGAAGGCAATTTTGGACGCAATTGATCGATTGTCAACCATGAGGACAATGTAGCAGTGAAAATCTGACCTATTATGAAAATCATAATTAGCCACGTGATAAGCACAACTTTAGAGTTCTTGTTAAGTATCTTCCCTGCAAAATGAAACTACTTCAATAATTAACGAAGAAATAATTTCTTTAGGTATTTTGATCTCAAATCTAAATACTAGCCCGAATAAATGTTTATATCAAGGTTGAGATAATCAACCATTTAATTATTAAAAGCATGCAAATTAGAAGATTAGAAAGGAAAAACAATCATCCCATTTGATGACTAACAACTTTACATTATCATAAAAGGCTTAGATTAGATACCCAACAACTTTACCATAAACCTTTCTTTTTATTCGGATTTTATTGTTAAGAAAAATCTAGCGTTTATATTAGTAGACACATTGAACATCTAGGTGTAAATCTCAAAATAAGTAGGTACCTTCACGGAAGAAGAATGTCGAAATAGGAAACCAGATGATCATTACGACTTTCTGATGAATTGGGACCGTAAATTTTGGATTGCCAACACGGTATTCGAGAAATGCCACTGCAAATCCAATATAGATGCATGCACCAACTATCATGATCCATAATGTCCACGAAAAAGGTTTCAAGAAAGTCCACAGAGTTTGATTCCATTCATGTGTAGCACGAACAAGCATATAAAGTTCAGCACCCTGATAAGGAATTGTAAAATCATAGGCTAGTGTTCGATTAGCACGCACTGTAACATCACCAGCAACTGCTATACAAGACTCCGAGGTCTGAAAAATCAGGCATATACGAGTTTATAAAGCTTTCTTATAGCGTACTGTCTATTATATATTAAGTATATGTGTTCTTATTAATCTTCTTCATAACTATCCTACACACAGAGAGTTTGGGATCTGATTTTATTTCTTTTTTTTTTTTTTCAATATTTTTTGTTGATCTTCATTCAAGAAGGCATGGATAGGCCTATCAGGGTTTAAGGAAATAACACGTTCTTCTCATGTTCCTAGAAAGCTGTCATGAGCTCTTTCATTCCACATGTGTTTGTATCGCTATTATTTACATTTGTGACTTTGATAATGTAGACAAGCAGTCTTATTTTTTTATCTGTCTTCTTCAATTTAAATATGTAGTCATTAAGTAATAAGAAGAGGATCATTTTAGAACGCAAATTTTTTGCACGAACACGCAAAATAAATCTGAGTAGTAATGTTTAATCACTCATTCATATTTTTAATTTTTTTACAACTTACATACACATTTTTAGTTTACTGGCATTAAAATCATCAAACTAATTTGTTTATATACTTCTTAGTTTCTACAATTTACTCACACATGTATAGTTTAATCCATCAACAAACAATTAAACTAATTTGTTCAAACATTTTTTTTAATATGAATGGATAACTGAAAGCTACTTTCAATTTTAAAACTATTTAATATTGGAATTTTCTCTGTGTTCTCGGATTTAGCCATCCCATGAATATGTATGAGTGTTGTATGTGAAAACTGTACCTGATTAATCTGGTTTAAAAGGTCATCATATGAACCTTTGCTTTCCCCATTTTCATTAACGAAAGGTTTGAAGTTTGGCTGAATGTTGAAAGGTAAGGCATGTAATACATAGCAGAATATCGCTATGGAGAATCCACCTTTAAGTTGTGATTCTTGGTCGACATCTACCAACTCAGTAAAGCCTGTTTTTGGCACCCACACAAGTAATTATGGGCATGGACCCTTTCCTTGCTTGGTTACGTTCCATTCTGGACCTATTATGCCTTTCATGGGCAATAACATATGAGAACCAACAAAAACTTATACTGATAAAGATAATTAACTACCTAGATACATGTTATGGGTGAACTTTATTTCATTAAAAGAAATCGTAATTTAGTGACATAACATAACAGTGTGGGTAAGGTACTAATTAGGTTCGTCATCACATACACTTATCATGACACAAATAGGAGTGAATATCTTGACCTTTATGTAACTTAATATTTTTTTTAAAGTTCAATTAAACTTAAACAGACAATATTCAACCGTGCTTTTCAAACTTTATGTAAAAAGTGAGACTTTTTATTTCTCAAATTTATTCTTTACTAGAAACTACATTAAGCAAGTTAAAGCTCATTTTCACTTTCAATTCGATATCCATAAATAACTAGTATTTTTGCCAGTCGCGTGTTGTGACGGCACGCAACGGGTGAAAACATGTAGTAAGGCAACACACATTCGTATAACGCAATGTGTAAAAGACAATTAAAAAAAGTTTAAAATATAAAGCATAAAACACAATTAAAAAAAAAAGGGAGAGTAAAACAGGTTGGTAGACATGAAGTGTAAAAAAACACAATAATAAGACATTTCCTAAAAAATGCATTGGTATTTGCCAGGTAGGAGTAGTAGTCTAGGGGTTAAAATGGAGTAATATTGCAATGTAAAAAAAACGCAAAGTCAAAAATTTGAGAGAAAATAAATGTAGTAGCGTAAAAATGGAAAGTACAAAAGTAGAGGGGTGGTGGTGGTGGAAGAGCATTGAGGGGGTGGTGGCGGAAAAGGCAAAGTGTAAAAGTAGAGAGCTGGTGGCGAAAATATGTAAAAGATGAGGCGGTGGTAGTATAAATTAAAAAGTAGAGGGTTGGTGTCGTAAATACGTAAAAGTTGAGGGGTGGTGGGAAAACAAAGTAGAGGGGTGATGATAGAAGTTTGAAAGGCGAGGATTAGATTGTGGAAATTTAGGGTAAAGAGGCCGATTGTGGAAAAGTATGAAAGTTGGGGTGTAGCCACCGTCTTTATCCTTTAAGACAATTAAGAATATCCTACCACTTATCACTTTCATTTCCAGGTACGGTCTGCCCTATTCACTTTCGATTCCAGGTCTAGTGTGTATATCTAACCATAACACTAACGAGTAATAAAAATATAAAACTTACATTCATCTGAAAAATAAACCATAAGAACTAATGATTTGTTAATAATTAAAGGAAAAAAATATTTTAATTCTTAGGTAATTGATGATATACATAAACTTGGGTTTTATAGAATATAGTGTAAATAGCAGAAAAAAAATCTGGTTTTAGCCCACTTGATAAAGGCATTTACTTTTTAAAAAAGAAGGTTTCAAATTCAAACTTGCGCAATTGGAATATTTTGTATTAGTTGGTGTAAGTAGAGTAGAGTAATATTTACCGTTCAAATCTAGCCTACTTGGTAGAGACATTTACTTTTTAAAAAGGAGGTCTCACGTTCAAACTTGAACAATGAGAGTATTTTGTATTATTTGGTGTATGTAGAGTAGAGTAACATTTACCGTTAAAAAAGCAGAACAAATAAAAGAGAATAATAGGAGATCAAAACACGAGTAACATTTACCATTCAAAAAAACAGAAAAAATGTTAATCGAAAAAATGGGAGATCAAAACACAAGTACACGTAAGACTCTAGCATAAGGAACCGTTGCTAACATGTGTTTAATTATGTACCCACAAATTTCAAACATGGTGAAACTTGCCTAAAACTTTTAATTTTCAAACAATAATGAACAGCCCTATCAGGTATGGTACAACTGGTATTTAATATCTTTATTAGATGTGTATTTGACTTCACCTCCTTTTGTTTCTTTCAAAATACTTAAGAGCACTTGATATATTCTTGTAACAACATACCTGCACATACATCTACGCCTCCAACAGCATAAAGCATACAAACAATTACAACAAAGGTAATGATGTGCCTTTTGTGTTCCATTTTGTTTGTTGCTTTTCTGAACTCCTCAACCGCACAAAACAATGTGTATTTTTTTGTGTTTCATATTGTTGTTACTTATATAGAGATTCATTGGCTTTCTGACCCATTCTAAAAACCCACTTGGCTTAAGTCAAGCAGAATATTCATACGAAAACGAAAGTTTATATATACTCTTAAAGAACAATTCCCTAGTTTTACAGGATACATACCACAACCTACACTCTACAAGATTTGAACTCTCAACCTTTTAGTTGTGTAGCACGAGTTATATAGAGATTGATATTTGACTGCATAAAATTCTTTGACCTGTTCTTAAAAACTAGAATAGTTTTCAATTTAACCAACCATTTTCCTCAATTATATGTCATAGCTACAACAATAGGTATTTGCTACGGTCACATCTTTAAGCATATCCATAGCTACACACACTTATTGCTACAGATTTGGCACGTAGCTACAACTCTCGTCGCTAATATATTTGCTATGAATTTTAGCCAAGGAAATCCTATATATATAGCGGAGTGTTCAAATGAGAAAAATTCTTTGTAAAAAAAAAAAGAAAAAGAATTTTCAACCAATAAGAAAAAGAATGTTTCGATTTACTTCATTTAATATATGCAATTAATTTTACTTTAATAACTAAGTAAATTAAATTTGTAACTCCTTTTTAAAATATATATATTTTTTCCAAATTAAAAAACAACTTAATTTGAAGTGTAGAATAAAAAACAATGTGTGTAAGATAAATTACGAGGTGTGTAGAATATATATTGAGGTGTGTAAGATAAAATTGTATAATGTGTAGGGTATATGTATGAAATTTTGATATGTGTAGGTTTTGTAGACCATATGTATAATAATTAATGATTAGTTGACTAATTAATTAAAAAGAGAAAAATTAATAAGAAGAGTTATAAATGAATTAATATTTTACCAATATGTAATTCCATTTTTTTTCTTCTTTTAATAATTCTGTTCTCATTTAATCCTCACCCATCTATTATATATAATAAATGAAAGTGATTTGGGTCACGTGTTAGTAGATTAGGGCATCACTTTTTGCCTTTTCCCGCCCAACACTAACACATCCATTTTTTCTTTTATATCTCACTTTTTTCACAAACCTAGATACTAAAGTTTCATCCACTGCTTCATTCTTCTCCTTCACGCAAGGATTTAGGGTTCAATAATCAGGTATGATTATTTGTTTATATGTTGATTTTACTTTTTGATTTCACTGCAATCTTCTCTCACACTGTATCTATGTTGATTTCTCCTTCACGCCAGAGACGACGATAACTTCAGATCTACTTCATTATTCATCTTTTATCATAAAAAATCAAATTTCGCGATCTAGGGTTTTCTCTGCAAACAAATGGTGAGCTCCATTTTCATTTATGTTCTTCACAACTTATCATATCTGTTAATTTGTACATTCATATGCTTATATCTCACATCTTAATCTGTTGAATTTTGCTATTTGCAGGCTGATTCACCTCGATGAAGGTAAACCCTAAGATCCAAACTTCATTTTGTTCAGTTTTTTCTCCGATTATTGATTATATCAAATAGCTGTGTGTTCTAGGGGTTTGGCTTTGTTATTTTCTTCTTTGATTGTTGTTTTATTATGTAAAATTGGGGTAAACACTTCGTGAGCTGAATTTGTTGTTATTATTTGAATAATAAGTCGGTAAAGGCTATATTTTGTGTTGTTATAAAATTAGAGTAATTGTAATTGTAGGTTTGTAGATAAAAATACAGTCTTACGATGAAGGAGGAGGCGATAATGGAGCATCATTTGACTTGACTCCTGCTCAGGTAAATTGTATGCATTATGGCCCAATTTTGTACAAATGAGTTATGGCTTACGATGTTATTTATTGGCATAGTAATCTGATTTTCGGTGTTTTATTTGGCATTGACAGGAACCTTGCTTACAAAGGCTGCAAACCCGTTTAGACATAGCCTATGATGGTTCGGTTCCAGAACATGAGGTACATTATGTTTCTTGTGGATATCTGTTTTGTTAGATAAAACGCACGTTATGGATGTTTGTTAGGGCTTTTAATTTCAGTCATTCAATGATGTTTGATCTGTGTCTTTATTTTCAATCATGATCCTGTTCCTGTAAATTTTTTTATGGAAATAAATATCCACCTACCTAACTCAATCTATTATCTATTACTTAGATTTTGCAGAAGAAATTATCGACGATGGGCCTAGCTGCTTCTGATCCTGCTGCCGACACCATCAATATTTGTAGTCACTGGTAATATTCATAATTACTTTGAGTAATTGTGTGTCTTCTGTGCATTTAGCATGGATTGTTTTTGAGGCTGAATTGTCTGTTGTTTAATTTAAGTTGTTGTAAACAATTAAAGAAAAGATAGTTACAAATTTCAAGACTTTTTTGGTGGGAGCTTGCTTGCTTGCATATTGTAGTTTTTGGTTTGTGCTAAGCATGGATGATAATCATATCTCACCACTTGGAATTGTGATTTTTTTCGCCTTTGGCAATCACTTCACATCTAAGGAAATAATAGTAGAGAAGAAGAAGCAGACTGTTTTTCAGTTCTATATTCCACCATTACAACATTGGGTATTGTTTACAATAAGAATCATGGGGATTTAGTTAATCACCAGATCATCCATCTTGAAACAAAACCCTATTCTCCTATGGGATTTGCGATTCAACTATTAGATCTTCAATAGACGAGATATGATTAGGACCTATATATCTATTGAAGTTTGTTAAATAACTGTTTGCAACTGTTTGCAGCTTAAATCTTCATTGCTTCTCCACATTGATGGAAGCAGTCCTACTGCTGAAGACATTGGACGACAGGTACACCCGACTATAAAGACACTGGCTTATTTGGTGTCTATAACTAATCATAGTTTTGATGAAACTCTAGATAAAGCATTCTTAACCAACTCCCTTCTCAATATCTTTCTTGACTCGCAGTTCACTGATTTCGATGCGGAATTATCCGCAGAATAAACGTTCGTATTTGATCATTTCGTGTAGATCAGTGACTTTTAGCTGCAGAAATCGTCCGCAGAATTAGTTTGATCGAACTTGATCTACAGAATCTGTTTCAAGTGCTGTGAATTAGATTGAAAGTATCCGTCATTAGTCGTTTTGCTGAGATTCATCGGTAGTCACGTGATTTAGGAATAAACAAGATCTGCAGTTTGTTATTGCTTAGTTTTGGTCACAAATCAGTAATTTTAAATAATCACAGAACCTGTTTATATTCGAATCAACGGAGCAGCAAATTTGAAACTTATCCACATCAGTATTCAAGTTCATTCGTCTGCAGATTTGCCTATAAATCAGTCCATGTATTGTTAATTTGCGCATAATCGAACTATATCCACAGTTGTGAAATAGTTATCCGCTGCAGAATTGGTCAGTTGTTATCAGTCGTTGTTACATTGTCGCAAATTTAAATCGCAGATTTGTATTCACTGCAGAAGTGTGTTTGGCATCCGAATTAATATTCACAGTAACAATACACTGCATAATTCATTCGGATACATCTGCTGATTAGGGTCATCCGCTGCTGAATAGTAATATATCCGCAGAACTATCTCTGTAGATATCTGCTGATTCGCACAAATCAGTATCCACAAGTTTAAAAGTTGTTTATGAATTTACTCTGCAGATCCGCACAAACTTGCATTGAAATTTCCATCCACAAGACTTCAGTATTCACATATCAATTTAGCTTGATCCGCACGAGTTTTTGTTCATCCGCAGTTGTTAGTATTTGCAGAATTAATCTCATAGAGATTGTTCATTTACTACTATGTTCTAAGTCCGTGTTCACTGCAGGATCGTTGAGTTTTAGCCACGAAAATTGTTTGCGGATCAGTTCAGATCAGCAAATGAATCTGTTATAGTTGTTACAAGCCGTTCGGATCAGCTGTACGCGTTTTCTGTTGTTCATTCACTAAAAACAGTTACGGTGCAGAATTCCAACTGCAAACAATATTCATTCGCTCGAGTTCATACGTTGAAAGTTGTTCGTTCGTTTGCTGTTTCAGTCATTCGCTGAAACGTTCATTTACGTGAAATTCTTTATTTGTGGTTTTACGCTTGATTTACACGGTCATAGTTATTCGTTTGGAACGTGGTCTATCCGTTGATCAACAAGTGTCCATTCGCACATCCTTCAATTCATTCACACAACCTCACAAAGTTGTTCAAAAGAGTTTTGTTCCTCCGTGTGAGTCTAAGACCAATCCCCATCCATAAAATTCAACATTATTAGCTTTTAGACGTATAAAGGTTGCAGATGATCCAAAAAGGACATAACAACTACTTGCTTTTGATGGACCTAAAGAAAGACTATCAGCAACTGCATGTTCTTAAAGCACAAATATTAGCTTTTAGACGTATAAAGGTATTTGTTAAGTGTACAATTTTATATATTCGAGTGATCTTCACACCCTAAGCTTATTTGAAATGACTGTTGGGTTAAAACCACTGTTAGGTTAAAACAGTGTTTTGAAACCACTTTTGAAACGAGTGTTCGGTTAAACAGTGTTATGAAACCGCTGTTAGGTTTAACCACTATTGGGTTAAACAGTGTTTCAAAACGACTGTAAGGTTAAACAGTGGTTTCAAAACACTGTTAGGATAAAACAGTGGTTTCAGTGTTTCGAAACGACTGTAAGGTTAAACAGAGGTTTCAAAACACTGTTGGGTTAAAACAGTGTTTTGTGGAGGAAACAGTGGTTCTTTTTTTCCAAACGGTAGTTTGACTTTGATCAAACAGACTTTGGTCAAAAAGCGTTTTAATTTTAGTCAAACAGTGTTTTAACTTTGGTCAAACAGACTTTTGAGCCACTAAGAATCATATTTTTGCAAACAGTTGTTTGACTTTGGTCAAATAGTGGTTTGACTTTGGTCAAACAGCGTTACAAGAGTCTAGCCAGGATGAAGTCGAGATTTGTACATAAAGTAAGCTCTTGAACTGTGAATTTATTTTTGATATGTTTTCAATACGCCCATCGCAGATGCGTTTGAGATAAAGAATTAATATTTGTGGATGTTAAGGAATGTTAGGTTGTTAGGCAAAGACACTTATGTCTAGTGTTGGAGTGTTGGATCGAACAGATTCTTCCGTTTTTTGTTGCTTTTGTTTGTTGTGTTAATACGCCAGCATTTGCAAGGTTTGTGTTTTGCTTGATTTTGTTGTATGGATTGAAATGAAGGTGATCATCGGTGGTAATGGCTCTGAACTTGCAGGTTTTTTCGGGATAATTTGGATTTCTGCAGTCCTGTTCAAATTAAATGATATTCTGCAAAAGCAAATTGCTTTGAAGGTATGATTCAAGTTTGTGAAATCATCTTTTCCACTTCATTTAGGGCCCAAAAGTAGGGGTGTTTATTGGTTTGGTTTATTTGGTTTGAAGTTTTTCCGTTAAAGCTGAAAACGAAAATGAATTAGGGAGTTTAAAATCGAACCGGATAATTTTATTTTATTTTTTTAATCATTAATTGTTATTGGGTTGGGCTAAACAAGACTAGGCTACAAATGTAATTGGAATGGGCTGAATAACATAAGTTAAATAACAGTTATTTGATATTTAACTTATTTGGGTTAAACCGAATTTCAAATTTCTGAAACCAAAAACCCAATTTGTTTTCGACCGAAACCCGAATTTGTAATAGTTGATATTAAGCATTTGTAAATGTCATTTTGAGCAGGGATAGAGGAAGTTTTTGGTTCTTATCAGCATCTCTGTGATCTTTATGCTGCATGTGGTTTTTGTTTACTGTTGGTATCAAAATGATGATCTTATGTACCCATTGGTTTTGCTTCCTCCAAAGTCAGTACCACCATTTTGGCATGCTTTATTCATCATCTTGGTCAATGGTAAGTTCTCATGCGGGGCCCATCTACATTTTTTTCTTGAAGTAGATGGTACCCACAAGACATAAAATTCAAATAACAAAGAAGAGTATCGCCTAATAAGTTTGTTGACCTCAGATTCAATGGCACGGCAGGCAGCAATGGCTTTGAAAGGTCTACTTTTGATGTGCTGCAAGAAAATCGGCACTGAATTATCGAAAGCAGGTGATTTAAGAACACTAAATTATCATAGTATTGAGAAACAAAGGCATACAAATAAATTATCAAGAAACACTTATACGGATAACGCGATTAACTGGAGCTTGGGATATATCTTCTGTTTGGCAAAAAGAAAGCTTAAGAGAAGGTCGATTTTGTGGCTTTTTGGCATTTTTTATGTACATTTTCCCTATATTAATTTATAAAATGGTGATGTGAGTTATTTTTACTGTAGAATTTTTTACAACTTATTGAAGCTATATGTACAACTCATTCAAGCATCTTTTTTTTACTCTTGCCACATTACCTACAATGACACATTTCTCCTTTGCCACGTTTCCACTGCCTTTACACGTAACTCTACTTTACATCTTCATCACTGTACTTTACATCTTCATCACTGAAGTTTGTTCTTTTTCATCCCATGCTTTCTTCAGTATGTCATCCCATAATCTTCTAATCTAAACTTTGTGAACTCCATTAAAGGTGAGTTTAGCTTTATACTTGGTATAAATTTTCTTATGCTTTATTCAGTCTTCTAAGTTTTGTATTGAAGCTGGGTTTTAGATTTATGCTTGATTGCACTTTAGGCTTTTGATTTCAAGCTCAATGGTTTTAAATTTCGTTTCTTGCTTATGGGTTCCTTAGTGCACGCCAAGTGTTTGCTTAAATGTCTCAAAGAAGGTTTTCGATATTGTGTGCTTAATTACTATATTACTTCATCATTGTTACTTATATTTTGTTTATTTAAACTGTTGATAATCCTGAATACCTCATGTTGTTATCTTAAAATCATATTATATGATGAATTTAAGGACTGACAAATATTTCTAGAATAGGTAACAATTTACACCCTCCAAAAACCAATTAATAGTTCCAGAAAAGGAAATCACAACCTTTGACTAAGCGTTCAATGGCGTCAACAGGATCGTTCGACCTAGAATAGCAGGATTAAAAGTGGTTCAAGAATATATATAATAATTTGTGTTATATACATACACTCACTATGAAATAATTGGTGAATAACACAGATAACTCTTTTATCTTATTATTGAGATGGTGTTGTATAAAAGTATGTTTATCTTTTGTTGTGTTGATTAAATCAGATATTCGTTGTGAAAAATGTATAGATTCAACATAAATTACACCAATAATACTGTAGAGAATGTTTGTGGCATGCCCTTTAGTTAAACTCTTATTTATGTGAAGTTTGAGCAGATGTAAAGGTTTACTTATAATAATGTTTAGTTTTTTGTCGTCTTTAGTAAAGCATATACATAATGTGACATAATGAGTAGATCCAACATAAATTACGCCTTAGGATACTTGGGTGTCACAGCCATGCCAACCATACTAAATACAGTAAAATAACCCTAACTACACAAGGTACATCTTTTATCTTATATGTGAGATGGTCATTGAGGTAAAAATCAACTAACTAAAAAAACAAGTGGAAGAATTACTAACCAGCCAAAAGTTCTTGCGAAATCAGACCCAGTTCCAAAGGTATTAACTACAGATTCATAGGAGATTAGATGCCTCCCGTTGATTAATAATATTCCGAAAATAAAACATGGGGATAAAATGATTTCTGTGCGATCACTTACACCAAGGGATGTTGTACGGGGGACCTTTGAATCATGTTTAGAAACTGGTTTTCCACCCTAGAAGAATCCATCAACAGCCTGACATTCAAGGGCCTGAGTGTGTAAGTATACTTCAGAGTAAAACCACTAAACTGTTAACTGTCAACAAAATGCAATTCTTAGCTGGTTGTTTATTCGATTATGTGTAACCTCATCTGTTTATTCTTAGTTACAAATTTTGCGTATCTCACCTTTATCGACACTCTTGCTAATCGCATGCTTTTTTTTTTAGCAGTTAAGTTGTCCGCTTTTGGTTGTGACTCATCACGTGTCCGTTTGTTGTAAGAGTGCTTAATAGCTTGGCGTTTGAAGGTAAACACGGTTTCCCCAAAATTTGTCTATTGTTGTGCTTGGTTTTATAAATTATCGTTTATACTTTTTTCATCTTTGCTGTCATTACATACCTACAATTAGTTTACTGTCCATTGGACATGCTACCTAGAAAAAAGACTCGCCGCCAGTCTACTATTCCACCAGACTCATCACCAGGCTCATCACTGACGTCGAATTACAATCATTTTTATCAGTCGTCAGCACAGGTTAGTTATCGCGTTACTCTACTTCGTAACTCATCTGCAAATAGATCATCATAGTTAGATATTGGTGACTGTGATAGAATCTGTGAGTATTGCGGCGCTTACTTTTGGTATGACGAGCGCTTAGTTTCAGCCTCGGTCAGCCAACGTTCTGTGTATACACAATGTTGCAAAGAAGGTCGTGTGACACTTCCATATCCTGAACGACCTCATGCTACTGTTGTCCAGCTCTATGAGCAACTTGACTTTCTTACAAACATTAGGGCATATAATTCTATGTATTCTATGACCTCTTTTGGTGCCATAGTAGATAGTAGATGATACTGTTAACGATGGTTCGGGACCTTATATTTTTAAGATTGAGGGTCAGGTTCATCAGTGGCTAGGTACTTTATGCCCACCACCAAATGAGCGACCACTTTTCCTTCAAATGTATATATACAACACAGAGAACGAAGTTTCCAACAGACTACACGCTTTTACTTCTGATAGACAATCACGGCTGAAACCTGAAATTGTAGCCTTTCTTCTTAAAACATTATAAACATATAATAAGTTAGTTAGACTTTTTGGTACGGAAAGAGACGTGTGTTCTTCTACCGATGTACCACACTTTAACGTTTGTCTTTATGGCTCCAAAAATGCTATGTCTCCAGACTGTATTGGTGCAATTGTGTCTGATGGTGATCCGACATGCTGTCGCTTTGACATTATTATTTGATAAAGAGACGGTTGCCCACAACGTATAAACAAACTCCATCAGTCATACATGCCATTACAATATCCATTACTCTTCATTCATGGTGAAAGTGGTTGGTCACCTGACCTCCGTCTACGTGATAGAAACCAATCACAAAACAAAAAGATGACCATGAACATGTATTACACTTATCTACTACATGATCGGTCAAACGTATATAGTCTACTTTTAAGGGGAGGTCGGCTTTTACAACAATATATTGTTGATGCCTATGTATGTATCGAGGAAAGCCGCCTTGATTACTATAGAATGAATCAAAATGTCTTTCGTACTGAATTCCTTCAAGGTGTACATGATGCGGTTCAACGTGGTGATATTGAAGGACGTGATATTGGCAAACGAATTGTGTTGCCTTCATCTTTCATAGGTGGTCCCCGGTACATGTATAAACATTACCAAGATGCTTTGGCTATATGCCGAGTGCATGGGAATCCTCAATATTTCATTACTTTTACATGAAATGTGAAATGGCCAGAGATTGAAAGATATATGGCAAGGTTTCCATCCTTGAAGGCCCAAGATCGGCCAGACATCATCGCAAGAGTATTCCAACTAAAGGTTAAATCAATCATGAATTTTTTGAAGACCAATAAACCATTTGGTGATGTTGCTGCAGGTAGTCTTCTAATCATTACCTCTTGGCACAATATTTTTGTAAACATCATCAATATAAAACCTGTCCCGTAGGTTATATTGATATGACTTGCTTCTTAACTCCACTGCAGATTTATACACGATCGAGTTCCAAAAGAGGGGCCTTCCTCATTGTCACTTGCTTTTGTGGGTTACTCAGCCGTATAGAATAAAAGACGCATCCGACGTTGACAACTATATATCTGCTGAGATACCAAACCCTATCCTAGAACCTCAACAGTATAAGATTGTCACGGATCTTATGATTCATGGGCAGTGCTGTATAGTTAAACCAGATGCGCCATGCATGTCCTCTGGTTCTTGCTCTAAGAACTATCCAAAAGAATATCAGGAAGTAACATCATTCGACGACAGTGGATATGTTCGTTACAGAAGACAATCAACTGGATTCACTATAACAAAGAATGGCATGAAAATAGATAACGGATACGTTGTACCATACAATCGTGTCTTATCTATGCATTATATGGCTCACATCAACGTTGAATATTTTGGTTGGAGTATGCTCATCAAATACCTGTTCAAGTACATATCAAAGGGAGCTGATCGTATCCGTTACACGATTAAAAAATCACCTTCCCTTACTGAGGACACACATACTGCTGATTCCCCTTATGTAGATGAAATTCAAAACTTTCTTGACGCGAGGTTCATATGTCCTCATGAGGCCTCCTGGAGAATACTTAATTTCCTAATACATGACAGAAATCCTCCCGTGCAAGTCCTTGTTGTTCATTTAGAAAACATGCAACACATCACGTTTAAAGATAATGATCAACTAGACAACATAGCAGCAAACACATTCTATAGACGCACTACTTTGACAGAATGGTTGAGAAACAATGAGAAAGATAGCAGCGGGCGACATCTACGCTACATTGATTATCTCATGGAATACAGGTGGGATCCATCAGGCAAATGTTGGATGCGTAGAGCGTCAAATAAGACACCTGTGATAGGACGGCTCATATACATACATCCAAGTTATGGAGAGACGTTTTTTTTTTGCGAATGTTGCTAGGTCATCAAAGAGGTTATCGTTCCTATGCCTGTATACGAACAGTACATGGTGAACTTTGTCCAACATTTCGTAGTGCGTGTGAAAAACTAGGATTACTAGGAGACGACAAAGAGTGGTCATATACATTTGACGAAGTTGCAGGTTGGGCCACTACTTGAGAGTTACGTTCATTGTTCACGCAAATGCTATTGTATTGTGAGATATCAAACCCTGTAGAGCTATGGAACCAGCAATGGCGTAAGATGGCAGACGATGGGCAACGTAATCATGACATAGCCAACGACGATGACCTGAAACAATATGTATTGTACGAACTTGAATTATTACTTCGTTCAGGAGCCTCTCCTTCATCTCTTTCTGAATTCGGACTACCTATGCCAAAGTCTGATTTGCTTCAGCACTTGAATAACAAATTACTTATGGAAGAAAAGAATTACGATAGACAATTACTTGCATCTGAACATGAATCTTCTCGAGCATGTCTTAATTCTCGACAAAGAATGATTTATGAACATGTCATATCGTCTATTTCCTCCGGAAAGCAAGACCTGGCTTTTGTTTACGGACATGGTGGACTTAGCAAAACACTATGGACGACGATCATTTCAGCATTACGTTCCCAAGGAAGTATTGTCCTAGCAGTTGCAGCCTCTGGCATAGCATCACTACTCTTACCCTCTGGTCGAACAGCTCATTCTCGGTTTAAAATCCCGTTAGATATGACAGATGACTCAATTTGCTATATAAAAAAGAACACTCATCTTGCCCAACTACTAAGTGAAACATCACTTATTATTTGGGATGAAGCACCAATGAATGATCGAAAATGCTTTGAATCATTAGACAGGTCTCTCAGGGACTTACTTAATAACTCTGTAGAGCCTTTTGGAGGAAAGTCAGTGTTACTAGATGGAGACTTCAGACAGACACTCCCGATAATCCCAAAATCTTCAAAGGCAATGATCTTAGCTTCTTCTCTACCAAGATCATATCTATGGAAGGATTTCACCATCTACAAACTGACTGAAAACATGCGTCTTCAAAGAGCAAATCTTAGTCTACAAGATAAAAACTTGATCTCCGCTTTTTCGTCTTGGCTGGTAGCTGTAGGTGACGGTATGTTAGGAACACCAGATACAAATGAACCAATAAACGCACGGAGACTACAAATACCATCAGAATACCTAATACCTTTTACGAAAGATGCACTGAAAAACCTTATTCATTTTATATATGACACTAACACTTTAGAAAACCCATCAGCTGCAACACTATCTACAAAGGCAATTGTGTGTCCCAAAAATGATACAGTAGACGAAATCAACTCAGTGGTTATTAACATGACCCCTGGAACAACCACAACCTACATTAGTAATGATTCAATTACTCCTCATGCTGGTGATCGTAGCGATACTGAAACGCTATATCCAATTGAATACTTAAACCTTCTAAACTTTAATGGGTTGCCCCCACATTCCCTTGAATTAAAAGTCAACACACCTGTCATCCTACTTCGAAATCTGAACCCAACTGACGGCCTTTGTAATGGCACAAGACTAATAATTACACAATTGTTGCCAAGAATTATTGAAGCGCACATAATCACAGGCAAATTTATCGGTCGTCGTGTGTACATACCTAGAATTGCTTTGACTTACAAAGATAACGAATTACCATTTGTATTCAAAAGAAAACAATTTCCACTAAGGCTATGCTATGCTATGACGATAAACAAAAGCCAAGGGCAATCACTAGACAAAATAGGAATATACCTACCACAACCGGTATTCAGTCACGGTCAATTGTACGTAGCACTATCTAGAGCAACTACACCCAATGCACTAAAAATTCTTATTGTCCCATAAGAAGGCGATGACTCAAACACAACTAATAACATTGTATACTCTGACTTCCTAGCTGAAATAAATAATGTATAGAGACACAACACATTATACATAGATTCTAAAGCCATTTGTTCCAATAGTGTACACAGATAAAAGACCAATTTTTTACTTTTCCAATTCAATAATGTGTATACTTATAGCATTTACATTGTTACATGATATATATTATATTTACATACTGATAATGATCATCAACCTACAGCAAACTGACGGTAGACACAAAACAGTCATCTACATTCACACAACGATGTCTTCCAAGAGTCTGTCTGATATGAAAGAGCATGACAAACCAGAACCAATTGAAGTACGAGTTGTGAAAACATGGATACCGGTGGGCAAAAAACAAGAGCCATCAGCTAAAAGCCAAAGTCAGGAGATCTATTACCTGTTTGTTGACAAACACGTAAGCTTGATTTTTTTATGCATAACTAAATTAACCTGTCCTATGCTCTAAGTAACAGCATGTTTGATTAATTGCAGGGTGACGCTATTGAGGCAATAGCAGACCAAAAGGAACAAGCATACTTTGACTCAATCATCAAAGTTCAGTCATGCAACAGGGTCAACAATTACATAGTAGTTGAGCCAAGAAAGTATATGCCAACCGTACAGTACAACGCATCCCTCAGAATTGGAAAAAGAGCAAGATTTGTTCCCTTATCCGATACCAACATACCGACCCAGTACTTTAACTTCGCTAATTACGAGGAAATCAAAAGTCGATCAGAGTCACCGAAGTTACTCACATGTATACACACACACACATATATATATATATACACATATACACATCTAAATTTTAGATACAGAATTGATAATATATGAAGTCTAAAGTATGTGTCAACTTTCAGACTTCATAGGTCGAGTCAAAAAGCACTGGCCGAGTACCACAAGAACAAACAAAAGGCTACGAAAGATTGACATGGAAGATGACAGGTTAAATGACATATAACCTTTATGACATCTTTTCCATAAAGCTAAGTAATAATACTTTTAATTTGCAATAGAGAAAATCCAATTCAGATCACTTTATGGCCAGAAAAACGCGACCTCATCGGGAATGAGACAATACCTGGCGATATTCTGGCAATCACATCAACCTTAGTCACTGACTTCCAAGGTTAGTTCTTGAAATAACATTAAATAAATTCACATGATTTTGTGGTTCGTTTACTATTACACTATATGGTTACACAAATACTTGAAAGAAAATTCAATTTTTGTGTTAAAAAGAACTTAACATTACATCCAATTTCATGTCCACAACTGGTACTCCACAATAATTACGGCTTTGACATTGACTGAAACATAAATAAATATGATCAAACCTAAGATGTTATCCTATTAAACTTCTAAAGTACTTATGTTCCAAAAAGTTTATGTGTATCAGGTTCTAAACAGTTGGAATCAACAAATGCAACAACCATCATTGTCAATCCAACATTCCCAGAGATACAACATCATGTCGACAGGTATTCCATTCTACCAATTGTAGGCATATCAATACCAAGACAAACACTACTTTATCGTCTGTTAATGTTAATTTTAGGCTGAAAGCATCACTAGCAGGAAAGACAATACAGCCCGCAGAGAACACAGTGACAATCCAAGAGCTTAAAAATATAACAGCAAACAAAACTGTCAACGTCTCTCTTCCAACACTTGCATCTCTTAAATTCTTAAATACAACCCCCATTCAATCTAACTTCATATAGCTTTTTTACAGGTACCACAGTCCCGCTTCACCTGTCATGCACAGATAAAAGAGATTTATGCGTCCCGTAAATGGTACTATGTCCAGTGCTCTTTGTGTACAAAGAAGTTGTACCAAGAAAAAAGTGATTCAATCCACTTTGTATGTGAGGATGATGAAAACCCACAACCAAAGTACATGTAAGACAAATATACAATCCTTAATATTCAAATAACAAAATATCATGGATTAACATTCAACCCTTGACTTAACAGGTACTGTGTAAACGCATCGATCATTGATGCAACATCGTTCACTGATGTGGTATTCTTCAACGATGTCATGACTGACATGTTGGGTACTTCCTGTGAAGAGATGATAATCAAGCAAGGATACACAGACCCCAAGATACTTCCAGACCCAATCGTTGAGAAAATCGGTAATCACATGACATTTAACCTGACCGTAAAGGACAAATCAATTGTTGTCAACAAGGCAACTGATGCTACCAATGGCGACACAACACCAACTGCTCCTCATACGATCACTACACCACCAAAGGCCCTCATGTTACCCCCACCAACACCAAACCCCAAGACCACTACGACTAAAAGGGCACTCCAGCATTCACCAGGTAAGTTTACATCCAAAACTAACATTAACACTCATCAGGTAGGTATAAGTATAGTTCAAAATATCTAACACAGGTAACTTTACATCCAAAACTAACATTAACACTCATCAGGTAGGTATAAGTATAGTTCAAAATATCTAACACATGTAAATTTTACAGACACAGGTTCTGGTGAAAAACAAGCCAAATACTAGAAGCCTAATCTGCTATGCGGCAAGCATCCTTTTTGGGAAGGTCTAACCTTTTGTACAACGCTTGCCAATGCAGAAAAAAAAGTTACATTTTGTATCCTATACAAAAAAACCCCAGTTTTAAGGCCAGGTGTGTTGGACCGTTTGCGTGACCCTAAAAGTCAGTTAAGGCAGTTCATCTTCAAATACGAAGGCGGAATCAACGTATATAAAGTCATAACAACTTTGTTCCTTTCAATTCTTCCTCTATTAATCAATTCTGAGTCTTTACAATCAATTTCTAACAAAACTTTGGCAGCACCTTGACTCACACACAAACACCTTCTGGTTTAGCTTCAAATGACCACATCCCCTATTTATAGACTCTGGGTTTAGCTTGAGGATGACACACTCCTAGGTTTAGCTTGAATATGCACAATATCAGTTCAAGCTAAAGCTGATCAATAGGTTTAGCTTGAACTAGCCTTGAGACCCCTTCAAGCTAAACACCCTAGAAAAACATATAAACCCTAAATTCTAATCTAGTGTGTGCTCATTCATTCTATCTAGACATAAGACTTGATAAGACGTAATCAGCAGACATTCAGTGCACCAACAGACTCCCCCTTGGATGTTGATGAAGTCTTTGGCTTCAAGTCTTTAGTCTTTGCCTTTTTCAACTTTGTCTTCTCATAGCAAAAAGTCTTTCTTCACAGGTTCAGAAACTCAAACTAGCTCCATCTTCAAACTCCCCTTTGACTGTTGATCCAGACTCCCCCTTTCACAGACTCCCCCTCTCAATATGCTAGAATTTGAGGTCTTTATCTGGTTCAAGCTTTGACATTTAGCTTCCGTGGGAATAAAGAACTCCAAAACCTATTACCCTACACATCCTCTACCTCAACATAAGTTTCACAAATTTATAACAGTTGAAGTTAATAAACTTACTGGTAGACATCATTTATTCAACAAACATACTAGTTACATCAAGTTCAAATGAATGACCTTGATTAACTAAACACACAATCTTTCAAAACATTTGTATATGACATTCAAAGTTTTCAACAGTTTTCAACATATTTTCCCAATCCAATGTAGTTCATCATATTTAGCACTCGAATTTTGAATATCAGCTCTTCAACATCAGTTGTCGAAAATCTTTTTGGATTTTGAGTTTAAAGAAATGCAGTAAAGAAATATATACAAACAATATTTTTGTGAACTTGTGTAAGAGGATCATATCAGTTTATGAGACAAATCACTAGCACCGTTAAGCTTTTGACATTTTAAGTTCTAAACTATTCACCTTGATTGTCAGTATACTGGTCCACTTAAATTTTCACACAAAGTTCAACTGCTTCGAGATACGAGTTTAATGTCTTAGATACTTAAACTTAATCACGTGTCCCACCTCAGAATATACTCCCGTATCCAGATCCCAATATTCAGTCTTACAGGTAATTATAACACAAATGATATCTGTAAGGGGTTAATAAATTATGAAGAATCATGAGAGCTCAGGTCAGAACTACCGTTCAGCAGAGAGATCATGACTCAACTTTTGGGTGTGTCCCCTTTAGAGGATCTTTTTTACAACAGCATTGCTAAGCAATTTTATTGTCTTATCATTGATGCTGAGGGTGATGCTATGTTTCAAGCATTTGCAGAAAGTATTATTTGGGGACTAGGTCAGAACTTCCATTCAGCAGAAGTCCCGGAATAATACCCCAGATATCATTGAGTATAAAGACCTAGTATATCAAATTATGAGACCTTTCAAATGAGATTTCAGGGGTTACCTATATATCCGAAAGATGTTACCCACGATATAAGCAAGTTTGAATTTAGGTTTATATCTCGTCACAATCTACTGAATGTGCAAAAACCTACTGGCATATCATCAGTGAGACCGTTTATCACTTTTTAACTTTCCATATCTTTAGCATGCTGTGATCGTTCACTGATTTACTATCATTTCCTCTTTTTACAACAAAACTCATTTTTGCTTTTTCAATGTTTTTGACATTTTCAAATTTTCTATTTTTTTTTTAATTTTTCTCCCCCTAAAATCAAAATATGTTTCAATTTTGATTTTCAAGGAAAATTTGAAAACAAACTGACAACCGATATCGAATTACTTCAATTCGCCATCCACTTGGCATAAACAATCAGAACTCCCCCTGACAACAAACTATTTTCCCATTGTGATTTCAAAACACTTAAGTTTGTTTTAATCAAATGTTTCTTTCGGAAAATTAGTTTTGTTGAATTAACAAACCACTTGTTGGTTAGGGGATTACTTCATCACTTTGTTCTCCTTTAACCATTTTAAAAAATTTAACAGTTAAAGATTCTATCAACACAAACACTTGTAGGAAATCAAGTACAACTTAATGTCCCTGATTTACCACATGTAAGACGAAAAATCACCAGAGTGAAATTTCTCAAGAAATGTGCCGATTCATGTTCCACGCTTACCAACCTGGGAACTCTGGCAAGTCAGGTTTTTCTATTTGAAAAGATTCACCCAAGCCTGACCAGCCTTGAGTGATTTTGAATTCTTGTTCAACAATGATGGAAAATCTGCATCATCCATTGTTAAACCTGAATTCTCAGATTTTACCTCAACACTAGGCTCCTTTGGCTTTGATGAACCAGAATCATTGCATGCACATGGCTTGTCTGACTTTGACCTGTCAGATTCATTGCCTGATGGTGACTTGTCTGACTTTAACACATCAGATTCATCGCCGACCATTTTCTTCTTCTTCTTTTCTTCTTTCGTCCTCAGATTTGTATCCGATGAATTCGTCTTTCTTGACTTTGCAATCGAGTTAGTTGATTCATCAGAACTCTTATTCAATCTGTCCGGTGAACCCGAAGACAAAATCTTCTCCAGATACTCTCTCGCCTTCTTCCTTTTCTTTCGCAGTCTGTCTTTCTGCCCCTGTGAAAGTTTAACTTTCTTTTCTTGAATTGTCTGATCTTGAACTTTAGGTTCTTGAACCTTCTGTTCTTTGGGCTTGACATTGACTGGTTTCTTTGCCATTCTTTGAGATTCAACCCTCGATCTTCCCATTGATCTCCTTGGGCAATCTCTGGCAATATGTCCTCTGATATGACAATTATAGCATCTTCTTGTTTCATAACTCCAATTCTGGCAGTTAACAGCAATGTGTCCTCTCACACCACAGGTGTAGCACACTCTGTTATCGTACCATTCACCACTTTCACACCATATGCTTAGATCATAACATTGTCTGGCTTTGTGGTAATCATCACTCTTCTTGAAAACTGGTTTTGGCTTTGAAGCACTGTGGTCAAACCTGCACCACTTATTACCAACATTTTGTAAGTTTTCATTTTTAAATTTTTGTGATTTTTCATAATGATTGGATGACTTATCTGATGAGCTTTTATTTTCAATTTTAGAATTTTTCAAATTTTTTTCTTTTTGTTTCTGTTCTGCATTCTTCTTAACAGGTTTTTGCTTTGAGCATTCACCTATTTCAGTAGATTGCAAAACAGTATTTTGAAATTTTTCTTGTAAATCTAAAAATATTTTTCTTTTCTTTTCTTTTTCTTTTTCATCATCAGATATTTCATCACAATTTTCAATTTTGACTTTGTCAAAATTTGTGACATTGTCACTTATTGGAACAGAATTGATCGGTTTTGGACACACAAATGGTGCCGAAGTCACAAAACCTTTCAATTTATTCTCTAACTCAGCAATTTTGTTCCGAGCAATTTCAGCTTCATTTTCAAGCCGAATGATTTTCTGAAGATGAGAATTTATTTCAATTTGTTTTTCAAGATTATTCTGAAAAATAACAGATTTTTCATCTTCTAAAATCTTTATTTGACTTTGAAAATCTTTTTCAAATTTTAATTTTTCATTTTCAAAATCTTTTTCAATTTCTTTTAAATTTTTGATTTCCAATGTTAAACTCTCTACATTCTTCAGAAGTTTGTCATTGTCTGTTTCTGATTTTTCGCATTTCGAGCATTTTCCATTCATCTCTCCATCATCAGCTTCTTTCTTTTTCTCGTCTCCAGTTCCTTTTCTAATCCTTTTGATTAATTCAAGAAACTCAACCAAACTTATATTTTCTGAGTTTCTTTCTATTTCATTTATTAACTCTTTCTTTTTCTTTTTCTCTTCTTCATCTCCCCACCATTTCTTCTGCCAATAATCATCCTCATCTTTGTACTCCTTGATTATGGCTTCGATATCAAGCGTTTTGTCATCGATTGCAATATTTCCATATTCATCAAGATAACACTCTCTGTCTGGATCCCATCTATTTTCTCTCCTTGCTTCCAGAAAGATACGAGATATTCTAATTATTTTGTTTTCAGCAATCATTTTTCTGTATTGATATTTTTGCTCTTCAGTTCTATCGTCTTTCCACGGAATAGGTTCGGATTTTGCCATCTTATACGTACCTGAAAAATCAACAAACAGTTAGAATTTTCTTGATTTTGAAAAACTCAAATTCAAATGTAACCTCTTGAAACAGAATGATTTCAAGCTAAAGCTACACAAGTTTAGACAATTCAAGCTAAAGCCCTAATTACTTTCAAACTAAAGCCAAATTTGAACAGTTCAAGCTAAAGCCCTGATTACTTTCAAGCTAAAGCCAAATTTGAACAGTTCAAGCTAAAGCCCTGATTACTTTCAAACTAAAGCCAGATTTGAAGAGTTCAAGCTAAAGCCCTGATTACTTTCAAGCTAAATCTGATTTTATGAACTTTTCAAGCTAAAGCTGTATTTTAAAGAGGTTTAGCTTGAATTTTTCAAGCTAAAGTTCGAAGATCAGTTCAAACTAAACCCAGTTTTATGCCATTTTTTTATTAGTTTTAAACCGAATTTTGATCTGATTCTTAGTAGGATTTGTTAATACTATGTTTTACACAACATATGAAAAAATCAGGCCATTTCAACCGTTAGAACTCGTTCAAATCAGAAAAATATAAGAAGAACTGAGTAGGAATAAGAAAATCTGGTAGAATCAAGCTGCTATGGTATGAACTCCTCGTCCTGAGCTCTGATACCACTTGTTGGACCGTTTGCTTGACCCTAAAAGTCAGTTAAGGCAGTTCATCTTCAAATACGAAGGCGGAATCAACGTATATAAAGTCATAACAGCTTTGTTCCTTTTAATTCTTCCTCTATTAATCAATTCTGAGTCTTTACAATCAATTTCTAACAAAATTTTGGCAGCACCTTGACTCACACACAAACACCTTCTGGTTTAGCTTCAAATGACCACATCCCCTATTTATAGACTCTGGGTTTAGCTTGAGGATGACACACTCCTAGGTTTAGCTTGAATATGCACAATATCAGTTCAAGCTAAAGCTGATCAATAGGTTTAGCTTGAACTAGCCTTGAAACCCCTTCAAGCTAAACACCCTAGAAAAACATATAAAACCCTAAATTCTAATCTAGTGTGTGCTCATTCATTCTATCTAGACATAAGACTTGATAAGACGTAATCAGCAGACATTCAGTGCACCAACAAGGTGAAATCCATTTCGGGTAGCGCTTCTACGGTTCAGACCTTTTGTACAACACCTGCCAATGCTAGAAAGAAGTAGTATTGAAGAAACACAACTTAAAGTGCAGGTCCCTTTTGGTCAGAAATTCTTCAAGTTAAACCTTTTGTACAACACCTGCTACTACCAGAAGGAAGGCCATACCTGCGACTACAAGAAAGAAGCAACGTTTTGTGTGTCATAGATCACAGTTTGTTTAAATATGCAATCTGATATGTCCATCAATGATAAATATGCCTAAAATATGTAATAAGACGTAGCAGCCTACACTTTTTTGTACTGCCTGAACTATGTATTTAATTATATCTTCAATGATATAAAATTAGACCTTTAAAAATTCAGCGCTAAAATACCGCCACAACGCGCTGGTCGACCAATCTCGTATAATTTATGTAACATGAGACTCTGTATTTTATTTTTATTTATACACTTGATATTCATCTTTATAGTTTTCTCCAACCCGGGTATTGTTGTTGAATCCAATGAGATGCTTGATTTAATGAGGTCGTATTAATAACAAATAATAATTGATATAACTAAGTTACCCGAGCCCGGGAAGCAATCCCGGGTAATAACCTAGTATATATATATATATATATATATATATATATATATATATATATATATATAATGCATATTCCAAGGGCAACTTAAGGTAATTTACCACTTTACTTAAACCACCTTTAATGCATGTTGTACAACCATCTTTAAGCACAATATTTTGGGCGGCCATTTTTTCCATTCAAATTTACAATTTCCGCTCATCCCAATTCCTCATACACCTACACCCCTGCCTTCTTTCATTTTTCATTTGCAGAGAGGGGGAGAGAGAGCGTACAGAGAATTCTAAAGAGAAAAAGAGAGAAGAATCTAGGATTTTTATTCTATTGAAGCAAAATGGTAATCGAAGAGCGTTTGAGGGTTAGACAACTACTACTTCAACAATAAGAGAACTTACAAGGTATGGTTTCCGACGATTATGATTTCCTCATATCATAAATTTAGATATACAAAACATGCATCCCTCTTTTCTCTTTTGTACACAAACACGCATATGGAACCCTAATCTCTCTATTTCTTCAATCGACCAGATCTCCAGAATTAAACCTCGCAAGAACAGGTACATGGTTCAAAAATCAAGGGTTCGATGCCCAAGTTAATTTAAGATCCACGTTGATTTTGAGATCCAGAGATGATTTTAGATCTCCATTGTTTCTTTCTCTAAACTTAACAAAACCGGTAGCTCGTAACCCTAGGTGCTTCCGTTTCAAAGCAAGTAGTTGGTAAAAAGCAACATAGGTATGTGTTTGGATTACATTGTCTTTAATTTTTTGCACTTTTTTTGTTTATTTAATTGTTGAGGGTTTTGGATTTTAACTTAATTTGATATTTATTTGTCGGCTATGGTTCTTGTTTGCAGATTACATGGAGAGAATAAGGTGGTCGACCTTGTTGATTATAGTAATTTTTTTTGTTTCATCTTGTAGAGGTAACAATTTATGGTGTTTAATTGATGTTTAACATCAGTAATTTGGGATAAATGTTTCAATTTATTGTTTTGTTAGGCTAGAGTCAGTTCACTATTAGGATTTTGCCCTTGTTTGAAGTTTTATATTTGGTTCAAGTTTGATGAAGATTTAAGGGTTATTATTTTAAGGTGGAGGCGGAGAAAACGATACTGAGTGGACAAATAGGATCAAGATCACCAAGATGTGAAAGAAGATGTGGGTCTTGTGGCCATTGTGAAGCCATTCAATTAGGTTTCGTCACTTCTTTAATCGTTTCTTACTATTGTTATTGTGTTTGTTTGAAAGAACTAGGTTTGCCCAATTGTAACAGAGGGGCATTCATTTTATAAGCATATGCCAAGCCCTATGCATGTGTATTCCGAGCCCTTTAGATGCTTATCTCACAATATTATGTGGCTGTGTTTTTTTAGCTATATAAGGTTGTATAACAACCCTATTTACAGTTATGTAAACTCGGAAGGCACCATCGTCCCCAATTCATTGAACCAGTTGCATTTAACTCATTTTAACCATCATTCACATCTCTACCAGTTTCCTCATTTCATCATCACATCAATGTAAGTTAAGTTTGTTGTAGGATTTTTTTTTGACTTGATGTTCTGTATAGATTCCTATATGTTCGAATACGAAAATTACTGATTACGTCAAGAATTATGCATATATAAGGTTGTATAACAACCCTATTTACAGTTATGTAAACTCGGAAGGCACCATCGTCCCCAATTCATTGAACCTGCTGCATTTAACTCATTTTAACCATCATTCACATGTCTACCAGTTTCCTCCTTTCATCATCACATCAATGTAAGTTAAGTTTGTTGTAGGATTTTTTTTTTTTGACTTGATGTTCTGTATAGATTCCTGTATGTTCGAATACGAAAATTACTGATTACGTCACAAATTATGCATTTCACAAATGAATTTTTAGATGTTGATTAGAGTTAGGGTTAGGGCTTGGATTTGGTATTATTGGAGTTGAGTGAATTTGAAGGAGAAGGAGGAAGTTAGGGTTTTTGTTATTAATGGAGGGTAATTTGTCATCATCGGGAGGGAGTTCTGATTTGCAAAGAGTTCATGATCAACAACAAGGGTCCATGATTATTCCTTCTGTTCATGAGAATTTCCCCTTTCGAATAGGAACAGGAACAGGAATGATTCAAGATTGTAAACATCGAGGAGGACATCATAATCAAACCATTTTGTTAGGTAAAGGGGAAAGAAGAGCAAGTTGTGAGGATGACCCGAGCTTTACAGAAGAAGAAGACGTCGGTCATAACTGAGCGAAGATGAACACCGCATCACCGTTGTAACGAGTGAAATGGAATGATCTGATGGTGAGGCTTTTGATCACTACAGGTTCTTACATAGGTGAAGATGCTTCCATAGAGTATGGCGGATCGCGAAGAAAGTTTTCCAATTTACAAAAGAAAGGCAAGTGGAAGTCGGTTTCCAAAGTTATGTTGGAAAGGGGACATTTTGTTTCCCCACAGCAGTGTGAAGATAAGTTTTTAATGATTTAACCAAACGCTATAAACGCCTTAATGAAATTATCGGAAGAGGTACCTCTTGTGAGGTTGTAGAAAACCCCTCCCTTCTTGATTTGATGGATCATGTTCCCGAGAAACTCAAACATTTGCATTATGAAGATTTTAAGCTCTAAACATTTGCATTATGAAGAATTGTGTTCCTATCATAACGGGAATCATTTACACCTTCCTCCTGATCCTCAACTACAACATTCCTTAAGATTAGCTCTTAGAGCTCCAAATGATCATGAGAATGATGATGATGATGATGATGATGATGATGATGATCCATATATGGATCTTGATCATGATGAATATGATGAATACCACCGTCATCATCATCATCATGGTGTCAATTTGGATCCAAGAACAACAGCATGTGGAGTTGCTGAAGGATCTTCAAAGAGGGTAAAACAAAATGAAGATTCTCTAATGATGAAAAATGTGCAGATGGACGTGGAGCAACAAGGTGTGAAATTGCAAGATCAATCAATCAAGCCAGTTTCTGCTAGGAGATCAAGGAAATACTTCTTTTGGTAGATGAAAATCCACCATTTAGACCTGAGAACTTCTATCCCGAGGAAATACTAAACCCCTCCCTTCTTGATTTGATGGATCATGTTCCCGAGAAACTCAAACATTTGCATTATGAAGATTTTAAGCTCTAAACATTTGCATTATGAAGAATTGTGTTCCTATCATAACGGGAATCATTTACACCTTCCTCCTGATCCTCAACTACAACATTCCTTAAGATTAGCTCTTAGAGCTCCAAATGATCATGAGAATGATGATGATGATGATGATGATGATGATGATGATCCATATATGGATCTTGATCATGATGAATATGATGAATACCACCGTCATCATCATCATCATGGTGTCAATTTGGATCCAAGAACAACAGCATGTGGAGTTGCTGAAGGATCTTCAAAGAGGGTAAAACAAAATGAAGATTCTCTAATGATGAAAAATGTGCAGATGGACGTGGAGCAACAAGGTGTGAAATTGCAAGATCAATCAATCAAGCCAGTTTCTGCTAGGAGATCAAGGAAATACTTCTTTTGGTAGATGAAAATCCACCATTTAGACCTGAGAACTTCTATCCCGAGGAAATACTTGAGATTACCAAGGTCTTTCATTTCAAACTTGGAAAACAGATTCCTTTTCAGCCGTGCTATTTCTTCTATATCATCTCCGATAATAATCATGTCATCTACATATATGATCAAGCAAGTTACAGGGTCGTTTCTTCTCTTGAGGAACAGAGTATGATCAGCGTTACTTTGTCGATACCCATACTCTTTCATGGCCAAAGTGAACTTTCCAAACCATGCCCGAGGAGACTGCTTTAGCCCATAAAAGGACTTTTTCAACCGACAAACTTCACCTTCTTTAAAACCCCCTAAAAAGCCTGGAGGAGCTTCCATGTAGACTTCTTCCGTAAGGTCTCCATGGAGAAAGGCGTTTGTAACATCAAACTGGAGAAGGGGCCACTCCTTATTGGCTGCTACAGAGAAGAGAACTCTGATGGTATCCATTTTTGCAACCGGAGAAAATGTCTCAGAGTAATCGATCCCATACGTCTGAGTGTAACCCTTGGCTACAAGCTGAGCTTTGTATCACCCAATGGAACCATCTGGTTTATATTTAATTGAGCACACCCACCAGCATCCAACTATTTTCTTTCCTTTAGGAAGAATGCACTTCTCCCATGTGTTATTTTCAGAAGAGCACGCATCTCCACTTCCATTGCTTTTTCAGAGTATAGTGAAGTAACAAATGCTTTCGCACTATTAGATAAGTTTCCCTCTCTAGGGAGTACCGTTTTGGAGGAACACCTCTATTGGCTCTAGGAGGGAGAGAGTATCTTCCGGTTGTCTCTGCTGCAACTGGTGGTTCAACATGTTCAACCACTAGTTCAATTTCAATCTGTTCAACATCTGGTTCAACCGGTTCTGTAGGTTCTGTTGTTATCGGTTCTATGTGTTCCCCTGTTGTCTCAAAGTTATTAGACGGTGCACGACATTCAGGATTCTCAGTATTTCTTACCTCTGGTATCACATTGGATGGATTTTCTTCAGTGGTACTGTGCTCCGCAGAATTGTGTGTTTGAAAGTTACTGAATCGAAGTACTGTGATGGTCTTCCATTGTTACTTCTTCAGATGATGGAAGTTGAGTTAGCCAACTCAGAGTGTCTATACATTCATTCTCCCCCTAACCACTGAGTTAGGTGTTATAAAAGTATTACGTTTCAAGAAAATCACAATTCATTGTGGTGAACATTTGATGAGTTTTTGGATTATAACACCGGTAACCTATTTGATAGATCCTATAGCCGACAAATACACATTTCTCAGCACATGGGCCAAGTTTTTTTCTGTTGGTTTTTGGTATGTGGACAAATGTTGTACACCCAAAGATTCGAGGTTCAAGTGTAAGAGGATGGGGAATATTGGCAGACTTAGATAGATAATCTAAGGGAGTCTTAAACTTAAGAGCTTTGGTGGGGAGTCGATTTAAGAGATACCCAGAGGTTGCAACCGCCTCCGGCCAGAACGATGTAGGTACATGAGATTCAATTAGAAGAGCTCGAGTCATTTCAAGAATAATACGGTTTTTTTGTTCGGAAACACCATTTTGTTCGGGGGTATGAGAACAAGAGGTTTGATGAACTAATCCGTGGGTTTTAAAGAATTGTTTCATGGATGTATTGACAAACTCCCCCTGTTGTCGGATCGAAGAATTTGGATTTGGGTTTGGGATTAAGTATGGATCATAGCATAAAACGTGATAAATTTCTGATAAACTTCGGCTTTGTTTTTTAAAAAATATACCCATGTCATGCGAGTGCAATCATCCATGAATAGTAGGAAGTACCGAAGACCCTGCGCCCCCATAACTAGAGCAGGACCCCACACATCATAATGGATTAGTGAAAAAGGTGTAGCAACTTTCGTAGTGCTAGGTTTAAATGGTTGTTGATGGCTTTTAGCACGAAAACATGTTTCACAATCTATTTTACCATTTGAAGGGAAGAGTTTTGGAAACAAAAGATGCGAATAACCAGTGGATGGATGTCCCAAACATCTATGCCATAGCCAGGCTTCCCGATTTTCGGTTCCATGTGCCAACATCATTGTACCCTGTTGAGCCACTTCATCCACGTAGTATAATCCTTGGCGCGCAGTACCTCGTCCAGCTATATAAGGTTGTATAACAACCCTATTTACAGTTATGTAAACTCGGAAGGCACCATCGTCCCCAATTCATTGAACCTGCTGTATTTAACTCATTTTAATCATCATTCACATCTCTACCAGTTTCCTCCTTTCTTCATCACATCAATGTAAGTTAAGTTTGTTGTAGGATTTTTTTTGACTTGATGTTCTGTATAGATTCCTATATGTTCGAATACGAAAATTACTGATTACGTCAAGAATTATGCATATATAAGGTTGTATAACAACCCTATTTACAGTTATGTAAACTCGGAAGGCACCATCATCCCCAATTCATTGAACCTGCTGCATTTAACTCATTTTAACCATCATTCACATCTCTACCAGTTTCCTCCTTTCATCATCACATCAATGTAAGTTAAGTTTGTTGTAGGATTTTTTTTTTTTTTTTGACTTGATGTTCTGTATAGATTCCTATATGTTCGAATACGAAAATTACTGATTACGTCATGAATTATGCATTTCACAAGTGAATTTTTAGATGTTGATTAGAGTTAGGGTTAGGGCTTGGATTTGGTATTATTGGAGTTGAGTGAATTTGAAGGAGAAGGAGGAAGTTAGGGTTTTTGTTATTAATGGAAGGTAATTTGTCATCATCGGGAGGGAGTTCTGATTTGCAAAGAGTTCATGATCAACAACAAGGGTCCATGATTCTTCCTTCTGTTCATGAGAAGGACATCATAATCAAACTAGTTTGTTAGGTAAAGGGGAAAGAAGAGCAAGTTGTGAGGATGACCCGAGCTTTACAGAAGAAGAAGACGTCGGTCATAACTGAGCGAAGATGAACACCGCATCACCGTGGTAACGAGTGAAATGGAATGATCTGATGGTGAGGCTTTTGATCACTACAGGTTCTTACATAGGTGAAGATGCTTCCATAGAGTATGGCGGATTGCGAAGAAAGTTTTCCAATTTACAAAAGAAAGGCAAGTGGAAGTGGGTTTCCAAAGTTATGTTGGAAAGGGGACATTTTGTTTCCCCACAGCAGTGTGAAGATAAGTTTTTAATGATTTAACCAAACGCTATAAACGCCTTAATGAAATTATCAGAAGAGGTACCTCTTGTGAGGTTGTAGAAAACCCCTCCCTTCTTGATTTGATGGATCATGTTCCCGAGAAACTCAAAGAAGAAGTTAGGAAGATTTTAAGCTCTAAACATTTGCACTATGAAGAATTGTGTTCCTATCATAACGGGAATCGTTTACACCTTCCTCCCGATCCTCAACTACAACATTCCTTAAGATTAGCTCTTAGAGCTCCAAATGATCATGAGAATGATGATGATGATGATGATGATGATGATGATGATGATGATGATGATGATGATGATCCATATGTGGATCTTGATCATGATGAATATGATGAATACCACCGTCGTCATCATCATCATGGTGTCAATTTGGATCCAAGAACAACAACATGTGGAGTTGCTGAAGGATCTTCAAAGAGGGTAAAACAAAATGAAGATTCTCTAATGATGAAAAACGTGCAGATGGACATGGAGCAACAAGGTGTGAAATTGCAAGATCAATCAATCAACCCAGTTTCTGCTAGGAAATCAAGGAAATACTTCTTTTGGTAGATGAAAATCCACCATTTAGACCTGAGAACTTCTATCCCGAGGAAATACTTGAGATTCCCAAGGTCTTTCATTTCAAACTTTGAAAACATATTCCTTTTCAGCCGTGCTATTTCTTCTATATCATCTCCGATAATAATCATGTCATCTACATATATGATCAAGCAAGTTACAAGGTCGTTTCTTCTCTTGAGGAACAGAGTATGATCAGCGTTACTTTGTCGATACCCATACTCTTTCATGGCCAAAGTGAACTTTCCAAACCATGCCCGAGGAGACTGCTTTAGCCCATAAAGGGACTTTTTCAACCGACAAACTTCACCTTCTTTAAAACCCCCTAAAAAGCCTGGAGGAGCTTCCATGTAGACTTCTTCCGTAAGGTCTCCATGGAGAAAGGCGTTTGTAACATCAAACTGGAGAAGGGGCCACTCCTTATTGGCTACTACAGAGAAGAGAACTCTGATGGTATCCATTTTTGAAACCGGAGAAAATGTCTCAAAGTAATCGATCCCATACGTCTGAGTGTAACCCTTGGCTACAAGCTGAGCTTTGTATCACCCAATGGAACCAT
Source organism: Helianthus tuberosus (assembly GCA_030545235.1). NCBI lineage: Eukaryota > Viridiplantae > Streptophyta > Magnoliopsida > Asterales > Asteraceae > Helianthus > Helianthus tuberosus. The sequence goes on from CM060400.1 coordinate 44,414,301, forward strand.
CTGGTTTATATTTAATTGAACACACCCACCAGCATCCAACTGTTTTCTTTCCTTTAGGAAGAATGCACTTCTCCCATGTGTTATTTTTCAGAAGAGCACGCATCTCCACTTCCATTGCTTTTTCAGAGTATATTGAAGTAACAAATGCTTTCGCACTATTATATAAGTTCCCCTTGACCATATTAGCTTCATAATACCTTGAATTTCTGGTTTCCCTCTCTAGGGAGTACCGTTCTGGAGGAACCCCTCTATTGGCTCTAGGAGGGAGAGAGTATCTTCTGGTTGTCTCTGCTGCAACTGGTGGTTCAACATGTTCAACCACTAGTTCAATTTCAATCTGTTCAACATCTGGTTCAACCGGTTCTGTAGGTTCTGTTGTTATCGGTTCTATGTGTTCCCCTGTTGTCTCAAAGTTATTAGACGGTGCACGACATTCAGGATTCTTAGTATTTCTTACCTCTGGTATCACATTGGATGGACTTTCTTTAGTGGTACTGTGCTCCGCAGATTGTGTGTTTGAAAGTTACTGAATCGAAGTACTGTGATGGTCTTTCATTGTTACTTCTTCAGATGATGGAAGTTGAGTTAGCCAACTCAGAGTGTCTATACATTCATTCTCCCCCTAACCACTGAGTTAGGTGTTATAAAAGTATTTCATTTCAAGAAAATCACAATTCATTGTGGTGAACATTTGATGAGTTTTTGGATTATAACACCGGTAACCTATTTGATTGATCCCATAGCCGACAAATACATATTTCTCAGCACATGGGCCAAGTTTTTTTCTGTTGGTTTTTGGTATATGGACAAATGTTGTACACCCAAAGATTCGAGGTTCAAGTGTAAGAGGATGGGGAATATTGGCAGACTTAGATAGACAATCTAAGGGAGTCTTAAACTTAAGAGCTTTGGTGGGGAGTCGATTTAAGAGATACCCAGAGGTTGCAACCGCCTCCGACCAGAACGATGTAGGTTCATGAGATTCAATTAGAAGAGCTCGAGTCATTTCAAGAATAATACGGTTTTTTTGTTCGGAAACACCATTTTGTTCGGGGGTATGAGAACAAGAGGTTTGATGAACTAATCCGTGGGTTTTAAAGAATTGTTTCATGGATGTATTGACAAACTCCCCCTGTTGTCGGATCGAAGAGTTTGGATTTGGGTTTGGAATTAAGTATGGATCATAGCATAAAACGTGATAAATTTCTGATAAACTTCGGCTTTGTTTTTTAAAAAATATACCCATGTCATGAGAGTGCAATCATCCACGAATAGTCGGAAGTACCGAAGACCCTGCGCCCCCATAACTGGAGCAGGACCCCACACATCAGAATGGATTAGTGAAAAAGGTGTAGCAACTTTCGTAGTGCTAGGTTTAAATGGTTGTTGATGGCATTTAGCACGATAACATGTTTCACAATCTATTTTACCATTTGAAGGGAAGAGTTTTGGAAACATAAGATGCGAATAACCAGTGGATGGATGTCCCAAACATCTATGCCATAGCCAGGCTTCCCGGTTTTTGGTTCCATGTGCCAACATCACTGTACCCTGTTGAGCCACTTCATCCACGTAGTATAATCCTTGGCGCGCACGTCCAGTAATCTCACCCGTCCTGATATCCTATGGGAGGCAAAAAGTAGGTTGTATTAGTACCGTACAATTTAGTTATTTGGAAATATGGCTAATTGAGAGCAGTTTGTGTGATAATGATGGAACATAAAGACAATTTGATAATTTCATAATTGGTGAAATTTCAATTGTTCCTCCTCCTTTCACTTGCATTGTTCCGTTGTTTGCGGTATGGATTTGAGTATTTTAAGGATTCGTCATTGACCGTATGTCCAACGGTTCAAACATCATGGTGTCAGTGGCACTAGAATCAAATATCCAAGAACTGTTTTTCCATGATTGATTGTCATATTCACTCTTCTGGCACGGAGTGTGACAAATATGCGGGGTTTTTGAAAGATTGAAAAACGGGCAGCGATTGACGTTTCTGAAAGATTTTTCTGGTTTTGTTGAACGGCTTTGATTTGTTTGAGATTGTTGAACGATTTGTTGAGCAATTTTCTGGTTTTGGTTTGAGATTTGAGCGATTTTCTGGTTTTGGTTTTGGTTTGAGATTTGATTTTCCAAAGTTTGATTTTGGTCTTGCTGGTTTGAGATTGGGTTGGCTAGGATAAATTGTAGATGATGAATAGAGTTTTCAAGGATCATAAACTTTGCTCTGATACCATGTTGTTTGGTATAGAGAATAAACACTATGATTGGGGTTTGAATAACGTTGAAAATTGTATTAAACTCAAACTAAGGTTACGGAATAAGGTATTTATATAGAACACCATTTTATACATTTAGCCCCTACACTATGACATATTGTTAACTTTCCGACAGAGACCACATTTAGCTATAAAGTTTGCTACGAATTATTAGCTATGGTGTTTCCTGGTATGGATATTAGTATGATTTGACTACATATATTTTCTACATTTTTTCTAATTGAATTTAGTTATGAATTTGTTACGGTTTGGCTGTTGAAATATGCTACCTATTGCAATTGATTCTGCTATGGAATTTAACTGCGAATTTTGTTTGGATTTGCGAAAACGATAGATATGGGTTTTGGAAGGCTTTTACTTCAGATTTAGCTACCTCGAATTTTTCATTAATTTTTTCTATATTATTTTCCTTTTTTTCTTGTTAACATAATATTCAAATCTTAATAAATATAAAAGAATCATAACAAAGATATATATTCAAAATTCGGTATGCTTCCATAAATGAAATCTTGATTTCGGTATGCTTTCTGTCCCAATATTCGGTGAAAGGATTCACGAACACGTTTCTAAAAGCCAGGTGCCTTTTTGTGAATTTCCTATTTAAAAAAAAAACAAACATTTAAAAATACAATAACATTTTTATAGAAGTTAAAAATAAACATTTAAAAATGTATTAACATTTTACAGAAATTAAAAATAAACATTTTATCTTTACAGTTAAAGATATATAAATTTTTTTACCAATAGTCAGGTCCTCAGGGATGTTAACCCACGCATGATCCAAATCTACTTCCTCAAACTGTGTCTAGTGCACGACTGACTTTTATGTAGCTTCGTTGTTCTCCACCTTCTTTTTATATTTCCTCTTCGGTTTTGACTGGCCCAATGGTTGTAGCTTTTCGGATTGAGTTTCGGTACGGATTGTTGGGGGTAGTTCAGGGTGTGCGGTTCGGGTGGGTCTTTACCCATGGGGCTATTCGTGTCAGTCGGAAACCAATAACTCATGGTTTTTCTTTGAAGATTTTTATACAATATTAGATGAAGAAAGGATGAAAATCATATAGATTGTAAGAGGCGTGAGGTACAAATTTGATGTTATATATGTAGTTATATTGTAAAATGGTAAAAAAAACAATATATTTTAAATTCAAATGGTAATATTATTGTTGAAATGGGTCTAATTTCCCCTCGCCTTCATCTAGTTATCCCCACCGACGCCCTCACCCTTTCACTGTCGGGTAATGCCCCTTGGGAAGTGTTTAACGCCATTCTTTGGGTGAAGTGGTTGGGGCATTACCTAACACACAGTCTAATAGTGGGAGAGGAAAACATTAGGTGAAACTGGGAGCAATAATTTAGGAGAAATTAATAGATGTCACTTTAATTCATGTATCAATCAAAACAGGGTGTTCTTGTGTAGTCATTGACAATATCGGAAGTCTGGTAAACTTCTCTACAAGAAAAAACTAAAGTTTACATATGGGTTTAAACTCGGTTTTATGACTACAAGCTTGAATTGTTGTTCCGATAAGTATGAAATAATGACCGAAGGGTAATAAACATGTGATGTTAATTTATTTAGGTCAGATTCTGTTTGAGAAAAGTGAAAATGCATGCAGTTGCTTTTAATCACTTTGCGAAGTGTCAATCTAGAACGTTTATTAACCAGATCAAAGTTAGAGACTAGATATGTCCAGATTTGGTTGATTATGATCTTTTAGAATGCTATTATAAACGAAAAATTTTCAAAGGTAAATTCAAGAAGTAAGATATATAGATGGTGAAAGTTTGATTTATGTAGTTAAAAACAACTTGTGAGAACTTACTTGAAATGGACAACTGTCGAGCCCTCAGGTCGCTGATGACGGTCAAAGAGTCTCGTTGACGTTGCAAGAGTCCTGCCCTTCTGTCCTAAAAGAAAGAAAACCGTTAGCCTCGTCACGGAGGTCCCTGGAGGGGGAATCCGTGACCATGCTCCGGCGTGAGAGTAAGTAAACTTGCCAGAGATAATGAGAAGCCTATTCTGATGGGTATTGTCGTCGGAATATTCTCCTTGGTGTGAATTATGATATATATAAGTAAATTTATGTGAGTAAATGCTATCCGAGGTTGTCAGAATAAATGAGGCCACGATGCATTCAACGAGAGAGGATTTTCTGTGTGGCCCCTTCTCGAAGAGCTTACTTTCCATATATAAAGGGAGTGACATATCTTTCTTAGGAATCATAGAGGGATCATATAACGGCTTCTTGGCAGCCTTAGGGAACTCAGACACATGTCTGAGTCCCAACGGGAGGATCATAGACTTCATTAAATGCAGCCAGCTTAGCGTACTTCCTTTTCCGGCCACTTTCCCTTCTCTATCAGTCATGCATTTATTGCATTCTGCAGTTTCTTGGATTCTCTTCAGCTTCCCGTTCATTTTCTATTGTTGTATTCTTTGAGAGAAAGTATGAGGATTGGGCTCACCAGTGGGCCCAAATGACAGAAGCCCAAGACGGGTTGTATTGGGCTACCAACGAGGCCCGTCGTCAAGTCATCTCTAGTCCCTGGTTCTGAGACTCGAGTCTCATGATTCGGGGCTGAGTCCCAAAGACCCTGCCTTTGTGGGGTTGTCTAATTGGGCTGTAGGAGTGGGGCCCCTTTTTCGTAATGATGACGCGCCTCCGACGGTTCTCGAGGATCTAAAAAAATTAATGATCAATGGCCAGGGATGGCTTTCGTGCTGCACGTGTCCCAAATCGATTTTCAATTTTGAATAAGTTGATTTGACGGTTATCGCTTCTTGCCAGTTGCCTCCATTAAAAACCCCTATTATCTCTTCACTTCCTCTTAACTTCCCTTACACTTTTTCAAAATTCTCCAATCATCTTCCCAAAATGAGTCGTACCGGACGTTCTTCAATACGCTCAGTGTTAACAGGGAAAGACCTTGAGATCTTCGTGGATACCTATCGAATTCCAGAACGGTTTTCTCCGACGCTCCGTGGACTGGATGATCCAACAGAATGTTCTTCGGAAATGATCGTCATCTACACTCTGTCATTTTCCTCTTATGGTGTCCGTTATCCTTTGTCGGCTTTTAAGGTAGATCTTCTGAAACACTTCGGCATTCACTTTTCTCAATGGCATCCTTTGGTGTTTATGAGGGTTGTGCACTTCGAGTTGTCGTCTGTAGCTGTCGCCGGTGAACCGTCGGTGCCTCTTTATGTATGTTTTATAAGCTAGTGTCCGATGGTGATTGGTTTACCTTTGCTAAGAGAAAAGATAGTGTCTCTCCTCCTTACTAGTCTTTTATGCCTACTTCTACCTATCCGATGGAATGGAAGAACAGATTCATCTTTGCTTTAGCCGCGATGATGCTCGAGTCGCCTCCTTTGAGGGATCCAAAGGCACCCATTGAGGATAGTGTTTCGGTCTTGTCTGCACACGAGTTCGTCTAGTGGAAGAGGATGTATGAGAACCCAACCAGAGCCTTTACGTTTCCTGAGGGGGTCTTGGCTATGGGGGGGCCTGAGTCCTCTCTATTCTGTCTGGTCAAAAGCCTTCTTTGGGAAAAAAGGTATTTCTACTCTTGGCTTGTTATGCTTGATTTCTTGTTTTTGTTTGCCTTTTTGTTCAGTCATCTCTAGTGCTGGTTTTATGCAGAGATGACATTATAGGGTTTACTTCACGGAGACTGTAGAGACATCAAGTTTATGGTGGGTGAAAAGACTTCTTCCGAGGAGGCAGGGGATTCCCGTGGTTCCCTCCGGGTGAAAGGTTCGAGTGATGATGAAGACGATGAGGACTTGGAGAGCCACTTGCTTTGTAAGCGGAAGATAGCCTATACAGGCAGCCCTAAAGCGGCCCCGGCCCCTCGAAATATCCGGTTGAGGCTCCGGAGTGCCAGTGGTCAAAAACCCTTTCCTGCCACCAAAGCTGCCTCTGAAATTCCCCCCGTTGTCACCAAGGGCTCTTTGTCTAAGTACTTGAGGTCTTCTAGCCTCGTTAGTGAGCCTCTGCTGGTAAGTCTTCCCCTCTTACTTTGTCCTATTTCTTTGGCATGAGTGTTTTGATTTTTACTTGCTTCTTTTTCTTTGTTTAAAATAGGGGAGCTCCAAGGCTCCGATTGTAATTCCTCCTGCTCCCGCTTCCTCTCGGGTCAAGGACAAGGATCGTAAGGTTAGTGTTGCCCGTGTCAACCCTGCTTTTGACATTTCTCCTCTTTAGGCTACTGGTACCAGCAAACCTTCTCATCCTGAGGACCTTCCTTCCTGGTCTCGTTTAGCTCCTTCGTTTGTCGAGGGCCTCCCGGTTCCATATGTCCCTAAATGGAAGATAACCACGTCCACTGTCGTGGAAACCCCCGAGAATGCTCGGGACTTCTTGGATCATGATGTTCCCCCTCCTCACAAATTTATGAATTTCGCCTTGAACCCTGATCTCTTTGACGATCAGTATAGCATGTCTCTTTATGAAGGGTTTTTTAGGGGGGCTGGTATGTTGCAGCGGGTGAATGAGCTGAGGAAAATGAATGAGGAGTTGAGGACTTAGTTTAGGACCTCTCAGACCGTCGCTGCTGAGCTTCCGTGCCGGGTAACAGATGTCGAGAGGACACTGCTGGAGGAGAAGGTATCACTTCCTTCTCCCCCCCCCCCCCTCTCTTTTTATTTTGTTTGACTTTTTCCTCTGGACTGGTTTTTTTTACTTTCAGAACGCTGGGGCCTTGCTGGAGCAGAGGAAGCGAGCCTGGGAGAGGGAGAGGGTAGCTTGGGCTGAAGAGAAAGAAGAGCTTGTTGCAGAACTAAAGCATCTGAAGGAGCTTGACTCTGTATCCAGGGAAGATTTGGAGACTATGTATACTGACTGGGGAATGGCTATGGATGATAACCAGAAGTTAGCTTAGGAGCGCTATTGGCTTATTACTCAAGGATTTGGGTTATTCCTTTCTGCTGTCTCCCTGTCCGAGGAGTTGAAGGGTAGCCTTGAGAAGATTTACAGAGCTTATAGGGACATGGGATATTAGGCAAGTTTGAAGGATGGGTATGCCCATTCTTCCCAAGGGCTGAAGAGGAAGGAAACTCCTCTTTACAATTCGAAGGCCAAAAAGTAGTTGTCCAAGCTGGACAAAGAACCTGGCGAGAAAACTCCTGCCCTGCTTGAAAAGATTCTTGAGAGACCCCTGATGTCCATTGACGAGCTCAAGGCCCTGCTTGCTCCTGCCGGACCTTCTTTAACCAAATCGCTATCCGGAGATGCCTCTCCGTAACTGTCTTAAAACAATGGTTGTTCGATATTGTTGTAACTTAACACTTATCATTGTGCACCTTGGACACTCTTCTTTTTTGTTATAGGAAGGCCTTTGTGTTGGGGCCAACCCAGTATTTGACGGTGTCATGCCTTGGTAACTTGCTTATGACCTAATGATCCTTGGTGTACCTTTGTTTGTTGGTTTTGTGTTGCTTTATTACCTTCAGGTATCGTGATTTGTTGTTTGATAGCTCAGGAGCTACCCGCCTCCGCATCCTTACCTTGGATTGTTTCTTTTCTTTGGAACCTGCCGAAGCATGGAAGATGGGTTAGAGTGTGTCTATAGACGTTTGTGTGTGTCTCTGTGTGTTCGATTTGCAGTTTGTTTGTAAATATTTTTGTATACCTGGTTTGTGTTTTGTTTACAAACATTTTAGTGTGCTCAAATTGTAGTTTGTTTACGAATGTTTTAGTGTGTCTTTGTACACTTGATTTGTAGTTTGTTTACAAATGTTTTGGTGTGTCTTTGTACAATTGATTTGTAGTCTGTTTACAAATCTGGATCATTTGTGAGGTAGTGATTTCCAGACAAGTTCATAATCAGTGATTATGTCTTTTAACTGTTTGTCTGTTTCTCTTGGGCCGGATCGATCCCGTCCTGCCCCGCAGCCGGTCATTTAGTATGTTCACTATACTAGTTTACACGTGTGTATGTTGTTGTTGGGTTTGCAGTTTCAGACACATCTGCCTTAGTGCATTACCCACAATGCTAAGAGAAACAAAAAGATCGTTCGTTATCATATTTGTTGAGGGGCCTAGGCCCCCAATATATGATTCTACAAAAGGTGTTTTTTGAGACAAGCCTTAGCCAAAAGTTGGTTTTACAAATGTGGCTTCTGAGCCATTCTTACTAGTCTCTTCCTGGGAATAAGTTTGCGTTTCATATGTAATATTTCCGGAGTTGCATAAGATTCCAGGTCCTTGGAATCTCCTTCCCCTGGAGTTTCTCCAGTTTGCAAGCCACCTTGCCCTTAGCCCACACGACCCTATAGGCCCCCTCCCATTTGGGTCTTAGTTTTCCAGTGTTCTCTTGTAGGCTGGCCTCATTGGCCCATAAGACCAGGTCCTTAGGCACCAGGTTGAGCTTCTTCATCCTGGAGTTGTAGTAGCTTTCCAACAGTTTCTTATACTTGGCCTCTCTCACTCCTGCTATCTCCCTTCTTTCCTCCAGGAGGTTGAGGTTCACCCGTAGGTCTCGTTCGTTCTTAGCCTCCCGCAATTTCATTCTTGTTGTGGGTGAACCTAACTCGGCGGGGATAACGACCTCGGTCCCATAGGTTAGGCTGAAGGGGGTTTCCCCGTTGCAGACCTTAGGGGTGCTACTGTAAGCCCACAGGACAAAAGGCAGTTCTTCCAACCAGCCCTTCTGCTTTAGACCCAGCCTTCCCTTCATTCCTTTGATTACACTTTGATTTGCTCTTTCCACCAGCCCTTTGCTCTGGGCATGGGTGACTGAGGTAAAGACTTGGTGGATGTGCATATGTTCACACCACGGTTTGAAGGGCTTCCCCGCGAATTATACCCCATTGTCGCTTACCAACTCCAATGGTATTTGAAATCTGCATATGATGTTGTCCAGGACAAACCTCTTCATTTGTTTCCCCGTGATCTTTGCCAGGGGCTTTTCTTCGATACACTTGGTAAAATAATCGATGGCAACTACAACAAACTTAACCCCGCCTGGGCCCTCTAGGAATGGCCCAATGATGTCTATGGCCCATTCCTGGAATAGCCAGGATGTTGAAACTGGGATCATGGGGTGTTTATGACGGTGCGTCATGTGGGCGTGGATTTGGCAATTATCGCATTTTTTGATTTCTTCTGATGCTGTCTCATACATTCTATGCCAATAAAACCCTGCATTCATTGCTTTGGCCACGACCGTTCATGGCCCCGAGTGCATGCCATAGATCCCTTCATGTATTTCCTGTATCACGTACCTGGCCTCCTCCTCATCGACATATTTTAAGGACGGACCTAAGTACGACCTTCGGTATAGTTCTCCATCTATCAATTCGTATTGCAGGGCTCTCACCCTCACCTTACGGGTTACCCATTCTCCTTTCGGGAGCGTTACGTCCTTGAGGAGATTCAGGATGGGTGTCATCCAGGTCTCTTAAGTTCTCTCGACTGTTGCCACTTCCTCCGTCGCGATGGAGGGGGAGGTCAGTACCTGCACTTTTACTTCCCTGGCTAAGTGGTTAAAGGCCATGGAGGCTAGTTTGCTTAGGGTGTTAGATTTTCTATCCTAAAGGTGTTGAAGGTGTCGACCAATCTCTTCACTCTGTCTACATACTGAGCCATGGAGTTCCTTCGTCTCATACTCTCTGTGATACAGTTTAACCACCAATTGGGAGTCTGTATTGGCCTCGACATTCTTTGCCTTCATCTTCTTTACCAACCTCAGGCCTGCTAAGAGTGCTTCATACTCTACTGTGTTCTTGGTATTTTCAAAGTCCAGTCTGATGGCGTAGGTCAACTCGACTCCCTTAGGGCTGATCAGGGTGATTCCTGCCCCGTTTCCTTCTTCACTCGAGGCCCCATCTGTGAACAGCTTCCATATTGCTTCGTCTTCCTTCTTTTTGTCTTCGTCCTCTAAGCCCTTCCATTTGAGGAGTTCCTTTTCTTCTTCCTCAGGGACCTCTGCCAAGAAGTCAGCCAGTACTTGACCCTTTGTTGTAGTCCTTGCCCTGTATTACAGGGTGTGTTCTCCGAGCTCGACGGCCCATTTGGCCAACCGACCTGAGAGTTCCGGTCTCCTCAGAACCTTTTGGAGTGGTTGGTCCGTCAACAGTATGATTTTATGGGCTTGAAAGTATCTTCGGAGCCTCCAGGAAGCGAAGACTAGTGCCAGGGCTAGCTTCTCTAGCGGCATGTAACGTTCTTCCGGACCTTTGAGAGTTCTGCTGATGAAGTATGTAGGGATTTGCTTCTCCTCCCTTTCTAACATCATTACCGCACTGATCGTCGTCTTGGATGCTGATAAGCACAAAAGCAATTCCTCCACCGGGACGGGAGTGGAAAGGGTTAGGAGTTTGCAGATGTGTTCCTTCATCTCCCGGAAGGCGGCCTCGGCCTCCGGGGTCCACCTGAATCTGTTCGTCTGGAGGCATTCATTTAGTACCTTCATAAAAGGTAAGGTTTTGTTTGCTACCATGGACAAGAAGCGATTAAGGGCTATTAGCCTCCCATTCACTTGCTGGACGTCCCTCAAGGTCCTGGGGGACCGCATCTCCGCCACTGCTTGGGTCTTTTCAGGGTTTGCCTTGATTCCTCCTTTGGTAATGACTACCCCCAAGAACCTCCCCTCTTCCACCCCGAAGTAGCACTTCCCGGGGTTTAGCTTCATATTCACATCTTGCATGGTCTGGATGGTTTCGGCTATGTCCTCCAGCAAGGCCATTTCTGTGAGGCTTTTAATGACGATGTCGTCAACGTACACCTCCAGGTTTCTTCCGCGTTGCTCTTTAAACAAGGTGTTCATGAACCTCTGATATGTGGCCCATGCGTTTTTCAGTCCGAAGGGCAATTTTGTGTAACAAAAGGTTCCTTCATCTGTTATGAACACGATTTTCTCCTTATCTTCTAATGACATTTGGATCTGGTGGTACCCCTTGTACGCGTCGAGAAAACACTTCAACGGGTACTGAGCTAGGGAGTCCACCTGGACGTCTATCTCCGGAAGGGGGTAGCAGTCCTTTGGGCACGCCTTGTTTAGATCTTGGTAGTCCACACACATCCTCCATCCTTCTTTTTGACCATTACAATGTTAGTAATTCAGGACGTGTATCTGACTTCTCTAACTATCCCAGCCCCGAGTAGCGTCCTTGTTTCTTCACATGCAACCCTTCTTTTACTCGGCCCCATACTCCATTTCTTTTGCCTAACCGGCCGTATCCAACTGTGGGTGTTGAGTCTATGCTTAGTCAGGCTCCTTGGGATTCCAGTCATATCCCTATGTTGGAAAGCAAAGACATCTATGTTAAGGAGAAGTAGTTCCTTAAGTGCACTCTTGCATTTGTCACTGAGGAAGCTTCCCACTTTCACCGTTTATTCCGGACACCTGTCACATAGCGCCCATTCTTCGATTCCTTCTTCTCGGACGTTCTTCCCCGCCTCATCTTTTGAGACTGAAGATACCACCTCATAGGAGGATTTTACCTAGGCTAGCCCTTTGGGAGTCTGAAACACCAATGCTCCTTGGGGGGTCGAGGCCTGGTCCTGTAAATCCCCACTGCCTGGTCAACCTAAGATAGCATTGTACTTGGAAGGTGCTCGGACGACGGCGAAGGTGAGCTCTAGGGTTCGGACCTGGTCTCCTACCCCAACCGTGAATGGAAGCCTGATCTTCCCCAGGGGATGGGATACACTGTTATTGAAACCTGCCAGGGGGATTGAATCCTCCTCCAACCTATCCCTCACATCCCTGTCTAACCTTATGAAACAATGTTCGTAGATTACCTCTACTCCGCTCCCCCCATCCAAATGTATCTGGGCTACCTTGTGACTGGCTATGATCGCTGAGATGTTGAGGGGGAGCCTCTACACCTCACGGTCCTCTAAATGTGGCATCAGTATGGGGTCCCTCATGCAGTCCGGGGGTCCAATACTCTGGCCTTAATGCTTCTGATGGGATTGTATTCATCCCTCCTCCTAACATGTCCACATACCCCCTCTCTGGTCCCCCTCCTTTTGCATCCCTTCCTTTTCTTTCTCCTCCCTCTTTGATTTCTTTGACCAAATGTGCCAGTTTGCCCGTTTTTACCGCTGCCTCTATTTCTCTTTTCAAGTACATGCAATCGTCGCTGATGTGGCCAAAACCCTTATGGAAATCACAATATTCATTTGGTTGGGCATTCGGTCCTGGTTTAATTGGGGGAGTCTTAGGGAAAGAGTTTCTGACTCTCTCTGTGGCCAATATTTCACTTGGGGTTTTGGTGAGAGGAGTGAAGCTGTCGGAATAGGGTGCTAGACCTCTACCCCGGGGTCTATAGGGGAATACATCGGCTTTGCCCTGTCGTTTTGTGTTTTATCGAAAGTAGGTTTCCGGGAGTAGGGGATACCTTTTTTCCTGATGTTTTGGTGCGGGATTGGCTCTCCAGGGCGGAGCGTCCATTTCCTTAGCCTTCCTGACCATATCTTTTCCTCTGAAAAAAGCTCTGACTCGGTCCATGAGGCTGTCGAACGTAGACGGGAACTCCTCCCCTAACTTCTCACACAGCTGGGTGTGCTTCAACCCATTGATGAAGCTGCTAATCTTCAATACTTCATGAACATCTTTGATGTTCATGCTTTCTTTAACAAACCTTTCCATATATTCGTCTACTCATTCGTTGTCCCGTTGTTGTATGTGCATGATCTCATCGGGATTCTTGATCACCTTCCTTTGTTGGCTGAAGTTTCTCAGGAAGTTTTCACTCAGCTCCTCATAACTGTCTATACCTTCAATGGGGAGGCTGTCAAACCAGAGCCTGGCTCCTTCCGTCAGTGTCTGAGCGAACATGTGACACCAGGTGGGCATCGGCCATCGCCATACCTGTCCTGCACCTTTAAAGGCACGTAGATGGTCCTCTGGGTCTTTCGTCTCATAATACCTATCGAAATTCATCGGCAGCTTGAGTTTTAGAGGCATAGGTGCTTCGGCTATCCTCATGGTGAATTTTAAGATCTCGGCCAGGTCCCTGGGTAAGTAGGGTTGGTTTAACCCGTCATCATCCTGGCTTTCCTTTTCCTTTCCTTTCTACCCTTTTCCTTTTATTAACTCTTCTCTTTCCTTCGACGTCATTTGTCTCAGGACCGTCATGAAGGCCTCCAAGGGGTCAGAGTTTTTACTTTTGTCCTGTGGACTAGCATCTCCTTTGCTTGACGACGTATCAACGGAAAGCCAAGCCTTGAGACTTTCCAGCTTCTCTTTCCTTTCCAAGTCCTCAAGCTGCTTCTTAAGCTCGTCCTTGTGCATGGCTACGAAATCGGGTGTGATCGTACTTCTCTTCTCTGAGACTTCCACCCTGTTCTCGGTTTCTTCTTCATGTGTCATATCTTCTATTATAACTCGTTGGTGCCTTGCACCGTTTTTACGGTCAGAGATCTTTGAGATGGCGGCGTAGCCATATTGGCTCTGGCGGATAGTGACTTCTTAAAACATCGATAGGGTTCTAAGTGGGATTACCAGACAGATCGGTGGTCCCACGGATGGCGCCAAGGTCGAGCCCTCAGGTCACTGATGACGGTCAAAGATTGTCGTTGACGTTGCACGAGTCCTGCCCTTCTGTCCTACAAGAAAGAAAACCGTTAGCCTCGTCACGGAAGACCCCGGTGAGGGGATTCTGTCACCAAGCTCCGGTGTGAGAGTAAGTAAACTTGCTAGAGATAACGAGAAGTCTATTCCGATGGGTATTATCATCAGAATATTCTCCTTGGTGTGAATTCTGATATATATAAGTAAATGCTATCTGAGGTTGTCGGAAATGAGGCCATGATGCATTCAATGAGAGAGGATTTTCTATGTGTCCCCTTCTCGAAGGGCTTACCTTCCTTATATAAAGGGAGTGACTTATCATTCTTAGGAATCATAGCCAGATCATCTAACGGCTTCTTGGCAGCCTTGGGGAACTCAGACACATGTCTGAATCCCAACAGCAAGATCACAGACTTCATTAAATGCAGCCAGCTTAGCGTACTTTCTTTTCCGGCCACTTTCCCTTCTCTATCGGTCATGCATTTATTGCATTATGCAGTTTCTTGGATTCTCTTTAGTTTCCCGCTCATTTTCTATTGTTGTATTCTTTGAGAGAAAGTATGAGGATTGGGCTCACAAGTGGGCCCAAACGACAGAAGCCCAAGACGGGTTGTGTTGGGCTACCAACGAGGCCCGTCAACTACTTTTATGATGTTGTTATCAATATATGTGTAGGTGATTATTTATGTAGGTATGTATATGTGAATACACATTTTTTAGAATGGCTAACTCACAGCGTCTCTAAACATACTCTTAGATCATTAATGACCATCATGTAAAGTAGAACCTTGTTCCACTTGATCAATAACCCATTGACTACATATATTAATATCGCTAGGCTACAAAAACTTGGTATATAGGTATATCAATTGATGTGTGAAGTATGTCACTAGATAGGTATACTCATAGTTGGGAAGGTACACAACTATATAGATAGATACATTCATACATAACTATGTACATACATAACTATCTATTTGGGTAGGTATGAATGTAGGTATCATTATGTAGGTAAATACATATAGACTTTCGAATCTTTTTTCCCTTGTAGACTTGAGGTGTAATTTAAAGTCTATAAATTGTAAAGGCTGTACATATTTACACACCCACTTGCCTATTTACACACTCAACCATAGCTTTATATACGCATCGTACATACCTATATGATATGTATAAGGTTTATTTCTCCAACCAGATGGTCAAACCTCGTAAAGTGTCAAATTAATCACATGTACGATGTGTAATGGCCTAGACAAAGTGTTTAGATGACGCTTATGTACGATATGTATAGCACTGTACGAGGTGTACATCTGTCTGATTTGACTTGGATACGATGTTGTCTGGGCATGTGGTTAAAGGTATACGCCACGTATTGGGCTATACCAAGCGTATATTAGTGAATTTGAATAATACAAAGAGTGACAAGCAAACGCTTCTTCATGACCTGACATTGAATATTCACTCTTTTATTTGCATTCTTCCCTAGTTTATCAATTGTCAGACAGGTGTGAAGACAAATTGTCATTGATTTGGGATGACAACTATTTTTTAGGCAACATTCCAAGGACTCATGGGGGGTGCCCGAAACCAATCTGGTAACATTTACTTACTTAACCGCCTTCCTTGTAGCATTGAGATTATTAAATATTTATCGTATCGTTGTTTTAGGAGGATTCTAGCGTTCCTGATTCTAACGAGGAGGAGGAGGTTGCATCTGGCATTCCTGTTCACCCAAACAAACTCTTGCCAGAGTTGAACGAGCCTCAGCCTACCCTTGTTGATGAACCATATTATCCGGCGCAACAAGGGTATCCCGATTACAGATACGGGTGTGAATCTTCATATGTGCAACAAGACAATCCAGATGGATACGAAGGATGCAGTGGTTATCCTCCATTCACACCACCTTATTATGATGAGCAACCTCCAAACCGGAGCAATCCTTACGAAAATAACAAAGCATCACACTCTTTGTACGTGCAAGAAGACTATCCGAACGGCGGAGGATACAGTGGTGAGCCTCAGAACACACCATCGTATGGTGATGATCAACCCCCTAACTCGGGCAATCCGTATGAAACTAAGTAGATATCACATTCATTTAGTTAAATATTATATACCAAAATTAGAATATATATTAAAAACTAAGAAAATGAGATTAATGAATATAAAGTGTAAGTTAACCGTATCGGTGTTTCAACTAATCATGTCTCTAAAAGAACTGAAGGAATGGGTACAAAAAGGGCAAACGAGAATGGTTACGTTATTGTGGCCCGTCGATCGATGAATGTAAATGGTACGACAAAGAGGGTATGGCTTGAATGCGATCGTGGTGGTAAACACCATATAAAAGCAATGATTAGAAAAGACAGGGGTAAAAAAATTGGTTGCCCCTTTTCACTGATTGCGGTGCGGGTCAAGGTGCATGACATCTAGGTGATAGTAGTGGGAAACCTGGAATATAACAACAAACCTGCCGAGCATCTGTCGGGTTACACATTTATGCGAATATTTTCTCCCAGCGAATACAAGCTAATGGAACAACTTACAACTAAAAAGATGGAGCCACACAACATTTTTCAAACCATAAGGAAGCAGTACCCCCAGAGCCTCCATGTAAAGAAAGACGTATAAAATGTGGTGCAGAAGATTATAGCCTCACAGAGAGATGGAAAGATACCCATGCAAACATTGGAAACCATATTGTATAAAACGACTTCATTTATGAGACTCGACAGGAACCCGGGACAGATGTCGTAACAGAGCTCTTCTTTGTTCACCCTCACTCGAGTAATTTGTGGTGTGCATTCCTGCGCGTACTGTTGCTTGACATAATGCACAAAAAAAACATGAACAACATGCCATTTATCCTGGTTTGTGTTTGACTTCGACCAGCAAGTCATTTTGTAATGCGGATGCCATTATTTATAAAGAACAGAGTGATATCTTCCTATGGGTGTTTGAAAGGTTCAGGTCAATGTAGAATGAATGTCTTGAGCCACGAGTGATTGTAATGGATAGAGAGCTGGCCCTAAAGAACACATACGCTAAAGTAGTCCCGAATGCCTCTAGGTATCTTGGTAGGTTTCACTTACAAGGGAATATTTGTATACACTTCAAGAGCGCATTCATTATCGAAGAATGGGATAAATTTTCATTTATTCTGCGGATATTGTGTGAGTCTCCTTCGGAACCAATACGATTCTAACTCGCGTAAACCATATCAACGACTTGTGTTTTGCAACCGTGAAAGTAAGTTTTTTAGAACATATGATTCACGTCGTCCATTATATTTACACACATGTACATTTAATTTATTATTTTAATTTTCCAGTCGTCTTTCACTCTGTGTATGATAACTGCTTGAAAGAATATAAAAAAATGTTCATCTTTGCGTCGACTAATAAGAATCGCAACTTTGGTCAGTGAACCACCAACAGAGTTGAGAGCCAACACACCGATTTGAAGAGATACGATCAAGATTAGAGCTCGTTGTACCGAATAGTGGGATGTGTCGATATAGTTCAAACACAGTTCGGAGAAATAATGAAAAGTTTCCAAGAAAGCATCAAAAAACGATGAACTACCACAAACTACTACTATTTAACAACATATGTGGAATGGTTTCCCATACAACACTTGACTTGCTGCAAGGAGAGCTATTTAGGAAGCTAGATGTGTAGAGCAAACTTCATACACCATGTAGTTGCAAAATGAGGATGAGTTGTGGGTTGTCATGTGCTTGTTGGCTGGATAAGTACATGCGTACTGGAAATAAATAACATACAACCCTTTTGTGATTTAAAATGATTTGTGTTGCTTAAACATTGCATTGATTTAACTATGCAGATCGTAAGATTCAACTAGAAGACATACATATCTCCTGGCGGAAACTTAACATACTATCGTGTAGACTGACGGATGAGGAGGTCGATGTGGAAAAAGAGCTCAATATTGTGAGGCAATAATTAAAGTTGCACCCCCTGCTCAGAAAAAAAAGCATGTTGTCAAAGGATAAACGAAGTTGCGGGAAACAACTCATTCAGTGAGGTAAGTAGCTCCTTTGCGGGTTCCCAACAAAGTAGGTATGATGCTCCCCGACATAGCTCATACGTACTGTCACATGGTACTCGTGGAAAAGTTCAGTCGTAAAGTCTCAAAAACCCAAACTGCAACGAAGTTGTTCAATGACTTCTAAAACAAAGGAGATATAAGATGATCATGGGTTTCCATTAATCGTGGGGGACATGGATGTGTTCATTATCAAATAGTGTAAGCCACAGATTCCAGTAGTGTTTCACCTGTACATCTCTTGTATACAAGATGCGAAGCTAGACGGTGATTGTGGTTTTCGGTCTATGGCTATGGGCTTAGGTATGGGAGAATACATGTGGATCAAAACTTATAGACATGGTGAGGTTAAAATTGAGGCGAAGGACATTTTATCTGGCTACGTAGGAGCCTAGCTTGAATTTGGTGGAATGTTGTCCCCCGAGTTATGGATAGGAACGCCCCAAGCATCTTGTTGGTTGAGAATATCTCCGCTATTTTTCAGAATCTCCTCTGTTTTACTGATTTTTTTTCTTTTAACTCATCCCAAAGCTTTTTTTCACTATTACAATGCAATAGCTCAACATAGATCTCATCTGGTAGAGCCTTTGCAACAATATTAAGTGCTTTGGAATCTATCTCAAACTTTTGTAGATCTAGGTTAAAGTAATTTTCCGGTTTCTTTGGCTCCTGAACATTTGGATTTTCGGCACTAGGTACCAATGGAATGTGAGGTCGGAATATAACAGACTTCCTGCATCCTATGTTCACTTGATCAAGTATGTGTACCATCCGATGTTGCCGAATATTTTATTTTGATCTAACAAGTATTGATGGTTTGATATTGTAACAAGAAATATGTGAATCATGATTGCTATATGCCATTCCTTATGATCTTTTGTGAAAACAAAGTACAAAAACTTTTGTAAGTTATACTTAAGACTCGAAATTCAGATACAACGAACATGTTAGATCTCCTTGTGAGCAGATCTTTGAGTATTAAACTAATTGTGAAATCGGGTTTAATGTGACCAAGCTCTGAAACCAGTTGTAGGATCTGAGTCCATGATACTTGTGGTTTTTAAGCAAATTAATAACAAGCAATTTATAAATTGGAATACAAATAATGCAAACACAATATCAACAACTGTTTTTCATTGAAATCAAATGATTACAAGTACAATATGATGATTATACAATCTCCCCCTCAGCCTGATCACACACTTTACTGTTCGTACAAAAGGAATGAATGTGATGATTGGATCCCTGACATGTTAGATCTATATATACAAGTACGAAAGTTGTGTTTGTAAACAGCTAACGTCACCCTAATAGTGACATTTAACATTCCTAATTGAAAAGATTCCACAAATGTTTGCAAACATGTGTGGGAATCAAACATCTGATCTAATACACTAAAACTCTCTTGCAAGCAAGATACTATTACATTTATGGAACCGCTAATCTTCAAACCGTTGTTGCTTTGTTCCAAACATCGGTTTGGCCAAAACAGATGTTTGGTTTTCTTGAATAGAACTTTGCTTCAACAGGGCTTTGGCCATATGATCAGTGTTTGGTTTTTCTTCAACAATCGTTCCATGGCTTGTACAGATGTTAGCATGTCTTCAACAGATGGTTTGATTAGTGTTCAAGATTCATTATCTTTGTGAGGAGAATGCTTCATCTATTGTTTATTTCTTGATCAGTGGGTCATGTTTAGCTTTTGAATATCAAGAACTAGGATCTATACCATAGTTTAGCAAACAAAGCAAAAATCCACAACTTGTGTCGTCCTTAATACTTATGCGTGTTGAAGCAACGGATCGATGACGAACATCAACATTGCACTTGATTCAAGACGTGAAACAAATATACACAAACAAAATAGAAAGATGTAGAAGATGAAACCCTTTTATTATGAATCAGTCATCACATATTACATAAACCAAAAGAGTATACATCATCTACAAGCTGGTTTAGACCACTAAGATCTAAACCGAGCTTTCTCTCACTAACACATAGTCACTCTCTCTCTAGAATGTGCAATTAAACCTTATAAACACCATCTAAAAACTTATATAATATGCTTCATATATTAAACATAAAATAAGTAAAATGTATTCCTCAATTCATTGTTTCACTTGAATCCTCTGTTAATCAACTTATTCCCACCAAGTTCCGCTCTTTTAGCACGTCTAAATCCAACGTAAGTTCACCGTTATCTGCTCCATGTAGTGAATAGTTGATATGATTAGACTACGAAAGTACTCCATCCGATAGTTAACAGACGAAAATAGGCAGGGTTGTTGCGAGAACCCACATGGACAGTTGTTAGGAATTGTCTGAGAATATAATTTCTTATCAGAAGATTTAGCATCATCCATCTTTTGTATGCTATAAAATTTGGCTTTGCATAAAGGGCATGTGGAAACTTTTCTCATTGAAGCATGTATATACTATACATATATATATATATAGTTATATCCTCGTTACTTGTGTTCTAAGATACTTTTTTCGTGAAGTGGTCGTCTTTCATGTTTTTGAGAATAATTTGAAGGCTCACAAATTTCAATATCATCTTGGTGAACTTCTGAATGTTTGAAACCTTCCTCTGATTTGGAAGACGATAACCCGTTATATGTATTTTTATGTATCAGTCGGCGATTTCTTCTTGAGGGTTCACCTATGGTAGTGTTTTTCTTTTTCTAATTCATACAATGTGAAAAGGAAAGTGTAAACTTAAAAAACAAATACTGGCAATTAATTTTTCATATAACTAAATAGCTATAGTGATTTTAACTAATATACCTCTATGATTTTCAAGCCAAATGAAGGAGACACCTCTAAACAGGAATACATGGATTTCGGTTGGTTCAAATCTCTATTCTGGCATCTTTCCAAACAGCAACACACGAATATGTGGTTCCCATCACAAAGCCACTGTGTTTACATGAAGTGTACAGTGTTCTAATATCACCATATTCAAGCATTCCAAACCCTAGCTATAAACAACACAACAAACTCCGGATATTGAAAATGCTATCTAAAGAATTACTAATATTTGTTAAACAACAACAGGCCCGCAAAGCCCATCAACGACTGCTTGTTGTAGGCATTAAGACAACAATAGATAATGAACGAATTGTTGAACTTCTTGTTCCAAATGCAACTGTAGGATCCGTACTTAAAGGTCTCTCTCTCTTACATAGTTGATATGATTAGACCATGAAAGCCATTGTGTTTACATGCAGTGTCCAGTGTTCTAATATCATCATATTCTAGCATTCTAAACCCTGGCTACAAATAACCCAACAAATTCCAGATACTGAAAATGTTATCTTAAGCATTATACGGCCCGTATACAGATCTTAAAACCCAAAAAACTGATCAAACCTCACAAAAATAAACACATTTAGTTGTATAACATTATATTGCTCGTATACATGTATACTGCTCGTATAATGTTATACGGCCCGTATACATGAAAAACAAAAAGAAGATTCCAGTGCATTTATTTATGTGCAAAATTATTATATACTGGCTGTATTATCTTATACGGTCCCTATACACTAGGGATGTGAAAATAAAATTATAGGGGTGTGTGTATAGAATTAACCTTAAATTATTTAGTGAAATGTTAGAATGTCAAATCATTTTAAAAGCTCACTCAATCCCAAGATTTCTTATAGTGTCTTATCTCCTATTTTTTTCTAATTTATGAAATATTCAGAAAAACTATAAATAATAGATAATTAATTATTTGTGACCATGTCATAATTTTATGGATAAATTATACTTCTCATCCTTTATGTTTCAACATTTTATCAATCGATATCCTTTAACAACCAAAATTACAATGACTGTTCTTTATGTAACTATTTGTTGTCAGACGGTGTCCTTTAGCTCAAATATAGTTAAATTTTAATGTTAAGTTTGATCATGTGTTTCTCACATGAGGACAATTTGGTTCTTTTACTCTTTTCTTGAAAAGAATGCTATTAAATTAAAGATAAAAAAGCTTATTGAATTAAAAATAATAAAAAAATATTTAAATAAAAAAAACTAACCTATGACTCTTTCCACCCACCTCAGCCATCACCGGCACCATCTCTGCACCACCGTCTCTCCTAACATATCCTCTGTCAGTTTAGAGATATTAGTTTCCAAAACAAATTCGTACACAATCTCCATTAATGAGTCATTCTATATCTCATTTTTAGAAACACATTCAATGAAACATTGTCCTGACAAGTTGATCTTGTCGCAACCCCCGACCCCTAACTTTGGTAACGGGCGGCCGCGAAAGTATCAGTGGTATCGGTTTTTATTTATTTGGCAGCGGAATTTACATCAAGACCGTAGTTAGGAAATAGTTTATCAGAGTAAAACACCACATTTTTATAATAATAAATATGGATAAACCCTAGTTTATTGAAAATAAAACTTCTTCTTTATTTAGGTAACTTTTATAGCCACTTTTTCAACCCTTCAGTGCTCTCCAGCTGGCTTCTAATTGGCTTTCACATTTTGTTACCTGAAACGCGTTTGAAAACATTTTATTAGCAAGAAATACTGGCGAGTGAATCCCAGTTTAATCAAAACAATTTTTATCATTTTACAGCATTCAGGGCAATCCAGCAATTACATTTGGTTACATCTACTTTAATTACCACCCACGGTACTGTCAATCCTGACTGGTGGTAATGTTACTACTCACAGTGTAGTAACAAATTTTGTATACAAAACCCCAACATACCGGCGATAATTGTAGAATCACAAATACTCAATCACTGTTAAATATAATTTAAAACAATTGAGGTTTTGTAAAAAGAATTTGTAAAAAGAGGAATCACTCACTTTGCTAATTTAGGTATTTCCTTGTGATTTCCTGGTTATAATCTATTAAATTAAACAATGCACACGCGTTAGTATAATAACCCAAATTTACATTAGTTATACGCTCCCCAAGACAGAACTCCAACGACTAAGTCAGGCAGAGCCTTGACATGCGTTACGGAGCACTAGATCAATCGGGCAGCGTATCTAATTCGTAACTGGGTGTTATGATACTTACATCGAGGTAGAGCTTCGCTATTTTAGTGGGTATAATACCGGGAAATTATAATTGCTATTCAGAATTGAGAGAGAAAGTTGTGTGATGAACGAATTGAACTAAATGCCAACGGTCCCTATTTATGGTGCTGATCAGGGACTTCCTCGAGCCCCGCGACCAACTAAGGGTCTTCCTTCGCGGCCCGCGAGGTAGGTGGAGTAGGCTCTAGGGTTGTTGAGTTGACCCAACAACCTCGAGACGCACATGCCATGTGGCGGCACCGGGTTAAGCCTGGTGGCCAAGCTGTCACGCCCCGCGAGCGCATTAAATATTGTTTTTATTTGATTTTTGTTAAATTAAATATATTTGGGGCCCACTTTAAGAGGTACCACTAATGACTCATCTGCTAAGCACTTTTTGAGATTACATACATGAAAGACATCATGTAGTCCTGCCATTTCCTCAGGCAGCTGTAGCTGATAAGCTACGGGTCCTATTCTTCGAATAATCTCAAAATGTCCAACATACATGGGGCTTAGCTTTCCCCCTTGATGAATCTAACTATTCCCTTCCATGGCGAAACTATTAATAATACCTTATCTCCTACCTGAAATTTCAATGGTTTTCGCCTGTTATAAGCATAACTCTTTTGTCGATCGCGTGCTGCTTTTAGTCTTTCCTTGACTTGAATAATCTTGTCTTTGTTTCCTGTACTATCTCTGGTCCAGACAGTTGCTTTCTCCAATTTCTGCCAAACAGACTGGAGTTCGGCACTTTCATCCATAAAGTGCTTCAAATGGTGCATCATTGATACTAGTATGATAGCTGTTATTGTAGGAAAATTCTATTAATGGTAGGTGATCATCCCAGTTTCCTCTGAAATCAATTACACAAGCTCTAAGCGTATCTTCCATTGTTTGAATTGTCCTTTCACTTTGTCCATC
Organism: Helianthus tuberosus; assembly: GCA_030545235.1. Lineage (NCBI taxonomy): Eukaryota > Viridiplantae > Streptophyta > Magnoliopsida > Asterales > Asteraceae > Helianthus > Helianthus tuberosus. The sequence continues at coordinate 44,438,159 of CM060400.1, forward strand.
CGTTTGAGGATGATACGCAGTGCTTAGATTTAGCTTATTTCCAATTGCTTTTTCGAAACTAGTCCAAAAATGAGAAGTAAAATAGCTATCTCTATCAGAAATAATAGATAAAGGAATTCCATGTAATGAAACTATTTCATTTACATATAACTTGGCTAATTGTTCCATACTGAAAGTAATATTTGGTTAATCTGTCAACAATCACCCAGATTGTATCATTACATTTTCGTGTCTTGGGTAATTTGGTAACAAAGTCTATTGTTATCAATTCCCATTTCCATATTGGCATCTCTAATTGCTGTAATAAACCTGAGGGTTTCTGATGTTCAGCTTTAACCTGTGAACAGGTTAGACACTTGGCAAAATAAGCTATTGTATCCTTTTTCATTCCTATCCACCAGAAATTCTTTCTTAAGTCTTGATATATCTTATCACTACAGGGATGTATAGTATATTTAGACTTATGGGCTTCGTCTATTATTCAGTGGCGTAGGTTTCCTTTTTTGGGTATCCAAATTCTTTTCTTATGGAATCTCCAAATTCCATCTGTTCCTTGTTCTAATTCCTTAATCATTCCTTTCAATTTTTCAGTATCATCCTTGATTACTGATTCCTGCTTCTCTAATTTGTTCATTTAAATCTATCTGCAGATTCAATTTAAGAGAACGTACTTTTCTTGGCTTTTCATGATACTTTCGACTTAAAGCATCGGCTACTACGTTAGCCTTTCCTGCATGGTACTAGATACTACAATCATAATCACTAAGAATTTCCATCCAGCGTCTTTTTGTCATATTTAAATCCTTTTGCCCAAAAACATATCTTAAACTCTTATGATCGGTGAAAATGGTAAACTTACTACCATAAAGGTAATGTCTCCAAATTTTAAGGTAAAAAATAATGGCTCCTAATTCTAAGTCATGGGTTATATAATTCTCCTCATGATTCTTAAGTTTTCTAGAGGCATAGGCCATAACCTTATGACGTTGCATCAACACACATCCATAACCTAGTTTAGACGCGTCACAATAAACTACAAAGTCTTCAGTTACTTCAGGTAACGCGAGTACGGGTGCGTTGGTTAATCTTTGCTTAAGGATTCTAAAGGCTTCTTCCTGTATTGGTCCCCATTCAAACTTAACGGATTTATAGGTCAGTTTTGTTAAAGCAATGGCTATTCTAGAAAAATCTTAGATAAACCGTCTATAATAACCGGCCAGTCCAAGAAAACTTCTCACCTCCGTTGGTGACTCAGGGACTTCCTATTTAGTAATTGTCTCGATCTTTGTGGGATCCACATGAATTCCTTCATGACTAACTAAATGTCCAAGAAATTGTACTTCTTCTAACCAAAATTCACATTTTGAGAATTTAGCGTAAAACTTTTCTTTTCTCAATAATGTAAGGAGTGCATGCAGATGCGCTGCATGTACCTCTTTACTCTTAGAGTAAATGAGAATATCATCTATAAATACAATTATGAATTTATCTAGATATGGTTTAAATATTCTATTCATCATGTCCATAAATGCGGCTGGGCTATTGGTTAAACCAAATGGCATGATGTAACACCCATCTCATTTATAAAAGAATTTAATAGAAAATTTACATTTATAAAACCAAAATACTTCATTTCATAATTTAGACCAAACGGAAGTTTGCATAATGTTAACGTTCTAGTGAACTACTAACTAGTTTAAACATCCCAAAAACGAATAGTTAAGTGTCTACAACATGAACATTGTCTACAATAAAGTTAATTAAACGCGGAAGCTTCAAAAGGTTGTGTTCGGTTCTTGGAAACATGCTTGATCGCCATCCGGATTGAGTCCAACATCACCTAGTGTCAAAACCACTCTAAATGTTAGTTTTGGCAGCATTAAAACATATATAATTGAGTTCTAATGCCCAAACAATGAAAAGAAAATAAAACTCCTGTGTTTTGTGTCGCGCCCCGCGACAGATTGCCCTTAAGCTTACGCGCCCCGTGAAAAAAGCCTCGCGTGTCGCGACAGAATTCTTGGCTCCCGCCGCGTGCCGCGGGGGAGACCATTTTCCAGCAAGTGCAGGTTTATGACCTGCATATTCAGCCCAGTTCCGTTTTTCAAAATTCCAACTTCAAAACATCATAACTTTCTATCTAGGCGTCCGTTTTAGGTGATTCTTTTTCCTACGCGTCCGTAATTAAATTACCAACGCATCTATCATGATTTTTATACCAAATTTCGAATTTATGGACTGAAAGTCTATAAATCCCTTTCTATTTATTTGACCCGCATAGTATTTGCACTCTTTGTACTACTACTATTATTATAACCTCAAGGCGTATTTACCCAACATCTGGGGCTTACGATCACCGGCGTTTCATTACCAAACCTATGGTTTAACGCTCTTGTGATCCATCATCGCCAAATGCTATTCAAAACACATTTTTACTACTTACTAACGAATTATTCAACCCGTTTGGTTCATTTATGGAATCCTCCATTTCTAATGATTACCAAGCATTTTCTATTCAAGTTTTTTAATCGTTTAACTAATAGTGATCTATGTCACTTTAACTAACGCTACCATTTCTAATAAACATAATTTCAAGTATCCATAACTATTCAAATAACATAATGTAACGGGATCACGGTTACCTACTTGCATAATTCATCAACATTGGTTTCTAGTGAATTACATCACATTATTTACATTCCAGGCATAACTAATTTAACAATATTATTATCGATCATATCTAATTAACTATTTTGACCCGTTGGGTTGTCGAGTGTGTTACATCACTTCATAGACATTCCAAACATGACTTTAAACAATATTATCAACAAACATATTAAATTAACTAATTTGACCCGTTTGGTTGTCAGGTGAGTTACATCACTTCATTGACCTACCAAACTCGCATTTTACACTACAATCCCGATAATATTTCTAATACCATTGTTTATGCATATCGTAGCGAAACCGAAGATTACGTACCTTTAAAGCGCTCCTTTCAATCATATGTCTCCACCGGCTTGTCCACTTGACGATCCGGATTCCTTGCCTATTAGAGTTCAACCAAATATTGTTTAGAACTCCTTTCACAACATATCACGCATAATTTGCCATATAGTTCAAACATGCGTTTTTATCCCAATTTCACTATGTTAGCTTTCTCTTATGCATTTTAACAAACACCTTAAGGGCATCGTTTTTAAATAACCGTTATCAAGTTCATGACTCAACTATCTCATCGAATTTTTTATACTTTTTGCAAGTTTGCTATTTCTAACATGCATATTAACATCAGATTTGTTTCATGCAAACCATTAACATCAGTTTTCTGATTACCTTTTTAGGGTTCTTTATCAATCACAAAACCCATTTAACACATAGATGGGTATACATGAACAATCAAAATTTGAGCATCAATTTCACAAATTTATTAGCTAGGGTTTACATCTAACATGTTTCCAACACCACATTCATCTAAACATCAAATTATCAAGCTCCGATTTCGACATCACAAATCATCAAGAATTTGAGATGGAACTAAATGATGAAATTTAGCATACCTTATGATCCCTTCACCGAGGTGATCACGAATTCGTGCCTGGATTTCGATTTGGGTTAGATTTACCCCTTCAATTTGTTTATTTTATGCTTCTTAAGGTTTGAGCTTGAGAGCCCTTCTTGGCTCCTGTGTTTTGTGCGACCAGAACACACACAAACATGTGTGTTTTGGTGTTTTTAGTTTTAATTAATAAAAACCCATTTCTCATTTTAACCATTTTAGTCCCTCAACTTTACCCAGGTTTATAAAGGTTACTACATCAAGTTCCCTCATTATTTTAAAACACTTGTCTAACTAGGTTGATATTCCTAGTTATTTAGTGGGTTCCGGGAGTTATAACCTGTTTTATTTTAAGTCCCGTTAACTCGCGCTTCTTATAAACTTACTTTTCTCAAAGCTTTTATTCTCCTTTTTAATTAATATTAGGATTATTTGTTTAAATCCTTATATTCACGGGGTTAATTTTACCACTAACAGTATTTTACCTGTTCATTATTATTAACGTATTTCAATTACCACTCCCATTTTCGGGGTGTTACACATGACGGTAAATTCATAATGGCCATACCTTGTTCTGAAGGCAGTTTTCGGAATGTCCTCTTCCTGTACTTTCAATTGATGATATCCTGAATGTAAATCGATCTTTGTGGGATCCACATGAATTCCTTCATGACTAACTAAATGTGCAAGAAATTCTACTTCTTCTAACCAAAATTCACATTTTGAGAATTTAGCGTAAAACTTTTCTTTTCTTAATAATGTAAGGAGTGCATGCAGATTCGCTTCATGTTCCTCTTTACTCTTAGAGTAAATGAGAATATCATCTATAAATACAATTATGAATTTATCTAGATATGGTTTAAATATTTTATTCATCATGTCCATAAATGCAGCTGGGCTATTGGTTAAACCAAATGGCATGATGTAACACCCATCTCATTTATAAAAGAATTTAATAGAAAATTTACATTTATAAAACCAAAATACTTCATTTCATAATTTAGACCAAACGGAAGTTTGCATAATGTTAACGTTCTAGTGAACTACTAACTAGTTTAAACATCCCAAAAACGAATAGTTAAGTGTCTACAACATGAACATTGTCTACAATAAAGTTAATTAAACGCGGAAGCTTCAAAAGGCTGTGTTCAGTTCTTGGAAACATGCTTGATCGCCATCCGGATTGAGTCCAACAGCACCTAGTGTCAAAACCACTCTAAATGTTAGGTTTGACAGCATTAAAACGTATATAATCGAGTTCTAATGCCCAAACAATGAAAAGAAAATAAAACTCCTGCGTTTTGTGTCGCGCCCCGCGACAGATTGCCCTTAAGCTTACGCGCCCCGCGAAAAAGCCTCGCGTGTCGCAACAGAATTCTTGGCTCCCGCCGCGTGCCGCGGGGGAGACCATTTTCCAGCAAGTGCAGGTTTATGACCTGCATATTCAGCCCAGTTCCGTTTTTCAAAATTCCAACTTCAAAACATCATAACTTTCTATCTAGGCGTCTGTTTTAGGTGATTCTTTTTCCTACGCGTCCGTAATTAAATTACCAACGCATCTATCATGATTTTTATACCAAATTTCGAATTTATGGACTGAAAGTCTATAAATCCCTTTCTATTTATTCGACCCGCATAGTATTTGCACTCTTTGTACTACTACTATTATTATAACCTCAAGGCGTATTTACCCAACATCTGGGGCTTACGATCACCGGCGTTTCATTACCAAACCTATGGTTTCACGCTCTTGTGATCCATCATCGCCAAATGCTATTCAAAACACATTTTTACTACTTACTAACGAATTATTCAACCCGTTTGGCTCATTTATGGAATCCTCCATTTCTAATGATTACCAAACATTTTCTATTCAAGTTTTTGAATCGTTTAACTAATAGTGATCTATGTCACTTTAACTAACGCTACCATTTCTAATAAACATAATTTCAAGTATCCATAACTATTCAAATAACATAATGTAACGGGATCACGGTTACCTACTTGCATAATTCATCAACATTGGTTTCTAGTGAATTACATCACATTATTTACATTCCAAGCATAACTAATTTAACAATATTATTATCGAACATATCTAATTAACTATTTTGACCCGTTGGGTTGTCGAATGTGTTACATCACTTCATTGACATTCCAAACATGACTTTAAACAATATTATCAACAAACATATTAAATTAACTAATTTGACCCGTTTGGTTGTCAGGTGAGTTACATCACTTCATTGACCTACCAAACTCGCATTTTACACTACAATCCCGATAATATTTCTAATACCATTGTTTATGCATATCGTAACGGAACCGAAGGTTACGTACCTTTAAAGCGCGACTTTCAATCATGTGTCTCCACCGGCTTATCCACTTGACGATCCGGATTCCTTGCCTATTAGAGTTCAAGCAAATATTGTTTAGAACTCCTTTCACAACATATCACGCATAATTTGCCATATAGTTCAAACATGCGTTTTTATCCCAATTTCACTATGTTAGCTTTCTCTTATGCATTTTAACAAACACCTTAAGGGCATCGTTTTTAAATAACCGTTATCAAGTTCATGACTCAACTATCTCGTCGAATTTTTTATACTTTTTGCAAGTTTGCTATTTCTAACATGCATATTAACATCAGATTTGTTTCATGCAAACCATTAACATCAGTTTTCTGATTACCTTTTCAGGGTTCTTTATCAATCACAAAACCCATTTAACACATAGATGGGTATACATGAACAATCAAAATTTGAGCATCAATTTCACAAATTTTTTAGCTAGGGTTTACATCTAACATGTTTCCAACACCACATTCATCTAAACATCAAATTATCAAGCTCCGATTTCGACTTCACAAATCATCAACAATTTGAGATGGAACTAAATGATGAAATTTAGCATACCTTATGATCCTTTCACCGAGGTGATCACGAATTCGTGCCTGGATTTCGATTTGGGTTAGATTTACCCCTTCAATTTGTTGATTTTATGCTTGTTAGGGTTTGAGCTTGAGAGCCCTTTTGTCTCCTGTGTTTTGTGCGACCAGAACACACACAAAAGTGTGTGTTTTGGTGTTTTTAGTTTTAATTAATAAAAACCCATTTCTCATTTTAACCATTTTAGTCCCTCAACTTTACCCAGGTTTATAAAGGTTACTACATCAAGTTCCCTCATTATTTTAAAACACTTGTCTAACTAGGTTGATATTCCTAGTTATTTAGTGGGTTCCGGGAGTTATAACCTGTTTTATTTTAAGTCCCGTAAACTTGGGCTTCTTATAAACTTACTTTTCTCAAAGCTTTTATTCTCCTTTTTAATTAATATTAGGATTATTTGTTTAAATCCTTATATTCACGGGGTTAATTTTACCACTAACAGTATTTTACCTGTTCATTATTATTAACGTATTTCAATTACCAATCCCATTTTCGGGGTGTTACACATGACGGTAAATTCATAATGGCCATACCTTGTTCTGAAGGCAGTTTTAGGAATGTCCTCTTCCTGTACTTTCAATTGATGATATCCTGAATGTAAATCGATCTTAGAAAAGAATCGAATTGCTTGCAATTGATCAAACAGATCATCGATTCTCGGTAATTGGTAGCGATTTTTAATCGTGACTTTGTTCAATTCTTGGTAATCAATGCACATGTGCATTGATACGTCTTTCTTCTTGACGAACAAGATCGGTGCTCCCCATGTCGACGAAATTGGCTGTATGAATCATTTTTCCAAAAGTTCATCCAACTGTTTCTTCAGTTCTTGCATTTCTGCTGGTGCCAAATGGTAAGGTGCCTTGGTAATCGGTGCTGTCCTGGTAGAAGGTGAATTCTAAATTCGACTTCCCGGTCCGGCGGTAGTCCTGGTAATTCTTCTGGAAAAAACATCTGAGAATTGAGATACTATGGGAATGTCTTTTAATTCCTTTCCTTTAGTGTTAATGATTATGGAAATCATAACCACTAGTGACCCTTTTCCTGGACAACTTGCTGTTTTCATCACAGAGATGAATTTCGTTGATCGAGATGGCTTATCTCCTGTAATTGTGATCTTTTCACCCTTTGGTGAATTTACTTGTATTGACTTTTGATCACATAAAATACTGGCTTTATTGACTACAAACCAATCCATTCCTAATACAATATCAAATCCAGCCAGATTCATTGGGTAAAGATTAGAAATAAAATTTTGGCTTAGAATTTCTATTCTTGTTCCCTGCAAGATTTTAGTGATCTTAATGGATTCTCCATTTGTTATTTCTACCAGACATTCTTGTTGAAGTTTAGTTAATGGTTGATTGAGAAGTTTGCAAAATAAAGTATTAATAAAACTTTGGTTCGCACCAGAGTCAAATAATACTTTAGCAAAAACATCGTTAACTATAAACGTACCGGAAATCACGTCCGGAATCATCTTGGCTTCTTCTGCTGTCAGAACAAATGCTCTAGTATTCTTAGCAGTCTTGTTGTTCATGGCTAGAGCTAGTTTCGGACAGTGTGGTTTGATATGCCCCTTCTCTCCACAATTGAAGCATACTCCATTGCTGGGTTTCTTCCTATAGTCTTCTTCCTTGTGTCCCGGTATCTTGCAGAAGTTGCACTATGTAGAACATTTCCCTGAATGCTTCTTCTTGCAGGACTTACAGTAAGGTGTGGAGGTAGAACCTGTATTTCTCCCACGGTTGGAATTACCGTGGTGAAATTCCTGGGTAAGCTTTTGGGCTAAGTTCTTCCTCTTGTTTTCTTCTTTTGTGCGTACTAGTTCATCAGTCAAGGTATTTGCTAGTTCTACAGCTTATTCTATGGTTTGTGGTCTAGCTGCCATGACTACGTGTCTAATTTCACTGATTAATCCCCAAATGTAACGGGAGATTAACACTGGCTCTGGTGAAGCTAGGGTTGACACTATTCTAGCATATTCAAAGAATACGGTAGTGTAACCCTTGCAATCTACTCCACTTATTTTAAGGTTTAAGAACTTATTAGCTATTTGTTATTTTTCATTGGGAGGACATAATTTTCTTTCAACCATGTTCTTAAACTCCGTCCATTCCATATTATAAACTCTGTAACTTCCCCTAGACTGTAGAATAGTGTTCCACCATTCTAGAGCTGCATTCTTAAAAAGATTGGAAGCAAACATGATTTTATCCTCTCCTGCACATTTGCTTATTTTTAAGACTGCCTCAGTCTTCTCTATCCAACGTAGAGCTGCAATGGCTCCTTCATTGCCAGATAATTCCATTGGTTTAGAAGACCAGAATTCTTTGTAAGAACAACCATATGACATGGTTCTTCTTCTTTTTGGAATAGGCAATTGAAGTAGTGGTCCATTTTTTACGATGTGACTGGGTTCAGTAGGTGGTCGTATACCTCCATTGTTAGTTTTATTTTTTCCGCTTCCTTAACTGTTTTGATAATATATGGCATAGCGTCTATAATCCCTTGTGCCACTATGTGTTGGATGACACTGTTGTCTAATTGGTTCCCGTTATTATCGTTATTCGGGTTTTCTTGATTCACTTCATTGTGCCTCTGGATTATAAACATTTATCAAGTATTAATATCACAGGACAAGATTTAATGCGAGCAATCACACAAACAAACATATTGATCAAAATCGTAGTACATACTCTATTATATATATATATATATATATATATATATATATATATATATATATATATATATTACATGCTACAACTGGAAGTTAAAATACAATATTAGTTATGCATCAATAATTATTGGATTATCTATTTTAGTTGATTTTTTTTTTCAAACTACACGCATATATATATATATATATATATATATATATATATTACGACTAGGGATTCATCCAGTATTGCATATTTCGCTCGTCATACTTCCAAACGAGCCTTTCCCCTATTTGTCTTATTCTTTGTCCTTCATCCACTAACTCCTCACAAAAAGTATGGAGTTCCTACACGTTTTCGGTACTCATGGGTGGTGGTGGTGCTGGTATTGGGTCAGGGTACAGTGGTACGAGTTCTCCATATGGGTATGGGTTTTCTATTATTTCCCGAACATAATGATCGGCATCCCAGTATAGATCTTGAGGGTCAAGGTTGGGGTATGGTGCTAATGGGTTTGGTATGGGTTCCTCCTGTGGGTAGAGTTCTCGATAATCCCTATGGTCGTCCTCCCATGGGTCGTATGCTAGATGTTTGGGTCGAAGGCGGGTATGGGAATCTGGTTTCCTAGGTTAGGTTCTATTTTCATAGGTTGGGTTGGGAACAAGGGTAGTGGCTGTGGTGCAATGATTTGTTCTAAGTTTGGGTCTGCGACAGTGGTAGCTAGTATGTGAAAGTTGGCTAGTCGCCTATTGATTATGTCTTGAGTCTGGGCATTCATCTCCCTATTTGCTGCTGCTAAAGCCCTTTGTTGCTGTAATTTCCTCATTCTTTTCCTACACTCGTGTCCTCCCTGACTGAACCATCCTCTATTTTTGGTAGGGAATGACTCTTCGTATTGCGCCTTAAATATGAAAATCACCTCTTCTGTGTCAACTGAATACCCCAAAGGGGTAGGCTAGGAGGAAGTTCCTTCATCTCTAGGAGAACTAGACAGTTGACGATAGGCGTCCGATGGACCTTGATCACTCATACTATAAACTAACAAATTGTCAAATAACACAAAATAATAAAATATGCACGTAATCCCGTAGATTATTTCCTAACATAAAGGATAAAACTTTGATGTCATCGGAACACTTCTGTGGCAGAAATCAGTGGCTGTAGCTCTGATACCACCTTCTGTCGCAACCCCTAACCCCTAACTTTGGGAACGGGCGGCCGCGAACCTGTATCAGTGGTATCGGTGTTTATTTATTTGGAAGCAGAATTTACATCAGGACCGTAGTTAGGAAATAGTTTATCAGAGTAAAACACCATATTTTTATAATAATAAATACATAGGAAATTCCCAAGTTTCCATTACAAACATGTTTATAGGGATAAACCCTAATTTATTGAAATAAAACTTCTTCTTTATTTAGGTAACTTTTATAGCCACTTTTCCAAGCCTTTAGTGCTCTCCAGCTGGCTTCTAATTGGCTTTCACATTTTGTTACATGAAACGCGTTTGAAAACATTTTATCAGCAAGAAATACTGGCAAGTGAATTCCAGTTTAATCAAAACAAGTTTTATCATTTTATAGCATTGAGAGCAATCCAGCAATTACATTTGTTTACATCTACTCTAATTACCACCCACGGTACTGTCAATCCTGACTGGTGGTAATGTTACTACTCACAGTGTAGTAACAAATTTTGTATACAAAACCCCAACATACCGACGATAATTGTAGAATCACAAATACTCAATCACTGTTAAATATAATTTAAAACAATTGAGGTTTTGTAAAAACAATTTGTGAAAAGAGGAATCACTCACTTTGCTAATTTAGGTATTTCCTTGTGATTTCCTTGTTATAATTTATTAAATTAAACAATGCACACACGTTAGTATAATAACCCAAATTTACATTAGTTATACCCTCCCCGAGACAGAACTCCAACGACTGAGTCAGGCAGAGCCTTGACATACGTTACGGAGCACTAGATCAATCAGGCAGCGTATCTAATACGTAACCGGGGGTTATGATACTTACATCGGGGTAGAGCTTCGCTATTTTAGTGGGTATAATACCTGGAAATTATAATTGCTATTCAGAATTGAGAGAGAAAGTTGTGTGATGAACGAATTGAACTGAATGCCACCGATCCCTATTTATAGTGCTGATTAGGGACTTTCTCGCGCCCCGCAACCAACTAAGGGTCTTCCTTCGCTGCCCGCGAGGTAAGTGGAGTAGGCTCTAGGGTTGCTGAGTTGACCCAGTAGCCTCGACACGCACATGCCTTGTGGCGGCACCAGGTTAAGCCTGGTGGCCAAGCTGTCTCGCCCCGCGACAACCTTACCAGAAGTTGTTACACCCCGTGAGCGCATTAAATATTGTTTTTATTTGATTTTTGTTAAATTAAATGTATTTGGGGCCGACTTTTCGTATACGGGGTGTATTTTAGGGCGTATAGGGATGTTATAAGTATTTTAGGAGGGTTGTTATAGATCTAGTGGTTAGTCACTTGGTTTTTCTCCTAAAGGTCTCAAGTTCAACTCCCACTAGCATCACTTTGAAGGACATTGGTGATGTCAATAAAGTTTCGCTAGTTTGAAACCGAGTCAAACGGGTTTTACCGCAATGGGCCTTCGGTAGGCGGGTTTTCCCCGGAACTGGTGGGTTGGTTGCTCGGGTATGCATCCAACTCTGACCGTTATGGAAGAGTGGATGTATTTGCTTGATTGAGGATATTTCAGGATACTTATCCAATGATTTAGTTAGCCACTTACAAAAAGAAAAGAAAATAAAATAAAAATTCAGTGGAACCAAAATCAAGTTTCCTTACGGTAGAAGTTCCAAGATTGTTCATTAGATTCAAACTAAAAACATAAAGGTCAAAATCATCTTGAAGTGGGGTTAAGACGTCATCAATTATCATCAATATATATATTAAAAATAGAAGCTAATTAATAGTTTTTTAAATACTATAATAATATATATTGTTTTTTTAATATTTGTATTATGTTCTTTACTTTTTAAGTTGGATAAGTTTGTGTCAACCGGTATTGTTGTCGAAAATACCGGTACGGTTATCGATACATGAAGTTAAAAACCGACACCAACCTGGTACAGAAAACGCTAAAAGGCGGTATCGAATTGATTTTGAAAATCTTTTAGTTCGGGAAATTCGGTACTGCTACCCGGTACCATTTGCTCATCCCTGATCACGGGTACCGTACGAACAACAACGGTATCGTGCAACTTTTTTTGTTGATTTTCTTCAACTGTTAATGATTTCTTTTTTAGTTTCAATGGTAGGGATGAGCTCGATGCCAACAATTACCAAATCGGTACTGCTACCGAAAATACCATTTAGGGTACCGGTATATGAAGGTAAAAACCGGTAGCGAACAGGTACCAGGAACTCCAAAAGTCGTATACCGAATTGGTACTTAAGATCTTTTCGTTTCGAGAAATTTGGTAACGGTACCCAGTATCATTTGCTCAACTCTGACCACATGTTTCATACGAACAACATCATTACCATACAACTTTTTTGGTTGATTTTCTTTTGGTTAACTTTTACTGTTTTTTCTATATTTTCTTATTATTCTTGCCAGCGGTTTCGTGCGCAACGCGCTTGTAGTGATTTTAAAACACATGTAAACACAGAGTAAACAACAAAAGACGTTCGCCGCAACACAGCGATAGTAAAAAACTAGTTTTCATTCAATTTCATGAGAGTCAAATTTCTAAGATTCAACTGATGGATTTTCAATAACCCTCCATACTCAATTCTTTTCTAAAAAAAAATCAGAAATTAGATCTAAAATGCTTGAATTCGATTTTAACCTTGGATTTATAAAAAAAAAAAATTGACACATCTGCATACAAGAATAAAAAGATTTTACACAGTTGGTGTTGGTACATGATATTTGTAAACATAAAGGACAGTCAGTGTAATTTTGATAGTTAAAGATACCGCCTGTGAAACACAAAGCGAAAAATGCAATCTAGCCTAATTTTATGAGCTAATATTTGATTTCTCGATTCTCTTATTTTAACCATTAGGTATTTTATCTCTTATTTTTTTAAATATATCTTACCTAAAAATATCATTTCAAAATTTTAATTTTTAACTTTTAACTATTTAGTATTTTATTTATTCCGCTCATGTTTTTAACCTAGCTAGATGGAGTTTTTTTTTTTGGAAGGTGACTTTCTATGTACTGGACCAGTGGTCACCGTGTTTATGTCAAAGACATTCCCCCGTCAGCCCCGCATCTGCGGACGCGATGTTCGATTGGGCCCCGGCCTGCCGCGTGAGCTGACTTCCGCCCGGAAACCATACTGCCCCCACACGAGAGATTCGCTGTGGTAACAGCTGGGTAAAACCGGGTTGCCCTCAAGACCGTTCCATGCCTCGGTAGGAGACGATCCATCATCGGGACATCCCAACCCCCAAACCGTAAACGCCGGGATTCGAACCGGGGTAGCCATTGGCAAACCCCCGGCCTCCTCCCAACTGGGCTAGGGGGTAGCTAGATGGAGTCACATACACATAAGTACAGTAAAATACATATATATAATCCCTTGAAATTACATATATGTGGCTACTAAATAATACACGTAACACAGAAAAAAAATTAAAATTGTTTATTAAGCCATAAACCTAGATAAAACTTTTCAAAATCTCTTGCTTTTTATTTTGAGATGTAAAACTTTTAAGTCTACTATTTTTATTACTATACCTTTGAATATATTGCTAAACAGGGAAAATATTTTTTTTTTCTTTTTTAGATTTTGAATTGAACAAAATAAGTATATGATTTTTCCATTTTTGAACAAGAAAATAAACTTGAAAGACCTAGAAAAATATTTGTTATTTTAATTTAACATAGCCCTTGTCTTAATTCTTGCTTGGTGTATGGATTTTTTATACAATTTTTCTCTGATTTCAAGTTATATTCATCGACCAGTTCAAGTGTGATATTTTAGGAATCAAAGAAAAATCATTGATTCCGGATTGGAAAGGGCAAATTCCAAAAAAATTGCCACATGCCTCGCCGATTAAGACATTCTAAGATAATGACATTCTAATTTTAAACAGTGGGAAACAAACATGCAAGATTGCAACCCGTAAGGGTTCAGTTTTTATTTTTCTAATTTTGAGCATGATATTTGCTATCATTGAACTTGGTTTTACTTTTTTTTTTTTGAAAGGCGAACTTTATAAACACACAACAAAACGACGGGACTCTCCAAGGCGGAGACTCCCAAACCAAATTACATCACATCAAAACTAAAAGACTGCCAATCCCTCCAACCCACGAAACCCTTTTTACAACGATTAGAAAACCAAAGAAAACTTACCACTTTAATATCTACAATAATCTCAGCCACTTTTCGCCTTTCATTCTTGAAAATCTTCTCGTTCCGAGCTTTCCATATACGCCAGCAAGCAATGATCATAATACCCCTTATAATAAACCTCTTACTCGGCGGCCAAGAGGAGGACGTGAACTCATGAATAATGTCGGCCACAGAGAAGAAAAAGAACGGTTGATGTTTCAACCACCTTGCAATCCCACTCCACACCCCATTAGCAATGATGCAAGCAGAAAACAAATGATCAACACTCTCCTCTTGGTCTTCACAAAACGAACACAAACCATCCCCCACATTTATATTCCGCCTAGCTAACGCTTGCTTCGTCGGGATCCGATCCATCAACATTCTCCACATAAATATGTTGCATTTAATTGGCACCCATTTACTCCAAGAAAACACCGCATTATTATCACTAGGGTAACCACTATCAATCCATTTCTTAACTTCTAAAACTGAGAAATGTTCGACTGCACCTCTGTCCCAATACCACTTATCATTCGACGCCACCAGGACCTGCCCCTCGATCATCTGCATACACGCCTGCAGCTGATCTAATTCCGAATCTGCAGACAATGGTCTTCTCCAGTTCCATTGATCACCATTGATCCGATCCCCCACCTTACACCCCTTATTACTTTCTAGACAAAACAACTCCGGGAAAAGATTTTTAAGGGGGCTACGAGACACCCAAGGGTCAATCCAAAAACGTACGTCCCTACCATTTCCAAGGCGGCCCCGAATCATGCTAATGGAGTTCACATCATCCACTTTTAACCGAATCCCACTATTAACCACCTTCGTCCACGTACCCGTAAAGGTTGAACTCTTTGGATAAACTTCCCATTTCCTAGTAGACTCGTGGATAGAATCAACTACCCTCCTCCAAAGCGCCTCTCCTTCTTGGCGATACCGCCATAACCACTTGACCAAAAACGCAGTATTGCAATCTTCAAGTTTTCTAATACCCAAACCGCCTAGGTTCATAGGATTAGTGACTTTATCCCAACCCACCCAATGCACTTTTTTCACATCCTCGCTACCTCCCCACAAAAACCTTCTAATCAATGCTTCCAAAACATTCACAACTCCCACCGGAGCCTTAAAAAGAGAAAAATAATACGATGGAAGGCTTTGTAAGACGAATTTAATGAGGGTCAACCTACCTCCAATCGAAAGAGTTTTGGATTTCCATCTTGAAAGCCTAGTTTTGAACACCTTAACCACCGGGTCCCAGTTATTAATCCTCGTCATGTTAGCGCCTACCTGAATCCCCAAATAATTAAATGGCGTATCACCCGAACGACAACCCAACCCGCTAGCCATACCATCCACCGCCTCCCTGTCAACACCCACACCATATAACGTTGATTTATGGATATTAATTCTGAGACCTGAGCACATATGAAAAATACGAAACATCCGTCTCAGACACGTAAAATTGCTTTCTGACCACTCCCCCATCACCATAGCGTCATCTGCATATAATAAATGAGAAAGAACCGGACCCTCCTTTGGGAGCCCAACTAGGTTTAATGAACTAATTGATATCCTTTGACTTGTTTGGTTTTACTTTTATCTTTGTTTATGTGTTAAATTTAAATAGTTTTGACTGTTGTTGATTATGATCATTTATTCTACTTTCTGATGTTAGTTGATTGGTTTTCATTATTGATATGTTTATAAAAAAGATAATCATTGTAATCACATTAAAATCATTAGTTAGTTCGTTAATCTGATGAATTATCATTTTAATCCTATTATTAGAGTTAATATATCAGTGAAAATCAGTTAACATAAGTCTGCATCCATTCCCATTAAATAGAGAGATGATATTGGGATAACTAGGGTTTGTTTAGTCGTTGTTTGATAGTTTTAGACACTCGATAACTTGAGGTCTTTCTATTTATTTGCGTCTAGGTGATTCTAGGTTTTCGGTTTATCAATTTAAAACTAGCTTCACAATTAAAAGTTGTTAAAGTGTATTACTTTATAATGTCTCTAGTTTTGTGATTCGGTATCCATATGTCGAGTCATTTCAATCTACCACTTCATTCATTATCTGATTGCGGGTCATAGATGGGTTCTTAGGCTTTTGCGTGTGGGTCACATTAATCTTGTCTAATTTCTATAGGATTTGTCCTCTCTAACGAGATGGTAGTTGGTCTAGATTTAGAAAAAAACCTCGTAATTGTCAACCGTAGAAGTCTTGCAAACGGTTAGGGTTTGTTGTCTAGGTAGTTTGTTCATTATCATTGATTATACCCTGGCTTGCTAATGGCTCTCATCTTCGTCTTAGTTCTTATTAGTTTATTTAGGTTATTTGTTAATTAAAATAAACAATCAAAAATCCAAATTAATTTAAGCTTGTTATTGGTTTAGATTTAGTTTTGGAGTTTGCCACATCTAGTCCCTAGGTTCGATACTCGGTCTTGCTTGCTATATTATTTCACAGCCATTACACTTTCAATTAATGTAAAGTTCTTAGGTATTTTTGTATTTTGAAATTGGGTCTAAAATAACGTACACATTCGCACACATCAACTGCTTTGAAGATCTGTTATAGACTAAGTATAGGTCTTCTCGATCGACTCTATTTCAACACCCATAACCTTTCTCCGGAATACACTATCCGTAGGTTCTAATTAATCTATTGGTTCGGCTTCAAATAATAATAATAAATATCCGTTTTCATCGATTTAGTTTCCATACACACCATCCTAACAATAAAGCTTCATTTTCATTGATCTGGCTTCAATCCACACATGAGCTTCATTAGTTTGAACTATTTTGAGACGAAGCAAAGGTGTTGCTAGTGACCCAAGCTCCCCAATGAGCTTCATTAGTTTGAACTATTTTGAGACGACAACAACTTGCTACTGCATTGGTGTTGTCGTTGTGTTGCTGGCTGATGCCGCGAAGTTTAATGGTTGCTCCAGCGGACAACTGTGGCTAGTACTCTTCCCTTTCGGTTTCAAGCACCGTCTCAATAAGAAACTTTTCTGGCTCAAACTTAGGAACATTCTAATCCTAACCTTTTGTGTATGTGAATTCTACACTCCTGCTAATGCAAATTTTCCCACTCGTTAGGTAAACATATGGTCACCCCTTAAACCTAGTTAAGATCCAAAATAAACCATTGGATGTCCATGACCATCTAATTTTTTTAGGTTTACCAGGGTGGCGACTGCATACCTAATAAACCCAAAAACCCATAAATGCTCCACGGTTGGTGAAATTTTCATGAACGCTTCAAGTATTGTGTCAGACTTCTCAATGCACTTGGAACTCAGTTCAGTATATAAATTGCATGTCTCACATCTTCCCACTCAAAACCGTTGTGGAACTTCTGTAGCTTTCAACATACTCTTTACACTACTAATCACCGTTCGGTTTCCATCGTTCCACAACCCCATTTTACGAGGAGAATACGGGGTCGTGAGTTGTCATTTGTATTCACCACCAAGATTAGTTTTGAACGTACCAAGCTTGTACCTAGAATCATGCTTAACCTAGCCCTTGTACTTTCGAAAGACCTCAAAAGTTTCATAATTTGCTTCAAGCAAGTAACACAACATGTATCTCGAATAGTCATCTAATTGAAAGAAAAATTATCTTTTACCGGTGTACCGTACACGGTGTAACAGTACCACATATATCACCATGTACAAGTTCGAGTGGCTTTGAAGCTCGAAACTTAGCTTGATGCGAAAGCGTTTCATGGTCTTTGTTCCTGCTAAGCACACGTTACAGAGAGTAGTAGGATGACTTATAGAGAAGTTTTTCGCGGTAAGGGCCTTTATAGAGTAAACTTTATGAAATGAACATGCCCAACGTTGGAACTAACAAGCCCATTCACTCCTAGCCGCAAAGGCTCCATAGGCTAGACATGCTCATCGTCCACCACTGAGAAGATGAAATAGATAGTTTGGGGAATAGCAAGACTTCGCTTGAGAACTATGATAAACCGACCGTCTTCTCGGCCGGATGTCAATCCCAAACAATTTTAAATTATTAATATCTTATATAAAACCTAATAGCCCGTCAAATATATATGAGTATAACCTTATATGTAGCGGTGTGGTCACAACAATCTGCACCTAGTTGGTTATATTGGTTATAATACTCAACTATCAACTAATCTTGAATCAAGTTAATTTAAATTATCACATATGAGAAAAAAAAATACTAAGTTCATAGTCATAATTAAAACTTAGGGATTCAAAAGAAAACGTCAATGAAATAATTGATATTTCTCACAAGCATTCATATCCTCGTAGTAAGATCGAAAACTACTACGTAATATTAAAGCGAACATTAAGTTAATACAAATGAAATACAATAAAAAGAAACTGAAATTTAAGATGTGAAATTTCTCACAAGCATTCATATTTTTTTTGAGATTTTGATTTGGACAAAATAAGTACATGTAATTTTTTCCATTTTTGAACAAGAAAAAACACTTGAAAGACCTAGAAGTATTCGTTGTATTAATTAAACACAGCCCTAGTCTTACTTCTTGCTTGGTGTATTGATTTTTATATAATTTTTCTCTGATTTCAAGTTATATTCATCGACTAGTTCAAGTGTGATATTTTAGGAACCAAAGAAAAGTCATTGATCCCGGATTGAAAAGGGCAGATTCCAAGAAATTGCCATATGCCTCACCGATTAAGACATTCTAAGATAATGACATTCTAATTTTAAAACAGTGGGAAACAAACATGCAATCCAGGTATTACACATGGAGCGTCCTGACTAGCTAAGTGTTATTGAAATACAAATATCTTAATATAATGAATATTTTGACTAAAATATTTAATCAACCAAACAATAGGTATATAATTCAAATGTAAACATGTAATTTAAGGTAATTAATTAGTAATACATATCAGCTGATGATAATATAGGGCGAAGTAAGATTTTTAATGACCTTATAGATTTTTATCTCCAACAACACAGCTTGATGATATTAATTTATCTCTAACTTATCCCCATTGGTACGGGATAAGTTAAATGCATTGTACTATTGTAACTCATTCTAAATCTAAATTCTAGTTTGATGTATATTAATTTATCTTATTTTTGTTTGGTTTCAAGTTATCTCAAACAAGAAATAAATCGTCAACAACTGTGATGTTTGAAGAACTAACGAAAATATTTTGATTCGAGATTGGAACTAGGGGTGCAAATGCTCGGCCTCGTTCGATGTTTATTTTCAAAGTTCGAGCTCGACATGTTGGTAGTTTCTCAAGCTCGAGTTAGCTTGTTTATTTTCTTTTTTTTAATATCTTAACAAAAAATATAAATAATAGACATGTTTAGACTCGCAAACTCGATAGGAGAAACTTGAGGTCTGACCTGTTTACTAAACGAGGTATTTTTTAGGTTCAGACTTGGCTCGTAAACAAATTTAGATAAGCTCAGGTCGACTCATTTACAAAATAACTTTTAATAATGGGTAAATGTTATAAAATATTGATTAAAAACAATATTACGCTAAAGCTCGGCTCGACGAGCATGACGAGTTACACATGTCAGGCTCGAGCTCTGGCTCAATAAATAAACGAGCTTTGTTTAGGCTCAAGCTCGGTTCAGTTCGATAAGGCTCGGCTCGTTTCAAGCTTTTTTTCAAGTCAATCTCAAGCAGCTCAGCTCGTTTGCACATCTAATTCAAATATACCCGAAGATTCCAAGAAGCAGCAGTATTATATGCCTTGTCCGTTAAGTCTTTCCAGGATAATGACATTTGAAGATTTCTACTCTAAAGGTTCATTTTCTCCTTATTCATATTTTGTTTACTAGCGAACATTAATTCAGTGATGTTATATGTCTAGATTTTAGTACATTTTCTTACTCACGATTTGAATTCCAAATCCCATATTATTATCAGCAAGAAAATTACTAAAAATTCGGTTTAACTTCCTAACAAAGCCAGTATAATAAAGCAATTAGAAATTAATTAGGAAACTAACTTAACATAGATTAGTTTCCCTATTAACCCTTTCCCTAGGGCATATAGGCTCGTGGATCCGCCCACTTCAGAATCAAATGGGCTTGTGACCAAGTGGGAATTAGGCCACACTAGCTAACATTCGCCCCCTAATTCCCCACTCGGAATGAGGTCTTCAATACCAAGCAAGTCTCACATTTCTTTCAACTTTAGTCTTATGAGTGCATTAGTAAGAATGTCGGGTCGTTGCTCCTTCCCACTAATATGCTCAATGGTGATTTCCTCTCGTGCAATGCATTCCTGAATATAATGATACCGTGTCTTGATGTGTTTCGTTCAACCATGAAACATATGATTTTTCATGAGAGCAATTGCGAAAGTATTATCAACCTTCAAAAAAACCTTTTGATAAGTTTTACTCGCAATCTCACTAATAATTTCCGTTAGCCTAATTGCTTGACGTGCAGCCAAGGTTGCTGCCATGTATCCACCTTGGCAAGAGGATAACGAAACAATGCTTTGTTTATCAGACACCAAGTAAAAGGATGAGAACCGAAATAAAACATGTGACTGGTAGTGCTTCGACCATCATCCTCATTAATTTTATTTTGAGATGTAAAACTTTTAAGTCTACTATTCTTATTACTATACCTTTGAATATATTGCTCAACAGGGAAAATATATTTTTTTTTTTTTGAGATTTGGAATTGAACAAAATAAGTATATGATTTTTCCATTTTTGAACAAGAAAATAAACTTGAAAGACCTAGAAAAATATTCGTTGTTTTAATTTAACATATCCCTTGTCTTAATTGTTGCTTGGTGTATGGATTTTTTATACATTTTTTTCTCTGATTTCAAGTTATATTCATCGAACAGTTCAAGTGTGATATTTTAGGAATCAAAGAAAAATCATTGATTCCGGATTGGAAAGGGCAGATTCCAAAAAATTGCCACATGACTCGCCAATAAAGACATTCCAAGATAATGACATTCTAAATTTAAACAGTGGGAAAGAAACATGCAAAATTGCAACCTTTAAGGATTGCAGTTTTTATTTTTCTAATTTTGAACATGATATTTGGTATCTTTGAACTGGGTTTTACTTCTATAATCATGTTTAGTGGCTAGTTTTATATAGCCACCTAGGTTTGATGAACTAATTGATATGTTTTGACTTGTTTTGTTTTACTTTTATCTTTGTTTATGAGTTAAATTTAAATAGATTTGACTGTTGCTGATTATGATCATGTATGCTACTGTTTTCTGATGTTAGTTGATTGGTTTTCATTATTGATATGTTTGAAAAAAAGAAATTCACCTTAATCACGTTAAAATCATTAGTTAGTTCGTTAATCCAATGAATCATCACTTTAATCCTAATATTAGAGTTAATATAGGTAATTAATCAGTGAAAATCAGTAAACATAAGTGTGCATCCAATCCCATTGAATAGAGAGATGATATTGGGATAACAAGGGTTTGTTTAGTCGTTGTTTGGTAGTATTAGACACTCAATAGCTTGAGGTCTTTCTATTTATTCACGTCTTGGTGATTCTAAGTTTTCGGTTTATCAATTTAAAACTAGCTTCACAATTAAAAGTTGTTAAAGTGTGTTACCTTTTAATGTGTCTAGTTGTGTGATTCGGCATCCATAGGTCGAGTCATTTGAATCTACCACTTCATTCATTATCTGATTGCGCGTCATAGATGGGTTCTTAGGCTTTTGCGTGTTGGTCACACTACTCTTGTCTAACATCTATAGGATTTGTCCTCTCTAACGAGATAGTAGTTGGTCTAGATATAGAAAAAAACTTGGAAATTGTCAACCGGAGAAGTCTTGCAAACGGTTAGGGTTTCTTGTCTAGGTGGTTTGTTCATCATCATTGATTATACCGTGGCTTTCTAATGGCTCTCATCTTCGTCTTAGTTCTTATTAGTTTATTTAGGTTATTTGTTAATTAAAATAAACAATCAAAAATCCAAATTAATTTTAGCTTGTTAATTGTTTAGATTTAGTTTTGGAGTTGCCCACATCTAGTCCCTAGGTTCGATACTCGGTCTTGCTTGCTATACTATTTCACAGCCATTACATTTTCCAAAGTGTATAGTTGTTAGGTAATTATGTATTTGGAAATTTGGTCTAAAATAACATACACATTCGCACACATCAACTCCTTTGAAGATCTGTTATCGTCTAAGTATGTTCTTCTCGATCGACTCTATTTCAACATCCATAACCTTTCTCAGGAATACACTATCCTTAGCTTCTAATTAATCTATTGGTTCGGCTTCAAATAATAATAATAATAAATATTCGTTTTCATCGATTTAGTTTCAGTTTCGATACACACCATCCTCACAATAAAGCTTCATTTTCATTGATTTGGCTTCAATCCACACATCCTGAATCACATAATCATTCTATTTAACCGGAATTGAGTGAGATCCTCCTGACCGACAAAACAAAGGTGTTGCTAGTGAGCCAAGCTCCCCAATGACCTTCAATGGTTTGAACTATTTTGAGACGACAACAACTTGCTACTGCATTGGTGTTGTCGTTGTGTTGTTGGCTGATGCCGGCAAGTTTGACGGTTGCTCCAGCGGACAACTGTGGCTAGTACTCTTCCCTTTCGATTTTAAGCACCGTGTCAATAAGAAACTTTTCTGTTTCAGACTTAGGAACATTCCAATCCTAACCTTTTGTGTATGTGAATTCCACACTCCTGCTAATGCAAATTTTCCTATTCGTTAGGTCAAACATATGGTCACCCCTTAAACCTAGTTAAGATCCAAAATAAGCCATTGGATGTCCATGATCATCTAAATTTTTTAGGTTTACCAGGGTGGCGACTGCATAACCAATAAACCCAAAAACCCATAAATGCTCTACGGTTGGTGTAATTTTCATGAATGCTTCATGCATTGTGTGAAAGTTCTCATTGCACTTGGAACTCGGTTCAGTATATAAATTGCATGTCTCACATCTTCCCACTCAAAACCGTTGTGGAACTTCTGTAGCTTTCAACATACTCCTTACACTACTAATCACCGTTCGGTTTTCATCGTTCCACAACCCCATTTTTCGGGGAGAATACAGGGTCGTGAGTCGTCATTTGTATTCACCCCCAAGATTAGTTTTGAACGTACCAAGCTTGTACCTAGAATCATGCTTAACCTAGCCCTTGTACTTTCGAATGACCTCAAAAGTTTGATAATTTGCTTCAAGCAAGTAACACAACATGTATCTCGAATAATCATCTAATTGAAAGAAAAATTATCGTTTACCGGTGTACCGTACACGGTGTAATAGGACCACATATATCACCATGTACAAATTCGAGTGGCTTTGAAGCTCGAAATTTAGCTTGATGCGAAAAGTGTTTCATGGTCTTTGTTCCTGCTAATTAGCACACCTTACAGAGATGAGTAGAATGACTTATAGAGAAGTTTTCGCGGTGAGCGCCTTTATAGAGTCAAACTTTATAAAATTAACATGCCCAACGTTGGAACTAACAAGCCCATTCACTCCCAGCCGCAAAGGCTCCATAGGCTAGACATGTTCATGGTCCACCACTGAGAAATGAAATAGTTATTATGGGGAATAGCAAAACTTCGCTTGAGAACTACGATAAACTGATTGTCTTCTCGGCCGGATATCAATCCCGAACAATTTTAAATTATTAAATCTTATATAAAACCTAATAGCCCGTCAAATATATATGAGTATAACCTTATATGTAGCGGTGTGGTCACAACTATCTGCACGTAGTTGGTTATATTGGTTATAATACTCAACTATCAACTAGTCTTGAATCAAGTTAATTTAAATTATCGCATATGAGAAAAAAGACTAAGTTCATAGTCATAATTAAAACTCAGGGAGTCAAAAGAAAATGTCAATGAAATAATTGATATTTCTCACAAGCATTCATATCCTCATAGTAAGATCGAAAACTACTACGTAATATTAAAGCGAACATTAAGTTAATACAAAATGAAAGACAATAAAAAGAAACTGAAACTTAAAATCTTCGGTGCAACATGTGAAATTTCTCACAAGCATTCATACTTTTTTTTTTTTTTTTTTTTTTTTTTTTGAGATTTTGATTTGGACAAAATAAGCTCGTGTTTTTTTTTTTTTTTTCCATTTTGATCAAGAAAATAAACTTGAAAGACCAAGAAGTATTCGTTGTATTAATTTAACATAGCCCTTGTCTTAATTCTTGCTTGTTGTATTGATTTTTATACAATTTTTCTCTGATTACAAGTTATATTCATCGACCTTGTTCAAGTGTGATATTTTAGGAACCAAAGAAAAATCGTTGATTCCGGATTGAAAAGGGGAGATTCCACGAAATTGCCATATGCCTCGCCGATTAAGACATTCTAAGATAATGACATTCGAATTTTAAAACACTGGGAAACAATTTAAAATATCCTGACTAGCTAAGTGTTACTTGAAATACAAATATCTTAAAATAATGATTATTTTGACTAAATATTTAATCAACCAAACAATAGGTATATAATTCAAATGTAAACATGTAATTTAAGGTAATTAATTAGTAATTCATATCAGCTGATGATAATATACGGGGCGAAGTAAGATTTTTAACGACCTTATAAATTTTTATCTCCAACAACACAATTTGATGAATCCACACCAATTTTCTTTATTTTAATTTTTCGGCAACATGCCTTCATCTATATTGCTGGGTACTTGGGTTGAACTATAACACATATAGTGAATACAATCTACGAATTATCAACAAACACATAAAATAAAAAAAAGTAATTTTAATCGTCGTTTGACAAATTAGGGACGGGTGTTTGACAATTTATGGATGGGTACCAAATGATTCCACAAAATCCCAAAAAAAAAAAATTAAAAAAAATTGTTACGGGATAAGCTAATTTCTTTAATCCCCTATGTGACTTGAATCCAAACCTAGATGTTTTTAAAGGGTTTGACTTTGCCAATGGACCACCACCCATTAGTACGGGATAAATTAAATGCATTGTACTATTGTAACTCATTCTAAATCTAAAGTGTCACAACCCAACCGATGGAGGAATCATCGGGATATGGCATGATGCGAATAGGTTGCTCGAGAGAATCCATAACGACTAATTATGACAATATTTAATAAGGTTCAATTTCCCATACAATCAAACAAATATTCTCACAAAAACAAAACGAAATTCAGTAGTTTCTCAAGCAATAAAACAAGTCGTAACAAAACTTGCAATTAAATTTAGGCGGGTTTCTAGAAATCCTAGACCATTTCCTGCAGTAATCCATCAACTTGTCACATACGTTAAAATAATCTCAATACAATAATGTAAAGGTGAGTACACAAGTTTAGCATAAGTATAGTAATAAAGCGTTTACGCATAACCAGCTTGTAACACGCAGAGGGGCGAATCAAGTCAGCTATCAACAATGATACAAGCTAACCAACATGACTTCGAGTATGAGTGATACGTGTCCACCGTAGCGACCACACACGTAAAAGTGATAGCCTTAACAACCCCTGAATAAACAGGTACTGAGTCCAAACTATAGTACTATCGTTGCTAAGAGTGGTAGGGCGAGTCATCAATGTGTAAACATAGCAAACAAACATTCAGAGATTCACGTATAACATGCGATAGCGGTTAGCGTTTATAAAGAGTTTAAGCGTTGTGTGCGAAGTGTTTCGATAGAGAACGTATGTAACACCCAAAAGTGCGTTTAAGCGAAAAAGGGGTCGAGTATACTCACCGTGCGTGCTTAACAGTTAAACACAGTCTGAAAAGGAGTGGAGGGAGCGCCGAATCAGCCTGCGTACGGGAACAGAAGTGCATAAGTCTTCCAAAGTGCTGAAACGGTCAAGTTGAAGTGTCGAGTGGGAAACAGAACCTTCGTACGAAGGGCCGCTTCGTACGAAGGCGGTGCCTTCGTGCAAGTTGCTTGTTTCCGTGTCCAAAATCGAGTGTTCTTCGCGTCTTTCTTCGGGAAATCGAGTGTTCATTCCTCCAGCCTTAAGCTACTGATTAAACTTAGAGCCGGAGAGGTCTTTTGAGCGGTTCAGTCACATGTGGGAACATGGGCTGGTTTGTACGAAGGGTGCCCTCGTACGCAGCCGGGGCTTCATACAAGCAAGTCTCGTTCGTACAGGTGGCTGTTTCAGCGTCTTCATGCGTTCAGAACTGTGTTTTCGCCTGAATCAGATGTATTTTCGAGTCCTTTTCATGACGGTTTCGACACCGCTTCGTCCCACTATCCAGTGAACGAAACATATGTCGGTTTTGGTCCGTTTTAGTGTAAAAATCGAGTTTAAAACAGTTTTTCCTTGGATTAAACACTTGGTGAGTGTGAGATGTAACATTCCTATTTTTATCATATAAGAATTATAGGTTTAACCACTAGTAACTTGTAACTAGTTTATTTTTAATATAAATATTCAACCCAAATAGTTTTAAACACTATTTTATATAGTTGGTTGTAATAACATATTTGGCCTGTATATGGGTGACATTTCTAAATAAAATAAAAGTCTATAAAAACTTATATTATTAGACAGGTATATTACGGGTAAGTTGACTGTAAGAAATATGAAGTAATTAGACAAACCAATGAACCGTTTAATAATAAAAATACATTATATTTGAACCTACTCTGTTTTTAATGAAACTTGGTTCAAACTATAGATAAAATTATTCTCGTTCTGATGACATATTCATTATTTTATAAAACGTTATATTTTAGAAGTTATACGAGCCAAATAAGTGAATCAGTTAAATTAATTATATATATAATAAAATAATAATAAAATATAAACTAGTTTAGTGTCCCTTCATATTTCGTGTCCATTTCTAAAGGAAGGGGATGAAATTCTACATTAAAATAATAATAAAAACTTAAAACTAAAATATGAATTTAAAGTACATACGTGTAAGTTTGAAAATAAAATAATATTACTAAAACATGACTACTCATTTGAGTAGAGATACATGTCCACCAAAAAACAAAATCAAGTATTAAAATGAGATACGTGGCCATTGACAACTAAATTCCCAAGCAGATTTCAATATATATAAAGAAGCGCTCAGTTTCTTTGTGAACTCGCCATCTCTCTCACATATACATGTATTTTCTTTTGCTATCTACCTATAAATAATAATAAAGCCCTTTTCTCGTTTTAAGTGTTTTAACTCCCGATCACCGCTACCCTTTCCGATTGATCTGAACCCATAAACGCATGTCAAGGCTCTGCCTGACTAAGTTTACTGGAGTTCTGTCTCGTGACATAGGGACAAGGTTGAATGAGGAGTACTATACTTAAAACGAGTGCATTATATATTATACCCAATATTCTACCAGGAGACTTTCTAGTTGAACCCTAAAGTTACAAAGTGGGTCCATTCTCTTTTCTCACTATTTTATTCCTTTTTTCTTTATGATATAACTATATTAAAAAAAAATGTCCCAAATTGATCCATAAGTAAAAACAAGGACCCCTGAAACCCCAATCCATATCAAAAATCAAGAAATCAATATTTGTGGTCTTCTCGCGGGCCGCGTAAAGAAAAGGCGGAAGGTCACGCGGGCCGCGTCAACCTTCAGTTTGACCGGATAAGCATCTGGATCCACGCGGGCCGATGGATGTTTAAGTGATTGCACTTTGTCATTCGTTGTGAGGATTTTAATCTCGTGAGTTATCGTAAATGTTGTATTAGTTACTTACCGAGTTTGTGTGCATTAGGTTACAAGACTAATCAATAGGCTAAGCTCTGCCCGTATAAATCTGCATGCTTATAATGTGAGTCATTCTCTTTTATTCAAAGTGTTTTATAAATTCTTAAATATTTTCAAAGTTATAATTACAGTGATTAAGTATATGTAATCACCAAATTACAGCCAGTATGTGGGGTTTTGTATACATTACTTTATAATCGTCACCATTGGGGCAGCCAATGGGGGATATGACCATAGTCACAGAAACCAGTCGAGTGACAAATACTGTGGGTAGTTGGTTGATATCTGGAAACATTGTAATCTCTCTTAATACTGTAAATTATAACAAACGCGTCGTTTTAGCAAAATGAATGCACTCACCAGTATTTCCTGCTGACAAAACCTTTTTAAAACACGTTTCAGGTAATTACAGTAGATTGGAGTAAGAGATGGATACGGCACTGAAAGGCTTCAAGAAGTGGCTTATTTTATTAATTAAATCAAATTAAGAAATATTGTTTTATGTAATTGGGTTTATCCCTTATTAAAGCTACCTTTGTAAAACATGGGTTTTATCCCATATATTTAATAAATAAAATCCGGTGTTTTTCTAAATTCTGATATTTTTCCTAACTCACGGTCCTGATGAAATTTCCGCTGCAATATTTTTTAATAATCACCGGTACCAGTTGGCTGTTCGCGGCTCCCGATTCCGTCCAGGGTGGGTCGGGGGTCGTGACAGAAGGTGGTATCAGAGCCACTGATTTAAGCCTATAGGTGTTGTGATAATAATACCTAAGTTTATATAAAAGAGTTAGGAGATTGCTATTAACTGGTAGCACACATGATAGCATTTAGACTTGAACTTAAGAAAAGATGTCTTAGTATAAGCTTCGAGATAAGCTAAGTACTTGTGTAAATAAAGTATGATGGATTTTGGTATGCCGTAAGAATGACGATTAGAACATTGCAGGCAATAGCACTTAATTGCTATTAATTCTTGCTTATTGATATTACTTGATCTAGAATAAGATATGTTACGGGAATACAAATTTCCCTAATTATGGATAAAAGCCTAATAAAAGAGGCACTTTTGAAAATACTATTTATTGGGAAATATAAATTTCTTTTCCGGCAAGACTGGGTATGGTGTAGCAGACTCTCCAGCTTGTCCGGATATACTGAGGTTACCTCTCCGGCGCGAAGCGGATAAGACGGGGTATATAATATGTCAAACAAGTGACAAGTTTTCCCTAAATAGTATCATGACCTAATTTCTGACTTGTTTTTGGAAATAAAAATTTGTTAAATAAATTGACCTTATAAAAGGTATGTATATTACAGCATGTGAAATATATGATTATATAGATATGTATATCTATAAGGAAATCCAAAAACCATAAAGATTGACAATTTGGAATAAAGCACAAGCATATGTGCCTAGATTTCTTTATCAAGAATCTTTTTAATTCCGATATCAAACATTATTTCGTTTAATCATCTACCTCGCAACTCGTGCGACAATATAAACAATGGAAACCCTTTAAGTTGGGACATCATCAAAAGTATAAAAATTTCCAATACGTTACCATAGACTATTAACGCATGTAAGAAACATGTAAAGTTGTGATAGTGCACCAGAAAACACATGAAACTTAAATTATACGTCCATAGACGTTGAAGTATATCACTTCCAAGGCAAGACCTTTGAAAATATGATT
Organism: Helianthus tuberosus; assembly: GCA_030545235.1. Taxonomy (NCBI): domain Eukaryota; kingdom Viridiplantae; phylum Streptophyta; class Magnoliopsida; order Asterales; family Asteraceae; genus Helianthus; species Helianthus tuberosus. The sequence goes on from CM060400.1 coordinate 44,468,101, forward strand.
GGGCACGACAATAACAATCCCGGCAGTGAGAGAATTACTGATTAAAAAGCGGCACTTTGCCACATGATCCTACAAACAACACGAATCTCACTGAGGTACGTTGTAACAAGATTTCACAACCATCAGTGCACAGTCTAATCAGAGTCATCATTTTTTTCACTGCAAAAGGAGTCACATACCTTTGCAAATTCCCTATTTCATTTCATTTTATTCGACATTCCTTGGTAATGTCATTTAACAACGGTTATCACACAAAATTCCAGATTAAGTTCTTATATTTCTTTTTCTGACTTCTGCATATAATGAGTTGACTTTCATGGTCATCATACCATGAGGATTTCTTTCATAGTAGTGAATATTGATCTATTTCATTTCTTGGTAAATCCACATGTTACACATGCACTGTTTGTTACGCATGTGGTTCATTTGATTTATGAAGACCACTGGAGGCCTTCATTCCAATTTGTTATCCAAAATATCATTCCGCTTTTTAAAACCGCATTATTGCAAAACGATGACTCTTTGATATCGAGTCAATGAATTTAAAACATTATATTTAACTGATTATATATATGGAAACTTACATAAATAATTACCTAATTTACAAATAGTATTACTATATTTAAAAAAATTCTTGTTAAACCATTGAGGTGAAGAATTTATATTATTATATATATGTATAAAATTATGTTTGAAGTATACTCTCATTTAAGTTTATGTTTAGTTGTTTATTATCGGTAATTAATATTAGTTTTATTATTAATAATAATATATTAATAGTAGTGTTGGTATTATTTTTAGGTACTAGGGTTATTGTCAGGGGCAGGTATTGGATAGCCTAGCCTTAGTTAGGCATGGACTAATCACCTATGCTTAAACAAGGCAGCACTAACGAATATCCAACCATGATAATGACTAGTTAATGTATATAAATTAAGTCATCATACTTATTTAATAAATTTTAAGTATATGTAAAAATATTTATATATATATATATATAAAAATATATATACTTTGTACTGTAAGGAGAAGACATATTTTCATAAAACAATACAAGAATTAGAGGGACGAATAAAAAAATTATATAAATAATTGTCTAAGTATTCATGGACAAGACATTTTATACTTATAAGTAATTGTTTATCTTATATTCCACAACTATTAAATACTTATAGAAGTATTATGTATCAAGATCGACAAAAGAGTTATGCAGATCAGAGACGTAAACCCCTAGAGTTTTCATTAGAAAGCTTTCAGTTGATTACACGGTGAATTTGTTCGATCACCATAATTATTGAACTATTTCAATCATTTCGTTACCTTGCGATATCGGTATAAACTTATAGCTTGGGCTAATCACAATCATTCGAATCATTCAAAACCACATCTGTCTTTCAACTCAAAAAAAAAAAAAAAAAAAATCGTCTTAATGCAATTATGTATTAAGACAATAATACACTAACTCTATTGTCTTTTCGTGTATCATTGCAATTCACTCATCTCAGCACATTGATTTTCTCATATCATAATTCAATATTTGACAAATCATTTTCATTCTTTTATTTCATTTTGAACCTGTCGATTCTAAGACTTCCTCAGTTGCCAATCAAAGTAAGTTTTCTTTTGACAAAGAATTTTATTGATTCTAAAAAAATCCTTCACATTCATTTTAAATATCTATTGATCATATATCTTTTGGCTTGAACCTAGTCACTTTGGAAATTATATCATTTTATCTCATTCGTTTGTCATCAATTTCTTGAACTAATTCAGTAGAACCGTTGAATCCTACTTATTATACAACTCATATTCACAAAATTAGACATTTTGATTTTGTGTCATTTATCTTAATATTGTTTTTATTAACTAAGATATGACATAAGTCTAAAAGAAATATCGTAACCCAAATCTCGAGGACGAGATTTAAAACAAGGTGGGGAGGATGTAACATTCCTATTTTTATCATATAAGAATTATAGGTTTAACCACTAGTAACTTGTAACTAGTTTATTTTTAATATAAATATTCAACCCAAATAGTTTTAAACACTATTTTATATAGTTGGTTGAAATAATATAATTGGCCTGTATATGGGTGACATTTCTAAATAAAATAAAAGTCTATAAAAACTTATATTATTAGTCAGGTATATTACGGGTAAGTTGACTGTAAGAAATATGAAGTAATTAGACAAACCCATGAACCGTTTAATAATAAAAATACATTATATTTGAATCTACCCTGTTTTTAATGAAACTTGGTTCAAACTATAGATAAAATTATTCTCGTTCTGATGACATATTCATTATTTTATAAAACGTTATATTTTAGAAGTTATACGAGCCAAATAAGTGAAGCAGTTAAATTAATTATATATATAATAAAATAATAATAAAATATAAACTAGTTTAGTGTCCCTTCATATTTCGTGTCCATTTCTAAAGATAGGCATGAAATTCTACATTAAAATAATAATAAAAACTTAAAACTAAAATATGAATTTAAAGTACATACGTGTAAGTTTGAAAATAAAATAATAGAGTTAAATGTCATTTTAGTCCCTGTGGTTTGGGCCATTTTGCCAGTTTAGTCCAAAGGTTTCATTTTTAACCTATGGGTCCAAAAAAGTTTCACAGTTGCCATTTTAGCCCACTGGGTTAACTTCATCCATTTTTTCTGTTAACGAGAAGGCCAATTCGGTCATTTTATATGGCTGAATTGCCCTTTTAGTTAACAGAATTACATACAAAATGACCAAATTGACCTTCTCGTTAACAGAAAAAATGGATGAAGTTAACCCAGTGGACTAAAATGGCAACTGTGAAACTTTTTTGGACCCACAGGTTAAAAATGAAACCTTTGGACTAAACTGGCAAAATGGCCCAAACCACAGGGACTAAAATGGCATTTAACTCAAAATAATATTACTAAAACATGACTACTTATTTGAGGAGAGATACATGTCCACCAAAAAACAAAATCAAGTATTAAAATGAGATACGTGGCCATTGACAACTAAATTCCCAAGCAGATTTCAATATATATAAAGAAGCACTCAGTTTCTTTGTGAACTCGCCATCTCTCTCACATATACATGTATTTTCTTTTGCTATCTACCTATAAATAATAATAAAGCCCTTTCTCATTTTAAGTGTTTTAACTCCCGATCACCGCTACCCTTTCCGATTGATCTGAACCCATAAACGCATGTCAAGGCTCTGTCTGACTTAGTTTATTGGAGTTCTGTCTCATGACATAGGGACAAGGTTGAATGAGGGGTACTATACTTAAAACGAGTGCATTATATATTATACCCAATATTCTACCAGGAGACTTTCTAGTTGAACCTTAAAGTTACAAAGTGGGTCCATTCTCTTTTCTCACTATTTTATTCCCATTTTCTTTATGATATAACTATATTAAAAAAATGTCCCAAATTGATCCATAACTAAAAACCCGGACCCCTGAAACCCCAATCCATATAAAAAATCAAGAAATTAATATTTGTGCTCTTCTCGCGGGCCGCGTAAAGAAAAGGCGGAAGGTCACGCGGGCCGCATCAACCTTTAGTTTGACCGGATAAGCATCCGGATCCACGTGTCGTCACACGTGTCGCGACCACCGGTGACTCAGCAACCTTCGATATGATCCACAGTTCCACGCGGGCCGCGTAAAGTTTGTCTTGTGGTTCACGCGGGCCGCGACAAGTCTGAATTTTAGCTATAAATAGCCTAGCTCAGGGGCTTTCATTCTGTGTCGAAATCAATTCTCAAAAACGAATATACACTGCTCCAAAGCATAATTTTTATTAGGGAGACGCTGCTACAATACCGGGTATTAACTCAATCGCTGCTACGATTCAATGTCCGATCGATTGAAACTATCCGACCGGATGTTTAAGTGCTATCCTTTGTCATTAGTTGTGATTCCGACAGGATGTTTGAGTACCACCCGAACTCGGGGAATACTCTGTCATTCGTTGTGAATCCGATGGATGTTTAAGTGATTGCACTTTGTCATTCGTTGTGAGGATTTTAATCTCGTGAGTTATCGTAAATGCTGTATTAGTTACTTACCGAGTTCGTGTGCATTAGGTTACAAGACTAATCAATAGGCTACGCTCTGCCCGTATAAATCTGCATGCTTATAATGTGAGTCATTCTCTTTTATTCAAAGTGTTTTATAAATTCTTAAATATTTTCAAAGTTATAATTACAGTGATTAAGTATATGTAATCACCAAATTACAGCTAGTATGTGGGGTTTTGTATACATTACTTTATAATCGTCACCATTGGGGCAGCCAATGGGGGATATGACCACAGTCACAGAAACGAGTCGAGTGACAAATACTGTGGGTAGTTGGTTGATATCTGGAAACATTGTAATCTCTCTTAATACTTTAAATTATAACAAACATGTCGTTTTAGCAAAATGAATGAACTCACCAGTATTTCCTGCTGACAAAACCTTTTTAAAACACGTGTCAGGTAATTACAGTAGATTGGAGTAAGAGATGGATACGGCACTGAAAGGCTTCAAGAAGTGGCTTATTTTATTAATTAAATCAAATTAAGAAATATTGTTTTATGTAATTGGGTTTATCCCTTATTAAAGCTACATTTGTAAAACATGGGTTTTATCCCATCTATTTAATAAATAAAATCCGGTGTTTTCTAAACTCTGATATTTTTCCTAACTCACGGTCCTGATGAAATTTCCGCTGCAATATTTTTTAAAAATCACCGGTACCACTTGGCTGTTCGCGGCTCCCGATTCCGTCCAGGGTGGGTCGGGGGTCGTGACATGAGATGTTCAGATCTCTATCTTGGGAAGCCAAAGCTAAGCCCAATACACTCGTTTAAGTGTAGATCCATAAAAAAAAAACAGAAGTTATGATGAAAAATATGACGCTTTTAGTAAAATAGAGAAGTTTTAGATGAAATCAAAGATAAACTCGTGAAAAATCGTTGTGATACTTGTAAAAATAATGATTCTTACTAGGGATGCAGAGAGAGAGCAGGTGGGGACTATTCTTGTGCAAATGGCAGCAAGTTGTGAATGAGGGAGTGAGTTGGGTATTTATAGAGTGGGAGGCTTAGGTTCTGTACGAAGGGTGCCTTCGTACGAAGCCGCCTGTTTCGTGCGAGTAATTCCCGTTTCGCGTGTCGGATGCTCGTTTGGTTGCGTTAGTTAGTTCGAGTACTTTAAGTGTTTTAGCGAGGTAATTAAGCGTTGAGTTGCGTTGCGTTTTAGCGTGATAAATCAAGTTGCGTGAGTGAGCGATTTAGTGTTTTAAGAGAGTGTCAAACACATATAACATATCTAACATTTAAACACACAAAAATATAAATAAATCCGCGTTTTGAGTTCTTGTTGAGTTTGCGTTACGATGAGCGTTTAAGTAAAGCATTTAAATGCGATAAATAAGCGATATAATATGCATTTAAAAATTTAGTTAACCCTTGGTAATCATCGAATCTCGGAGTACATGCGTTTACGCATGAAATAATGATAGGAATAGGAACAACCGAAAGTCAGGTTGTTACAGCCTCCCCTACTTTGTGAATTTCATCCAGAAATTAAGTAGTAGACGTAACAAAGAGTTGTGGATATTTAGCTTTCATATCACTTTCGAGTTCCCTAGTGAACTCGGCGCCGCGTTTGCCTTCCCATCTAACCTTCACTATGGAAATGCGACTACGTCGAAGTTACTTGGTTTCTCGATCCATGATTTCTACTGGCTTTTCCACAAAGTGCAGTGTCTCGTTTATTTGCAAGTCTTTAAGTGGTACATGAAGATTTTCTTCAGCTAGACACTTCTTGAGGTTTGAGACGTGGAAAGTCGGCTGCACGTTGCTGAGGTCAACCGGTAATTCGAGTCGGTAGGCCACTTTACCAACTCTTTCCAGAATCTTAAAGGGGCCCACGTATCGTGGCGCTTGTTTCCCTTTCTTGCCGAATCGGATCACCCCTTTCCAAGGTGAAACCTTTAAGAGGACGTGATCTCCAACTTCGAACTCTAGGGGCTTGCGGTGTTTATCGGCGTAGCTCTTTTGACGACTCTGAGTTCTTAGGAGATTGTCTCTTATTTGGAGAATCTTGCCTGTCGTTTCCTGTATTAACTCGGGACCGGTGATCTGTGCGTCTCTGATCTCGTGCCAAACAATAGGCGATCGATATCTTCTACTGTATAGTGCCTCAAAGGGTGCCATTTGTATACTAGCGTGATAACTGTTATTGTACGAAAATTCTATTAAGGATAAATGCGAATCCCAATTACCACCAAAATCTATAACGCACGAAAGAAGCATGTCTTCGAGGGTGCGGATCGTGTGCTTAGTCTGACCATCGGTTTGAGGATGGAATGCGGTACTGAGATTGAGAGTCGTACCGAGAGCGGATTGGAATGTCTCCCAGAGACGTGAGGTAAAACGACCATCGCGGTAAGAGATGATGTCACGAGGCGTCCCGTGTTGACAAATGACTTCGTCGGTATAGATTCGTGCTAATCGTTCAAAAACAAGTGTTCTTGTTAATTCTAAACAAACTATTTATGAAACTTTAACTTAACTAAACCATCCATGAGTTTTAGGGTTTCAAAGTCTTGAAAAACATGTTCTAAAACCATTCTTGTGCTTATTTAAAAGATCTTTATGTTTAAAATCATGTTTCATCATGGATCTTTCAAGATCCATGCTTAACATATTTGAATCTTTCATAAATAAGCTTCTTGATGAACCTTTTATAAACTTTTCATGGAGTTTAGTTTCAAAAGTTAACTTCACATAAACTTATTTACTTCAAGAACACAAAATCTTGCTTTAAAAATCATTTTTCAAGTTCACATAATGCTCTTTCAAGTTCATCTTCAAGTTTAACCATGGATCTTTCAAGATCCAAGCTTAAACATGTTAGATCTAAGCTTCTAACAGACTTTAACATGATAGATCTAAACATAAGCACAAGATTTAACAACAACAACTTCATCACAAACATCAAACATCACTAAAATCACTTAAAGTTTAGTTTCTTAGATGATGTAACTTGTACATAACATTAATATGAACTAAAATAGTGTTTAGAATGCTTACTACTAGTTCTATTGGCTAGGGAAGTGGCACAAAGAAGATGAAGATGAATAATGAAGAAGATAGGTGGTTAAAAGCTCCTTAGCAAGGTCCTTCCACTTTCACCACTTGTAGCTTCCTTAGATAACCTTCCTTCACCTTTGAATCACCTTAGAATGCCTTGTATGATGAAGAAAATGGATGGTGTAGTGTGGGTATGTATGGCCGTGGGTAAGGGAGAAGAAGGAGAGAAAGATGAAGTTTGTTGAATGTGAAAATGATCTTGTTTCATCATGTTAGGGTCTTTTAAAACATGTTTCAACACAAGATTACCCAATGGTTCAAGTGTCCAATATCTAGCCCACAAGATCAATATTTTAATGGAAAGGTGTGTGCGGTCCTCCTTGGGCCGGTTATGAATAAGGTTACATGTGTATATTGGAAGGTTTATGTAAGTTTAAGTGTGTTTATGTGTTTTTATGATTTTTAAGGTGTTTCATCACCAACACTAGCTTAATATCATAAAAACAATGCCTCTAGTCTAGTTTTGATGTTTTGGGTAGTGTCCGGTTATCCGTTCGGTTATCGGTTCATTAAAATTCTAAATTACGCAGTTTTACTAGATATGAAGCACCTTTTGTGACAGTTTTAATTCCCGACACTTTACAAGTTATTCTGGACACTAAAACATCAATTCTACAAAGTATTTTGGTGTTTAAATGCTGTTTTTACTGTTTTTCTGTTGCATTCTGAAGAATCCAGCATTTAAAGTGAGTTTCCAGTGTCTTTTAGTGCTTATTTTAGCTTCCGGAAAGTGTATATGTTAACCCTTGTATCCACATTTGGGTTTTAATGTGTTTTTGATGTTGGACCTACTCCTAGGCCCCAAATCTATTGTCTGACTGCTTTCTGCCGAAATGCTGACATAGCTTGTCTTACTAGTGAGTTTACTAGTCTTTCTGACGCAACGCTTAATGTAATTGCACAATGCAATATTTGAAGTATAAAACATGCATGAATTCTTACGTAAAGCAAGCAAACGCATAATGTTGACGTCTAAGCACATAATTACAAAAAATAATTAATAAATAAAGTAGTACAGAAATTACCGGTTTTGTGCCAGTTGTCATAGTCTCCCAGCATTAAAAGATTTTCATCCCGAAATTCAAGCTGAGTTATCTCTCGCAGGAGCTTCCTCGAATAGGTGGGGGTACTTGGCTTTAAACTGGTCTTCGCGTTCCCATGTGTACTCAGGTCCGTGCTTAGAGTTCCAACGTACTTTAACAAGTCTAATGCGACTCCTCCTTGTTTTCTGGATCTTCCAATCCATTACCTCAACAGGCTCTTTTGTAAATTGGAGTTTGTCGTCGATGTGTATCTCATCCGCTGGGATGACGACTGTTTCCTGGGTTGGACTCTTTTTGAGGTTTGACACATGGAACGTATCATGTACACCATTTAGTTCCTCCGGTAACTCTAGTTTGTACGCTACGGTACCAATATTTTCCAAGATATTGAACGGTCCAATGTACTGTGGATTCAAGTTTCCTCGTTTCTCGAACCTTGCTACACCCTTCCAAGGTGAGACCTTCAATAAAACTTTGTCTCCCACCTCGAAGTCTAAAGGTTTCCGTCTGTGATCGGCGTAGCACTTTTGTCGATCGCGAGCCGCCTTAATACGGTCTCAGATCTGCATGATTTTGTCAGTCGTTTCTTGAACACGTTCGGGACCAATCAGTTGTCTATCTCCGGTTTCAGCCCAACACAACGGTGAGTGACACTTGCGGTCATATAGAGCTTCTAAGTGTGTGGCTTTTATGCTCGTATGGTAGCTGTTATCATAGGAAAACTCGACCAAGGGTAGGTGAGTATCCCAGCTACCTCCTAGATCCATTACACATGCGCGAAGCATGTCTTCAAGAGTTTGTATAGTCTGTTTGCTCTGGTCGTCTGTTTGCGAATGGAAGGCCGTGCTCAGATCCAACTGAGATCCAAAGGCCCCTTGAAGGATTGCTAGATCCTTGATACGAAACATCCATCTATGTCTGAAATTAGCGAAATAGGAACTCCATGACGTGCCACAATTTCCTTAAGATACAGCTCAGCAAGCTTCCCAGTGCGATCTTTCTCCCGAATTGGTAGGAAGTGTGTAGACTTGGTTAATAGATCAACTATTACCCATATCATGTCATGCCCTCTAGGTGTCCTGGGCAACTTCATTATAAAGTCCATCGATATTTGTTGCCACTTCCATACGGGAATTTCAGGTTGTTGCAGTAGACCTGATGGTTTCTGATACTCGGCTTAACCTTAGCGCAGGTTAGGCATTTTCCAACGTATGCTGCAACGTCATTCTTGATATTTGGCCACCAATAGTATTCTTTCAAGTGTTGATACATTTTGTTCAATCCTGGGTGGATCGAGTATATTGACTTGTGAGCCTCATCAAAGATTACCTCTCGAACACCGCCAAAGAGCGGAAACCAAATGTGTCCCATAAAGTATAAGGTTCCCTCTTTGTTCGGCACCAATTGTTTCTCCATGCCTTGGATATATTCAGCTTTAAGGTTCTCCTCTTTGAGGGCTTCTTGTTGTGCATCATGAATGCATGACGTGATTCGAATCGTCATCTCCAGGGCTTGAACATTTAAGGTATTAACCCTTTCCTTTTGGCTCAAGGCGTTTCTACCACATTTGCCTTTCTAGGGTGGTACTTGATCTCACAGTCATAATCGTTCAGCAACTCAACCCAACATCACTGGCGCTTATTTAATTCCTTCTGATCAAATACGTGTTGTAAGCTCTTATGGTCTGTGAAGATCGTACAACGAGTACCATACAAATAATGTCGCCAAATCTTCAAGGCAAATACCACCATGCCTAGCTCCAGGTCGTGGGTGGTATAATTCTTCTCATGAACCTTAAATTGTCGTGATGCATAGGCGATGACCTTTTGGCGTTACATGAGCACGCAACACAAACCTTGACGCGAAGCGTCACAGTATACCACGAAATCTTCAGTGCCTTCGGGTAGAGATACTATCGGTGCATCTCATAGCTTGTCTTTGAGTAGTTGGAAGGCTTTTTCCTGCTTTTCTTCCCAGTCAAACTTCTTGTCCTTCTGTGTGAGAGAAGTTAGCGGTTGGGCAATTTTGGAGAAATTCTCAATAAATCGTCGGTAATACCCCGCTAATCCCAAAAACTGTCGCACCTCAGTCGGTGTCTTGGGGGATTCCCAATTCTTTATCGCTTCAATCTTTGACGGATCTACATGGATACCATTCTCGTTTACCACATGGCCAAGGAACTGTACCTCGCGAATCCAAAATTCGCACTTTGATAACTTTGCATAAAGCTTCTCTTTCTTTAGCAGTTCCAGAATGATTCTGAGATGTTGCTCGTGCTCTTCCTTTATTCGTGAATAGATCAGAATATCACCGATAAATACAATCACGAATTTATCGAGATATGGTTTGCATACACGGTTCATCAGATCCATAAATACAACAGGTGTGTTCATCAATCCAAATGGCATCACTAGGAACTCATAGTGCCTATAACGAGTTCTGAACATTGTCTACGGTATGCTCTCCTCCTGAATCTGCAACTGGTGATAGCCCGATCGAAGTTCAATCTTAGAGTAATAGCTCAATCCTTGTAACGGGTCGAATTGGTCGTCAATCCTCGGCAGTGGATACTGATTCTTAACAGTGAGCTTATTCAACTCTCTATAGTCAATGCACATCCACAAGATTCCATCCTTCTTCTTCACGAACAATACCGGAGCTTCCCAAGGCGAGAAGCTCGGCCTTATAAATCCTTTATCCAAGAACTCCTGGAGTTGTGTTTATAATTCTTGCATCTCGGATGGTGCAAGTCGATATGGTGCCTTGGCCACAGGAGCAGTGCCTGGAACCAAGTCAATATGGAATTCGACATGTCTTTGCAGAGGTAATCCTGGTAAGTCTTCGGGGAAGACTTCAGGGAAATCCTTTACCACAAGAATATCTTCAAGCTTCGGCTCCTCAACCTTCTTGTCTACCACGTACACCAGGAAGGAAACACATCCTTTTCGTAAGTATTTCTATGCCTTCATACAGTTGATGATAGGCAGAAGCGTGTCTCTTTACTCTCCATGCACTATGAGTGTTTCATCATTCGTAAGGGGAATGCAAATGATCTTCTCTTGACAAACGACTTCGGCTCTATTCTTGGATAGTCAATCCATGCCGACCACAATATCAGAGCTACCTAACTGGGCCGGCAAAAGATCAATGCTAAATCTTCGTTCACCAAGTTCCAATGTACATCCTCTAACAACTTCGCCCAAGTTTACCATCGGCTAGTTCTATGGAATAAGGGATATCTAACTTACTAGACTCAACCCCAAGGATACGTTTAAAATCCACATACATGAAACTATAATCGGCACCAGTGTCAAATAATATGGATGCAAAGTGATTGTTTACGAGAAACGTACCGGTGACCACATTAGGGTCCTCGTGAGCGTTCCTTTCTCCTATCATGAATGCTCGAGCTTGAGCATTGTTTTCTTTCAGGCAGTCTTTCTTGAAGTTCTCTTTACTACCACAACCAAAACATCCTTTGTTTTGCCCATTTCAATTTCGTTTTCTAGCACCGTTGTCATTATGATTACCATTTCCGTTTCCAGCACCATTTCCATTCCTATTTCCATTACCATTTCCATTACGACCTCCAATCCCTTTTCCCCAACAATCCTCAGTACGGTGACCCGATTTCCCGCATTTCTCGCATCTCCTAATGCGACAATTTCCCACGTGATGAAACTTGCATCGGTCACATTTGGGTAGAGTGCCCTGGTACCTCTTAGCTCTCGAATCATTTGATGCCACAAATATTTTTGCCACTTTAGACGGGTTATGCTTCTTGCTATTGGAACCTTTGTTGTTGCTGCTGGTCGATTGATTCTGATTTGAATGTTTTCTCTTCTTGTCACTAGATGATTCAGCATGCGTCTCAGTTTTCTCAGTAGTCTTTAACGATAACTTCTTCATGCGAACAACGTCCTCAGTAAGGCTGATAGCCAGAGTTACAGCCTGAGTGATTGTTGTAGGTTCTTCTACAGTCACCAAACTGCGAAACTCTGGAGCCAATCTCCAGATGTAGTGCTCAATGCGCTTAAATTCAGGAGTCACCAATTAGGGGATCACTCTCGAGAGATCATGGAGTCTTTGAGTATAACCAACAATGTCCATACCAACCATGGATAGATTTCAGAACTCAGTCTCCAGCTTTTGGATTTCAGCACGTGAGCAATACTTTTCCCTTATTCGTTCCTTCAAATCGTCCCATGACATACCGTAAGCGGCATCATTACCCAGAGTTTGGACTTGTAAGTTCCACCAAGTCAAAGCTACATCGACAAATAACCCAGTAACAAAGGTACCTTTTGATCCGTGGTGCACTTGCTCATTCGGATCGTGGAATCAGTTTTCTCCATCCAGCGCATGAAAGCCACTGCATCCCCAGTGCCGTCGTAATTCAGGGACTAAATTCGACAAACTACCAAAGTATGCCAATTCGTACTGTAACAAACATTCCAAAACTTGATCATAAGTAAAATATGCCCTAAATATCATTTACATAGCTTAGAAATAGGCTTTAAGGTGTTTGGTGCGCAAAAATAAACTTCTTGGTCACTCAGGGACTAAAAGCGTCAAAAAGTGCATAAGTTTACATTTTCGCGCATATCTTACGTTTTGAATACATCCGAACATCCAAAAATTTATGTAATCATTAAAATATTTTATTTTAGTGATTGGCATGATAAAAATCCATTCGTCGCATCATTTGGATCGTTTTTCGTGTTCGTTCGTGTTTCGTCGTAATTAACCGAATAACGTGATCGCACGGCCAAACGAACCGACATCCGACATATTTGTGAGCATGTTTCATGTCCCTTATGTTTAGGCATCATTGTAGAGCCTTGAAAATAGCTTAACGGGCCTCAAACCTGTCAAAACGGGGCTTAAAAGCATGCAGGGACTGAAACAACAACTTTTGAAACTTGTTTGCTGAACTGGGGTTTCAGGCGGCCAGCGTAAACCCCTGCCTGTCTCTTACACGGCCGGTGTAAAACTTGCAGATCAGCAAAACTGATTTCCAGCCATTTCCAGCTGTTCCCCATGGTTGCAAATGGTTTTTGAAGTTCCTATGGGCTGGTTTTGAGTGCCCAAGGTATTACAAATCAGGGGAGTGTAAGGTTGAGATCAAAGCTCGGTTTTCGATAAACGATCTTAACGGCTCTCCGAACACTATATATACCCCATCCCATTTCACTTCAAAACTCACATTTGATCTGATGGTTCTCTAAGTTGAAGTGCTTTCACTTCATACCTGAGAATAATCGGGTCAAACTTCCGTTCTTGGACCTTTTGTAACTCCTCTTTCGTTCTTTTACGCGTTTTTAGCATGAAAGTCAAACTTTGTCTGACTTTCTGCATTGACTAGTTTATGGTTAACACGAAGTTCATTGAACTTCATAACGTGAGCGTAATCACGATGGTTTTAGTCTCTTATGAATATACCTACTGATTACCACGTTCTCTAGGCTTAGTGGTGAGTCGTAGTTTAGGCCAAAATACGTATTCTTGCGTATTTTGTAACCAAACTACTTTTAGGTATCAAAACCATTTGTTTTGATATCAAACCTCTTTTCAAACCTCGTTAAACATGTTTAGCTCGTCACTTTAGGTTTAGTGCTTATGTAGGGTCGTAAGGTAAGCGGTCTAAACAACCGCTTATACTTTCAAACCCGACCCGTTTGGTCGATCATTAGGATCCGACCAAACACATTAGGTGACCATAGTTGCATAGGGAATAACCTTCCGAGGTTATACCTTATGGTCACTTCGTTTAAGTAGTTGCATGATAGGTAGTTTATATGCCTTAGGTAAATGACCAAAATGCCCATTTTACGCCAAAATTCATTTTAAGCATATGTAACATAATTTTTGACATCTAAACTGATTTGGAAACAATATTAGACATGTTAAGGCATATTTTACTTGTCTTAGGACTAGTTAGGCGGTCCAAACGCGTTTTACGCGAACGACGCGTTAAAGTAGCATAAGCTACCTAAACGGGTCGTAGTGGGTCATAAGCACTTAGGATAGGTTCCGTTTTAGAATATTGGCTTTGTTAAACCATATCACATAAGTTCCAATACTCATTTGGTTTACGAAACCACATTCTATCCCATCCACCGATTAGGTCCGTTTATTAACATAGTTACCTATATTAGGTGCCGTTTGATTCCGTGATCTTTCTAGCATTGCTTGGTGGTTATCTAAAGACTATTGAGCAATCTCAAGTGAGTACATAGACCCCTCTTTTACTGTTTTTCAAACGTTTTGGGGTGAAACACACGTGCCTACTTGTTACTTTCGTGTTTCCATGTTTTCATATCATATACTTGCTATGTTCATTAGTACATTATTAGTACATGATATCATTATGTTTTTGCTTTGTATGTCCATTTGTTGCATACTTAGTACATCATTTTACATTACAATTTATGCTATGTATGTTCATTTAGTTCATACTTAGTACATTGTTTTTACATTTCATTTCATTCTATGTATGTCCATTTAGTGCATACTTAGTACATTGTTTTACATTTCATTTCATGCTATGTATGTTCGTTTAGTTCATACTTAGTACATTGCTTTACATTTCATTTCATGCTATGTATGTCCATTTAGTGCATACTTAGTACATTATTTTCATTTACATTTCATGCTATGTATGTCCATTTGTTGCATACTTAGTACATTATTTTCATAAAACATGCTTACATTTTGGTACAACATTTGGTTTGTTTAAATGGCTAAAAAATACATTCATTAACATTAGCTACGCCGTTCGTTAGTAGGTAGTGGTACCATAGAAATTGACAACTCCCGTTCCTGACATCCTAGGTATGTTTGGATGAAAGGAATGACCGAATTCGATAAACATAACTCAGATAAATCTTTAATTCGTTTAAGGGTTTATCGCCACAGTCTCAAGGCTTGAATGTATGCACTTTCACAATACCGCATAGATGTTTGTATCAGTAAAGCATGCATTATTCTACAAAACATAAACTTTGATTATAATTTATCAATTGCATTGTTTTGTACATTTCTTCCTTATAGGGTCGAGTAAATGCTTTTAATCAATAAAGGATTTTTATTCACTCTAGATTACATTTGTTTACACAATAACATTTCAACATTTGTTTAAAACATTACATTTAGTTATACATGAACATTTTTACACTGGTGGTTTGTTTGGGTAAGTGATTTAAGTAATGAGGCGTGTGTAATATGATAAAATCATGGTGGATACGCCGCTGGTACTTCCTATATATAAGTGCTTTTATGATATTACATATCGTAGCGTTATTTAAACCATTTCAATTTTGACAAATTACATTTTACACAATTAACATATCTTTACAAAACAATGTTTTACAAATAATACATTTTATACAAAAACATTTTACAAGGTGCATGACTACTTTTGATAAACATTTTCTTTAAACTTACAAGTCATGAATCCTAAATCAATAAAACCTATGTATCTCACATGCATTTTTATGCTAACGTACCTATTTTCACATGTGTTTCAGGAAATGATGCATAGGATTGATCAAGATACATTTAGGCAGACTCGGGCCTTAGTGACAATAAAAGATGCAAGACTAGTTAATTATGTTATGCTTCCTTGTTGTTAAGACGTTGTAACTCTTTTGATCAATAAAACAAAATTTCAAATTTCCATGTGTTACGAAACAATGATTCTGTTACAACACTCCCCGACGTTTCCACCACGATTTGTTGTTTTACGTGGTCGGGGTGTGACAGAAGAGTTGGTATCAGAGCTCATGGTTATAGGGAATTAGGTTATTAGTAATGCTTTGAACTAGTCTATAACCTTCCAAGGACCCTAACGCGAGTTTACTTGCGTTTAGTCATAAAACAATACCGTCACCTATCCTTAGGCGACAACCACAACAAGAACACAAATTTCAAAACTGCTTTGAAAAACTAATCATCTGTTCTAGGATGATTTATTACAAGGTTTTTGTAGGATCGCGTGCTTACCCGAACGAGTCAATCGGAGGCGTTCTAATCCGTTTCAGGTGCGGAATAACAAGAAACGAACACGAATAACAGCTTGTTATACTAAATCTTGCCTTGTATATTGATTTCACACTGATTACAAGTCAATCGCCACTTCGGCAGCAGTTCGTTACCGGAAACAAGACTTTCTCTACAACTGATTTCGCTCATGGAGTATATATAGGGTTGGTGATTTCGCTTATGTGAACATGTTCACAAAAGCGAAATCACTCATGACATAAAAGCGAAATCACTTGTACAAATAAGCGAAATCATAAAGTCCTAAAAAACGAAATCACCTAAAAGTCAAATTACAAATTATAACAATCTGATTTCGTGAAATGCTTTTGTCTTTTGTGATGATGATGTCATTGATGAAGTCATCATGACATCATGCTTGACCAACACCGCAACGAACCCGAGACTCGATGTAAGACGAAGTCGGCAGATGAATGCACTAACAGACTCCCCCTCAGATGCTGACGAGTCTTAAGTGTCGAGTCTTCTCAAACTTCAGTCTTTATCAGTCTTTGGGCTTCCTACGGGATCTCTATCAGGCTCTATCCTATCTCCAATTCTCTTTCAAGATCTCTGGCTCCTAGCTCTTGCATCTTCAGACACTCTTTCTCTAACAGACTCCCCCTCAACTTGTACTGGGATCGTAGTCTGGCTTTCACAGGTTCAAGTATCGTAACCTGATTCACCTGCATATTCTCTACCCAAAACATAAGTTTCATAAAAGATAAGATATAACAAATTTAGAAACTTTGCTAAACTCTTGAAGACACAACCCTGAATATAAAGATTTATCATGTCAATTTTTGATGAACCACATGAATATATATCATTTTCATTTCAAACATTTTTTTTTAAACAAACTTTCCCAAACCTGTTCGTCATGTTCAGCACTCGGAATTTTGAAAATCAGCATTTCAACATCAGTTGTCTAAAACCTTTTTGAATTTTTCAAAATTTATGCTAAAACATACCGAAATTTTTTTTGGATTTTTTATATAACAGAAATGAAATGCAGAAATGAAATATTTACATACAATATTTTTGTGAGTTTGCGTAAGAGGATCATATCAGTTTTTGAGACAAATCACCAACACCGTTAAGCTTTATACATTTTAAGTTCTAAACGATTCACTTAGATTGTCAGTATACTGATCCACTTAAATTTTCACACAAAGTTCAATTGTTTCGAGATACGAGATTAATGTCTTAAGCACTTAAACTTATTCGCGTGTCCCACCTCAGAATATACTCCCGTATCCAGATCCCAATATTCAGTCTTACAGGTGATTATGACACAAATGATATCTGTAGGGGTTAATAAATTATGAAGAATCATGAGAGCTCAGGTCAGAACTACCGTTCAGCAGAGAGATCATGATTCAACTTTTGGGTGTGTCCCCTTTAGAGGATCTTTTTTACAACAGCATTGCTAAGCAATTTTATTGTCTTATCATAAATGCTGAGGGTGATGCTATGTTTCAAGCATTGCGGAAAGTATTATTCGAGGACTAGGTCAGAACTTCCATTCAGCAGAAGTCCAGGAATAATACCCCAGATATCACTGAGTATAAAGACCTAGTATATTAGAAAAAGGAATCTTTCAAACGAGATTTCGGGGGTTACCCATATATCCGAGAGGTGTTACCCACGAATTAAGCAAGTTTGAATTTAGGTTTATATCTCGTCACAATCTATTAAATGTGCAAAAACCTACTGACACATCATCAGTGAGATCGTTTATCACTTTATAACTCTTCATTTCTTTAGCATGCCGTGATCGTCCATTGATGTACTATCATTTCCTCTTTTATACAACAAAACTCATTTTTCATTTTATCATGTTTTTGGCTTTTTTGAAAAATTTTCTAATGTTTTTGGATTTTCTGAAAATTTTTTACTCCCCCTAAAATGCAAACACATTTTAGGAAATTTGAAAACAAACTATACAAGAAAGTGACAACTGATATCAAATCGCTTCAAATCGCCATCCACTTAGCATAAACAATCAGAACTCCCCCTCACAACAAACTATTTTCCCATTGTGATTTCAAAACACTTAAGTTTGTTTTAATCAAATGGTTTTTCCGGAAAATTAGTTTGCTTGATTTTACCACTTGTAGGTTAGGGGTTTATCACTTTGTTCATCAAATACCATTTCTAAGTATGGTCCAATCAAGTTCAACTTAATGACCTTGATTAACCACTTATCAATGAAAACCTTCTTCAACCACTTACAGGTTCATTTCACCAACCATAACCACTTGCACAACAAAATATAACAATTTAAATATACCCCCTGTACTTTACCAACTGTACCACTTGTAAGATCATATGCTAAGACAGATGCCGATACCTGCTCCACTCTTACCAACCTGGGAGCTCCGGCAAGTCCAGATTTTTACTCAAACATTATGTCCACCCAAGCCTCACCAGCCTTGGGTGATTTTGGAACACATCTATCCCACCAACATTTTGATTTGTAAAATTCTTTGGCACCTTTTACCTTTCTATCCACCATCTTACCGAAAATATGTTTGACTTTCCCATTGAAAGCCTTCTCAACATCAAATTCTCCCTTATCAGCGAAGAATTGATTTGAGATCTCAACCTTCCCAACTTTCGACTTCCAATTTTCCTTTGACAATGGAGGAAAATTCTCATCGTTCATCTCAGGAACGGAATTAACAACCTTTTTCTCAACAGATGACTCCTCTGATTTTATGGAATCAAATTCATTGTCAGAATTACCCGCAGATTTAACCACCCACTTTTGTTTACTCAAATCACCTCTTCTTTTGTAAAAACTTTTTGAACTTTCTCCTTCCTCAGAAGTAGAATTTTCAAACTTTTTAACAATTTTTACAGGTTGTTCTTTCTTATCAACACAAGTCTTTCTCAAAACTGATTTAGAAGAAACTCCCTGTTTTTGGTAGTTGGTCTTGGGATAATTCCAAGCTATGTGTCCAACTTCCTGGCATTTGAAACAGGTTCTTCTGTCAACTCTTTCAGCAAACCTTTTCACATTCTTCTTCACTTCAGCAAGAAACTCTTGATTCGACTGTTTCCAGAATGGTTTCTTCTGCTCATCTTCACAACTTCCTACTGAAACAAATTTTGTTTTTGGTTTATAAGTTTTCTGATTTTTATAATTTTCTGATGAATTAAAACCAAGACCTTTCTTTTTGAGATTTCTGTTGTAGTTTGGTTTCTTTCGATAACCAGAACCATAACTGTAACCCTTTTTCTTGTTCAATCTCTGTTGAACTCTTGAAGTGTACTTTTTAGGTTTTTCAGCAAGATTTAAATCTTTTATTTCAGAAATATTAATTTCTGTTAATTTGAAAACCTGTTTGATCATTTCAGTTTTGACACTTCTTATTGGAAATTCCTCATCAGAATATAATTTGTCTGAATCAAACAAAGTATATGCCACTTTGATTGACCCGTCATTCAAATTAGATTTTGATAACAGGAATTCTCTATTGTAAACCCTGTTAACCGGTGAACTCGGACTCTTTTCTGATGAACTCGGACTATCAGACTCAGACTCCGGTTTTGACTCTTCATCCGTATCTAACACCTGATCGACAACTTTCTTTACTAACTCAGACTCATGATCAGTGTCAGACGCTGTGAATGTAACATCAATATTGTCTGGTAATTCATCAATGATTTCAGACTTTAACTTGATGTTGACTGCCTTTTTTAGACGCTCCTCATTAGAATTCCTGGGAGAATAACTTTCATGGATCGGGGGCGGACACCTGTTATACTTGACACTTGGTTTCTTACCAGTATCAGTATCTTCAGTCTTTTTATCCATGAACGCTTCCAGACCTGCAACAGTAGGATAAACACGATCAATCAGATAATCACATGTTGTATAACTCAATAGTAATCGTTTAATCCTTTCACTCTCAATTTTCTCAAGTTCCAACTCCTTCTTCAGATTAGCACAATCTTCAATATAATCATTGATGACGCTCTGCTTTGTCATTAAAGTTGCACTCATTTTATCCATTGCTTTTTCAATTTCTGTATTCGTCTTTTTCAGACGATCAACTGTGTTGTTGAGCACATCATATGACTTGTTTACATACTTCACATCAGACAATAAATCTTCTTTAATCTTTTCCAACTCAGCAATCTTCTTATCTTTCTCTTCACCAGCTTTGCAAGATTCTGAACACTTCAAACATGGTTTTTCAACTTCAACCACTTTTTCAATTAGCTTTTCAACCTCAACAATCTTCTCTATTTCGACCAATTTTTCAACTTCGACTATTTTCTCTACCACTTTCTCCACTTCAACAATTTTTTCTATTGCATTTTCAGTCACTGCTTCAACTTTTGTTTCTCCAACTTCTGTCTTCGCCTTTTCATTAGCAAGTAACTTTGCTGCTTCCAGTTCCCTCTTTAACCGGGCAATCTTCTTCTGATTCAGCATCTCAACTTTATCTGCATAGAAAAAATTAAAACTGTCAGGCTCAATGCTTTTTCTACATTTGTTAAGATATTCTTCCTCATCATCGGTATCTACATCGCTTCCAAGATCTGGAAAAATCGGGATTCTTTTCTCACTAGTCTCATTTTCACCCTGAATTCTTGCAACACAAGCTGAACCAGGTATGTATTTGTCCCAACTAAATCCTTCAGCAACAAATTCATCATCTTGATGGATAAGTAAAGCTTTCTTCTTTCCATCTTCAATAGCATGAGCATGTGTAATTTGTGGTTGTTGAGCAATCTGATGAAAAATTGATTTCTGATAATAGTTGTTCTTTTCTTGATTCCCGGTTGCTTCTTTGCTTTTGCACTCTCTTTTAAAGTGTCCTTTTCCTTTGCAATGGAAACAGGTAACTTTTGATTTGTCAAAACCCAACTGAGAAGTAGCCATTCCTCGAAATTCATCTCTGCCAGTAATTTCTTGAAACTTTTCAGCTCTTCTCCAAGCACTCGCTAAGCACCATTTGATATCCATCAATTCAAGTTCTTCAGCACCAATTTGGTCGTAATCTTCTTTGGTAAGCATCGGATTCCCAATCTTCCCACCGATCAAACTTTCGTAAGATTCTAACATAGTAACCAGTGATGCCATGTGTTGCTTGGCAACTTCCGGAGACAAATTCTGGCCATTTTGAATGTTTAAGGTAACATTGCACTGAAGGTTTGTAGAATTCTGTTGTTGAGGACTTGATGTTGTAAAGTTTGGATCAAAACTTGAATACGAGGATGAAGATCCACCACTTTGTGTCACATTACTACCTTTTGTTCCAGACGAACTATCAGCACTAAAACCAGTTTGGATCTTTGGGCTAGGGCCGGGGGTAGCCTCAAATTTGTTCCCTCTGTAATACAAACTGACATCTTGTTTGGCATTTGGATTTGTCATGATAGCCGTTTTCTGAATATCCAACTCATGCTCTTCAATCCTCTGAATAAACTGAGCCAAATTCATATTTTCAGACTTTCTTGTATGTTTTAAGATCAGCAAATACGTTCCCCATTTCTGCTGTGGTAATGCTTCAGCAAGTTTATCGACCCACTCATCATCCTCTTTCTCAATGTTAAATCTTTTCATTTCCAAGACTAGATGACAATATCTATCAATGGTATGCTTTGTAGTTTCATGATCGAAAGCTGAAAACATATCAAATGATTTTTTCAGTAAAGCCTTTCTGTTCTTGATCATATCTGCGCTTCCTTGGAATTTCTGAATCAATGCTTCCCAAATTGATTTAGCTGTACCATTATGTTGGAGCAAAACAAATATATCTTCTTTTATTGCTTGCTGAAGAATACTGATCATCATTTTCTCACTTGTAAATTTTAATTTGTCACTCTTTGAGTAGTCCTCAATTGCTTTTTCCATCCCACGGTTATTCTTTGGTTTCTCATAGTCTTTCAACAATGAACACCATGCATCAAACTTGTAAGCTTGTACCCAGTTCTCAAATTGATTCTGCCATCCTTTAAATTCTTCAATGTACATAAGCTTTGGTGGTTTTTGGTGAGTCCCTGTTTCATTTTCACTGTATAAATTTTCGGCAGCTGTGACCGGAGCAACTGGTGTGGCAAACGCATTGTAGAATTACTCTTCCATGTCTTTGGCAAATACCTTGTATATTAAAACAAAAACAAATGATCAGTTTAAACGAATTAAAAATGTGAACGCGTGTAACGGTTGAACCAGTTTAGAACACGTGTCGAAAATTCGCGGACTCGTTTCAATGTTGTTCGAGTAAACACACTGAATGACAAGACTTGATCGGAACGAAATGGATTCAAATGGGCTTTCACAAATTTAGACAAATTGATTTGAGCCGGTACTCTTGCGTTAAAAGCTGATTGGGCTGAGACTTGATCCGTTAAAATGAACTGTCTTGATACACTTTTTGGGCTTGGTAAATGAATAACTTGGGCCGAAAACCTTTGAAAACAAACACTAATAAAGTATTGTAAGCGTATGATGGGCTTGTCAACATATGATCCGTGTAAAATCTATGTGATGGGCTTGTCAACATATGAGCCGTGTAAAATCTAAGTGATGGGCTTGTCAACATATGAGCCGTGTAAAACAAATGATAGGCTTGTCAACATATACACATGCAACCTTGTACAATCACAATATCCCATTAACTTTTTAAGAGAACCTCACATGCAACCTTGAACTGGCCAACTCGATGCACTTTATAACATGCAATTCTAGAATAACTCTTGAATTCTAGTCCCAAAGTAATGATACCTCTAAAACTTTCACATGGCAGACAAAACACTTTATCAAAACAAACTGATTGGACCTCTCATGTAAAGTGGGCGGTTTTTTTTTTTAATTTTTCTCACAATGTGATTTGACCAAACAATCCACTTATCTAAAACTAATACAATACTATGATTGTGCAAATTTATTAATTGACACTATCTTCACATGCATATCAATTTACGAGACCTGACAAATCACATGCACACATAACCCAATCAACTGACAACCTTGTTTTACGTTTTTCAAAATCAGTGTCACATAAGCGAAATTATGATATCAGGGTGACAGAAAAGCGAAATCAGGATTATGTATGACACATAAGCGAAATCAGGGTTAACTTGTGGTCATAAAAGCGAAATCAGAGATCTATGGATGACAAATGAGCGAAATCAGGTGGTCATAAAGACGAAATCAGCAAATGTCCATAAAAGCGGAATCACTTCGGGATGCATTTTGGTCCATTTTTAGTCCGAATTTCAGTCCAAAACTTTCCAGGATTTGTTATTGTCCAATTTTCTATGATCTGTGAAATTTTGGTCCGATTCTAACCGTGAAATCTTCTCGAACTAATGAAAGAAGGTGTAGAAGTTAGAAATTGAGATGAAAACAAGCTGATATAAGCAGAACTCCTCGTCCTGAGCTCTGATACCACTTGTAGGATCGCGTGCTGACCCGAACGAGTCAATCGGAGGCGTTCTAATCCGTTTCAGGTGCGGAATAACAAGAAACGAAGACGAATAACAGCTTGTTATACTAAATCTTGCCTTGTATATTGATTTCACACTGATTACATGTCAATCGGCACTTCGGCAGTAGTTCGTTACCGGAAACAAGACTTTCTCTACAACTGATTTCGCTCATGGAGTATATATAGGGTTGGTGATTTCGCTTATGTGAACATGTTCACAAAAGCGAAATCACTCACGACATAAAAGCGAAATCACTTGTACAACAAATAAGCGAAATCATAAAGTCCTAAAAAACGAAATCACCTAAAAGTCAAATTACAAATTATAACAATCTGATTTCGTGAAATGCTTTTGTCTTTTGTGATGATGATGTCATTGATGATGTCATCTTGATGATGTCATCATGACATCATGCTTGACCAACACCGCAACGAACCCGAGACTCGATGTAAGACGAAGTCGGCAGATGAATGCACTAACAGTTTTGAACCCTCTAAGTTTTCAAAATCTCAAAGTTTGGGTCTTATAATGTGAATACGTGCAAACTGGAAGGGTGAATGCCTGTACTCCGAGTTTTCTGTCTAAGTCTAGAGTGTTCGTACAAATCCGCAGTATCAGACCAGTCACTCTTACCTAGGAACTCTTGGGGTGAGTGTTCACTTATAGGCAAGCATGTCTTCAGTGATACATTAATATGACCTGTTTACTTTGATTTGTCACCGTCTCATTTGTTTGCCTTAGGTAACAAACAAATGATCGCAATTTTATGCATTGCTATTCTGTTTTGTTTATCTGATAACATTTCACTTGTTTCTTCCTATGTCTTTCACTTCCTCCAGAATGTCTCTTCATAGCAGCGACACTCAAATGTCCGAGCAAACTGCCAAATTTGCCCAGCAAATAGGCGAGGTAATCCTGAAGTCTGTGGATTTAGGTGTCGCCATGTCTCGTCTCAATAATGAAGTCAACCAAGAAGCATCGAAAGAAGCAGAAGCCAAGCCTTCGAAAAAGTAAAGGATGCGAAAGGCTTCAAAGAAACCTGCAGCCGTTGCACCAAATCAAGCGGGACCTAGCCAAGTGGCAACACCACCAGCCAGGAAGCCGTACTTGGGAGCTGCCCCATGGTGCAATCAATGCAACCGTCATCATTCAAATCAGATACCCTGCTTCAAATGTACCCATTGTGGACGATGGGGACATTTCGTTGACATGCTTTGCTATTCAAGACAAAGCTGTTGCAAACCTTGCTGCTGCTCAACCTCCTGCCAGGAAACCTTATGCCGGTACTGCACTGATGTGCAGCAAGTGTAATGCACCTCACCGAGCTTACCTGCAGTGTCGTCTGTGTGCATCATGTGGACGACTCGGTCACCTGGAAAATGCTTGTCAATTCAACCCAATCCAAGGTGGTCCAAACCAACCCCAAGTCAACCCTGCTTAAGCTCGTTTACCATCTGGTACTTGGTACAACTACGGCGAGACGAGCTAGTTCAGGAACAAGTGATCAGAGATTGTCAATGCAAATCTGACCCGCGGATAAGCATTTGGCTGAGTATAAGATGTTGCTGTTTTAATCTTATGCTTTTGTTTCTTTGTTTTTCTTGTAATGGGAAACAATCAGTTTTGTTTATAAATAAATTGTTGTTCACAATTCTGATGTACAAGTGTTGTTACATCTGTGTATGGCATTTCCCTATGATACCTACATCAATGAACTATGTTCTTTAAACGAACTACTCTTGTGATTCTCCCATTCTCGTGTTTGCTCATGATTTCCTAAAAAATTTTAAGTACTCGTTTCATTCTAAGAGACGAAGTACAGGAAACAAAGCGACATTATGAGTAATCGTGCTTTTTGCACATCTGTGCCTTTGAATCCTTGGTTAGATAACTAAGGGTATTCCTCAATCTCATACCCATTACATTCTGATTTTCATAACAACATGCATAGCATAAATTTTCAAAACAACCTTCATGATTTCAAAATATTTCATATAGTTCGAAAACAATTTTAACACAGTATATTTATGTAATATATCAAATGCATGATTTCAAAAGCATTATCTATGTTTTCAAAAACAACCTTCATGATTTCAAAATATTTCATATAGTTTGAAAACAATTTTAACACAGTATATTTATGTAATATATCAAATGCATGATTTCAAAAGCATTGTCTATGTTTCAAAAACAACCTTCATGATTTCAAAATATTTCATATAGTTTGAAAACAATTTTAACACAGTATATTTATGTAATGTATCAAATGCATGATTTCAAAAGCATTATCTATGTTTTCAAAAACAACCTTCATGATTTCAAAATATTTCATATAGTTTGAAAACAATTTTAACACAGTATATTTATGTAATATATCAAATGCATGATTTCAAAAGCATTGTCTATGTTTCAAAAACAGCCTTCATGATTTCAAAATATTTCATATAGTTTGAAAACAATTTTAACACAGTATATTTATGTAATATATCAAATGCATGATTTCAAAAGCATTATCTATGTTTTCAAAAACAACCTTCATGATTTTAAAATATTTCATATAGTTTGAAAACAATTTTAACACAGTATATTTATGTAATATACCAAATGCATGATTTCAAAAGCATTGTCTATGTTTCAAAAACAACCTTCATGATTTCAAAATGTTCTATATAGTTTGAAAACATTTTTTTAGCATAGTATATTTACTTAATATATCAAGTGCATGATTTCAAAAGCATCATTCATGTTTTCCAAAAACCTTATACATAATTTCAAAATTCATCTCGCATGATTTTAAAACATTTTATAAATATACTTATCTAATATACCTACTTTATGATTTCAAAAGTATTATGTAAGGCTTCAAAAACATTAAACACATTTAAAAAAGAACCCCATGCATAGTTTTCAAAAACGTTTTCCCATATATTGACTTAACCTTCAAAATCTGCTTCATGTGTCGCCTTGGCATATCTAGCATCTCAATTTCATGAGCATTTTTACCTCATGTTTCGACTTAAGCACGTCTAGTGCAAAGTTCTGAAATGCCTCCCACTTTTCAAATCACAAAATCCATATGGGATCTTCTTACCTTCACAATTAGATCCTTGTAGATGATTATCGTTCAAAATCAGAGTCCTTCATTGGATTCCTTATATGCCTTAATTCGAACATTTCGATTCCTTATAATCGAAATCGAATTTTCTTTTAAGATCTTCCTATCTTTATAGTTAGATTCTTGGAAATATTTAAAGTGCAAATCAAAATCCACGAATTGGATACCTGGTGTGCTTTAAATTCATGTGCAAAATTAACAAAATTAAAGATCAAGATAAACAATTTTGTGGTTATGTGATTATGTGTTATATGTTTTCTTTTATGTTTTGTGTTTTCTTTTGTGTTTTTGTTTTCATTATCCAA
Organism: Helianthus tuberosus; assembly: GCA_030545235.1. Taxonomy (NCBI): domain Eukaryota; kingdom Viridiplantae; phylum Streptophyta; class Magnoliopsida; order Asterales; family Asteraceae; genus Helianthus; species Helianthus tuberosus. The sequence continues at coordinate 44,495,209 of CM060400.1, forward strand.
ATCCTCGTAGAATCTTCCGTATCTTCATGTGAATGATTCATAGTTGGATATCCAAAGGAACTACCCTAAATCCTTAATGGGCTTCTACGTAATCGTTAAGACCATTGGATTATATGGTACCATTCCATCTTTCAAAGAGACCCCTTTGAGTGGTCTAAGTCAAGATATTGATTCAGAATCTGGTTAAGAATGATGTCACACCCCGACCATGTATAACATACAAAACGTGGCGGAAAACGTCGGGGAGTGTTGAAACAGAATTAATTGTTTCATAACCATGGCATACAAAGTTGTATTTATTTATCAACATAAGAGTTACATTGTTTTGAACAGGAATCAAAGAGTTTATAACATAATTAAACTAAGTCTATCTTCGTTTTATGTCTCTAAGGCACAGGTCCGCCCTAGTGTCACGATCATCATCCTATGGAAAAGCTCCTGAAAACACATGTGAAAATAGGTACGTCAGCATAAAAATGCTTGTGAGATACATAGGTTTGTGAAAAATAGGATTCATGACTTATGTTTAAGAAATTGTTTAACAAAAGTCAGTCATGAACCTTGTAAATTGTTTTGTTTTGTAAATCATACAAAAAGCGATGATATGTATAAATAAGAGAATGATGTAAGGTTAAATGAATAACCAAGTAAAATGAGTTTGTATAAGATAAGTTGTTTTGTAAATCAATGTCTTGTGAAAATAAGTTGTTTATGTAAAACGTAATATGTCAAATATTGAAATGATTTAAGTAACGCTACGACATGTAATATCATACAAACACTTGTTTATAGGAAGTACCAGCGGCGCATCCACCATGTTTGTATCATATTACACACGCCTCGTTACTCAAATCACTTACTCAAACCAACCATCAATGTAAATTGTTTATGTATAAATGAATTGTCATGTGTTAATGTGTAAACCATATCGAAATGTTTATGTCCAATGTAAACCACTAAATGTGTATATCAATGTCAAAATGTTTATTTTTAATGTAGATCATGTAATGTGTACCCCAAAAATATCATGTATGGTAAGTGAAATATATCAACTAAACCATATGTAAAATGCACAAAAACAAGGTATTTGAAGTAAAACATGGTTTAAATCAAAGTTATGTTTTGTGGAACAAATGCATGCTATACTGATACAAACATTTATACGGTATTGTGAAAATGCATACATCCAAGCCTTGTGACTGTGGCGATAAACCCTTAAACAAATTAAAGGTTTATCTAAGTTATGTGTATCGAATTCGGTCATTCCTTTCATCCAAACGAACCTAGGATGTCCGGAACGGGAGTTGTCAATTCCTATGGTACCACTACCTACTAACGAACGGCGTAGCTAATGTTAATGAATGTATTGTTCCATGTTAAACAAACCAAATGTCATACCAAAATGAAAGCATGTGATGTAAACAATTGTACTAAGTATGCACACAATGGGCATACATAGCATGAGATGTAATGTAAAATAATGTACTAAGTATGCACACAATGGGCATATATAGCATGAAATGTAATGTAAAACAATGTACTAAGTATGCACACAATGGGCATATATAGCATGAAATGTAATGTAAAACAATGTACTAAGTACGCACACAATGGGCATACATAGCATGAAATGTAATGAAATCATGTACTATAATGTACTAACGAACATATCAGGCATATGATATGAAAACATGGAAGCATGAAAGTAACAAGTAGGCACATGTGTTTCACCCCAAAATGTTTGGAAAACAGTAAAAGAGGGGTCTATGTACTCACTTGAGATTGCTCAGAAGTCCTAAGATAACCACCAAGCAATGCTAGAGATCACGGAATCAAACGGCACCTAATATAGGTAACTATGTTAATAAACCGGACCTATATCGGAAGATCGGATAGAATGAGGGCTCGTAAACCAAATGAGTATTGGAACTCATGTAGTATGGTTTAACAAGGCCTACATACTAAATGAAACCTAACCTAAGTGCTTACGACCCATTACGACCCGTTTAGGAAGCTTATGCTACTTTAACACGTCGTTCGCGTGAAACGTGTTCGGACCGCCTAACTAGTCCTATGACAAGTAACATATGCCTTAACATGTCTAATATTGTTGTCAAATCAGTTTAGATGTCAAAAGTTATGTTACATATGTTTAAAATGAATTTTGGCATCAAAAGGGGTATTTTGGTAATTTACCTAAGGCATATAAACTACCTATCATACAACTACTTAAACGAAGCGACCATAAGGTATAACCTCGGAAGGTTATTCCCTATATGCTATGGTCACCTAATGCGTTTGGTCGGATCCTAATGATCGACCAAATGGGTCGGGTTCGAAGGTATAAGCGATTTATTAGATCGCTTACCCTTACGACCCTAGACAACGTGGTAATCAGTAGGCATAGTCACAAGGGACTATAACCATCTTGATTACAATCACGTTGCGAAGTTCAAACGAACTTCGCATTGACCATAAACTGGTCAATGCAGAAAGTCAAACAAAGTTTGATTTTCGGACTCGAAAAGCAATAAAAGAACGAAGGAACACTTACAAAGGGTCCCCGAATGCTAATCTAGATCAAAATAGCTCAGGTATGAAACAAAGGTTTCAACTTAGAGCACATTAGATCAGATTCTTGTGAGGAATGAGTGAAAATGTGATGGGTATTTATAGATTTCGGTTCACCGTTAGGATCGTTTCTTGGAGAAGAGGGAATGATCTAGCCCGTACACTTGTTGGAAAGTTGTGGTAACTGATTTTGGCCACCACAAGGGATTAACATGTGGCACTTGACCTTTGGGGAGTGTTTAAGTCTGAAAATCAGCAGCCAAAAACGATTTTCTGCATCTGACCTATGCTTGCGCACCATAAGGGTTTTTGTGTTGAGGTGCGCAAGCACCTTGCAGACCAGACACTTTCAAAAATGGCAGAACAGGCCCCTGAAGCTCCAAACTTGCTATTTGATGCATTTTTGACACGTTTAAGCCCCGTTAACCCCATTTCAAAGCTCTAAAATGAAGTTAAAGTATAGGGAACTTAAAATGTGCTCAAAAATATCTCGGATGTCGGTTCGTTTGGCCGTACGGTTGCGTTGTTCGGTTAATTACGACGGAATGCGCATAAGCGCGAAAAACGATCCAAATGGCGTGACGAATGGATTTTTCTTATGCCAAACACTAAAATAAAATATTCTAGTGCTTACATAATTTTTGGATGTCCGGATGTATTCAGAACGTAAGTTATGCGCGAAAGTGCAAACTTATGCACTTTTTGACGCTTTTAGTCCCTGAATGACCCAAAAGTTTATTTTAGCACACCGAATCCCTCAAAGCCTATTTCTAAGATATGTGAAGGATATTTATGGTATGTTTAACTTATGGTCATGTTCCGAAATGTTCGTTATAGTTCAAATTGGCATACTTTCGCAGTTTGTCAAGTTTAGTCCCTGTAAGCGATTTAACTTGTTTTTGCCATACCAAAGCCTTCAAAACTTATTTCTAAGTTATTTAAAGGTTATTTAAGGTATGTTAAGTATATGTTGATGTTCCAGAGTATTTGTCGCATTAAACTGATTACGTTTACGCACTAGTTTGCGTATAACTCTCCAGAAAGCGATATAGAGTTTGAAATTGAATAAAAGTCAAAACATGAAAAATGTAAAACACAACCAAACAAACATTGGGATCAAATAACATTGTTTTATTGATAATAGAACTGTTCACAATGATTACAAGCACAGATGTTACAAATGACATGTGGTGATATAGCTGAACAGACTCCTTGGTAGTCTATTTAAATCATTTATTGATTAATTAAAAAGACCCTATGGTGGTCTAGTCACAATCATCACAAGTTCGTTCATTATTTTTCTTCCCCTACACATTATAAGATGCACTGCGTGACTATGCAAGGAATTACATAATTATGGATGCATACATAATTACGAAGTTCAGTGCATGGAAACCACAGTAAGATTTATCATGTGTAAGAACCTATAGTGGCAACAATGACAAAATGCGAACAATGTAATGAAGGTACGGTGGACGCACCAACAACGCTTTATATACTTATATATAAGTGTCCCTCTTACATTGCAAGCATGATGTTATTAAAGTTACTAGAAGTTCAAGACTCTAACCAGTATTGTTTGATCTTTTCAACTTCATGTTTCAAGATCTCACAAGTATCCTCTAAATAAATTTCGGGACGAAATTTCCTGAAGTAGGGGAGACTGTGACACCTGTGCCTCCACGGCCGTCAAACAAATACTAAATCAATGAAATATTGTATTTCATACTTGGGATTTGTATAAATATGTGTATCATTTGCACATATCAATTCTTGTTCGATTTCGGGCTCTAAATCGCTTTCTGGAAGGTTATATGCGCACTGATGCGTAAATATAATCAGTTTAACACGAAAAACACTCCAGAACAGTGACATGGGCTTAAAAAACCTTAAATAATCCTTACCTAACTTAGAAATAAGTTTTGGAAGATTTGGTGTGCCGAAATCAAGTTTATTCACTTACAGGGACTAAATTCGACAATCTGCCAAAGTATGCCGATTCGTACTGTAAAAAACATTCCGGAACTTGATCATAAGTTAAATATGCCCTAAATATCCTTTACATAGCTTAGAAATAGGCTTTAAGGTGTTTGGTGCGCAAAAATAAACTTCTTGGTCATTCAGGGACTAAAAGCGTCAAAAAGTGCATAAGTTTGCATTTTCGTGCATATCTTATGTTCTGAATACATCCGGACATCCAAAAATTTATGTAATCATTAAAATATTTTATTTTAGTGATTGGCATGATAAAAATCTATTCGTCGGGTTATTTGGAACGTTTTTCACGTTCGTTCGTGTTTCGTCGTAATTAACCGAATAACGTGATCGCACGGCCAAACAAACCGACATCCGACATATTTGTGAGCATGTTTCATGTCCCTTATGTTTAGGCATCATTTTAGAGCCTTGAAAATAGCTTAACGGGCCTCAAACGTGTCAAAACGGGGCTTAAAAGCATGCAGGGACTGAAACAGCAACTTTTGAAACTTGTTTGCTGAACTGGGTGTAAAACTTGCAGATCAGCAAAACTGATTTCCAGCTATTTCCAGTTGTTCCCCATGGTTTCAAATGGTTTTTGAAGTTCCTATGGGCTGGTTTTGAGTGCCCAAGGTATTACAAATCAGGGGAGTGTAAGGTTGAGATCAAAGCTCTGTTTTCGATAAACGATCTTAACGGCTCTCCGAACACTATATATACCCCATCCCATTTCACTTCAAAACACACATTTGATCTGATGGTTCTCTAAGTTGAAGTGCTTTCACTTCATACCTGAGAATAATCGGGTCAAACTTCCGTTCTTGGACCTTTTGTAAGTTCTCTTTCGTTCTTTTATGCGTTTTTAGCATGAAAGTCAAACTTTGTTTAACTTTTTGCATTGACCAGTTTATGGTCAACACGAAGTTCATTGAACTTCATAATGTGAGCGTAATCACGATGGTTTTAGTCTCTTATGACTATACCTACTGATTACCACGTTATCTAGGCATAGTGGCGAGTCGTAGTTTCGGCCAAAATACCAAACTACTTTTAGGTATCAAAACCGCTTGTTTTGATACCAAACCTGTTTTCAAACCTCGTTAAACATGTTTTAACATGTTTAGCTCGTCACTTTAGGTTTAGTGCTTATGTAGGGTCGTAAGGTAAGCGGTCTAAACAACCGCTTATACTTTCGAACCCGACCCATTTGGTCGATCATTAGGATCCGACCAAACACATTAGGTGACCATAGTTGCATAGGGAATAACCTTCTGAGGTTATACCTTATGGTCACTTCGTTTAAGTAGTTGCATGATAGGTAGTTTATATGCCTTAGGTAACTGACCAAAATGCCCTTTTTACGCCAAAATTCATTTTAAGCATATGTAACATAATTTTTGACATCTAAACTGATTTGGAAACAATATTAGACATGTTAAGGCATATTTTACTTGTCATAGGACTAGTTAGGTGGTCCGAACACCTTTTACGCGAATGACGCGTTAAAGTAGCATAAGCTACCTAAACGGGTCGTAATGGGTCATAAGCACTTAGGATAGGTTCCGTTTTAGAAAATAGGATTTGTTAAACCATATCAGATGAGTTCCAATACTCATTTGGTTTACGAAACCACATTCTATCTGATCCTCCCATTAGGTCCGTTTATTAACATAGTTACCTATATTAGGTGTCGTTTGATTCCGTGATCTTTCTAGCATTGCTTGGTGGTTATCTAAAGACTATTGAGCAATCTCAAGTTAGTACATAGACCCCTCTTTTACTGTTTTCAAACGTTTTGGGGTGAAACACATGTGCCTACTTGTTACTTTCGTGTTTCCATGTTTTCATATCATATACTTGCTATGTTCATTAGTACACTATTAGTACATGATTTCATTATGTTTTTGCTATGTATGTCCATTTGTTGCATACTTAGTACATCGTTTTACATTACATTTTATGCTATGTATGTTCATTTAGTTCATACTTAGTACATTGTTTTTACATTTCATTTCATGCTATGTATGTCTATTTAGTGCATACTTAGTACATTGTTTTACATTTCATTTCATGGTATGTATGTTCGTTTAGTTCATACTTAGTACATTGTTTTAGATTTCATTTCATGCTATGTATGTCCATTTAGTGCATACTTAGTACATTATTTTCATTTAAATTTCATGCTATGTATGTCCATTTGTTGCATACTTAGTACATTATTTTCATAAAACATGCTTATATTTTGGTATAACATTTGGTTTGTTTAAATGGCTAAAAAATACATTTATTAACATTAGCTACGCCGTTCGTTAGTAGGTAGTGGTACCATAGGAATTGATAACTCCCGTTCCTGACATCCTAGGTATGTTTGCATGAAAGGAATGACCGAATTCGATAAACATAACTCAGATAAATCTTTAATTCGTTTAAGGGTTTATCGCCACAGTCTCATGGCTGGAATGTATGCATTTTCACAATACCGCATAGATGTTTGTATCAGTAAAGCATGCATTATTCTACAAAACATAAACTTTGATTATAATTTATCAATTGCATTGTTTTGTACATTTCTTCCTTATAGGGTCGAGTAAATGCTTTTATTATATAAAGGCTTTTTATTCACTCTACATTACATTTGTTTACACAATAACATTTCAACATTTGTTTAAAACATTACATTTAGTTATACATGAACATTTTTACATTGGTGGTTTGTGTTGGGTAAGTGATTTAAGTAACGAGGCGTGTGTAATATGATAAAAGCATGGTGGATAGCATGGTGGATACGCCGCTGGTACTTCCTATATATAAGTGCTTTTATGATATTACCTATCGTAGCGTTATTTAAACCATTTCAATTTTGACATATTACATTTTACACAATTAACATATCTTTACAAAACATTGTTTTACAAATAATACATTTTATACAAAAACATTTTACAAGGTTCATGACTACTTTTGATAAACATTTTCTTTAAACTTACAAGTCATGAATCCTAAATCAATAAAACCTATATATCTCACAGGCATTTTTATGCTTACGTACCTATTTTCACATGTGTTTCAGGAAATGATGCATAGGATTGATCCAGATACATTTAGGCAGACTCGGGCCTTAGTGACAATAAAAGATGCAAGACTAGTTAATTATGTTATGCTTCCTTGTTGTTAAGACATTGTAACTCTTTTCATCAATAAAACAAAATTTCAAATTTCCATGTGTTATAAAACAATGATTCTGTTACAATACTCCCCGATGTTTCCGCCACGATTTGTTCTTTTACGTGGTCGGGGTGTGACACGCCTTATACTCCGCAGCAAAATGGAGTTGCAGAAAGAAAGAATAGGACGCTGATTGAAACGGCCAGGACTATGCTTGCTGATTCGAAGTTAACTGTCAATTTCTGGGCAGAAGCAGTGTCAGCCACTTGTTATACACTCAACCGGGTTCTTACGGTGAAGAAATTCAACAAGATGTGTTTCGAGCTAATTAACAACCGCAAACTTAACCTGAAGTATTTGGAACTGTTCGGGTCCCCCTGTACAGTTCTAGAACCTTGTGGTAAATTTGGTCCAAAGAGCATTGAAGGTATCTTCGTGGGATATCCAAGTCCAATGAAAAGAGTCTTTATCCTGAGCTACAAGCGGATCATCGAAGCACATCATGTTGAGTGCCAAGGTTATACAATGCCACCTCAGAAACCCACCGACTTATGCCGATTCAATTATGATACTTTGTGGGACTCATTCGACGTAGAGGAAGAACCAGAGTTTTTCGACGAGTTGGATATTCTAAGAGAATATGAGGCATCACAGGAAAGATTTCCAGCAGAATATCCGAGACGTCAACGACAAACTTCAAATGATGATGAAGCAGGTCCAAGCAATGCTGGAGAGAATGATGATGTTCAGCAAACTCCGACATCTTCAGAACATGAATAAGCTCCTAACAATCAGACGGTAGACAATGATAATTCAGAATCTAATGAAAGGACAACATTCGATCGTGGTGATTCAGAATCTGAAGGGGAGCAAATCCAGTCTCAAAATCAGACAATTCCTGTCAGTGAACAAGTCGCAGACACGAACATTACGAATTTGGAAAGTGAGGTAGATGATCTAGGCGAGGTGATGCCATGAACTCTTTCATATCATCCAGAAGAATTGATTATCAAAGAGCTACAAACAGGCGTCCGCACAAGATGACAAATTGACCAGGGCCTTACTTGTTTTTATACAAAAGTTGCTCCTTTACAAACAGAATTTTCACTTAGTTGTTTCATTTCGCAGATTGAGCCGCGAACGTACAAGGAAGCCCTAACTGAAGATTCCTGGGTCAATGCTATGCATGAGGAGCTCAATCAGTTTGAAAAGTTGGGCGTATGGAAACTGGTGGACTTACCTGATGGACATAGGGAGATAAACACTAAGTGGGTGTTTAAGTGCAAGATGGATGATCGAGGGGTTATTGTTCGCAATAAAGCTCGACTAGTGGTCCAAGGTTTCTGTCTGCATGATGGTAGAGATTTCACTGAAGTATATGCTCCAGTTGCTCGACTTGAAGCTATTAGAATCTTCCTAGCATTTGCATCTTGGAAAGGATTTAAAGTGTATCAGTTGGATGTGAAGTCGGCATTTATCTATGGTAAAGTGAATGAACAGGTATATATCGGACAGCCACTGGGCTTCACCGACCCAATCCACAAGGATAAGGTTTATCTCTTAGATAAGGTGTTAAACGGCTTACATCAAGCCCCGAGAGCCTGGTACGAGACCCTGTCTCAACATCTGCTAGCCAATAACTTCATCCGAGGAAAGGTAGATGCCACCCTCTTCACAAAAGAAGTCGACGGCCATCTTCTGATAGTCCAGATTTACGTGGATGACATAATATTCGGGTCAACCAATGAACAACTCTGCAAAGATTTTGAAAAAAGTGATGAAGCAGAAGTTTGAAATGTCATCAATGGGTGAGATGAAGTTCCTCTTAGGGCTTCAGGTTGATCAAATGCCCAAGGGAACGTTCATACATCAAACGAAGTATGTTCACGATGTCTTAAAGAAATTTGGGATGTCTGGGACTGCTCCAACTTCCACCCCGTTAGCAACGAACCATGGGATAAACCCTGATCTCACCGGAGAGAAGGTGGATGAAACGTTATATCGCTCCATGATAGGATCGCTGATGTATTTGACAGCATCAAGACCGGATACTATGTATCCAACCTGCCTCGCGGCCCGATTTCAGTCAAGCCCCAGAGCCTCGCATATGATAATTGTGAAATGGATATTATGCTACCTGAAAGGAACTCCTAGATTGGGGTTGTGGTATCCAAAGGACGGTGATTTCACGCTTGAGGGGTACTCTGATTCCGATTTCAGATGCTGCAAAGTGAACGCTAAGTCAACAACTGCGGGATGCCAGTTTTTCGGACCCCGATTAATCACCTGGCAATGTAAGAAGCAGACCTCTGTTGCTTTGTCTACATGTGAAGCCGAGTATGTATCTGCTAGCTGCTGCTGCTCCCAGATCTTGTAGATCCAGCAACAGATGCGAGACTACGGTTTGCAATTTCTTACCACCCCTATCTTTGTTGATAATGAGGCAGCCATTAACATAACAAAAAATCCTGTTCATCACGCTAAAACCAAACACATTGAAATTCGTCATCACTTCATTCGAGACTGTTTCGAAAAGAAGTTGATACGAATAGAAAAAATCCACACCGATGAACAAAAAGCTGACTTACATACCAAAGCATTTGACAAAACTTGTTTTCAATATCTTTTGAAACTTAATGGTATGAAGTTACCTATCGATTGCGGAGGGGTTCCTTGGCGTAGATGAAGGTACCACTGTAGATGATGTTGAAAAGCAATCTGCAATGGTTTGTCGATTTTTTAGCTGTTTTGGTATTTTGGGGAGATAGGTTATATTTTCAGAAAATACAAAAACAATAAAAAATTCAAAAACCCAAAAACATGAGATATCTCAAAATCCAAAAACAATAGAAAACCGAAAAAGAGCTTGTGTAAAAAAAAGGGGGAAATGATAGTGCATCAGCTAGACAGTTGCAGTACGCTAAAGAAATGTAAAGTTTATAAGTGTTAAGCAGTCTCCCTGATGATATGCCGATAGGTTTTTATACATTTAGTAAGTTTGTTCGGGATATAAACGTAAATCATTTCTTGCTTATTACGTAGGGAACATCTCTCGGATATATAGGTAGCCCCTGAAATCCTGTTTGAAAGACTCTATTTCTTATATACTAGGTCTATGTGCGTAATGATACATGGGGTATTATACTAGGACTTCTGATTTTGCGGAAGCAATAGCCTAGTCCTCGTATAATACTCTGCACTGCTTTATTCTTAAAGCTCACCCCCAGCATAAAAAATGATGAAACATTGAAAAATGCTAATCATCTGCTGTTGAAGAAAAGATCCCCAAACGGGACACACCGAAAGTCGAGCCATCATCTCTCTGTCTGAACGGAAGTTCTAACCTGAGCTCTCATGGCTTCGCATTACCCGTTTACAGATATCATTATTTTACGTTCACCTGTAAGACTGAATATATATTGTCTGGATACGGGAGTATATTCTAAGGTGGGACACGCGTATAAGTTAAGCCTTTAAAACACTAATTCGTATTCTGAACAGATTGAAATTTGTGTGAAAATTTAAATTGGATCAGTATACCGGCAATCACTGTGAATTGTTTAATGCTTAGTATGAAATCAAGCTTAACGGTAATAGTAGCTTGTCGGCAGCTGATATGATCCCCTAACACGCTCATCAAAAATACGTTTGTAAATAGTTTACTGCATTTCATTTCATTTCAGTTTAACATTCAAAACCCAAAAAGATTTCATAGCTTTCTAGTCTAGAAACTTTCTTATAAATAAAAAAGATTTTACATTTATGTTTTGTTTTATCGACAAATCAAAGTGGAAAGCTGATCTTTAGACTCGCAGTTTGAGGCAGATGCAGGAAGTTTCTGAGCTGGACAGATGGGTTGGGAGCTTATCATGTTAAACCTGTTAAAATGCAAAGTCAAAGCAAGTTCATTAATTTGAAACTTGTAATTTTCAGAAAATGTTTGAAAAAGAATGAACAAAACGTCAGTGTGCTTTGTTTCGGGTCAACCAAGGTCATTAAGTTGGACTTGGTAGGCAAATTAAGTAATTAGGGTCATTAATTTGGACCTAGATTGATGTGCGATAAAGTGTTATATATATTAGGTGTATATTTTAAGTCCTTTTAACACTTATTTTTAGCCAAGTTTTAAATTTATAAAACACGATATTTTACTAACACTAAACACACATATGGGCAAGTGCACCCATCGTGAGCGTAGTATAGCGTTGGTAAGATACCGAGGTCGTCCAAGGACACAAGAGCTTTTAGTACCGGTTTATCCTCAACGTCTAATCAAAATAAAAAGGTTAGAAAAATGTTTTAAACTAAGAAAAATAAAAACTAACTAAAGTGCTGAAAAATAAAAATAAAATAAAAACAGATAGACAAGATGAATCACTTGGTTCCGACTCGTATCTAGTATAACCTTTGATTATTTCCGCACTTTTGCACATGATTAAGAGATTATCTTAGTTATTGTAGTAGGCCCCTCTTTTGAAGGTGACGTTACCCTCACCCCAGTAGTTTGAGTCAGCAAGGATACAATCCTAAAAGGGTGGATTATTGGAAGATAATTAATTAAGTTATTAATGCAATATTATGGTAGGCCCCGCTTTTGGCGGTGACGTTACCCTCGGCTAAGTAGTCTGAGTCAGCAGGGATACAGTCCTAAATAGCCGGGTTATAGTATTAATAGTAAACTTATGAGGGGATCAAAGAGTTTGGACCCCCGCCATCCAATACCGTGAAGTATTGAAGGAGGTCCTACTAAATTTGACCCAGGTCCATTGCAGGACCTCTAAACGCTGAAAAATGGCAAGACCTTTACCAAACCGTTCCCTTAACCCCCGACCAGGTAGCCAACATACCTTCATATAGACCGTGGAGATATAAATGGTGAAAATCTTTTATTTTATATAGACAGTAAAATAATGCCAAGACACCACGGACAAACGATAAGGAAAGATCACCTTCAACATAAGTAACTAGTTATTAAAGTCATTAATACAAAACCAAATAAAAAGTGCAAAAGATTAGAAATAAAAAGTATTATACTAGACACTTTGTCTTCACCAAGTGATGTAAGAGACTTAGGCAAACATGGCCTTGATTGTCAAGAACTCTTACGATCAATCTTGGATCCCGAGACGACTCACACACTCTACGATGGACAATGGATGATGGTGGTGGATGATGGTGTTGTGATGGTGGTGGGTGGTGGATGAAGTGTGAGAGAGGTGGTGTGCCAAGGGATGAGTTGAAATGAAACCAAGCACTCCTATTTATAGGCTGAACAGAAGGCTGGGCACGGCCCCGTGTCTGTCTGACATTCTCTCTCTTCATTAATTGTAATTCGCAATTACAATTAATGCGCCTGCTGTACTTTCGCCACGCCCCCGTGTTCACTGGGCACGGCCCCGTGGTGGGCAATAGAAGCTTCTATAGGTTTGTCTTTTCTGCTGCTTCTTGGGCACGGCCCCGTGCTGGCTGAGCACGGGGCGTGTTCAGTCTTCTGCCTTCTCTATTTTGCTTGGGAAGATGCCGTTGAGGGGTCGGGCAGTCCACTTATGTTCCTTTCCTTGTATTTATGTTGGATTTAGCTGTCTTTTTGCTTCTTTTGTGTTTTTGAGCTCATTTAATCCTGAAAATACAAAAGGAAGACAAAAACACTCTTTTTCCAATATTAGTACTTAAAAAGGGTTAGTTTTATACCTCATTTGATGTAATTTATATGTTGCATTTTACACACATCAAATACCCCCACACTTGAACTTTTGCTTGTCCTCAAGCAAAACTCTTTAATATGTGGCTTACACTCCCAAATGGAATGGGTAGAAGAGAAGGTTTTGACTTGTCGTAGAGTGTTGGGAATCCAAGATCTTTTTGGGTTTTATTTTTATCTATTTACAATCCTATTCGTAATGATTTATTTAGAACGTTTCATAGGAGAAATTACTTATTTGGGCATAACATGCCTTTTTAAAATTCCATTTATATACAAGTTCACATACCTCACGGGAGAAATCACTCACACTCGGCCGAAGGTGTATTTTTAGTGAATCACTCGAGAGCGGCATGGAACTTATTCCTACCATAAGCTTGCCAAGCAATCAATCCTCCTCCTTTTTAACTTTTATACCTTTGTAAATATCAAGGGGACTTTGTGGGTTAAGGGTTAGGCTTGGGTTAAAGGTAGGTGGTTGGGATAGTGGTTAGTGGTTAGTAGAAAAAAAAAGGGCGAAAAGCGTAACAAGTGTTGGTTTTCGTAGGACTTTCTATTTTTGTAGCTTTTTATTTTGATGAAGCTTTTATTCAAACAAAGTTATTTTTGATGAACTTGTTTGTTTATCTTTTCCTTCATCATCAACACATTTTTTTTTTGATCGATCATACGAAAAAACCGAACTTGTTACTAAAACAAAGGGTTAAAAATAAAAAAGGTTTTGGTGGGTAAAAGGATTTTGGTTTGGGTGATGAAATGAAAAGGTTTAGGCTCAAAGGGGCTAACTAGGGGGATTTTTTTGGGTAGGTGGTAAAAGAAAAGGAAAAATAATGGTGTAGAAATAAAAAGGGTTAATCCTAATGCCTCCATCATTTACTTACTCGGGTTTAAGTTGATAAGGACCGGGAATGTATCGTCATGGCAAGTTCTAGAGTCGTAAGAACCAAGCGGCTATTCACACAAGAAACGAAAAATGAGCATTTAGTCTAATGATATGTAATTGTATGCTCAATAAAGGCTCAAAACTCACTTTTGTGGGAATGGGTTTTTATGTGATCAAGTATATATAATCAAATTTTTAACTAAGTTTGCCATGCCTTTTCATAATTTTCTTATGTTGGTTCTTTTTATCACTACGCTATTGGTTGTAAATTCGTAAAAATATAACCTTTTTGAGAACTTGAATTTCCCAAGTTAAACCTAGACAAGTAAAAAAAGAAATTTTTGAAAAAATTTGGGGTGATTAGCGGTTCCAATAGAGTTTTGTGTAAGGCTTGTATTTAGGACTTGCAAGATTCAAGGTTTTAGCATCCCCCCACACTTAAATTACACATTGTCCTCAATGTGTCCCAAAAATAAATTTTTAGGTTGATTAGATGTGTAAAATGGTGTTAAAAGCAAAGATTTATGTTACTGGCTGTCTGGACACGGCCCCGTGTCCACTGGACACGACCCCGTGGCGAACTGCCAGTAACGAAAACTTACAGAAGGTGAACACGGGGGCGTGTTGATTAGGCACGGCCCCGTGTCTGACAAAAATCTGTAGGACAGTAACCAAACAGCAGGTCTGGGAGGTGAGCACGGGGGCGTGTTGGCTGGACACGTCCCCGTGTGGACAGTCTGTAAGCCTGAAAAACAGGTTTCTTCCCCCGGTTTTTCCATCCTGGCCCTATAAGTGCTGAGGCTTAGCACTCCGAGCCTTGGTTTGTACCTGTTTCATTACTTAATACCACACCAAGCAACACAAACATCCTACATTACCACAGTTAATTGTTCCAAGCATAAAGTAAAAGAAAAATAAAACAGAAAATAAAAGCGGTCAAGGAAAGTAAATTGTTCAACATTTGGCACGCAGGCCACCAATTGTTCAAGATTAAAAAGGGTTAACCTGGGGAGTCATCAATCAACCGCTTCCTCCTCTGCTCCTCTCACCTATTCCATAGCATCGTCATCATCATCATCGTCATCATCCCCTCCATGGCGTGCAATGTGGTCTCGTATGTATCCGACATCGTCTTGGATCTCGGATAGGTTTCTCTCGATAGCTCCGACCCGGTGGTAGGTGTTGCTCGCCATGTTATAGGTGTTCCTAGTACACATAAGGTTTTCCTGCAACAAATCATGCAAACTTTGAAAGTTAGGAAAACCGCCTCCCGAGGAGGATGATTGGCCCGGATCACCGTGGGGTTGGTATTGGTACTGATGATGTTGCGGAGCTGGGAGGACAAGCGCTTCTTGCGGGTTCCATGCATGACCTTGCATCCTTTGAAAGGTTACCGTCCCGTCTTCTGCCTCATAAATCAGGTTCATTGAGCGGCATATGTGAATATCCACCGTACCCGACCATGGGCTCCTCTCAAACGACCTAGGTATGTGGGCGAAGTGCTTGAAGAGACGGTACACCCATCCCCCAAAGAAAATAGGAGTTGGTGCATTAGCAAGGCGGTTGTGATGCATGTTTCGGAGCATGAGGAACGGAACATCGAGCGGCCTGCGGTTGTGAATGCAGTGGAGGACAACCAAATCTCTTAACCCAACGACGCCACTACTGTCATGCCTTTGGCTAAGAGAGTAGCCGAGGAGCCTATGAATGTATCTGTATAGTGGATCCCTCAGCTTTGTACTCTTAGTGCTGCTCGGATTGTAGAACCCTTCTCCAATCTGAGCCCACATGGCTTGGCGTTCGTTGTCACCTATCTCTCTCATTCCCCCAGTATTTTCTTCGTTTCCTGCATCCTCTTCCGCATACAACCCGATAATCGACCCAAATTGTGCCATAGAGATCGAATACCTCGTTCCGCCACACCGGAATGACACCCCGTCATTATCGAACGGGTCGCACCTTGAATTGAATGCAAAGGTGTTGTAGAATTCCAAGGTGCATTCATGGACGGAACGGAGTCGAGTTGTTAGTGCGACTCTGAGTGGTCCCGTGACAATGTTGTTGAAACGGTCAATTTGATTCACCATGGTTAGCAGTTCTGTGCAAGCTTGCCTCGGGTATTCCTCCGGCCTTGTTTGAAGAAGCTCGTATCGAGCTCTTGCATCGAGCTCATTGGCGTTAAATCTTGTGAACTTCCTGGCCATCTGCAAGAATACACCAAAAGTTAGCACGAAACAGAAATATTTTCGGACAAAACTGCAAACAGCGGGCTGGACACGACCCCGTGTTCAGCGGGCACGGCCCCGTGTCCAGAGGTCTGTTACTCAAAAATCCCATTTTTCGACCCGGTTTCGAAAACTTGAAAATTTTTGGTCCAATAGGTGCGGTTTCCCCAGAAAATGAAACCCTTAGTGCCGTTTTTCCCAAAATATCCCGTTTACCCTATCAATTTTATCTTTTTCGGTTCAAAAACAAGGGTTTGGGGTTTTTGTAAGAAATCAGGTGAATCTATGAACAATACAAGTATATTTACTTCCTTTAACACTAATCTAACTAAATGCAAACAGATCTAAACAAAAATTTGAGGTTTGATCCGGATGAACTTCAAGAACCCTAGATTTTCCCCCAAATTTTTGGTGTTTTAACTACATGCAAGTAACTAATCTAACTACTAAGAGTGATAGAATCATACCTTGATGTTGTTAGATCGATAGGAGACGTTGAAATTTTGCGAAAAATCGCCTGAAACCAGAGCTTTTGCGGGGAAACGGGGCGTGTGGAATGAAGAAACTGTTTTGAAATAGGGGATTTATCCCGTCTGCAGCGCGAACACGGCCCCGTGTCCAGTGGACACGGCCTCGTGCCGAGCAAATTTTTTTTTTTAGTGCTCGTGTGACTGCCCCTTTTTCCCATAAGCTATGGTTAGAAAACTTACCGCTTTATTTTGTCGTCTCAATCGTTCGTAACTTACCAGGCATGATGTTTTTATTCTTCCACCATTTGAAGTGAGATCTCATCTTCTTCATCCTCAATGAATCCTTGATAGAGTTTCAGCCGTTGGCCATTGACCTTAAATGGGGGCCCATTTCGAGATTTAATTTCTACTGCACCGTGTGGAAAAATATGGGTGATGGAAAAAGGTCCTGACCACCTAGACTTTAATTTACCAGGAAACAATCGAAGTCGTGAATTAAACAAAAGAACTAGATCCCCTACCCGAAATTCATTAGGTTTAATATGTTTGTCATGCAAATTTTTCATTCTTTCCTTATAAATTTCAGAGTTTGAGTATGCATAATTCCTAAGCTCGTCTAATTCATTTAATTGACAAAATCGATTTTTACCAGCAAATTCTAAATCCAAGTTTACATTTTTGATTGCCCAGTAGGCTTTGTGTGCAATTTCTACTGGCAAATGACAACTTTTTCCATAGACTAGCTTATACGGGGTTGTACCTATTGTTGTTTTATAAGCAGTTCGAAAAGCCCATAAAGCATCATCTAATTTATCATCCCATTCCTTTTTATTTAACCCTACGGTTTTTTCGAGTATTCGTTTTAAACCTCTATTAGTCACTTCGGCTTGTCCGTTTGTTTGAGGGTGATATGCTGTTGAAACCCGGTGATAGACCCCATATCTTGTTAAAAAATTTTCAAGTTGATGGTTGCAAAAATGGGTACCTCTATCACTTATTAAAGCTTTAGGTGTGCCAAAACGAGAGAATAATTTTTTCAGAAATCTTACCACGACTCTTCCATCATTTGTTGGAAGTGCCTCGGCCTCGGCCCATTTAGACAAGTAATCTACTGCCACAAGTATATATTTGTTTCCTTTCGATGGTGGGAAAGGTCCCATAAAGTCGAGTCCCCACACATAAAAAATTTCACAAACAAGAATGCCATTTTGTGGCATTTCGTTTTTGGAAGAAATATTACCTGTTCTTTGGCAAGCATCACATGATTTTACAAGACTTTGAGCGTCTTTGTAAATAGTTGGCCAATAAAATCCTGAATCGAATACCTTTCGTGCGGTACTAGCAGCACCATGATGTCCTCCATATGGACCTTCATGACAATGGCGGAGAATTCTTCGTGCTTCACTACCATGTACGCATCGTCGGACGAGTTGGTCGGCACACATTTTGAAAAGATATGGATCTTCCCAAAAGTAGTGTTTCACATTGGCAAAGAATTTTTTTCTTTGATGATGTAGCCATCCTTTTGCGACTATACCGCTAGCTAGGTAGTTAGCATAGTCGGCGTACCATGGTTCTTCCTTGTATTCCACCATCTCCAGGGACTCAGTAGGGAATTTTTCGTTGATTTGCTCGTCCCTGGTTGCCTCTAAAGCTGGGTCTTCTAAGCGTGAAAGATGATCTGCTGCGGTATTTTCTGCTCCTCTTTTGTCCTTGATTTCAATGTCAAATTCTTGGAGGAGTAGAATCCACCTAATCAAACGTGGTTTTGCGTCTTGCTTTTTGAAGAGATATCGAATGGCTGCATGGTCTGTATAGACTATAGTTTTAGAAAGAACAAGATAAGAACGAAATTTATCAAAAGCAAATACCACAGCTAGTAATTCTTTTTCAGTTGTTGTGTAATTTTCTTGTGCATCATTAAGTGTTTTACTAGCATAATAGATTGGGTGGAAATGCTTTTCTTTTCTCTGTCCCAAGACAGCTCCAACTGCAAAGTCACTAGCATCACACATGATTTCGAAAGGAAATTTCCAATCAGGTGCTATCATGATAGGTGCATTGACTAACATTTCCTTTAGGGTTAGAAATGCTTGATTGCAATCCTTGTCAAAGATGAATGGAGCATCTTTTTCAAGTAATTTTGTTAGAGGCCTTGAGATTTTTGAAAAGTCTTTGATAAACCGTCTATAAAATCCAGCATGCCCTAGGAAACTTCTGATAGCTCGTACGGAGGATGGAGGTGGTAATCTAGAAATGGTATCTATTTTGGCTCGATCCACCTCCATTCCTTCGCTTGAGATCTTGTGACCGAGTACTATTCCCTCCGTTACCATGAAATGGCATTTTTCCCAATTAAGGGCGAGGTTAGTTTCCTCACATCGGGATAGCATTCGTTCAAGGTTATCGAGGCATTGGTCATATAGATCCCCAAAGATAGAAAAGTTATCCATGAAGACTTCCATTGTCTTTTCTATCATGTCATGGAAAATAGCTACCATGCAACGTTGGAATGTTGCTGGGGCATTACATAGGCCAAACGGCATGCGTCGATAAGCAAAAGTTCCATAGGGACATGTGAAAGTTGTGTTTTCTTGGTCTTCGGGTGCTATCGGGATTTGAAAGTAACCTGAAAAACCATCCAAGAAACAGTAAAATTTATGACCGGATAATCTTTCTAACATTTGATCAATGAAGGGTAAAGGAAAGTGATCCTTTCTTGTTGCTTCATTTAATCGTCTATAATCTATACATACTCTCCATCCTGTGACGGTTCTCGTTAGTATTAGTTCATTCTTTTCGTTAGTTATTACCGTCATACCTCCTTTCTTTGGAACTACTTGGACGGGACTTACCCAAGGACTATCGGAGATAGGATAGATAAGTCCGGCGTCAAGTAGCTTGATGACTTCGTTTTTAACCACTTCTTGAACATTTGGATTTACTCGACGTTGTGGTTGTATGACCGATTTGTAGTCATCATTCATCAAAATTTTGTGTGTGCACATAGAAGGACTAATTCCTTTTATGTCTACAAGTTTCCAAGCTATTGCGTTTTTGTGTTTTTTCAAAAGATTAATTAATTTTTCTTTTTCTAAGTTATCTAATTTAGACGAAATAATTACAGGTAAATTACCATCTTTGTCTAGAAAAGCATATTCCAAACCTTTTGGAAGTTCTTTGAGCTCAAGTGGTGGGTCTTTAGGAGACTCCTTATTTGGTTGCTCATTTCGATCAAGAACTTTAAAAGTTTGTTCTATGGCGACCTCTTCTTCAACAAAGTGGTCAATCTCTTCACTTGTATCGGGTGGTTCATCTTCATCTTCAATTAGGGGGTCATTATTGCCGAATGGATATTTCATTGATCGTTCGAGATCGACACTTCTTTTAAATGCCCCTAATTGAAGAGGTAGATTTTTGAACTTCCGGTTTTTCAAAGCTTCGTGAGTTTTTACAAATGGTCGTCCCAACACTAGAGGAGCGTCATCGAGGATGACAAAGTCGGTCGGGATTACCATTTGATTTGTTTGAACCAAGACATCTTCAACTATACCGATTGATTTTATTACTTTCCGATTGGATAGAAAAATGGGTATTTGAAGTGGAGAAAAATCACTAATACTTAATTTCTCGAAAATGTAATTAGGCATGATGTTAACACAAAGATCTTTATCGATTGTGACATTACTAATAAACGAATTTTGAAAGAAACATGGAACCGGTGTTATGTTAATTTCAAACGGGTCTTCTTTTATTAGTGAAGTTTGATCATTAGTTAACTTAACACTTACCGTTTCGTCAATTTTAGTGTTAGTGTTTAACTCTTTTAAAAACTTAGCATGAGTGGGTACTAAACAATGATTTTCGAAAGAAGGTGACAAGAGATTAATTTCTTCAAAATTAGACTCTTCTTGAATTTTAACGTTGTCGGACTCACCTTTTTCGTTGTTTAACACATGTGTCGGTTTTTCACTTATTTGTTCTTCCATTTTTATACTTTCGGTTATCTTTTCTTTTTTTAACTCTTCTCTTGCGCGGGACTCCTCTTCCCTTGCGCGAGCTTCTTTTATACATCGATCGATAACTCTAATGTGTTCTAATATCCTATCGGTCACTTCGGTAATAGAAAAAGAATCGGAATTTTCTAAGCTTGAATCCGGTTGTTCGACCCTTTGTTCCTCATAATACTCATATGAAGTCGATGGTTCACACCACTGTTCTTCATTGTAAGCATATGATGGATAAGGTTCATAATTTTGTTCTTCATAATACTCATATGAGGTGGGTTGTTCACGCCAAGGTTCCTCATAGTAAGCATATGAAGGTGGTGGCTCATATCTTGGTTCCTCAAAGTATGAGTATGAGGGCTCATACCTTGGTTCATCAAAATATGAGTATGAGGGAGGAGGTTCATACCTTTGGTCTTCATAGGGTGTGTATGAAGTTGATGGCTCGTACCTGGGCTCCTCATAGTAGGTGTATGAATTGGATGGTTGATATGAGTGATTATTTTGAATCGAGCGTGCATTACGACAATTAGTGCAATAATTACCCCTATAATCATCCTCCTCATAGGTGTAGTTGTAAACTCCTGAGTATTGATCCATAAGAATCACTCAGCAGACCACAACCGAGTCTCGAGATCAGAAAACAAAAATAAAAACGGAAACAGAGGCTGGACACGGCCCCGTGTTCAATGAGCACGGCCCCGTGTTCAGGAACTGTATCTGGGCGTTTTAATTAAATTTACTGATTTCGTTGAGCACGGGGCGTGTTCAGTGAGCACGGCCCGTGTTCAAGCTTCTGTTACTGGGTGTTTTTATGAAAATGTGCAGCACGGCCCCGTGTTCAGCGAACACGGCCCCGTGTACAGGTTACTGTAAATGCAAAACTAAACTAAAATGCAGAAAAATGTGCGCTTTTTGAAAAGGTTTTGAAAAACTGATTAGGCCGTCGATTTTAAGCTTTCTTAAAATCCTTGTGTCCCCGCAACGGCGCCAAAAACTTGATGTGCGATAAAGTGTTATATATATTAGGTGTATATTTTAAGCCCTTTTAACACTTATTTTTAGCCAAGTTTTAAATTTATAAAACACGATATTTTACTAACACTAAACACACATATGGGCAAGTGCACCCATCGTGAGCGTAGTATAGCGTTGGTAAGATACCGAGGTCGTCCAAGGACACAAGAGCTTTTAGTACCGGTTTATCCTCAACGTCTAATCAAAATAAAAAGGTTAGAAAAATGTTTTAAACTAAGAAAAATAAAAACTAACTAAAATGCTGAAAAATAAAAATAAAATAAAAACAGATAGACAAGATGAATCACTTGGTTCCGACTCGTATCTAGTATAACCTTTGATTATTTCCGCACTTTTGCACATGATTAAGAGATTATCTTAGTTATTGTAGTAGGCCCCTCTTTTGAAGGTGACGTTACCCTCACCCCATTAGTTTGAGTCAGCAAGGATACAATCCTAAAAGGGTGGATTATTGGAAGATAATGAATTAAGTTATTAATGCAATATTATGGTAGGCCCCGCTTTTGGCGGTGACGTTACCCTCGGCTAAGTAGTCTGAGTCAGCAGGGATACAGTCCTAAATAGCCGGGTTATAGTATTAATAGTAGTTAACTTATGAGGGGATCAAAGAGTTTGGACCCCCGCCATCCAATACCGTGAAGTATTGAAGGAGGTCCTACTAAATTTGACCCAGGTCCATTGCAGGACCTCTAAACACTGAACAATGGCAAGACCTTTACCAAACCGTTCCCTTAACCCCCGACCAGGTAGCCAACATACCTCCATATAGACCGTGGAGATATGAATGGTAAAAATCTTTTATTTTATATAGACAGTAAAATAATGCCAAGACACCACGGACAAACGATAAGGAAAGATCACCTTCAACATAAGTAACTAGTTATTAAAGTCATTAATACAAAACCAAATAAAAAGTGCAAAAGATTAGAAATAAAAAGTATTATACTAGACACTTTGTCTTCACCAAGTGATGTAAGAGACTTAGGCAAACATGGCCTTGATTGTCAAGAACTCTTACGATCAATCTTGGATCCCGAGACGACTCACACACTCTACGATGGACAATGGATGATGGTGGTGGATGATGGTGTTGTGATGGAGGTGGGTGGTGGATGAAGTGTGAGAGAGGTGGTGTGCCAAGGGATGAGTTGAAATGAAACCAAGCACTCCTATTTATAGGCTGAACAGAAGGCTGGACACGGCCCCGTGTCCGCTGGGCACGGCCCCGTGTCTGTCTGACATTCTCTCTCTTCATTAATTGTAATTCGCAATTACAATTAATGCGCCTGCTGTAATTTCGCCACGCCCCCGTGTTCACTGGGCACGGCCCCGTGGTGGGCAATAGAAGCTTCTATAGGTTTGTCTTTTCTGCTGCTTCTTGGGCACGACCCCGTGCTGGCTGAGCACGGGGCGTGTTCAGTCTTCTGCCTTCTCTATTTTGCTTGGGAAGATGCCGTTGAGGGGTCGGGCAGTCCACTTATGTTCCTTTCCTTGTATTTATGTTGGATTTAGCTGTCTTTTTGCTTCTTTTGTGTTTTTGAGCTCATTTAATCCTGAAAATACAAAAGGAAGACAAAAACACTCTTTTTCCAATATTAGTACTTAAAAAGGGTTAGTTTTATGCCTCATTTGATGTAATTTATATGTTGCATTTTACACACATCATAGATACTTAAGTGGATTCCTAAAAACTGATAAAAACAACAAAAAGTCAAAATGTCAAAGGTCAAAGTTTTAAAGTCAAAGAGATGTGTTCTTGGCTCGGGCGGCAACCCGATCGAGTGGCAGCTTGATCGGACATCATTTTGATTCAAAACAAAACTATAAATAGATGGTCAATAGTTCAGTCAAACCTTTCACTCGTTAGACCGACCGACCTATTCTCTCTCACACTTTCTCATCTGATCTTTGATTTTCACACTCTCTCTTTGCACAAGAACGTTGGATTGTTGGTTTGCACAACTCTCATAATGGCAAAGGTAAGTTTTTCAAGATCTAAACTGTTAAAATTTGATGTTTTATTGATGTTCTTCATGTCGGCGAAACTGTTTGGAGCTTTAATGATAGATCTAGGTCCTTTTATGATGTTTTGGTGAAATCTGAGCATGAGGTTTTGTTCGCAATGATTAGATCTACAAGTTTACCGTTCCAATTTGTTCCAAAATGTGTTAAAATTGGTAGATCTAAGATTTAGAATGAGTCGGCTGTCGGCGAGGTTTTTGTCAAATTAATCCCTATTTAGGCCGAGTTAGAACATGATGAACATAGGGTTTTGATCGCGTATGAAATCTCTACTAGGATTTATGTTCAATTTGATATTTAGCCTTAGAAAATTTTTGGGTGTTCATGATTGTTCTTCACTGTTCATGAAAAGAGGTGCAACCCGATCGGGCGGCAGTCCGATCGGGTGACCACCTGTTTCAATACATGTTACTGTTGAATGATTTTCTAAGTGTTTGTGCCTAGGAATCTGTGCCTCTATTGTTAGAAAGTTATTCCTTGAAATGTGTGCCCTAAACTGTTAACAGGTGTTTGTTTGAATAGTTTGGCAACCCGATCGGGCAGCACTCCGATCGGGTGACACTTCGATTCATGGCATCTTCATTGTTATTACATTGTTAGGTGTGCCATCACTGTTCACTTAGTGTCTTGAAAAGTTTGGCAATCCGATCGGTCAACACTTCGATCGGGTAGCATTCGTTTCAATACACTTTGTCACTATTCATGCTATGAAAAGGATGGCAATCCGATCGGGCGACAATCCGATCGGACAGCCATCCTATCCACATCACTATGTCTTGAAAATTGGGCACTCATGTCTAGTGGCAATCCGATCGGACAACACTGGCAATCCGATCGGACAGCCACTAAATGACAAAATCTTTCAACTGTTCATTATTACCAAATATCAAGGGGCAACCCGATCGGGTGGCAATCCGATCAGGTGGTCATCTGATTCAAAACCATTCTCTCATATAGTTGACTGGTCAAAGGAATTCATTTGCTTGTCACAAGAATTGAGTGGCAACTCAATCGGGTGGCAATCCGATCGAGTGGGCATCCGATTCAAATGCTGTTGACTATGTTGGCCTTCTTCATTGCACAAGATGGCAATCCAATCGGACGGCAATCTGATCGGACAGCCATCTGATTCTCAGTAGTTGCACACATAGAGTGATCCAAAGTTAGAAAATTTTTTAATTTTTCAAAATTTTCATGATTCATCCTTATGTCTTGAACTTTGTGCAAATGATTAAACAAAGAATATTATTGCAGGGAAAAGGTTCAGACTAGGACAAAGGTCACAACGTATATTGTCTACTAGATGCAGATCATACAGATAAAACTGTGGTCGAGGATATAGCCAAGTTTTTAAGATAAAGCAGGATTGGTAAAGCTTTAACTGATAAGACCATTGTTTATGAATCTCATGTGAGGAGATTTTGGAACTCAACAAGATACGAAGAAACAGATAAGATGATATACTCAGCAGTAAGGAAGAAAGATGAGAACGGACAAGATGTAGACTTGGAAATAAAGTTTGGTGTTGAAGATTTTAGACGTGTGTTGGAACTAGGTGAGAGTGATAAGGATCCTACCATCATTCCAGAACGTTTATGTAAAGGACTATGGTGCAGAATGGGATTTACTGGTAACATCAATGGAAAGATGATAAAGACAATGTTCTCTCATGCTTACAAGTTTATGATTCATTGTGTTGTTCATGCTCTTTCTCACTGA
The DNA here is from genome assembly GCA_030545235.1 of Helianthus tuberosus. Classification (NCBI taxonomy): domain Eukaryota; kingdom Viridiplantae; phylum Streptophyta; class Magnoliopsida; order Asterales; family Asteraceae; genus Helianthus; species Helianthus tuberosus. The sequence continues at coordinate 44,520,987 of CM060400.1, forward strand.
AAGGGAGCATATGATGAAACATCTGACTACATCGTGAACATTATCACATGTTTGGTGCTGAATAGGCCATACAATATTTCACAAGTGATTTTTGAATACTTGAAAGAAAACATCAGGGCTGGAAGTGGAAAGTATATCATGTATCCAAGGTTTATCATGATGATGATTGACGATCAATTCAAAGACATTCCGAAGGATGCTAATGATGTGCTAGGTCTAAGGAATATGACATCTGAAACTATTACCAGATTGACCAAAGGAACTGAAGAAAGAGCTAAGAGAATGATATGCAGGATCAACAATCCAGCATACGTTGCTCCAGAAAATGATAGGTGGAGACATGGGAATAGTAGTTCTGATGATGAAGATGAAAGGATGAGTGAGTTGAGTGAGAAGAAAACTAGATGGTGGTTTGTGAGAGATGGAAAGAGAAAGAGAACGCCGAAGACAACCCCTGCAGTTTCTATTCCAAAGGAACTAGTACCGAAGATCGTAGTAAAGGGTATAGTGAAAGGAGGAGTCATAAGGTAGTTAGAACTTTAAATTGTTATATGTTCTAATGAATCTGTCAATGCTTGTTTTGTAGGGCCTTCGAGGGAACCAAAACAGAGATTGGTGGACGAGCCAGTGCTAGATCCATCTTAAGTTATTCAACAAGGAGTTGATGCACTGAAACATTCTCTTGAAAGCTTTCTAAAAAGAAATAAGGAAGCTGCTGCTCAAAAGGATCAAGGATCAAGTGGTCAACCTGAAAGTGTCAAAGGCAAAGAGCCCGAAGGTGTTGCACGTGATGACTCAAGTGAAGATGCTGATGATGAGTCAACAGAAGCTAAAACAAAGCTTGACCCGACTACACTTGGTAGAGGTAAAGCTCAGTTAAAGAAAAAGCCCACAAAGAAGCAGAAAGCATCTGATGAAGAGGATTCTACCTATGTGCCACCTGAGAAAAAGAAGCTAAGAATCAAGCGAAAGGCAGTTCAAGCTGGGGCTCTTTCGAGAAAAGTTCGTGCAAGAAAAGGTGGTGTTTCTTTACCTGAAAGTCAAGCTGGAAATAAAGAAAAGCATGTGGAAACTTCAAAGGTTACTGAAGCAGAAAAGATTCAAAGTGTTGAGACTCCAAAAGCTCCATAGGTTCAAGCACAAAGTGTTCCAGAGGTTGAGATTCAAAAGAAAAGTGTTGGTGATGATTATGTTGAAATCACAGGGTTCAAAGCTGCTACTCCACCACCACCTCCACCACAAGATCAACCGAATCCAGAAATTCCTGAATCTTCTCAACAAAAGAATACAGCTTTTGATAATCTGTTTGGAGAGCTTCCTCATGCAACTGGAGTATACGGAGAAGATATTCCAGATGAAGATTATGACATGTTCAACAACGAAGTTGTGAAAGAATTGACGAAGAAAGTTGCTGAACTTGAAAAGGAGAAAGCTAAAGCTGAACCTGAGCGTGACGCTTTAAAGAAGCAAATTGAAGAGCTGATGAAGGTAAATGAAGAAATTAAGATGGTCATGATAGATCAAGATGAAAAGTTAAAGAAGATGGAAGATGATGTTGAAGATAAATCAAAGCTCTTTGATATCATGCAAGAAGAAATTTCTGATATGAATAAAAAGCTGCGCAAGATGAACGATATCAACCAGACATTGAATCAGATGATAAGTGATCTTCATGAAGCTTCAGCAAATGAAATCAAGACGATGAAGCTGGAAATGGAAGCAATGAAGGCAGACAAAGTGATGAAAGATAATCAGCTCAACATACTATATGCTGTCATGGAAAGTCATCTAAAAATTGATGATCATTCTGCATTTAATGAGATTGAAGTGAAAAGTGCTGAAGATCGCAGAGTTGAAAGAGAGAGACGACTGGCTGAAGAAGCTACTCAAAAGAAGAAAAATGTTATAGAAGAAACTCAAGAAGCTGGTGGTTCTTCAAGCCAAGTCGACGTTGAAATGGTTTATGCAGAAGCAGATCCTAAGGGATTCATGCTTGTTGGTGGCTCTTCTACTCTATCCTTTGATCTTAATGATATCCTTCGCCGAGTGCATGTTTTTCAAAAGAAAAAGAAGGCGAAAGAAGTGTTGATGTTGAAATGGAAAGATGAGGAAGAAGTGGAGGAAGAGACACATAATTTTATTCTTATTGGTAAACCATCTTCAGTACCTTATAGCCTTAAAGAGATTGTTCGCAGAGTTAAAATTGATGAAAGACGAAGAGAGACTAGGAAGGCTCGAGGAGAGATTGTTGAAAATGATTCTGATATGGATATCTTTGGTGATGAAGATGAAGATGAAAATGATAAGTCTGATAAGAAAGATGATAAAGATGATAAGGATAATGATGATGATGATGATGATGATGATCAAGGTGCGTCTGGATTGTTGATAGTGAATCCTAATGATGAGCAGAGAATTGAAGACTTTCTGAATGATGAGATCAACGAACAAGAGGATGATGATCATCAAGAAGCCTCTACACCTGGAAATCAACATGCTGACCAGGTATATCTCACTCAGCCAACTGTGATTTACTTAAATGCTCATTATGAGGGAGAGATAGAGATACCGAGGTCCAGGGGAGAAATGTTGGAGGAGTTGGGATTGGATGATGGGAAGTTAAAGTGTGACATTGAAGATGAAATCCCTGCATCTCCAGAAAATTTTTTTGACTCTAGGTATGGTCAGGAAGCTGATATCTACAATAATGTGAATGTTGAAGATGCTTCAGACTCCTCTAATGAAGAAACTGATTTTCATTATTCTGGAATTGATGAAACATTTCCTTCTTTGGTGGAAATGTTCAAGGATCGAAATGAAGATGAGATAAGGAGAAAGATTGTTGAGAAGGTTTCAACTGAAGGTGTTCCAAAGACAATCCCAAGAGAAAATCTGGCTGAGGAAAGGAAAAAGTGATTTAAAGTGATGCTGAAGGAGAGGAAGTCTCTTAGGGCAATTCAGTACTTCACGCACGAAAAAGACATCTCATGGGGTGACATTTTATCGTGGGGATATCTGGAAGATCTGCAGGTTTATGCAATTCGACGTGAGCAGGGTGTTCAGTATTTTGAATATCTATCGGATATCAAAACACTTCCATGGTGGGATGTAGATGAACTTGTGCAGACGAAGAATATAAAGAAGTACTATTATGGTCTGGAAGTGAAAGTACATGATCAACATTTGTGGAACTATGTAAACCAGCAGGCTAAGGTTGGATATCCAGATTGGAAGCCACAACGTCCAAAGCAGATTGTGACTATCCTGGAAAACGGAGATAAAGACGTAACTTTGGATGTCAAGCCTCCACGATGTTTGAAGAATATGCCACTTCGTGCTATGGAACAAGATTTTCATGAAGAATTTCAAGGTTGGTTATACAATCCTAGAACAGCAGAAGTGGTAATTTCTTTGTTCGACAAGTTAAAAGGGGAATCGAGGAGAATCTGCATACTAGACCCGATGTGGCTACAACAAGATTGTCTACAAAAAGGTTGATAAAGAACAAGCAATGCAATACCAAAAGATCGTGGATGTGTGCTTTGCTCAAGACATCAACTCCGACAGATATTGGAAGTCTAAATTGAGAGACTTGGAGATTGATGAGTTTTTGAAGAAGTACAAGAGAGATCAGAAGTTCAAATCCATATCAGAAAAAGCAGCAAAGCGTGGGAAGTTTAAGTGGTTGAGGCCGCCACCTACCGATCAAACACCGATTGAGAAAGAAGAGAACAAGATTCCCAAATGGGATAAGAAGTGTGATGGTGATCTGGTATACAGGAAATGGTGGATTGAAGAGGGAAGGCTTCTGAGCCGTAGAATGTTAAAAGATAAAGCCGAGAAAAGAAGATAGAGGGCCAAGGAACGAAGGCGTAATAGGAAGGAATGAAGACTATGCTGGAAGGAACTGCAACTACATCCGAGGGGGAGTCTGTTAGTTCATGCGTCTGTTGCTTCCGTCAGCATTTAGTCGTATTTTGTCTGTTTATGACCTTTGTGAACATCTATGTTTATGTATGTATGTGCGTAGAATGACAACTCAGGAAATGGGATTGGTTTGTAAAAGTGAAGTCCTAAGGATGACTAGTGTCACCCGATCGGATGGGCCATCAGATCGGACAGCACTGTCATCCGATCGGACAACGCTTATCTAGTTCCTGAGTTGCCTATAAATACCCAATCGGGGTATGACATTTAAGACTTTTGCTCATTCTGTTGGTGTACTCTGTCAAGTCTGACTTCTACTGGCACTTATGTACTTTCATATCATCTGAATAGATACGTTAGACGGTGTTAAACGTTGAATACTTTGTCGTACTTCTGTGATTTGATCCAATGGATTCCGCACGTTGATCAAGGTCAATTCATCTACGTGTGTGACAATCAGATCCTATACGAAAGGACCCCAACACCTTTTGCATCTGGGTCTCTATGGTTTTAGTTTAATTGTCATTTTGATCCAAAAATAAAATCAGATCATATTTCTCAAATTAAATCCTGCTATTTTATCTTTTTCCTTAGGGGCAAAATGGTCATTTATTTTATATTTTATTTAAAGTTTTTATTAAAACAATATTCTTCATTATACACAACCCAGTCTATGGCTGTGACACCCGGCCTCTCAAACCATACCGGACAATAGTAATCTGTGTAGTGAATATGTAACGTGACTATTTGAGATTAAATGTGATGTTAAAATATGATGTTTGATGTGTTGGTAAATTTAAATGTGTATAGAAATTTTGTTAGCAAGGATAAAACTAACGCTTATTGCGTAACGTTTAAAATGCGAAACGAACGTCGGTGAACACCCGATCAGTGTTAAAATCCTAAAAATAGTTTGTTATGATTAGAATAATAATTTTAATCATATCCGTGTGGAAAAATAATTAAAAACGCTAAGAAACTCTATTTTTCGAGTTTGAGCGCGTACCACGCGATACTGCGCGAATTAAACAAAATACTGTCAACGCAGCCAGTCAAGGCAACTGGAAAATAATTCAGTAATAATTTTGAGTGATTATTTCTATAAAATGATAAAAATAATTTAAGACGCACTAAAACGGGATTAAAACGCTAGATAAAATACCCGGTATCCAGTAAAATACCTGTTTTTGAGCTAATTTACATACAATATGTATGTATATATATATATGTAATTGTTGTGTGAGAGTGGCATGGGGGCGGCAATGTGGGCTGCCCACATTGTCTGGATTGTTGCAAATTTGGCACAAGTTCTAACATAAAAGATGGTGATGATGACTAACTTGATTCATGCACCATAAACTTCCAATTCCAAGATCACAATTCAAAATTCACTCTCTCTCTCTTCCTCTTGATTTCTCATGGCCGAACACCCCTCTTGTACACTTCCATTTTCATTTTCAAACTTAAACCTTGTAGATCATGCCCATTCCAAGGTGTTTTCAAGCTCATAAGAAGGGTTGGAGGTGATTTCAAGTGGATTCAAGCAAGAACAAGACCCTAAAACATCATCTTTATCAAAAACCCATTTAAAATCTTGAAGGTATAATATATTTTCTTTAAATATTGTTCTTGATTCATAGTAACAAAGAAGATAATGAAAGTTTCTCTTGATTCTTGAATCTAAACATAAACTTGAAAATCTCAAACAAATGAGTTTTTAATAAAATAAAAATGAGTGTGTGCATGTATGTGTATATCGCCGATTGTGTATATATACATATGTATAAGTTGTATTTTGATTTTTGATGAAAAAGTTCTTGGTTATTTGCTTTCTTGAAAAATATGATGATTAAAGGAATTTTTAGATATCATGCATGAAGGTTCTAAGAGATCCAAGATTTGAAAGTGATGTGTTGAAAAGTGAAATTTTGGATGTATATGTGTGTATAAATTTCGTGTATATGTGTGTGTCTATATGTATGCATGCATGTGAATATCGTTATAAAATTGAAAGATCTAAGCATGAATGAACATGAGTAATTTGAAAGATTGTTGTGTTATGTGTAATATTTGTAAGAATATTATGTAAGTGAAGATTTAAGCATGATTAGATCATGAGTGATGATGATGATAATGTGTGAGTGCATTAGATGCACATATGTGAATTTACTTGATGATGTGAAGGCATGAAATTATCATATGTTTATGATTTCATAAAAATTAGATCTAATCAGAATATAAACACTAAAATGAAGTTATTTTAAAGTGTTTAGTGACTTGTAACTTTGTCATAATGTTTGCTAGCTTTGCATGTAGTACATGGTGCATTAAAAGTTGTAAAATACGTGAAATCGCATGATTTATGTAACTTATACAAAAAAATGCACTAATCTGATTATAACCACTATTTTAATCAGTAAATAACATGTATTGTGTTAAAATATCAAGTCGTTTCGAGTTGGGATGGTTATGGTAACGTTTAACGCAAAACTATGCGTTAAAACGGTCAAAAATCGGCTTTTCGAGTGATTTTTGTAAAACTGATTTAGATCAGTAAATAAGCTGATATGTTTAGTTTAAAAAAATTTATTTTAACTAATTTAAAGTTTACTTGGTGTTTGGTTGGTCATACGTGACTTCCGACGCTCGAAAACGTTACCAAATCGCTAAAATACGCATTTTTAATGAACACTAGTATGGGTAAATTTTGAGTGAACCTTGTGTGATAAAATGTGTTAAGTGATTTAAACGCATAAATGTGATAATATGTTAAGTCTCAATTTGATAGTGGGAAATTTAGACTATGCATGTATGCATATACGTTTTGTGCGGTAGAAACGGTAAAATTGCGTTAAATGTGTAACTTGTTTGTCGAGCATGAAATTTGATACATATATGATATATAATGTATGTTTGCTTTAAAAATGACAAAAATAGATAAGTTAGTAATATTTCGCTTGTGTCGGTGTTAAATTATATGAACGTTTATATACGTATATTACGATGCATAAATCGCAGATATATTGCGTATAAACGGGAGAGTTAACGGATTTACACAATAATGGTCACCAACAAAATCGTTCAAGTCGCAAGAATCATAAAAATATATATGTATATGGATTCATATATATATTAACATGCCAACATAATCAAAAATGGTAACTTTTCGAGAAAATCTCAAAGTTATGTGATAATTCTAAGAAACGGAGAAACTTAGGATTTTTTTGTTAAATATATATTGATTTAGAATTGTTCCAATATTAGGACGAATATAAACATCAATCGATGGGATTGCGCTATTTAAAATACGCACCCAAATGTGAGTGTCACTAAACCCCTCTTTTTACTGTTTTGTATATATTTTGGGGGTCGAACACATCATTAAAAGGGTTTAATAATGTTTTCGAAATAAAACATACCTTTTAATATAAAATATATATTTTTAACTGAAAATATATGAATTTGATAAGTTATACCTTTTGAAGTAAAATGTTTTTGATGACTGAATATTGTATGTGCGGTATTTCTTAAGTGAAACGAGATCGTAAGGATTGGGGATGAATTCCGGACTGGGTCTCAACATTTGAGTGACAGGGGAATTCGTAAATCGTCGTGTATTAAATTGTCAAATTAGTAGGATATATATATATTGTACGTAAGGCAGACATCATATTGTTCTTCGAGAAAGAACCCTACGCCCATGATGTCGTTTAATCATTTAAGTAATGTACTCGAGGGATTGTTGGTAGATCTATCGGGTCGACAACCCCGTCGTGACCGGTCGCCCCGTGTCAAGTCAAGCGACGAATTTTGATTCTGTTTATCGTCTAGCATTGATTATCCCTTCATGGTTAATATATAGTTCGTATCGTCTAGCTAACATACGAGTCTGAAAGTTGACGCAGTAATTTAATATACAAAACTTGGGCAGTAACAATATTGTCGGGTTCGAGAAAATGCGACGGAAGGCCCATGAATTTTATTAAGAAAGTAAAATGGACTTTCTAAGAATTAAATGGATGTTTTAAATAAACACCTAAACAGAAAGTTTTCCTTGGAATAAAACCTGTTAGTAAACGAATAAGTGAACTCACCTTCCTTTGTGTTGACACTTGATTTTAACGTGTTCTAGAGTACTTAAGTGCGGCTTCTGGAAATCATGACATATCTTGTGTATGATGATGCATGTCGTTTCGTTTAAATATGTTGGACATCTTTTAAACTTTCTGAGACGTTTGTAATAAGATCTGCGAGGATCAAAACAACTAAACTTATGTGGTTATGTCGTGACTTTTAAAAATGTAATGTTTAATATTTATGTTTTAAAATATGTCAAAATGTCCAACAAAAGAGTGCATCGTCCGACAAGGTATAAATGGGCACCAACTTCAGTCTCCACTACGTTTAATATTCCGCTGCGATGTTTTTGGGGTGTGACAGAATTTGGTATCAGAGCCATTGGTTGTTAGCGAACTAGATGTTTTCGCGGAAAACACTAGACTTCAACCGGAAAATTTTGAAATATAAAGTCCAAAATTCGCGAAGCCAAGATTTTTAAATAAACATAGAAAATATTTTATCATGTATGAAAACCATTATGTGTTTTATGTGCATACGCGATTTTCTGTTTATTTGATTTTATTTGTTACTGTTTATGTTGATACGCACTTACTTGTACGGTTATATGTGTGTCACAGATGTCGCACGAACACGAGGTCATCGAGATCCACGACTCAGATTACGAGCCAGATTTCGAGACTTCACCCAGACCTACGCCGCCAGAGACACCTATCACGACTCCACAGATGGTTGGTACTAATGAGCTTACCTCATCTTTCCACGTCAATCCTGCTGCTTTTGCCAGCCAGGGAGACCCCCGATGCGCTTTCTCTAGCAACGGGCGGATAGATGATGATGATGTACCTCTCTCAAACCATGAGACGAGACGATCATCTGGCACTGTACCAGTTATCGATGACGTGATCAGGAGTGTCCCTACTGTCAGAGGATCTACTAGTATCGCACCAGTGGTGGACGCCACTATCATCATGGCTCGACCTTTAGAGCCATCAGTCGTCCCACCTGCTGCTGTGATCGAGCCTGCTACTGAGATCCCTACATTTATTTTGTCTGAGTCTTCTTTACCTGTTTTAGAGTCACGCACTTCTTTGACCCCGATGTTAGTTTATTATCGGCGTAGGAAGAGGATTAGGCCTGCTGGAGATAGGGTAGATGGATATTGCCATTGTGATGGACAGCTCGCCGCATTGCGCAAGGACCTAGACATGGCCAAAGGAAAGGCGAAGTACCTCGAGGAACAGCTTGTCCAGGAGATGTTAGAGTCTCTAGGCTTGAGGAGTTGAAGGTTATAGACGACATCGCGAGAGACGAGATGCATTGGAGGGTTGTGGATTTGGAGAAGCTTGTCCAGGAGATGTTAGAGTCTCTAGGCTTGAGGCGTTGATGTTAGTCATTTGTTTGTTTGTTCGCTTGTTTCGTTGTTTGTTGGATTGTACTGTTAGACAATTCTTTTTATGTTCTTTGTGTTTGTGGCCTGCGTGCCAGTTTCATTTTTGGATATTATTTGGGAATTTTATATGAACTTGTTTATGGATGTCGATGTAGGCATACTGAGAATAGTCTTTGTACTAAAAACGAGTTTAAATAATTTCTATAATAAATACCAATGATATACTTTTGGTTTAAAAATTTTCTCATTAAAATGTGGATATCTTACATGCGCAATGTTTAGTCCACTAACATTTAATGATTGAATTATTTTTGGTTATCGTCTTATGTGGATATTATTTTTAGGATAATAGAAACGACGAAACGCCGCCAAAAGCAAGGCAGGGTACCGGATTACCTTCCACACCGGAAGAGTTGGCTCAACTCATAGCCCAACACGTTAATACTGCCATGGAACAGCTCAATGCTAATGATGGTCAGGGACGTGGACGTGGTACTCGTGGGCAAGGTTTTGGTGGGGCACATAATGGAAATCCTCCAGGTAAAATGTGATCGGAAAGTTTTAGTAGTTCATGTGTTATATTATCATTGGAATGAATTCCTGATTTTATTAACATTATTGAACAGTGCACAAATGTACATATAAAACATTCCAGGGCTGTAACCCACGATCATTTACCGGTGCTGAAGGACCCTTAGATATCACCCGATGGATTGAGAAGATGGAGTCTGTTATGGTAATCAGTGGTTGTGCTACTGATCAACGGGTGAGTTATGCTTCTTACTTATTTCTTGATGAAGCGCTGTCCTGGTGGAACTCGCATGTTCAAATTTTGGGTGAAGACGCTGCCTACGGTCTGACCTGGAACGAACTTAAAGAGATGCTCCTGAAGGAGTACTGCCAGCGCAGTAAAATTCAGAAAATCAAGACAGACTTCTTGTAACACCTGTGTCTCCACGGCCATCAAACAAATACCAAGCCAATGAAATATTGTATTTCATAATTTGGACTTGTATAAATATGTGTATCTTTTGCACATATCAACTCTTGTTCGATTTCAAGCTCTAAATCGCTTTCTGGAAGGTTATACACGCTCTGATGCGTAAATATAACCAGTTTAATCCAACGAACACTCTGGAATAGTGAAATAGGCTTAACATACCTTAAATAACCTTTACATAACTTAGATATAAGTTTTGGAAGGTTTGGTATGGTGAAATCAAAGTTTAATCGCTTACAGGGACTAAAGTTGACAAACTGCGAAAGTATGCCAATTTGAACTGTAACAGACATTCCGGAACATAACCATAAGTTAAACACACCTTAAATATCCTTTGCATAGCTTAGAAATAGGCTTTGAGGGGTTCGGTGTGCTAAAATAAACTTTTGTGTCATTCAGGGACTAAAAGTGTCAAAAAGTGCACAAGTTTGCATTTTCGCGCATAACTTACGTTCTGAATACATCCGGACATCCAAAAATTTATGTAAGCATGACTACATTATATTTTAGTGTTCGCCTTAAGAAAAATCCATTCGTTTCGTCATTTGGATCGTTTTTCGCGCTTGTGCGCATTCCGTCGTAATTAAGCGAACATCGCGTTCGTACGGCTAAACGAACCGACATCCGAGATATTTTTTAGCACATTTTAAGTTCCCTATACTTTAACTTCATTTTAGAGCTTTGAAATGGGGTTAACGGGCCTTAAACGTGTCAAAAATGGCCTAAATACAGTTCAGGGACCAAAACTGTAAATCTGCCAAAGTACACCCATACGATGCGTATGGTATATATACCATACGATGCGTATGGGGTCTCCAGACCAGGTGCATTGTATTAACAGCCTGTTTGCAGCTGTTTTGCACTCCTAATCTCTCTTCCACATGTTGATACCTTATGGTGGGTGGCCAATTAACCTACCATAAGCTTCCGACACTTGTACGGGTGAGATCAAGGCACGTTTCCCGATAAACGATCCTAACGGTGGTGCATTTACTATAAATACCCATCCATACTCAACACAAAAACCCACTAGAATCTGATTGAGGAGCTCTAAGTTGAAGCCTTCGCTTCATACCTGAGCTATTCGATCACGATTAGCATTCGGGGACCCTTCGTAAGTATTCTTTCGTTCTTTTCCTTATTTTACTGCTTTTCGAGTCTGAAAGTCAAACAAGTTTGACTTTCAGCGTTGACCAGTAATGGTCAATGCGAAGTTCGTTTGAACTTCGCAACGTGATTGTAATCACGATGGTCATAGTCCCTTGGGACTATGCCTACTGATTACCACGTTGTCTAAGGTCGTAGGGTAGGCGATCTAATAAATCGCCTATACCTTCGAACCCGACCCAGTTTGGTCGATCATTAGGATCCGACCAAATACATTAGGTGACCATAGTAGGTAGGGAATAACCTTCCGAGGTTATACCTTATGGTCACGGCGTTTAAGTAGTTGTATGATAGGTAGTTTATATGCCTTAGGTAAATTACCAGAATACCCTTTTCATACATAATTGGTAATTTAGCATATGTAACCTAAACTTTTGTCACGTAACTGATTATGTAACATGTTTAGGCATATAATACTTGTCATAGGACTAGTTAGGCGGTCCGAACGCGTTTCACGCGAACGACGCGTTAAAGTAGCATAAGCTACCTAAACGGGTCGTAATGGGTCGTAGACACTTAGGTTAAGTTTCTTTTAGTATGTAGGCTTTGTTAAACCAAATGACACGAGTCTCTACACTCGTTTGGTTTACAAACCCTAATGCTACCCGATCATCCGATGTAGGTCCGGTTTATTAATGTAGTTACCTAATTAGGTGCCGTTTGATATTCCGCGATCTCTAGCATTGCTTGGTGGTTATCCTAGGACTTCTGAGCAATCTCAAGTGAGTACATAGACCCCTCTTTTACTGTTTTCCAAACGTTTTGGGGTGGAACACATGTGCCTACTTGTTACTTTCATGCTTTCCTGTTTTCACATCATATACCTGCTATGTTCGTTAGTACATTATAGTACATGATTTCATTACATTTTATGCTATGTATGTCCATTGTGTGCATACTTAGTACATTGTTTTACATTACATTTTGTTGCATATGCTCATCCAGTATATGAACACTTTGACATATTACCCAATACATTTGACAATTGATTTGACATAGACATTTCGGCATAGACATTTTAACATGATTGACATTTGATCATGCATTTTCCCACAAAACATAACTTTGATTTAAACCAAGTTTTACTTCAATACTTTGTTTTTGTGCATATGGTTCAGTTGAGACCTTTCACTTGCCATACATGACATATTTGACATAGACATTTGACATGGATATTTGACATAGACATTTGACATGGATATTTGACATAGACATTTGACATGGATATTTGACATAGACATTTTGACATGATTTACATCTTGACATGAACATTTTACATTGTTTGGTTTGGTTTGATTAAGTGATTAAGTAACGATGCGTATGTAATATGATACAAGCATGGTGGATACGCCGCTGGTACTTCCTATATATAAGTGTTTGTATGGTATTACATGTCGTAACGTTATTTGAATCATTTCAGTTTGAGACATAGAACATTTTATACAAATAACATACTTTTCACAAGACATTGATTTATAAACAACTCATCTTATACAAACTCATTTTATATGGTTATTCATTTAACCATACATTATTTATACATATCATCCGATCTTATCGATTTTCAAATGATTTACAAAACAAAGCAAATAACAAGGTTCATGACTAAACATTTTCTCAAACATAAGTCATGAAGCCTATTTTCACAAAACCTATGTATCTCACCGGCATTTTTATGCTGACGTACCATATTTTCACATGTGTTTTTCAGGAGCTGTTGCATAAGATGATCAAGATACACTTAGGCGGACATGGGCCTTAGTGACAATAAAAGATGCAGACTAGTTAATTATGTTGTATTTCCATGTTTGTTTAGACATTGTAACACTTATATTGAATAAAACGAAACTTTAATTTCCAAGGTTGTGAAACATTAATTCTGTTACAACACTCCCCGACATTTCCGCCACGTTTTGTATGTTCTACGTGGTCGGGGTGTGACAGAAAAGATGGTATCAGAGCTTATGGTTATAGGGAATTAGGTTATTAGTAATGCTTTGACCTAGTCTATAACCTTTCTAGGACCCTAACGCAAGTTTACTTGCGTTTAGTCATAAAACATACCGTCACCTATCCTTAGGCGACTACCACAACAAGAACATAAATTTCAAAACCGCTTCGAAAACTAATCATCTGTTCTAGGATGATTGATTACTAGGTTTTGAACCCTCTATTGTAAGGTTTTGAATCCTTTACCCAACAACTCCTGTAGTTGTGTAGACAATTCTTGCATCTCAGATGGTGCAAGCCGATAGGGTGCCGTTGCTACAGGAGCGGCTCCTTAAACCAAGTCTATATGGAATTCGACTTGTCGTTGCCGAGGTAGTCCTGGTAGATCTTCGGGAAAAACATCAGGGAATTCCTTCACCACAGGAATGTCTTCAAGTTTCGGCTCCTTAGCCTTCTTATCTACAACGTGCGCTAGGAAAGCAACACATCCTTTCCTTAAGCACTTCTGCGCCTTCATACAATTGATGATCTGCAGAGGCGCGTCTCGTTTTTCTCCATGCACGATGAGAGTTTCATCATTCGCCAGAGGGATGCGAATGATTTTCTCGTGACAAACAATTTTAGCCTTATTCTTGGACAACCAGTCCATTCCAACCACCACATCGAAGCTACCCAATTAAACAGGTAAGAGGTCGATACTAAATCTCTGCTCACCAAGTTCTAAAGTACAACCCCTAACGACTTCACCCGATTCAACAAGTTTACCATTGGCTAGTTCTATGGAATAAGGAATATCTAATCTACTAGATTCTATTCCAAGCATACGTTTAAATTCCACAAACATGAAGTTATAATCGGCACCAGTGTCAAATAGTATGGATGCAAAGTGATTGTTAACGAGAAACGTACCGGTGACCACATTAGGGTCCTTGCGTGCGTTCCTTGCTCCAATCACGAATGCTCGAGCCTGAGCATTGTTCTCCTTTGGGCAATCTTTCTTGAAATGGTCCTTGCTTCCACAACCAAAGCATCCTTGGTTCTGCCCAGCTCCATTACCATTTCGGTTACCAGCACTATTTCCATTCCCGTTTCTGTTACCATTACCATTGCGGCCTCCAATACCTTTTCCCCAACAATCCTCGGTACGGTGACCTGATTTCCCGTAGTTCTCGCATCTCCCAACGCGACAGTTTCCTACGTGGTAAAAGTTACAGCGTTTACATTTGGGCAGAGTGCCTTGATACTTCTTAGCTCCAGTATCGTTTGCAGCTGCGAAGGTTTTCGCCTCCATAGGAGGGTTAGTATCACGCTTCTTGTTGTTCGAACCCTTGTTGTTGCTGCGGGTTGCTTGATTCAGGCTCGTATGCTTCCTTTTCTTGTCACCAGACGACTCAGCGTGCATTTTGGTCTTTTCAGTTGGGTTCAGTGGTAACTTCTTCATACGTAGAGCATCTTCAGTAAGGCTGACAGCCAGAGTTACAGCCTGGGTGATCGTTTCAGGTTTGGCCGAAGTTACCATGCTGCGAAACTCTGGAGCCAATCCCCATATGTAGCGCTCAACGCGCTTAAATTTGGGAGTCACCATATAGGGGATCACTCTAGACATATCATGGAACCTTCGGGGTATAACCAGTAATATCCGCACCGTCCATGGTCAAGTGCCAGAACTCAATCTCCAACCTTTGGAGTTCAGCACGAGAGCAATACTTTTCCCTCATTTTCTCCTTCAACTCCTCCCAAGTCATACCATACGCTGCATCATCTCCCAGGGTTTGGACTTGCAAATTCCACCAAGTCAAAGCCTCATCAACGAATAACCCAGTACCAAAAGTGACTTGCTGATCCGCGGTACACTTGCTCATACGGATAGTGGAATCAGTCTTCTCCGTCCAGCGTATGAAAGCCCCTGCACCTCTAGTGCCGTCGTAGTTCAGTGGCTTGCAGTCAAGAAACTGCTTGAAGGTGCAGCCTTGAGTTGTGTTTCCTCCAGATGAATCTCCATGCCCATTACGTCTAGCATTGCTTGGTCCTCCTCTATGTTCGGTGCGGTTTGCCTCGTATTGGGCGATAGTTGCGGAGATCCTTTCTTCCAGAAGGGAGTTCAGTTCTTCAGCAGTCCTCGGCAGTAGAGGAGGAGGAGGAGGTTGATCAGAATCCTTATTGTTCACAGCTCTCCTAGGTGCCATGTTCTGACAGAACACAACACAACAGGGTTAGACATTTGTTTGATATCGTCATATGGGACAGTAGTAGTATATTTACATCGGCATATACCCACATAAGTGACATCAAACAATCCACCAAACATATAAATCAATTTATACAGCAACAAGCTTGCATAAATAGATAAATACTGATGTGTCATAAGATATTCACCGAGTCTTTACACATATCAGGGCAACTTGTTACATCATTGTTTGCGAGGTAAACAAAATGCATAAGGGTTATATCTCCCCAAAGTACAAGTTTAATATATGTAAAGGACAAAATATCTTTCTTCACATTGGCGGTTCTTGTCTTTATACCCTAAAACATTACTCCAATAGAGTACTTAATAGGCTGGGGGAGGGGTGGGGGTGTTCACGTTTGACCTTTTCTTGTACTGAAGGAATCTCTTTTGATACGTGACAAGACTTGTTGTGGTTTCTGTGCACTGAATTCCATAATTATGTGTGCATCCATAATTACGTAATTCCTTGCACAGTCCGCACAGTTCGTTTCATCATCGGGTCACTTCTTTCAGATAGGCCACTGCTTTCAGACGAAGACACGTGTACCTGTGATATTCTATTTCTAGTATATGTATTTATTAACTATTACACATAGTTGCAAGTAATTCTTAGTCAAAGACAAGTGCTACTCCAGTGCACCCTAAGTCTCGTAGTGTCCTTACTTGACTCTTTGAAAACTGTTTCAGGTAGTGGATGTCGCGGGAAGTTTTATGCAATGAAAACTTTTGAAAAAATTGTTTTCATGAGAGGATCCTAAAGATTGTAGTCTAGACTCGAGAGGGAATCCTGGTTCACTACAATTGCAGCTCTGATACCAATCTGTCACACCCCTTTCTAAGGCGGAAGCACGAGGTGTGATCCTGAAAGGTTCTCATTGCATACGTAAGGTAAACTTACTACATGCTCATAAAATAACTCCAAATGCCATTATCATTGCATAATTAAAACATAACGTAGGTTAAGTGTTTACATCACAAGACAGCATAGGTAGTCTCGATAAATAGGTAGTCTCGATAAAAAGGATTACTACATTGGCAAAAATCAATAGCCGATGACGCTGCTCGCAAAGGTAGTCTCGATAAAAAGGAGGAAACCGGGAAGTCATCGGGAAATGCCAAAACAGATGCGAAATTTGAACAGTCGGGGCGTTCTGAGACTAAGACAGAAGTTACGAAAAAGCACAAGTCCAAGAGCTCAAGGAAGGAAACTGAAGAGAAGCGCGACAGGAAGCGCAGTTCGAAGAAGGCATATGCAGCAAGTTCTAGTTGTACTAGAAAGGATGGCACTAGAGATAGCTGAGGCAGATCTGAGAGAAAGACTCGTGAGGATGGACAGAAGAAATGTAACCGATGTGGATAAAATGGGCATGCTACCCACGAATGCTTTGCCAAATATACTACGGAGGGAACGAAGCTTGAGGGATGCTTCCAGTGCAGGGAACAAGGACATTTCAAGAAGGAATGTCCTGAGGCGGGAGGACTGTCACACCCCATACTAAGGCGGAAGCACGAGGTGTGATCCTGAAAGGTTCTCATTGCATACGAAAGGTAAACTTACTACTTGCTCGAAAAATAACTCTGAATGCCATTATCATTGCATAATTAAAACATAATGTAGGTTACGTATTTACATCACAAGACAGCATATTGTCTGAAAAGTTTTACACCTTATTTTAAAGACAAACATGAAGGCTTTGATTCTTATATCCCACACAAGATGGAATATAGAAACCAAATCCCACAAAAACATGCATCGGAGTCTTGACACGACATGACTAAAACAAAAGCGACATCTTGGAGCAGGAGTAAGACCGCACACACATCCACTTTAGTTACCTAAAATACATGTGAGAGTTGGAAAATCGTCAACATAATGTTGGTGTGAATTCATGCAGTTTTTGTATTGAATGTTTATATACTTGAATGAAAACATGGTATGTAATTATACTGAAACATGTACTTCTGTAAATGTAAGGAAATCGAGATCGCTAATGGTTTGCAAGGCCATTAACATGTGACACGACATAGGAAGCCACCAAACCTAGGCATTTTTGTCGAGATTGACTGAGACACAAAAGCACTCATTGGTAGAAGTAGGCCAAGAGTGGGGTTGCCTGAAACCCATTAGATCTAACCCTTCTGTTCCGTGGTCTAAATGTATGCGTTGATTAATGGTGCTTATAGTACCCTATTCGTGACATGATCTAAAGTATCATTCCTTAGTTTTTGTATTCAACCTACCATAACACATATATTTTCCCCAAGTTTAGAAAACAAGTAAAAGTTTAAAAGTGGGGACATGAACTCACAACTTTGCGTATCCTGCGCCGTAAACTTCACCGATTGGTTTTATAGCATCTTGACCTATACGTGTTCTATTAACGTTAGTCACTAAACTTGTATCGCACAAGCACAAGTCACCATCTTTTATATATGTGTTCTTTGTTGTTAAAAATAATTTATATTTTTAACTATGTATCTTACTTATATTATTTTCCCAAAAATAAATATAAGTATTTTGTATTTTTCACCAAAAATCAAGACTTTGATTTTTATTGCTTTCTGGATTATATTTCTTAAAAATAATATATTTTTAAGACTTGTACAAAATATATATATTTTGTCATGCTATGAAATATATATGTGTTTATTCTTGTTATCCACCCAAGTTATATATTTTCGTCCAAAAATATATCTTAAGTTCATAACTCGTCCAAGTTAAATAATATATTAAGAAATATATTTTCATAAATATATTTTCTTGTGCATGTCCATGCATGTTCTATGTGTATTTTGTATTTTTACTCCTTAGCAATATTTAGTGTATTTTCAATTCCTAATACACTACTACATATAATACACATAATGTACACTTAGCACAAAGTTTGGTGATCAGTAAATATATATATTTTCTTCAAAAATATACATACTTAATATCAATTTTTATCTTGAAGAAATCATCATTTCTTAACTTGAAATTTACACAAAAATTAGAGAAACCTTGGTAAATATTTTAGGTAAATTTTTAGGGAATAAGTTTCACCAAAACTTATATTTTTCTAAGTGTCAATTTTGACATAGTTTCCCCAAAAAATGGAGGTTTTCTATGTTTTCAAAACATGTGTTTATTTTCTTTTCAATCATCAAAACAATTTTCAACAACAAACATCAACAAAATATACTAATTTCTTTATATGAAACATCATAGTGAATTTGATTCTTGTTAAACATGTGTAGTCTTTTAGATCTACACTTTACATAAGGTGATCTTACCAAAATAAGTGTTCTTGTAAATTCTTAACCAACTTTTTATAAGACTCTATTTTACTAACCAACTCATCCATGAGTTTAATGGTTTCAAAGTTTGTAAATCATGTTTCTAAAACCACTTTTATGTTTATTAGGAAGATTATTGTTTTTAATCTCATGCTTACCCATGGATCTTTCAAGATCCATGCTTAATATCTTTAGATCTTCCAAAAACAAGTTTTATGTTATATTTTAACAAACTTTCCATGAGTTTTAGTTTCAAAAATTAGTTCTACTCATACTTTATCATTTCCAAAACTACAAGTTTATGCACAAAATTCATATTTCAAGTTCACATTATGCTTCATATGTTCACCTTCAAGTTTAACCATGGATCCTTCAAGATCCATGCTTAAACTTGGTAGATCCAAGCTTTAACATACTTGATCTAATCATAAACACAAGATACCACATCAACAACTTCATTACATATACTAAAATTTCATGCAATCACTTATTTTCTTCATGAATATGTTAGATCTTTTCATTTTTAACATTAGAAGTTAAGTTGTTTAGATGGTGAAACTTGTACATAACATAAACATGACTTAAATTAGTGATCAAGAAGCTTACTAGTAGCTCTAATGGCTAGGGAAGTGGCACAAAATGAAGGTGATGAACAAAGAAGAAATCAAGAGGTTAAAAGCTCCATAAGGTGGTCCTTCAAGTTCTAGCACCATACACCTTCCTAAATGATCTTCTTAGACCTTCTAATGGCCTTGGATTACTAGGAAATGAAGTGAAAATGTTGGGTGTATGTGTGTGGGTTTGAGCCGAGAGCAAGGAAGAAGAAACAAGGGAGAAGGTGAAGTGAATGTGAGTGTGATTAGTGTAAGATTTATAAAGATTCTCCATATCTACTTTATGGTATATTTGTAGAATATTCTTTCGCATAAGATCTAATATAATCTAATAGAATCAAGTAAAATCAAATAAAATCCCCATGTGGGACCCATTGGGCCGGATTTGGTGGAAAGGGGGGGTGAAAGGTAAAATTTTGGAAGTTGAATGTTTAAAGTGCAAATGATAAGGCTTAAGTAAGTTTAAGTGTGTTTAGGTGTTTTTATGATTTTTAAGGTGTTCTAGCTTCAATACTACTTTAATATCATAAAAACATTACTTCTAGTCAAATTTTGATGTCCCAGTTATTGTCTGATTGTTCGGTTCGTTAAAGTGCTGAATTGCGCAGTTTCACTAAGTATGAAGCACTTTTTGTGGCAGTTTTATTTCCCAACACTTTGTAAGTTATATTGGACAATAAAACATAAATTTTGCATGATATTAATGTGCTTAAAAGCTGATTATAGCTGAATCGTTGCTGAATTATGCCTATTTCAGCATTTTAGATAAGTTTTGGGCGCTTTTGAGTGCATAGTTTAGCTTCCGGAAAGTTTATATGTTAACCCTTGTATCCATACTTGGGTTTTAATGTATTTTAAATGTTAGACCTACTCCTAGGCCCTAATCTTATTATCTGACTGCTTTCTGCAGAGCTATTGACATAGTGTGTCTTACCGGTGAGTTTACTAGTCTTTCTGACGCAATGCTAAAAGTAATGCATAAAGCAATATTTGAAGTATAAAATGTGCATAAATTCACAAGTATAGCATGAAATCAGACAATGTTGACATTTAAGCACATAATTGCAGATATTAAATAATAATTAAACTGTACGGAAATTACCGGGTTTGTGCCAGTTGTCACAAGGACAGAATGCCAGGGGTAGAGCGTTCGAGCTAAATGCTGGGAAAGCACGTGATGATCCTGCTGTTGTCACTGGTATTTTTATGATCAATAACCATTCCGCGTTCGTACTTTTTGATACTGGAGCTGACTTGAGTTTTGTCTCGAAAAACTTTGAACCATTCCTGTGTTCTCCTACAAGTAAGCTAAGTAAGAAGTACTCGATAGAACTAGCAAATGGTAAACTGATAGAGATAAGCGAGGTCATACGCGACTGTAGTATTCTGTTAGGCGATCATAAATTTAGTATCGATTTACTACCAGTGGAGCTGGGAAGCTTCGATGTAGTGGTGGGAATGGATTAGCTGTCCAAGAACAAGGCGGAGATTGTTTGCTGGAGGAAGCAAGTGCGGATACCTCGTCCTGGTGGTGGCAAAGTGATAATTATCCACGGAGGTCGTTCGAGTCATGTGTCTAGTGTTGTCAGCAGCATGAAGATGCTCAAGTTGTTGCGGAAGGGTTATCCTGCGTTCTTAGTTAACGTGATGGATACAAAGGCCGAATGTAGGAAGATCGAGGAGATACCTATTGTCCGTGATTATCCAGAAGTTTTTCCTGAAGACTTACCTGGATTACCCCCTGCGAGACAGATCGAGTTCCGAATCGATTTGGTACATAGTGCTGCACCAATTGCAAAATCTCCCTATAGATTGGCACCGTCGGAAATGAAAGAAATGTCGAACCAGCTTCAAGAACTACTAGACAAAGGTTTCATTTGACTGAGTTATTCGCCTTGGGGTGCGCCTGTTCTGTTCGTGAAGAACAAAGATGGATCCTTCAGGATGTGTATAGACTACAGGGAGCTGAACAAGTTAACTATCAAGAATCGGTATCCTTTGCCGAGGATTGATGATCTGTTTGACCAGCTTCAGGGATCCAGCTACTACTCGAAGATAGATCTGCGTTCAGGCTATCATCAGTTAAAGGTTGCTGACGAAAACATTCCAAAGACAGCCTTTCGAACACGATACGGCCATTATGAGTTCCTAGTCATGCCCTTTGGTTTAACTAATGCGCCAGCTGTGTTCATGGATCTCATGAACAGGGTATGCAAACCCTACTTGGACAAATTCGTGATAGTATTCATCGACGATATACTTATTTATTCACGAACCAAAGATGATCATGAGTATCATTTGAGGTTAATTTTGGAGTTGTTGAAGGAAGAGAAGTTGTATGCCAAGTTCTCTAAATGTGAGTTTTGGATTCGAGAAGTTCATTTTCTCGGACATGTCATAAATGAGAAAGGTATACATGTAGATCCGTCTAAGATCGAAGCAATAAAGAATTGGGAAGCGCCAAAGACTCCGTCAGAGGTGTGACAATTCTTATGACTTGCTGGGTATTACCGGAGGTTCATTAAGAACTTCTCCAGAATAGCGTAGCCATTGACGCTATTAACCCAAAAGGAGAGGAAGTTTGACCGGACGGAGAAGCAGGAGAAAGCTTTTCAGTCGCTGAAGGAAAAGCTCTGTAGTGCACCTATTCTTTCCCTTCCTGAGGGAAATGATGATTTCATTGTATACTGTGATGCTTCACGTTTAGGTCTTGGATGCGTTTTAATGCAAAGAGATAAAGTGATAGCCTATGCGTCCAGATAATTGAAGGTGCATGAGAAGAATTACACAACACATGATTTGGAGCTTGGAGCTGTTGTGTTTGCTTTGAAGATCTAGAGACACTACTTGTATGGCACGAAGTGTACGATTTACACGGACCATAAGAGCCTCTAGTACATCTTCGATCAGAAGGAGCTCAATATGCGACAACGACGTCGGGTGGAGTTACTCAACGATTATGAATGTGATATCTGATATCACCCAGGGAAAGCAAACATTGTTGCAGATGCGCTCAGTAGGAAGGAATGGGAAAAGCCTCTACGTGAGCGTGCTTTGGGTTTGACCATACAAACGAGTTTGACCGATCAAATTCGTGATGCATAGCGGGAAGCTTTGAAGGATGATGATTTGAGAAGTGAAGGTTTGAAGGGCTTAGAATGTAAACTGATATCAAAAGCGGATGAAGTAATGTACTTCGTGAACCGAGTTTGGGTTCCGCTTAAAGGTAACCTCCGTGAATTGGTTATGAACGAAGTTCATAAATCCAAGTATTCCATTCCTAAGTGGAAATGGGAACATCTTACGATGGACTTTATCACCAAGTTACCCCGTACGTCGCGTGGACACACTATGATCTGGGTAATTGTGGATCGATTGACAAAGTCTGCTCATTTTCTGGCACTTAAGGAAACAGACAATACGGAAAAGATATCGCACTTGTACCTTAACGAGATTGTAGCCTGTCATGGAGTACCTGTGTCAATCATTTCAGATAGAGATGGACGATTTGACTACATATTTTGGCGATCTCTCCAGAAATCGCTGGGTTCTCGTTTGGATATGAGTACTGCATATCATCCTCAAACAGATGGACAGAGCGAAAGGACCATTCAGACGTTAGAAGATATGCTGAGAGCGTGTGCGATTGATTTCGGTGGAAGTTGGGATACTCATTTTCCCTTGGCAGAGTTTTCTTACAACAATAGTTACCACGCCAGCATAAAAGCTGCTCCGTTTGAAGCCCTGTATGGAAGGAAGTGTCGATCACCGCTTTGTAGGGCTGAAGTCGGCGAGAAGCATTTGACCAAACCCAAGATCATTCAGGAGACCACGGACAAGGTAGTCCAGATCAAAAATAGGTTGAAGGCTACCGCGGATCGACAGAAGAGTTATGCAGATAACCGAAGGAAACCGTTGGAGTTTCAAGTTGGTGATAGAGTTATGCTGAAGGTATCGCCATGGAAGGGCGTTGTGAGGTTTGGAAGAGGGGGAAAGTTGAGCCCGCGCTATATTGGTCCCTTCGAAGTCGTCTCTCGAGTTGGACCAGTCACATATAGGCTCAAGTTGCCACAGGAGTTGATGGGAGTCCATGACGTGTTTCATGTCTCCAACCTGAAAAAGTGTCTGTCTGATGAGACACTAATTATACCCCCTGGAGAGGTTCGAGTGGATGATAAACTGAGATTTATTGAAGAACCATTGGAGGTTCTGGATCGGAAAACCCAGAAACTCAGGAGGAGTAAGGTTGAATTGGTCAAGGTCCGTTGGAATTCTAAGCGTGGACCCGAGTTCACCTGGGAGCGACAAGACCAAATGCAACAGAAATATCCTCACCTCTTCCCACCGGGTGCGAAAACGAAACCTGTAGAGAGTAGAATTTCGGGGACGAAATTCCTTAAACAGGGGAAGACTGTGACACCCGGCCTCTCAGGCCGTATCGGACAATAGTAATCCGTGTAGTGAATATGTAACGTGACTATTTGTGATTAAATGTGATGTTCAAATATGATGTTTGATGTGTTGGTAAATTTAGATGTGTATAAAAATTATGTTGGCAAAGATAAAACTAACGCGTATCGCGAAACGTATAAAATGCGAAACGAACGTCGGTGACCACTCGATCAGTGTTAAAATCCTAAAAATAGTCTGTTATGATTAGAATAATAATTTTAATCATATCCGTGTGGAAAAATAATTTAAAACGCTAAGAAACTCTATTTTTCGAGTTTGAGCGCGTACCGCGCGATACTGCGCGAATTAAACAAAATACTGTCAACACAGCCAGTCAAGGCAACTGGTAATTAATTTAGTAATAATTTTGAGTGATTATTTTTATAAAATGATAAAAATAATTTAAGACGCACTAAAACGGGATTAAAACGCAAGATAAAATACCCGGTATCCAGTAAAATAACTGTTTTTGAGCTAATTTACATACAATATGTATATATATATATATATATGTAATTGGTGTGTGAGAGTGGCATGGGGGCGGCAATGTGGGCTGCCCACATTGTCTAGATTGTTGCAAATTTGACACATGTTCTAACATAAAAGATGGTGATGATGACTAATTTTGATTCATGCACCATAAACCTCCAATTCCAAGATCAGAATTCAAAATTCACATTATCTCTCTTCCTCTTGATTTCTCACGGCTGAACACCCCTCTTGTACACTTCCATTTTCATTTTCAAACTTAAACCTTGAAGATCATGTCCATTCCAAGGTGTTTTCAAGCTCATAAGAAGGGTTGGAAGTGATTTCAAGTGGATTCAAGCAAGAAAAGACCCTAAAACATCATCTTTATCAAAAACCCATTTAAAATCTTGAAGGTATAATATATTTTCTTTAAATATTGTTCTTGATTCATAGTAACAAACAAGATAATGAAAGTTTCTCTTGATTCTTGAATCTAAACATAAACTTGAAAATTTCAAACAAATGAGTTTTTAATAAAATAAAAATGAGTGTGTGCATGTATGTGTATATGGCCGATTGTGTATATGTACATATGTATAAGTTGTATTTTGATTTTTGATGAAAAAGTTCTTGGTTATTTGCTTTCTTGAAAAATATGATGATTAAAGGAATTTTTAGATATCGTGCAAGAAGGTTCTAAGAGATCCAAGATTTGAAAGTGATGTGTTGAAAAGTGAAATTTTGGATGTATATGTGTGTATAAATTTCGTGTATATATGTGTGTATATATGTATGCATGCATGTGAAAATCATTATAAAAGTGAAAGATCTAAGCATGAATGAACATGAATGATTTGAAAGATTGTTGTGTTATGTGTAATATTTGTAAGAATATTATGTTAGTGAAGATATAAGCATGATTAGATCATGAGTGATGATGATGATAATGTGTGAGTGCATTAGATGCACATATGTGAATTTACTTGATGATGTGAAGGCATGAAATGATCATATGTTTATGATTTCATAAAAATTAGATCTAATCAGAATATAAACACTAAAATGAAGTTATTTCAAAGTGTTTAGTGACTTGTAACTTTGTCATAATGTTTGCTAGCTTTGCATGTAGTACATGGTGCATTAAAAGTTGTAAAATACGTGAAATCGCATGATTTATGTGACTTATACAAAAACTGCACTAATATGATTATAACCACTATTTTAATCAGTAAATAACATGTATTGTGTTAAAATATCAAGTCGTTTCGAGTTGGGATGGTAATGGTAACGTTTAACGCAAAACTATGCGTTAAAACGGTCAAAAATCGGCTTTTCGAGTGATTTATGTAAAACTGATTTAGATCAGTAAATAAGCTGATATTTTTAGTTTAAAAACAATTATTTTAACTAATTTAAAGTTTACTTGGTGTTTGGTTGTTCATACGTGACTTCCGACGCCCGAAAACGTTAACGAATCGCTAAAATACGCATTTTTAATGAACACTAGTATGGGTAAATTTTGAGTGAACCTTGTGTTATAAAATGTGTTAAGTGATTTAAATGCATAAATGTGATAATATGTTAAGTGTCAATTTGATAGTGGGAAATTTAGACTATGCATGTATGCATACACGTTTTGTGCGGTAGAAACGATAAAATTGCGTTAAATGTGTAACTTGTTTGTCGAGCATGAAATTTGATACATATATGATATATTATGTATGTTTGCTTTAAAACTGATAAAAATAGATAAGTTAGTAATATTTCGCTTGTTTCGGTGTTAAATTATATGAACGTTTATCTACATATATTACGACGCACAAATCGTAGATATATTGCGTATAAACGGGAGAGTTAACGGATTTACACAATAATGGTCACCAACAAAATCGTTCAAGTCGCAAGAATCATAAAAATATATATGTATATGGATTCATATATATATATATATATATATATATATATATATATATATATATATATATATATTAACGTGCCAACATAATCAAAAATGGTAACTTTTCGAGAAAATCTCAAAGTTATGTGATAATTCTAAGAAACGGAGAAACTTAGGATTTTTGTGTTAAATATATATTGATTTAGAATTGTTCCTATATTAGGACGAATATAAAAATCAATCTCTGGGATTGCGCTATTTAAAATACGCACCCAAAGGTGAGTGTCACTAAACCCCTCTTTTTGCTGTTTTGTATATATTTTGGGGGTGGAACACGTCGTTAAAAGGGTTTAATAATGTTTTCGAAATAAAAAATACCTTTTAATATAAAATATATATTTTCGCTGAAAATATATGAATTTGATAAGTTATACGTTTCGAAGTAAAACGTTTTTGATGAATGAATATTGTATGTGCGGTATTTCTTAAGTGAAATGAGACCGTACGGATTGAGGATGAATTCCGGACTGGGTCTCAACATTTGAGTGACAGGGGAATTCGTAAATCGTCGTGTATTAAATTGTCATATTAGTAGGATATATATATATATATATATTGTACGTGAGGCAGACATCATATTGTTCTTCGAGAAAGAACCCTGCGCCCATGATGTCGTTTAATCATTTATGTAATGTACGCGAGGAATTGTTGGTAGATCTATCGGGTTGACAACCCTGTCGTGACCGGTCGCCCCGTGTCAAGTCAAGAGACGAATTTTGATTCTGTTTATTGTCTAGCATTAATTATCCCTGCATGGTTAATATATAGTTCGTATCGTCTAGCTAACATACGAGTCTGAAAGTTGACGCAATAATTTTAATATACAAAACTTGGGCAGTAACAATATTGTCAGGTTCGAGAAACTGCGACGGAAGGCCCATGAATTTTATTAAGAAAGTAAAATGGACTTTCTAAGAATTAAATGGATGTTTTAAATAAACACCTAAACAGAAAGTTTTCCTTGGAATAAAATCTGTTAGTAAACAAATAAGTGAACCCACCTTCCTTTGTGTTGACACTTGATTTTAACGTGTTCTACAGGTACTTAAGTGCGGCTTCGGGAAATCAAGGCGTATCTTGTGTATAATGATTCATGTCGTTTCGTTTAAATATGTGGGACATCTTTTAAACTTTCTGGGACGTTTGTAATAAGATCCGCGAGGATCAAAACAACTAAACTTATGTGGTTGTGTCATGACTTTTAAAAATGTAATGTTTAATATTTATGTTTTAAAATATGTCAA
Source organism: Helianthus tuberosus (assembly GCA_030545235.1). NCBI lineage: Eukaryota > Viridiplantae > Streptophyta > Magnoliopsida > Asterales > Asteraceae > Helianthus > Helianthus tuberosus. The sequence continues at coordinate 44,548,745 of CM060400.1, forward strand.
AATGTCCAACAAAAGAGTGCATCGTCCGACAAGGTATAAATGGGCACCAACTTCCATCTCCACTACGTTTAATATTCCGCTGCGACGTTTTTGTGGTGTGACAATGGCCTGGTATAAATTATTTTCCATTAGATGAGGTGGTAGCCGATTTGGTTTGAGTTACGTTTTATTTTATCATTGTGTGCAAAATTGAGTCAAGCTTCCAACTTTTAATTCATCCATGCTTTTACCCAACCACCCATTATCATCATCTCGTATTTTCTTTTTACCCAGTTTCAAAACCCCAATTTCAAAAACCCTAAATTTCAAATTTTAAAACAAAAAAAAAACTCAAATTTTCCATCATCATCCAGAAACCTTTGCAAATACTTTGTCTTTCTCATCATCATCTCCAAACAGGAAACTCAAATTTACCATCTCTTTGACGCTTCACTTCACTCAATCTTAGGGCTTTCTTTCTTCTTCAATGGCCCTCAGAGGTGCAGGTTTTCGCTGGTATGATGATTTCTTTCTATCAGTGCTCGCCTTCTGAGAACTCATACCTCCAAGCTGCCCAATCGTAATCGACAATGGCGCATCTTATTTCAGAATTGGCAACATTAATGTGTGTTCTACTAGCCCAAACTAGTTAATATCTCATCTTGTGGTTACAAATCATTAAAGATGTTGTGGCGGTTTTTGGTTTTCGTGGTCGGGGTTTTGGGTGTGACGTTGAGCAGTGGTTGAGGTGGAGATAGATGGTGGCGGTGGTGGGGATTGATGGTGGTGGAGGTGGTGATGGATTGAGGTGGTGAACGAATACGCGTAAGAAACTGTTAAGGCGAGTTTTATGTATATCATACCTGAATCAAGCTGAAGACAATTATGAGAATGAGTGCACAGAACAAAAATGGCCCAAGGAAGTTGAAATCATATCCTCTTTTAGCTGCCCAAAATTGTCGAATTGTCGTTCAACGGGTGCGGGGGAAGATGAAGAAGATGAATTAGGGATTAGGGTTTGGTGTGGGGAGAACTTGGGGAAGATGAACTTATGGGTGGGTAAAGGGATTTAATTTAATTAATTTAATTAATAATATGTTATAATAAATTCAGATTGACCATTTTGCCGCTGAAGAAAAAGACAAAATAATCAGATTTTGTTAGCCAAATAACAAGTGATTTGATTTTTGGACCAAAATGGCAATAAAAGTGAAACCACAGGGACCAGTTTTAAAAGGTTTGAGTTTTGGACTAAAATGGCAAAAGTAACCAAACCTCAGGGACCAAAATGGTAGTTTACTCAAAAATTTAACTTAGCTACTATCTTAAAAACTTTCTTTAACACCCAACGAAACTAACTAGGTTATATGATGATATTAAATAATTTTAATTGAATATTAACTAAATTAATTAAACAAGTAATTAACTAGACCGATAAATAGATTAAATTGAAGAATAATTCCTTTGACGGTTATTTATTTCACGAAAATTTCCGAGGTTTCAAAGGATAGGATCCAGATTTCAAAATGGGTCGTATTCTGGGACCCATTTTGGATGGATGTTACAGTCTCCCCTACTTTTAGTAATTTCTTCCCAAAATTATGAGGAAACCGTAATCGGTAACTATTTTAGCATATTCCATAGGAGTTTATGTTAAGATAGAATTAAAGTAAGGTTTAGGTTAGATTGTGGCGGTAACGGTCCTGGCAGAGGAATCGCTCTTTTTTGCCAGAGATGTAGAAGTGAAAAGCGTCGTAACACGGAGATGGCTTGTAATATGACAAAGATTTACAACTGAGTTGAAGTTAAACACATGACATCTAACTGGATATTGCAACTTGATGACAGATTTTAAGAAAACTGAAAAGTCAAAATAATAAAGTTAGATATTAGATCATAAAACGAAATCATTAACCACATCGTTATCCAAATTGAGACTTACACTACTTACGCAGAACTTCCCATGATAGTCTAACAATGCCTTTGATCATTTGACAAGAACACTTATATATAGAAAGTACCAGCGGCGTATCTACCATGTCCTTGTCAAATTTTCATTTGCTTTGTTATCGAGTCATGATTAGTTCTATGTAACTCATCCTAAAATCTACCAAACATAAACAAACGCAATAACCAATGCTTGATTCTTGATTCCAAAGAAAACAAGACTAAATGATGGCGGTACCTCATGTTATAAGGAAGTGGTCAGCCTATGAAAAAGTGAGATGTGACCCCACTTTCCCTAAGTTATGATACGAGGTCCACCGTGATGTATGATGACTTGAAATGACATGAAATTTAATTGATGTAAATTGACATGATATGAAATGTAATGAAAAACAATTGGTGTAGCATTATATTAATTGTACCGATGGAAATAATATGAAATTTTGTTAACTTGAAACGTTAAAACCCAAATTGAAAACATTGGTAACTTGAATAGTCGAAAACTAGCAATGGAATTGATAAAAGCTTGGGACGGAAATAAAACTAAATAAACAACTGGAGCGGAGCCTTGAGTCTTCATGGTGAAAAGGCTAGCTGGGTTGCTCGTTCACAATGTTTTCGTCGACCTCAGCTGGGGTTGCGTTGATGTTGTAGGCTCTACCACTTGCTGGTGGGGGTGCTAGGTTTGCCTGGTTCTATTGGTTAACTGGGTTTGCTTGGGCTTGAGCATTGATGATGTTAACTAGCCTAGGGCACATGTTTCTGAAATGTGTAGGATCTCCATAACTAAAGCAGGTTCTAACATAGGGTATCATGGGGTAGTTCGGCTGCAGGTAGGGTTGGGTCATGTTTTAGGCACAAGGTGGAGCTTAGTTTTGAGGGGTATTACAAGTGTTACTCAAATGACCATAACGCCCACAATTTGAACACTGTCGGCAAGGTACGGTGGGTTGATGGTGATAGTGGCAGTTATTGCATTGATGGTGAGGACTAGTGTAGGGTTTCTTGCTTGGGTAAGCTGGGTTAGGTGCCACTTAGGTGATTGGGATGGCTTGGAGAGGTACGGCTTGTGGAGTTGAGTTGGTCGAGGCAACGACATAGTTTTTACCATCACGTTTTCGTTTGGTATCGCCACGAGAGGATGATTCACCCTTGGTTGTCTTTGGCTCTTCTACTGAGGAGTTGTCAGTTGAGCCCTTCTTTCTCTCTTTGTCAAAGTCTCCATTTTGCATATGGCTTTTCGTGAGTTCGGTGGCCAATTCCACTAAAGCCTCCAAAGTTGCGGGTACAATGCTAATCACAGAATCCCGGATACCAGACGAAAGACCCCTGGTGTAATGTTCGATGAGACAATAAAGAGGAGTGAATAAGTATGGGACCATCTGGTTCAGCTCGAGAAATCATTTGTTATAAGTCTTATGATATCCATCATTTTGTTGTAAAAAGTAGAACTTATCCTCCAACTTCTTGATCTAACTCCTTTGGCTGAACCGTTTAGTAATTTATTCTTTGAGTTGTTCCCAAGTTAGGGCCACAGCTGCTTCAACCCCCCTTCGGCTCTTTTCAGTGTTCCACCAAGTTAAAGCTATCCCAATGAGTCGACCAGTAGCATAACGAACATTACGGTCATCAAGGCAGTCACAATTCAGGAATGTACTTTCCATTTCTTCGAACCATCGGAGGAGTACGGTGACTCCTTTGGTTTCCTCGTATCTTGGAGGGTCCCAGGACTTGAAGTGCTTATATGAGCACTTGGATAGGTTTGTAGGAGCATTGACAACATTAGGTTCGACTTGTTTGACTTGATTGACTTGGTTAACTTGGTTAGCAATGAGGGCTTGTTGAACTTGAATCATAATGTTAGGAATCACGATAGCCATTTGCTTGGCAATTTGGGCAGCCATGCATTTCCGAAGTTTCTGGTCCTGTTTCCTTCGGGAAGGCGCCTAAAAGACATCTACAGGAATCAACGCAAACGAGGTTGTGAGATTTTTGATGGTTTTGCTAGCAGATATACGAAAAAATATATAAACGTATGATAAATGAAAACTTTTGGGGTGTATTTAACTCATGATAATACAACACTTTTAAAGTGTTCTTGGGCTTTGCTCGTAATTAGGCCTTGCATGCCGCCATACTTCACCTTCGTAATCATGTGGCCCCCATGATTACTGGGGTTTCGTATGGTTCGCATGTGTTAGCCTGGTAACGTACACTAAAACTCAGAGAAAATCAAGAAATATGAATGTAATGTATGAAAGTCGGAGGGTATCCTGGTGTGGACACGGTGACAACTCAAAGTGGGGTTAGTTCACAAGACGTTTAGTGTGGCATGCTTTGGCCTAATAGGTGCTTCGTACTCTCATCGTTAGTCCCCAGGTAGGCAAACTGGTCTGTTAATTCAGATTTATACGAATGCCAATCCTAGATAGGACGTCTCGACTACCAGTACTCGAACCCTTCCAGTTACTACATGCCCATCACATGAACTCACTTTGATGAGATATGAAAACAAAAACATCACAAAAGTTTGCATAACATAAAAATATATTTGGAAAATGGAGGGAAATGTTTTGAGAATTTAGAGGAATCGAGAACTTAGAAATAAGGATTTTAGAAGTGTCGTTTGGTACATTTCAGGTGGGATGACATATGTATATGTAACATATAGGTAGACTTCATGACACGATTATAACACATTGCATGTATCCCATACTCAAGTAGCAAACAGAGTGCTTGCATGCGTTTGTGTGTGGAACGAAAGGAATTTAAATGGGTGAGCAATAGCAAATCATAAGTTAAATAAAACAAGAAATCACATAAGCACATAGGTCCTAGTTGCCTAAAATATAAGTTCTAAGGGTCTAATAACCTATCATATATCCCTAAAGTCATTGGCTCTGATACCAATCTATCACACCCGGCCCGCAACGAAATAGTGATCGGTGAATTATCTGGTGTATCCAAAGCTTATGACTTGCTATTACGTTTTTTAAATAATCATTAATCAATGTTGAATGTTTCACATAGCACAATAATCTAAATAAATAATTACATATATAAGACATTGTTCATAACGAATAAACTACATTAATCCGTTTCTTGTTAACTAAGTCCCATCCTATGTCCAATCTTCTCTTCAAGCATGTTCACCTATATCATGTGTAAAAATAGTTTTTGGGTCAACAAAGGTTGGCGAGTGAATGACGTGTGTGCGGGTGTGTATAATTTTTAGATATATTTTAAGCACGTTTTACTCGCGAATCAAGCTTTAAATTTATAAAACACAATATAATACTATCACACACACATTAGGGCAAGTGCACCCATCGCGGACGTAGTATAGTGATGGCAAGATACCGAGGTCGTCAAAGGACATAAGAGCTTTTAGTACCGGCATATCGTTAACGTCTAATCTAACCAAATTTTGATAAAAAGTTTTGAGAATTATAAAAAGTGAAGCTAGAAAACGAAAATAACAATCTAAGGAAAACAAATAGACAAGAAGGAATCACTTGGTTCCAATTCCTCTTTTATGTATCCTTTGATGATTTCGGCACTTTGGGCTTTTTAAGAGATTATCTTTAAGTTATTGTAGTAGGCCCCCTTCCAGGAAGCGTTACCCTCAACCTATTGGTCTGAGTCAGCAGGGATACAACCCCGCAAGGTCGGATTATTGAAAAAGAATAAAGTAAGTTATTAACGCGAAAAGTGGTAGGCCCCTTCCAAGCAACGTTACCCTCAACCTATTGGTCTGAGTCAGCAAGGATACAGTCCCGCAAGGTCGGTTTAATGTTTTAATAATAGTTTATAGATAAGGGAAGTCCTACTAAGCTTGAATTAGTTCCTCGCAGGATCTATACACTGAACGAGAGAAGAATTTTACCCAAACACCCTTCTAACCCCCTTCCAGGCAGTTAACGTGCTTTATATAAACCGTAAAGACACGAATGAGTGAATCAACAAAATATGAAGAAATAATTATGATAGGTCCGAAACGATCCGATTTCAGTCTCGGTTCGGTGAAAAATAGTGAGATGGGTGATTCAAGCCAGGAACAAATGATAATCGACAAAAAAAGATAGAAACTTTATTGATTGAAACTCCTCTTGACCATGCCAATTCTGCACCTTGCACCTGACATCATAAAACTTATTCACACATGGGCCCAGGTAATCATCAGAAAATCATTGGGTCATTGCCATGCAAGAAACTCTCGTGAACCCTAGCCGCAAATGTTATTCAGTCGACTTCACCGGACATTGCGTCAGCCGCCATCACCGGAAGTTATTCACCGGCTGAAAACAACAATCTACGACCATTACCATATCATTGAAGACCTGTAATTAACCACCTTGCCCCACCGTTATCTGAAAGACGCTAGACACAGCACCGCCACCTTGTACCACCACTGTAATCGTCATCCATCTTCCACCATAGAACACCCCAAGAACTCCTTCATAACTATAAAACATTAAGTGCTACCAAGCACCGTTATCATCAATAATCCCTTCTCAAACGAAATCATTCAGCACCTCAACATTTGCTCATTAATCTCATCGAGAATCCGTTTAACCTCCATCTCATCGCCACATCATGCCACCAACTGAAGCTCAGTAATGTTATGTTTACCGATCACCTGCTGTTAATAGTTCGTTCGTAAATGACGTCATTGTACATATCGATGATCTCATCTTCGTTGACCTCCGGCGGCGCGTCGTTTTCTAGCACCGGCGCGCCGATCTCCGCCGAGTTTCTGTTTAAGAACCAATCAAACCAGATTCCTTCTACTCCCTTTCCATCGTTCTCTCTCCTCTCTACAACACACACTCAGCAGTGTGTAGTTGGATGAACAAAAACGCCAGAATCAACTAGGTTGCCGGATCTGAAAACTGCATCAACATACCACACCAGCTTCTCCCTCCATCTCACTGCTTTCTTACTTTTTCACAAGCTCAGATCTTGACTGAATGAACATTAAAGTCGCAGATCTGAAAACAACATCAACATAAGCTCCCTAGATCTAAAACTACTTAAAAAATATAAATCTACAATCCGTTTTACGTCTCCGGCAGATTTTTGGGGTAGATCCGACCGAACCGAAAACTGAAACGAGCCACCGAGGCTCTTATACCAAATAATTGGTCCAAAACGATCCGATTTCAGTCTCGGTTCAGTGAAAAATAGTGAGACGGGTGATTCGAGCCAAGAACAAATGATAATCGACAAAAAAAGATAGAAACTTTAATGATTGAAACAAAGATATTTTGATTAATAAGATTAAAGAGATACAAAGATAATCATCCACCCGGGTGAACTCCCCCGGGGTGGTGGCTCCCAAATGCACACCCTCCAAGTGAGGTGTAGTACTCTATTTATAGCCCCTGAACCTTGTCCTCCAAGCAAGCAGCCTCTTGCTTGGAAAACCTATTAAACTCGCTAAAACGCCCGACTAAAATAACTAAAAACGACATCCTACACAAAACAATAAATACACTAAATAAATGTTGGCGTAATTGATAACATCATTCTCCATTTTGACCCAACAGATTAAGTAAAATTCACCTTCAATATAGAAAACTAGTTATTAAAGTCATTAATACATACCCAAATAAAAATTTTGCCAAAGGTTGGAAATCAAAAGTAATACATAAAAGATTTATCTTCATGAAGTGATGTAAGAGTTTAGCCAAGCATGGCCTTTGTTTGACAAGAACTCTTATGATCGATCTTGGATCCCGAGACTACTACACACTCTAAATGATGAATAATAGATTATGGTAGTGGGTGTTGGTGTTGTAGTGGTGGTGGAGTGGTGGCAAGTGTGAGAAAAGTGGTTTGCTAAGGGATGAGTTGGAATGAAACCAAGCACCCCTATTTATAGCTGGAAACAGAGCATCAACATCGTCGTACCCACCTGGCACGACCCCGTGGACTGCATTCTCTCTCCTCTTCATTAACTGTAGTGTAATTTCTTCTACTGACACGGCCCCGTGTGTCAACGGCATAACCCGTGGTGAATGTACTTGCTGTACTATCTCAGATTCTGCGAATCTTAGAGTTGACCACGGCCCAGGTTGAGTTGGCACAGCCCTGTGTTGGTTTGTCTTTTCTTCGTGTCTTTTTCTGCAGGGAATCTTGACGGGGCACTGCCCCATGCCTGGTGGGCACGACCCCATGCCTAAGCTTCTGTTTTTGTTATTTTTGTTGGTTTGGATGTGGATGTAGGCTTGGCGAGTTGTGTCAATCCTTCTTCTTTGCATTTATGTTCCTTTTGTGCATTTAAGCTCTTCTGATCCTGTAAATTAAAAGGAAACAAAGAAACATGCTTTTTTCAACATTAGTACTGAAAAATGGTGATTTTACGCCTTATTTATTTTACACACTTCAAATACCCCCACAATTAAATCTTTGCTTGTTCTCAAACAAAACTCTAAAATGTTGCTTACACAGCCAAACGGAATTGGTAGAAGAGAAGGTTTTCGGGCTTATCTTTAGAGTGTCGGGAATCCAAGTTCTAAATTTATTTTGTTTTTATTTTATTTACAATCTTATTCGTCAATATTTATTTAAAACACAAATTAACAAAAATTATTAGTTTTGGGCATAACTTGCCTTTATAAAATTCTAATTAGTTATATACAAATTTACACACCTCACTAGTGGTCCTCAACACTCGACCGTAGATGTATAAGTGAAAACGCTCGGACCCGGTTTGGAACTTACTCCTACTATAGGCTTGACAAACAATCAAACCTCCTCCTTTTGACGTTTAATCCTTGTAAATATCAAGAGGGCTTTAAAAGGGTATGTTGTGGTTCGGGTAGGTGTTCTTTATTGAAAGTGGCTAAAATGTAAAATATCGGTTTTCTTTCGAAAATTTATTTGTGAGTTAGTTATAAACTACATATTTATAAGCAATAATTTCTGCTTATTTATTTCAAGTAGCTAGAGATGATTTTTTTTATTAAACTAAGTCACTTCTTTTTATATTATTTTCAAAAGAACCGTATTTTACTAAAAACAAGGGGTGTCAAAATATAAATTGGTTTTTGGGGTGATGGGTGGTTGTTTTTGCGAAAGTATATTTTTGCGGGTTTCGAAACTAATGGTTTAATGCTCAAAGGGGTTTATCTAAGGGGATGTTTTTGGGTAAAGAAAAAAAATAAAGGCTTAAATTGAAAAATGGGTTTAGTCCTAATACCTGTATTGTTTACTTACTCGGATTTATGTCGGTAAAGATTTGGAATGTATCACTTTGGTAAGTTCTAGATTTGTAAGAACCAAATGGGCTATTCACACAAGAAATGAAAAATTGAGAAATTAGTATAGATGTGTATTTATATGCTCGGTAAAGGCTCAAAACTCACTTTTGTGAGAAAAAGGGTTATAGTATAAAAATGTATGTAAAATCGAATTTTACAAAGATTTGTTATGCCCATTTTTATAATTTCTTAATTGGTTCTTTTTGTCACGACGTTATCAGGTGTAAATTAGTAAAAACATAATATTTAGAACTTATTTTACCCAAGTAACCCAAGATAAGTAAAAAAATGAAAAATTTTGACAAAAAAGTTTGGGGTGATTAGCGGTTTTCCAAGGAGATTTTTGCTTAAAGCTTGTTTTTATGACAAACAATTCAAGGTTTTAACATTCCCCCACACTTAAATTACACATTGTCCTCAACGTGTCCCAAATAGGATTTATTTTGATTAAATGTGCAAAAAGTGGGTAAAAATAACGAAATTTTTTTGTTACTAGGCACGAGGCACGGCCAGTGGCCGTGCCTGGTGGACATGGCTCGATGCCAAAGTGTCAGTAACAGGTTTTACAGAAAAACTTACAGTGTTGTGAACACGGGTATGTGCCTGGTGGGCACGGCCCGTGTCACTTTTTGGGGAGAAAATTTTAAGCATCAGATATGTGGGCACGGTGGCGTGTCTGGTGAACACGGTCCCGTGGCAATCGTCTGTTTCAGTTAAAAACTCGGGTTTTATTGTTTGGCTTCTGTTTTCCAGGCTTGGGGACCACTATGCTTAGTGTGTCCAAGCCTCCCATGGTACCTATAAGCTATAGTCCTACCGCAATACAACAACCCAACCCAACACAAACATAATAACGTCCTAAATTACAAAAGTTAAAGTAGTTCAACCACCACCACATCACATGAAAATAAAAAAATACAGAAAAGTAAATTGTTCAGAGAAGTAAATTGTTCAGCGGGACGTAGCCCGAAAGATACGAGATTGTTCAAAGGTCAAGGAAAAATAACTTGAAAGATACCAATGCTGCCTGCCACCAGCATCGCCTAGTATGAGTCCATGTCCTCACCTCTCTCCTCCTCCTCCTCGTCTCGAAACGCTATGTTGTCCCGGATGTAGGTGATTTCATTTTGCATGGAGACAATGTTGTGTTCCATGCTTCCGATCCGGCTACTTGAGCTTTGGCCCAAGCTGTAGGCGTTCTTCGATACCTGGAGGGTTTCCTGCATAATGTTATATAAATTGTGGAAGTTTGGAAAGTCTCCCCCGCCTTGGGAGGGGAAGCCCGGAAAACATCCGGAGTGACGAGTACGGTTAGGGACATCTTCGATTGCAAGGATTTCATCTAGGTCATTCGGGTTCCAAACCCAACCACGTGCATCCTTGAAGCGCATTAGCTCGTCGTTGCAATCGATGATGAGGTTCAAACTTCGGCATAAAGCAAGATCAGCCCGCGTCACGCTTACACCCTTGTGGAATGAAGTCGTAGTTCACCTAAGGTAGTTCTTGAAAAGTTTGGCGATCCATCCTCCGAAAAAGATGAGTGTGCGAGAGTGTTCAGTGGCATTGGTTCTCATGTTTCTCAGTAGCATGTGGACAACATCGATGGGTTGGTGATTTCACCACCCACCGCTATCTTTCGGCTGGCACAAATAACCGCTAAGGACCCGATGGATGTAGTGGATAAGCGGGTCCCTAATCTTGGTGCTCTTTGTGGAGCTCGGGTTATAATGGCCATCTCCGATCAGTGCCCAAGCAGCCTGTCTCAAGTTGTCTGGGAGTTTACGGACAACTTCCGTGAAGTTGGGTTCAACAGTATCTTCCTCGGTCTAAAGCCTAATGTGGACACCGAACTGGGCCGCTGATATACTGTAGCACTCACCCCCACACCTAAATTGCAACGCATCTAAGTCAAACAGATCCGGATAATTCTTGTTGAAGGTGAGCGTGCTTAGGAACTCCATGTTATATTCATAGACAGACCGGTGTCGGGTCTCTAGGAAGATACTGAGAGGACCAGTGACTAGAGCATCATATCTTTCCCTTTGTCCAATAATTTCAAGCATATCATAGCATACTTGTCTTGGGAGTTCTTCATGCCTAGCTTGCAACACTTCAAACCGATTCTGGTATTCAAGTTCAGATGTTTTGAGCATCAGAAACTTGTGTGGCGCCATTCCTGCAAGAAAGAACCAGTAAGATAGTTGGCATGTTGAAAATTATACAAAAAATTGAAATCAGATGGTTTGGACACGGCCCCGTGTCTTTTGGACACGGCCCCGTGTCTTTTGGACACGGCCCCGTGTCTGGGGTCTGGACTGCCCGCGGCCCCGTGTCAAATCGTCTGTTAACCCAAAAATTAAGGTTTTCGAACCGGCTATGAAAAATTCCAAATTTTTGGTCCATTAGGCGCGGTTTACCCTAAAAATCAAACCCTAAGTGTCAATTTTGCATAAAACACCTGTTTACCCTTTCGATTTAAGATTTTTCAGTCAAGAACATGTGTTTATGAATAACTGAATGAACAATCCGATTTTTCCAACAATGTTTGTGATTTACTTCTCAAAACACTAAAACTAACTATTACTAACAAGATCTAAACAAAAATTTGGGATCGGCACGGGCCTAGTTCAAGAACCCTAGATTTACCCGAATTTTTGATGTTTTACTACATGTAAAGTGCTAATCTAACAAACCATGATGTTAAAATCATACCTTGTAGTCGCATTTGGTCAGAAGATCGTTGAAAATCGGCGGAAAAAGGTCAGGAACCAGCGGCTCTGGAGAAACGGGTCATGGTTTGTGTTGAAAATGTGAAGAACAAGGCTTATATACCCTATCTGTAGTGCGACCACGGCCCCGTGCCGGTTTATTAAAATTTTTGTAGTACTAGACGTTTGGACACAGGGGCATGCCGAGTGGGCACGACCCCGTGGTCAGAGTACCAGTAACAAAATTTTTATTATGCACGTTTGTGTGACCGTTTTTCCAAGGGTTCCCTTTTTGTACTTACCTATTTTTTGTCCAATCTTCAAGGATGATGCCTGCTAAATATACCTACAAGATGATTAAAAAGAAAAAAAACATGCATATTTACGATTAACGTGTGACCATTTTCTGATCACGTATCTACCTCTTATAGAGTTACTTCAACCTCCTCATCCTCAATGAAGCCTCTATAGAGCTTAAGCCTTTGTTCGTTTACCTTGAAAGGTTCACCGTTTGGTGGCTTAATTTCTACGGCCCCATGTGGAAAGATTTGGGTAATGGAAAAAGGTCCCGACCACCATGACTTAAGTTTTCCCGGAAACAACCAAAGTCTCGAGTTAAACAAGAGCACTTGATCTCCCCCCTGAAATTCTTTAGGTTTGCTTATTTTATCGTGTATGTTTTTCATGCGTTCCTTATAAATTTCGGAGTTGGAGTATGCTTGATTTCTCATTTCATCCAATTCGTTTAACTGATAAAATCGATTTTTACGGGAATTTTATTGGTCTAGGTTTACATTTTTTAAGGCCCAGTATGCTTTGTGTGCAATTTCTACTGGGAGGTGAGAATTTTTCCATAGACGAGCTTATATGGGGTGGTGCCTATTGGTGTTTTATAGGAGGTTCGAAAAAACCCATAAAGCATCGTCTAGTTTATCTACCCAATCTTTTTTATTTTGACCTAAGGTTCTAAGATTCTTTTTAGCCCTCGATTTATTACTTCGGCTTGACCGTTGGTTTAAGGATGATAAGCGGTTGAAAGACGGTGACGACCCCATATTCTGTTAAAATTTTATTTAATTGATGATTGCAAAAATGGGTACCCTATCACTAATGAGTGTTTTTGTAGTGCCCAAATGAGTGAATAATCGTTTTAGGAATTTTGTCACAACTTTCCCATCGTTAGTTGGAAGAGCTTCGGCTTCGGCCCATTTGGACATGTAATCGACTGCTACAAGAATGTATTTGTTCCCTTTTGACGGTGGGAAAGGTCCTATAAAATCCATACCCAAACATAAAAAATTTCACAAATAAGAATGCCATTTTGGGGCATTACGTTTCTTGATGAGATACTACCTGTTCGTTGGCATGCGTAAGATGTTTTATTTAAATTGTATGCATCCTTATGGATGGTTGGCCAATAAAATCTTGAATCGAATACCTTACGTGCGGTGCTCGTGGCTCCATGATGTCCTCCATATGGTCCTTCGTGACAATGGCGAAGAATCTTTCTTGATTCTTGACCATGGATGCACCTTCGGATAAGTTGGTCGGCACATATTCTAAAAAGATATGGGTCTTCCTAAAAATAGTGCTTTACATCGGCAAAGTTTTTTTATTAAGATCAATGGCCCAAAAGGTTTGTTTGATGGCGTCTTCCTCTTAGATGAGTTGTTCCTCTGTTTCTTCCGTATCGGGTGGCTCTGCTTCATCTTCAATTAGAGGGTCGTCATTACCAGTTAAGTATTTCAATGATTGGTTAAGATTGATGTACCTTTTGTAGGCCCCTAATTGAAGTGGTAAGTTGTTTTGCTTCCGGTTGACTAAGGTTTAATGGGATTTTATGAACGGGTATCCCAATACGAGGGGGGGTATCATCTAGGATGATAAATTCGGTTGGCACTACCGTTTGGTTTGTTTGAATTAAGACATCCTCAACCATTCCCGTCGCTTTTATCATTTTTCGGTTAGAGAGGAAAATAGGGATTTTAAGAGGAAAAAAATCACTAGTACCTAATTTTTCAAAAACATAGTTTGGCATTATGTTAATACAAAAATCTTTATCAATTAGCACGTTACTAACGAAGATGTTTTGAAAAAAACATGGTATCGGTTTTATGTTTAGTTCATGGTGTTCATCTTGTATTAGTGAAGTTTGATCATTTGTTAATGTAATGTTAACTAACTCTTCGATTTTAGTGGTGGTGTTTAACTCTTTTAAAAATATTAACAAACAAAAATAATTAAATTACTAATACTAACAAACAAAAACAACAAATATATAAAAATATTGTTTTGTCGCAAACTTTATAATTTTGTGACATATTTGCTACAAAGATAGGTTAGGCTAGTTTACCGAAACTTTGTGCAAAGTTTTAGGGATTTTTTCGTTGTTTGAAAATTGTGACAGATTAGTTGCAAGTATTAAGTTGTGGGAAAATTGTCGAAAACGTGTGTAACAAATAAAATCATTTTCTTAGTAGTGAAAGTTGTATACCAAATTAAATAATATCACCTTTAATTTAAGAATCGCAACAATTAGATGGTTGTTTGTAATTTGAAAATTAGATCTTAATCTAGGGGTTGCAAAGGCTGCAAAAACCAACCATCTTTATTTTTTATGTTTCTTTATATATATATATATATATATATATATATATATATAGGATAAGGATCATGAGTGAACAACATCATTGTTTGTGAACTGTGCGAACCAATCTCAACCATTCATTTGATTAAAAGATTCAAAGGGTATAATCGTAATTCCATATTTAATTTTTTTTAAATTCAATATCTTTAATGAATAGCAGTTACAATCTCCTGTTTTTTCGGAATTTTTAAGAGATTTCATTATGATCTTTATCAATCCAGTATATTCGACATTTTTGTTACTGTCTTCTTATATTTTTTTGCTAATCTAGGATGATGAATTAGAAGATCTCAATTGATTATTTCAAAGTTTATCACGTTCATATTTATCGAATCCAGTCAGCAGATTAATCGAATTCAACCATATTTATCTTCATAAACCTAGTTCATCACATTCATATTTATCTTCATAAACCCAGAATTCATTCACACACTTCTTCCATAAGGGGAGGAGGGGTGGTTCACTAGTGATAGATTCTAGTGATGGGAGCACCCAATCAAATCATGCCATGTCAGCACCCAATATTCTATCACTAGTGATAGAAATGTAGGCGGGGTGGTATCACTAGTGATAGAATTCTATCACTCCCAAATTTTTTTAATTTTCATTTTAAATTTATTGTAGTGGGCTGACACACTTCAGTAATATTAGCCGACAACAATTT
The DNA here is from genome assembly GCA_030545235.1 of Helianthus tuberosus. Classification (NCBI taxonomy): domain Eukaryota; kingdom Viridiplantae; phylum Streptophyta; class Magnoliopsida; order Asterales; family Asteraceae; genus Helianthus; species Helianthus tuberosus. The sequence goes on from CM060400.1 coordinate 44,563,955, forward strand.
TGATATTAAAATGTGATTGGACCAAAACAAATAATGGGCTGACAACAATTTTGATATTAAAATGTGATTGGACCAAAACAAATAATGGGCTGACACAAGATGCTTTGATGAATTGAATGAATCAACAACCGTCCAATTTTTCAAACTTTCAACGCGTGATGGATTCAACGCGTTGAAATTATAACGCGTTATATCATGTGTGGCGGCGGTGTAGCGTGATGGGTTAACGAGTGATCGGGTGGTATAACGGACCACCCCGTGTGCCCTAATACCCATAATTTCGTAATACCCATAATTCATTCGATCTTCGCCGGCAGTTCTATCGTCGCCGGCAGTTATCGCCGCGACAGTTGTGCTGGGTATCGTAGTTGGATTCGGCGACTCTTAATCATTAACGGCTTAGATTCCGGTGAACATTAATCGGAAAAGCCAGTTGCAGATTGTTCAAAGTCTGAGTCTGAGCTGCTGTTGTTTTTCAAATTGGATCTGAGCTGATTGGATTTGATATTCATGTTGATCCGGTGATTTAGATTGAATTAAAATGTGATCGTGAATCACAAAATAGATAGAAAAGATAAATAAAATTGCAGGAGTTGCAGGCAGTTTGATGTAACACGTATTTTTACATACAGAAGGTACATATGTGTACTGCATGATCTATACATGCCAACATGATAGTACACATGTGTATAATGCATAGTAGTTGCATGTAAATAGCAATCTTACAACTAATGGTCTGCCATAATTTTCGTCGATGAACAATTTATCCATTCTACTTACAACTAATGATCCCCCTTTTAATATGTTTTTATTAGAAAATTATGAAACATAAATCTGTATAGTAGTGTAACACGTTCAATAATATGTGTTTTGTATACTGTATACTGCATATTACATGTACACATGTGCACTTACCTGCTTACTATGTCTGTACACAGGTGTACTTAGATATTTATATTACAAGTATTCATGTGTACTGAGTTTGCTATGGTTACAAACTGTGAACAGGTGTATTGTGTAAGTGTTGTATAAAATTTATTATTTATCACCCTATATTACGTACAGTAAGGTGGCACAAAACAATCTAATAACCAAATATACTATACAAATAAAAACTAAATTTATGTTCGACTATTTCAAAACAAAACAAAACACCAAAACACCACATGTTTAATTTTGTCAACAAACGGAAACAATATACCATCACACGTTTAATATTGTCAACCAACATAGACGTACTAATTACAACCTATTCTGCTCGCCTTCCCATGTTCGACTGCTTTAGCCATTATCCGTACTTCTTCCTCAAATGTGTCAAGCACACCTTCTTGGTCGTATAATCAAGTGGGAAGTCACTATCCCACTTCTCGACTGTTATCTCGAACCACGTTTCCATATGCCTTATGACAACGACCCCGCAATCCATAGTGTTGTTGTCTGTCTTCCATTCAAAATCCAACCTGTGTGGCAAGGCATTCTCAATTTCCGTACTCGGTCTGAACGCACAAATAATCAAACTTATTATTCAACAAAATAAAAAAAATAGAGCACAATCCATCAATCTGTTTAATCAAACTTATTATTCAAAAAACTCAAAAAATCGAGCAAAAATCAGCCTTGTTAACCACGCAGTACACATCTTATAAATTCACATTCAAAAAATTAACCCTTTTGGGTAAGCAGTACACATGTGTAATCAAACTTCATTCTGTTTAATCAAACTTATTATTCAACAAAATTAAAAAAAGTGAAAAAAGCAGCCTTGTTAACCACGCTGTACACATGTGTACACATTTTATAAATTCATATTCAAAAAAACAACACTTTTGGGCAAGCAGTACACATGTGTAATCAAACTTCATTCTGTTTAATCAAACTTATTATTCAACAAAATAAAAAAACAGAGCAAAAATCAGCCTTGTTAACCATGCTGTACACAGGTGTACATCGAGAATTTTTCTACCATCTCAACCGAATTAAAGACAACGTACACAGGTGTACTTCAAGACAACGTCAATCATCTAAAACAATCCAAAGTATAACATCAAAATGCAACAAATAATGCCTAAAAAACAGAGTACAATCAAAACACAAGAACGACAATATCCTTCAGATTAAACAACAAAAACAACTTCAAAATGATTTTTATACATCGGATTAAAGAAACCCTAACTTTCCGGCTACATATACATTAAACAAGTTCGATTCATACACAACCGAAAATTAATAACCGGAAACAAACTTACCACTGCTTCGATTTTGATGCTAAACCTGATCGGAATGCAGCGCCATGATTATTATCGGAAGAAGAACCCTAATTTGCCGTCGATTAAAAGAAAGGATTTTTAGATGAATTGTCTGCTATTTTTCTAAAGAGATATAATGAGACTATAGGCACAACAAAGAATTGCGATGTTTGAGGAGAAAATCTTGAAACTTTTCAACAAAACCTCTTCATATTCTCCCGGTTCCTAAAATTAGTTTCAGTACACAATTACATAAATGCCCCTATGCGCACCATTTCTTTATTATATTTTATTTTATATTTACAAATTTGCCATTATCCTTAATTTTGATCATCTAACAAATGAAGGGCCCAGATCTGTTCATTTTGTTCATAAGTTAACCCTTGTTCATCTAACACTATATAGCCTTATATATATATATATATATATATATAGGGAAAGGTTCTACGCAGAACACAAAATATTGTGAGAACACGCAGAACATAATGAATCACCTATTTTTTCAATTCTAAAAACCTAAAAAGTAAATGAGAATGTTGCAAATGTAAGATTTATTGTTTCTTACACTAGAATTCAAAACAAAATATGGAAAATTTTCACTTTTTGTATAACCTACACATATGTAGGTTATGTGTAGGTTAAATTACCAACATGTATGTATGCTACGTGTAGGCCAAAAAATATGGTTTTTATGTATATATAATACACATATGATGTAGGAAACTTAAAATTTAAAAAAACATGAAACTTAAATCCCAAAATTTAGTGTTTTAGAGTTGTTCTTTTTGTTCTCGCAATAGTTAGTGTTCTGTAATGATCCTCATCCTATATATATATATATATATATATATATAGGATCAGGATTTAGAGAAACGCTCAAAAGGGTGAGAATAGAGAGAACGCTTATGGATGGTCAGATCAAAACAATCTATGGACTAGATGACGCGGTGGCATTTTCGTAAAGAAAATCACTTTTATTAATCTGGCGCGCTTCATTAACGGTAAAATGGTCTTTTGACTTAATATAAAACGCCAAACTTACGCTATTAAAATCCCGCCTCAACACACATAGCACACTTCATCATAATATAACGCCATAGATATAAAACGCTTTGTTTTTAACCGATAAAGCTGAACAAACAATACTAAAACGACGGAACTTTATTACTAGCATTTACTGTAATAAAAACCGCGCCTAAAAATACGCGCCAAAACCACAAAAACCTATATTTTCCTCTATACCATTCATCTTATAAACGCCAAAAAAACCAAAATATCAAAGACTCAAATCCATGTTTCTTTGATATACACTATTTTCTCAATAAACTTTCGCTCTATGTAATGAGCAAGATCTTCAATATAAACGCCTAAACATACAAAAACCACAAAACTTCAAAAAAACCATTTCATGGAGATTCTGTTTTTGTTCTCTAGAGAGTTTAGCTAAACGGGATGGATAACATTGTTACACATCTTTCTTGACTGAGGATTAACAATGTTATCCATTTTGTTCAACAAAACATTATTGAGTTTAGCGCGACCAAAATTAGAAGTTTATGGTAGTTTTATTTAGTGTCGTTATTGTTTTTTTTTTTTTGGCGTTTGATTTCCTTACCCGATCTTATATTGTTTGTTATTTAAATTCGAAGTAGTATGTTATGAATAAAGAGGTAGAAAAAAGAAAAAAATGCAAAAAAAAATGATTTAAAACGCCAAACTAAGAAATGTTTGTGTTCTATTGGATTGAAATAAAAAATACGCCAAACTACTCTACACTGGCTCTCGAAGACCATCTGTATGTGTTCTATAAGAATGACAAATATAAAACGCCAAACTACTCTTCACTGGCTCTCGAAGACCTTGTAGATCTTCTTTTAATTACGACATGTTTGCATGTTGATGCGTAGTATCCATTGGCTTTGCAGTTCTGACACTGTCTTTCTTTGGCCCCGGGTTTCGACTTTGATTTCTTTTTGTTATTTGCTATCTCCTGTTTAGATTTCAGGCGCTTCTGAGAACCAGAACCTTTGGATTTATAACCTACAGGGACTCTTATCAGATTCTTATCGTTTTTATATTGACCGGTTGTCTCGGCAAATCTATCCCTAGAACTAGCGGGAGGAGCAACAATCTCCATATCTTGAACCTTCTTCATATAAGATTGAACATGATCCTTGTATAAGGATAGCTCCTCTTTATTACCAGATAAACGGTTCGTCAAAGTGTATCCGGTTGAATAAATAATATCTCGCATCATACTTTGCACATCAGGATCAAGCTCGGTCATAAATTCACGACTAATTGAGAATTCAGGAGAGCAGTTTGGGGAGGCCTCTTTGCGCCATCTATTCAGAATGTATTGTTTTGGAAATTCCCTATTGTCCATAAGTCTCAAAACATAGAATATATGTCTACATAGCAAACCAAACTGTTCAAAACGCCTGCATGAGCAACTGCATGTGCAATCAGACTTACGGGAGATTACCTGAAAAACTCCAAAAACAATATCTCTATAACGTTGTGCATTGAATGTTTATCTAAAAAGAAGAAAACACATTGCATATGATAAAACGCCATTAACAGAAAACGCCATAAAAACCAAAACGCCATTATTTACCTCAAATAAGGATGTACAAGGCTGTTGGAAGTCATTTACATAAAACTTAACAAACTCATCAGGCTGATCTTCGTAACGTTGATTTATGCAATTCGCAACTCCAATAAGCTTAGCTTGAACGTCACAAAAAATACTTTTTGTGTATATGTCAACAGCTTGCCCTTCCAACAATTTGTAACTACTCTTCAACTGGGGTCTTTTGTATCGAGATTCATGATCATTTTTACGATGTGTGTGACGCTAGGCTTCTATTGCAGTCTCATAATGCGCCATGAACTCAACAAGAGTAGCTTTCGAATTACACACTTGACCAAAAAAATGATTCTCACTCTCCGACCTGGAAGTCGTTCGCATAAGAACAGACATATGCTCCATTCAATAGTATGCAGGGATCTAAGATTCCCTAAGTGCAAAAATATCAGATAACCAGTCATTATCTTCTAAATTGAATTCTGCGATAACCGCTTCCCATTCTGATTCAAACTCTTCAGGTGTGAGAATATCCGTCCACACAACACCACAAATACGTTCTTTAAAATTGGTGGAATTGCATAGCCTAACACCATCCTATAAATAACACAAAAACGCCATGCATAAATAATAAAAAAAAAACAAAAGACAAAACTTAATTAAAAAAACAGTAACAAGGTACAAAACGCCATGTATTTTAAAACGCAGTGTATCCTAAAACGCCAAAGATAAAAAAAAGCATAACAACCTTCAGAGAAAGTTTATGCATCACATGCCAGATGCATAACCGATGCCTCGTGTCAACAAATACAACAGAAATAGCCTTCTTCATCGCTGGATCTTGGTCAGTGACAACAACTTTTGGTTGAGAACCAACAGCTTTTAGAAAAACTCTTAACAACCAAATATACGTATCAGCAGTTTCCGACGCCAACAATGCTGCACCAAATGTAACATTGCAGTGATGATTGTCTATACCAGTGAACGGTACAAACACCATAGAGTATCTACATATGAAAACGCCATGAGAAATGAAACAATAATAAAACGCCAGTGAATGTAAACTAATAAAACGCCATTGCATGTATGCTAATAAAACGCCATTGCATGTAAAATATAAAAATGCCATTGCATGTAAATTAATAAAACGCCTCAAACAAAGAAGTTGAGTTATAAAATATTACTTGTTGGAACGATACGTGGCGTCAAACGAAATCACATCACCAAACACGTGGTAATTACGTTTGGCTTGATCGTCACACCAAAAAAGACCCTTCAAAAGATTCTCTTCGTCTGTGATGTAATCATACGAGAAATTAGGCTGGGAATGTTTTTTTTTTCATTCAAATGTTTCACAACCATATCGGCGTCATATTCCCCTATGAACAAGTTAATTTGCCTCTTAAAGTTCTTAAATTCAACTTTTCTTGCACCCACGTCTTCAAAACCGCCAAAACAAGTCTTCATAACATTAAATGCCTTGACAGGACCCAAATTCAACTCAGACATGCTGTGTATAACATGCTTCTGGAGCTGAGTGAGGTGTCGTTCAGTTGGAAGAAAATACTTATCAAGACGTTCAACAAGTTCATGATTGTGCTCCTCGACAAACTTATACACCTTCCAAGATCCATCCTCAAAAAGTACACATAACAGTTCACCACAATCAGTCCTCTTTGAAAAGTTAGATCGCACTGCTTGCTCCTTTTGATTAGGGTCCAACGTATCAATCTTCTTTCCCTTATATACCCTAGCTCTTGTACACAAGAAATACTTAATATGTAAGACACCTTTAGAGTTTGTCTTTGTAGTCCCTTTCCTGACTGAAAACCCACACTCCTTGCTATACTTACCATACATTGAATAACAATCATCAAGGCTTGAGAATACCATGTCCTTTCTGGGCTTTAATTCTTCACTGACTTCAGGAATGATAAATGGTAATTCAGTTTTGGGGCAATGCCTTTGACTCGAGGAAGAGACTTCGTCTGAGAAAACACAAGGAGAACAGAAAAATCAGAAAAACTGAGTGATGTCTCGTAATAACATTATACATTAAAACGCCATTAATTGAATAATAAACAAGACATAATAAACACATAATTTAAAAACGACATGATAAAAAACCCATGAGATGAATAATTAAAAACACTTAACAACATAAATAATTAACAAAATATAACATCATAATGAAAACGCCAAAATTAACAAAACTAAGCTTTACACAAATTAACAAAATAGTAATAATTGATATTCACAAATACTACTAAATAAAATTCAAAACTAATAAAATATATGAAAAACGCCAATGATCGTAAAAACATAAGAAATACACTAGAACGTAAACGACAATTGTAATTAATATTGAAAACTCCAATTGCAGTTCTTAATAATAGATTAAATATCAATTAAAACGCGATTAAATTGCTTAATTGAAAAAACGCTATTGAAAATCATACAACACATTATAAAAATAATAATACATAAAAACGCCATATCTGTTGCATGATTTGCTGGAACGAAAAATAGAAAACACCAACGAATTTTACTTTGTCGAACAGAATCCACGTTAAACGCCATAGATCTGAGAAAGCTTGCAAAGGAGGTAACAGCTAACAATAAATCTTTGGAGTTTTAATTTGAAAGAGATTTATAACGCGAATAAGGAGGGAACATATAAAAGGAAAATCGTACCCCCGCATAACAATTAGGGCCCCCTGCCACGTGTTGGGCCAGGATCCGTTCTCATACTTTTCACCGTTCTCTCCTGAACCCATCTCTCTCTCTCTCTCTCTCTCTATATATATATATATATATATATATATATACTACTTTAATAAGGATATATGAAGGATAGAATGGTAATTCAACAAGGTGTTGAAAAAACACTTAATGCACAATGTACAACACTTAAAGCACAAGAAAACACAACCTTTTTACCCTTCAACTGATTCATCATCAACCGTCCATTTTTTCACTTTTTTCACACGGATCACGATCTGGACCGTCCATTTGACTTCACACGGATCAAGCATTTCACTTTTTTGTCCTTCTGAATTTTGAAATTCACATCCTGCTCTCATTTCGTTCTCTCTCTCCTCCGAGTTCTCTTTCATCTTGTAGATCTGGATTACAATCTAGGTTTTCATTTTTGTCCAACTCTAAATCAGCCTCACGAGCAGCTTCAAACACTAATCGGGAATTCCGTGTCGTCTTCGTCTACCAGCTGCCTGAGACCATCGTCGGAAGAGAGAGCAGAGACGGTGGTGATGTAGACGAAAGAAAATCACCAGATGCAGTCACCCATCGTCGTTTTCGAATGCCGGGTTCTGGTCTTCCCCATCTTGATCTGGTCTTCAATCGCGAGTCCAGGTAACCCCAAACACACATACGGAACCCTAATCTCTCCATTGTTTCTTTCTCTAAACTTAACAAAACCGGTAACCCGTAACCGTAGGTGCTTCCGTTTCAAAGCAAGAATTTGGTAAAGCGCAACATAGGTATGTGTTTGGATTACATTGTCTTTAATTTTTTGCACTTTTTTTGTTTGTTTAATTGTTGAGGGCTTTGGATTTTAAGTTAATTTGATATTTATTTGTCGGCTATGGTTCTTGTAGATCTGGATTACAATCTAGGATTTTAAGTTAATTTGATATTTACATAGGTATGTGTTTGGATTACATTGTCGTTAATTTGATATTTATTTGTCGGTGTAGTTCAGGTATCTTAATATTATTTATTAATTTTCATGTTGCTGTTTATTGGCATTGTGACAGGTATCACCTATAGGGAATGGGCACCTGGAGCTGATATCCTTTTTATTAAAAAAAATTATAGTCTGCTTCGCTTATTGGAGATTTCAATAGCTGGAATCCAAATGCTTATGTTATGACCAAGGTATGTTCATTAAGTTGTTACCTAGCTGGGAACTAATGTACGATTCATCATTCAACCACAGACTTCATTGTACCTCTTTCATCAACTGGGAAACTGATTCATAACAAAAGAAATGAAGCATGTCATGCTTTATATACTTTCTATAGTGAGAAATGAATCCTACAGACATTGTTTGATAGATCTGATTTTTGTGAATTTTGTTTAGATCTGATGTATGTGGGTTTCTATTGACAAAAAATGAATTCAATTGATGTATCCTGTAGATCCGTAAATTTGATGTGTGAGATGCGTAGGGTTTCTTTTTGTTTTTATCTGAAATCGGTTTTATATCTGGTGATAACGAGTTTAATATGTTGATTTTGTAGAGTGAAAAATGGATCCTATCGCATTGACATATGGCTGCTGTATTGGGCCGCCAGTTTAAGCTTCGTAGAAGGCCCAGGTCAGTTGGGGTTATGCTTGTTTGCGGTCTACAGGTGGCAGTTGGCCTAGCAATGGCTGAAACTAAGGTTCAAGGCCCAGCGCTGGTTTAATTTGCAGATTAAAGATAGCCAGGCTTGGGCTGCTAAAATGGGTTGTACTTTACAGGATGCAAAGAATATGTTGTAGTGATTTACTGATTAAGTATTGGTTGTATTTTTTGAAGGTACTCTCCCGTGGGACGATCATTCTATTCTTCTGATCTGGGTTGTAGACAACCACTCGGTGAGGGGTTGGACGATCATTCTATTCTCCTATGCACGCGTCCGTATCCACCTCTGAGATCTTAAACCAATCTTACCTTAAACCAATCTTATCCTTGGCTTGCTTTCATGTTTTTTATTATGCTTAAATTAACTAATTTACTGTTACCTATATAATCTTCTACCCAAAACTTAGTTTGTTTTCAATGACTTTGATGTTGATTTGTGCATGTCGGCTTTTGTTTGTTGATGGGAATGAAGCAGAAGTTGGTCCCATCATATTAACCACTATAGGAGGCAATAATGGAGAACCAAACAGGTATGCCTCATTTTGTATAAAGTTTTGTCTTAAAATCGCATCACTGATCTGAATATTAGATTTGGTTTTTAAAAGCGAGTCCTATTTGTCAACTGAAATCATGTTTGATTGGTCGGGGATGTGAGCTATGTGAGAGTCCTTGCTTTTGGTAAGCGGATGCTATTTTATCGATTCACGATATTCAATTGTTGATTAATCATTTATAAAAATTACATACTTTATATACATTTTCTGTATTTTTTAGGTTTGGGTCTTATCAGGAACCCTGGAAACAAGGCCACTACTTCAGTTTCGAAAAGGTTTAAGCTACAGATCAGAAACAAGATTGCCATGCCGGTCTACACTGGGGTGCGTCTTTTAGGCGAGCATGAATCGCCCATTGAAATACCCTTGGTTGATGCTCGTAGTGACCAGATAGTGGATACCGGGCCTGAATCTGCTGCAAAACTGAAAATATTGGGATTTCGAGTTGGTGACGGTAACTATAAGGGTCCTCGCTATACACGTCCGAAAGACGCAGATGTGTGCACTGTGTACATGTCACATAAATGATCACTAAATGTAAGTAAATGTAATGTAACTTGACGCAGACCATGTAGATGGTTTGTGATACTAACCATATGGATATTTTTTTTCTTATTCTTTTAACTATTGTTTTTTTTTCTTTAGAAAATGGTTGTCCGATCCGAACAAGATGAGATTCAGCTAAAATTGGGTCACACTAACTAATATTTATCCGGTTTCGTTTATATTTAATCTAGGCTAAAATTGCCTATTTCTTTAAATTGCCCATTTTAAAAGACTATAAACCATTGTATCAAGCTATCATTAAGCAATGAGTATTCAATGCAAAAAAGACACTCCTATGTTGTCATTGTATGCTATTTGGGCATGTTTTTAGCCTCATTTGTTATAAATGAAACTGGATACGAAGTATAAAGTATGGGAGTGCATGCGTTGGTTCGGATCGGTTAGTAGCCTTAACCGAAACCGTACTTAATATTTATGTTAATATGCCTATGGGTTCTCTTTGATTTTGTCCCATGGGGCGTGTGTAAACTATAGGCTTCTTGAAGATGCCTTTAATTTCGAAATTATATTTTTTTATCTATTGTTTTTATTTTGTTAGGTGTGTGTGTATGAAAGCATGCTAGCTGGCATGTACATGCTCAAACGTTTGGGCATCAGCATGACTCATCCAGCTGGTCTTTCTTCCGCAATGAATCAGCTGCTTGATGATGGTGGGGAAGCATGTAGCGGTACATTTCACTCTTAAAACATCGTTTTAATCATGCAAATCTTTTTTATGCCGTCGGCTAAATCTACCTTTTGAATCGCAGGCTGCTAAGTACATCGAGTACGATACTAATTTTGAAGAAGAGGAGAAGAAACAAGCAAAAGCGTTGAAGAATACTTGCAACCTTAATAATGCAGCATGTCAACTGAAACTCAAAGAGTAAAAACAGGCTGAAAAGCTTTGCACCAAGGTTAGATACAACGTATATTGACCTGCTTCAGGTTATTTTGGCGATAAATTAAAAAACGTGAGACCTTTTCTTCAGGTTTATTGACCTGCTTCGATTACGAGACCGGAACGCATTTCAAATTTGCAGATCCGTGTTGTTCAAGTTTTTTTGTGGTTGATTACTTTTTTGCAGTTGAGTCTTTACAAGATGCTCTTAAACAATTGTTTTTGATTGATGCTATAGATGAAAATGGCACCATCACGAGAATAGGAAAAACTATTCAGGTATTGCATTTTATAACTAATAACATCATTTAGACCTATCACATGATAAAATGCCTTCGTTACTGACGTGTTTAATGTTTTTTTTTTTTTTTTTTTTTTTTTGTGATAGAGCTTCCTGTGGAACCTTCACTAGCAAGGACTTTGATCGAAGCAAATATGTATGATTGTTTGACCCAAGCTTTGACTGTAGCTGCTATGCTATCGGTTGAAGGTACATTGCTTGATGTACACTTTACATGGACAGGTTGACAGAAGGTACAAGATATACTATCTTCAAATGCAGATTGTTGTATCGGCATTTGATGTGATCGCGGGATGTGGGGCTGCTAAGCCCTACACAGCACTCGCGCTGCAAATGATTTCACGCCATTTCCGTTGTTTGAGAGACGCGATAAGTGGTCAAATAAAAGAGACTCATAGAAGTCTCGGGGAGACTGCGCAAATGAGAAAGGAGTCGGGATTTCCAGGCTTCGGTTTGTGGATCAACAGCTGAGGCAATAACAAGCACTTCAGCAGCTCGGGATGATGTTCCATAGCATCATCTATACTACTATATAATTTATATAGGATGGACAACATTGTAATTTTACCAAATTATGTTTTTCGAAGTCACCTGGTAAAATTAGCAAAATTTTAAAAGGAGACAAGTCAAACCATTTGAAAGTTGGAACCACCCTGATCTGTTTTGATTTTTACTAATTGTTACCGGTTGGGTGTTGACGAAGTTTGGCCAATTATGGGTTTGGGTAAACAACAAATCAAACCTGCTGGGTTGGGGTGGTCGGCTGGTTGACCGTTTGATTTTAACTTCTTTTTGTTAATATGCATGATTTTTTAATCTAATAAAGATATTTCATGTTCCAAACTTCAAAAAAGGCTAAATAGTCGGTTTGGTTTACACAGGTGGTTGCAACTTGCAAGTTTCAAAACGTCTCACTTGACGAGAAAGTTTTGCCAACTACGTATGGCCAGTTAACAGATCCTTGCCAGATTACAACTTTGTTTGGAGTAAATGGGTTCCAAGTTGGGTTCGTGGCATGGAGAGCGGTTAAAGATCGCCTTCCAACGAGAGCAACTCTATTGGCTAGAAACATTCAAGTAAACTCGGTTAATTGTGTTCTTTGCAGGGAGTATGCTGAGACAAGTGAGCATCTGTTCGTATCTTGTCATTTCGCTCAGATAATTTAGGCTTTGGTATCTCAATGGTGTAAAGTTCCACCGATCTTATCTTTTGGAGTTAAAGACATTCTTGATGTACACACCCATTTGGTGAGCTCGCAAAAGAAAAAGAAGGCTTTTCAAGCTATTATTCAAGTCGCAATTTGGAGCATTTGGTCCGTTAGAATAAGATAATTTTCAATGGTGCATACCCAGTGGTGGCAAAAGTCGTAGAGTAGATAAAGGCTATGGGTTTCCTATGGGTAAAAAATCGCTCAAAGGACCCAGCTCTCACCATGGAAAAGTGGAAAAGCTTTGATGGCTTTGGATAGTTCTATTGTTGCTTAGTTTTGTTTTCTGTTTGGTTGATATGGTGTGCCTTAATTTGGTTTGGTTTGTAAGTGTAGCTGGCAGTTCAAAAAAATAAAAATAAATTACCAGTCATTTTAAGTTGTGTAAATGTATTATCATGACTGTGTTTTAATTGTCATTTGAACTGAGATCTCAAATTAAGATAAAACACATCTAATAAAAAAAACAAAGGAGATAATTCTTATATTTCTTGATAAAAAAGTACATCTATTTTTTTGTTTGTTTCAAATTTACATAGGAATAAATACGTACCTTGGATGTAATATGTGAGGATTGATAAGTTAAATAAATTGAGTTGTAACATATTATACAAATAAGAAAACTAACTTAAGTACTGTACGATATATCACGAGACGATTGATAAACAAACAGAAATGGAGTGTCGTATTGTAAACTCACACACCTGTTTGAAACCCCACTAATTGAGTTGTTTTTATTAAATTAAAAAAAAAACTATATCAACCTTATAAATAGATATAGCTTAATTCATATTCCGTGCCCATTTTAGCTAAAACCCATTTTTTAGGGAAAAACAAAGTCGATGCTTTTTTTTAAACGAGCAGTCTCAATCAATTGGTGTAACACTACATTCATGGTCGATTAGAGATCGTTCATTTTTTCCTTATCAACCCCCTCTGTGTTTTGTGTCTATTCTCGCGGCCATGTATCCACTTCCCATTTAGATGTCTCTGCCAGTTGGTTACATTTCATGACTCCACTGCTACCAGCTTTCATTTTAGATGAAATAATTGAGATGCGTAACGCTTATGTCGAAAAAACACCTAATCACGATGCAAGTAGTTGACATGCGGATTTTAATTTTTTATTACTATATTTATGATTGATAATTTCCCATTCGTGTGTTCGTTTTTTTTAATTTTTACTATGTTTGTGACTGATATTTTCTTAATAGCATGTTTGTTATTCTTTTAAAGGCCTGTAAGGCTCATGGTATACGTCACACACCGATGCTACGAATAAGAAACTAAACAAACATATTATACAATGGACACGAGAAAATTGATAAACTCACAGTAAACGAATACCGCATTGTAAATTGTCGTCCCGCCGCATCGCGCGGGTATACGTCTAGTATATATATATATATATATAATGTTAGCATTATGTGAGAAGCACTTGGCTAATTGAGAAACTTGAGAAGCATTCTGGACCATACATTTTCCCTAAGCTTTTCGTAATATACACATATGTATAGTTTAAAATTGACTATATACATATGTGTATATTATGAGAAGCTTAGGAAAATGTATCGTCCAGAATGCTTCTCAAGTTTCTCAAGTAGGATGGACTTCTCTTAGGATCCCTACCCAATATATATATATATATAGGAGCAGAATCCGTTAGGAACCACCCTTTATTGCGAGAACCGCGAGAACCAATGTGAACACCACCAAAAATACATAAAAATAGCAAAAAAACACACAATTTTTTTTTTTTTTTTAAATTTTGGCTACTAAAAGTAGCGATTTTAATGTAAAAAAAATTTTTGTGTGTTTTTTTTTTTATTTTTTTTAGATCTTTTAGGTTTTTTGGGAGGGTTTAGTTTTTAGCATTTTAGCTTGAGGGGAAGGGGGGGGGGGGGGGGTTAGGTTTTTTTAGGTTTTTTGGTGGGTTTAGTTTTTAGCATTTAGCTTGGGGGGGGGATAGGTTTTGGGGGGCGGGGGGGGGGGGGGGGTGGGGTTAGGTTTTTTTAGCTATTTTAAGTTGTGTTCACATTGGTTCTCGCATGAACCTTACCCTATATATATATATATATATATATATGGTGAGAACTACACCGTACGGGGCGAGGTGGACCATATTTTTTTTACATAAACGTAGATGCGTGTATTATAAACACATTTGTAAAAAAAAAAAATTTTAAAAAATGTCGTGTGTGTAGTTTTGAGCACCACAAGTTTGTGTTTACGGGTACCGTAAATTTAACCGGAAAATTTACGGTACCCGGTTAAATTTACGGTACCCGTAAACACAAACTTGTGGTGCTCAAAACTATACACCTGACATTTTTTTTTAATTTTTTTTTTACAAATGTGTTTATAATACACGCATCTACGTTTATGAAAAAAAAATTTGGTCCACCTCGCCCCGGATCAAGTAGTTCTCACGGTTCTTACAACTCGAGGTGGTTCTCATTTTAGCGGGCACTTATATATATATATATATGGAGCCGCTAAAATGAAAACCACCACCAGTTAAAAGAAACGCGAGAACCACTTTCTAACCATTAGATCTTCAAGATGGATGGATAAGATTAAAAGTAATTAAAACCATTATAAAATTCTTTTTTTCTTATTAGGTTTTTAATATTTTAATATCAAAGAGTATTTAAGTAAATTTGTTTTTTTGTCTTAATATATTTATTGTTTTTATTACATTTTTGTGTTATTACATTAATTGTTTTTTTATTAGATTTTTTTTAGTAAACAACATTTTGAAATTAGATTTTTTGATAAAAGTTTTTTACGTGTGTTTTTTACGGCCCGTTTTACGCGCGTTTTTTTTAACAGCCCGTTTTAAGCGCCGTTTTTTACGCCTCATTTTTTACACGTTTTTTTACGACCCGTTTTTTTCACGCCGTTTTTGCGACATGGTTTTTACGCGCCTTTTTTATGCCCGGTTTTACGCGCCGTTTTTTACGTCCCGTTTTTACGCGCCATTTTTACGCCCCGTATTCACGCCCCTTATTTACGCGCCGTTTTATCACACGGTTTTTTACGAGCTATTTTTTGTGCCCGTTGTTACGCGCCGTTCTTTGCGCCCCATTTTTTACACACACGTTTTTAAGCTTTTTTTTTACGGTTTTAAACTTTTTCTTTTACAATGTTTTTTTTACGAAAACTTTTTTTACGTTTTACAATTTACATAACACAATGTTTTACGTTTTACGTAAAAAAGTTTTACATCTTATGTTTTACAATTTACATAAAAAAGTTTTGCGTTTTACGTTTTACGTAGAAGTTTACGTTTTACATTTTACGTTAAAAAGTTTACATTTTACGTTAAAAATTTTTACTTTTTACGTTAAAAGTTTACGTTTTACGTTGTACATTTTACAGTTTACATAAAAAAGAAAGTTTGACGTTTTACGTTAAAAAGTTTTTACATAAAAGTTTTTGTTTTTCGTTTTACGTATTACGTTTTACGTTAAAAAGTTTACGTTTTACGTAAAAAAGTTTTACGTTTTACATAAAGCTTTGCGTTTTACAATTTACGTAAAAAAGTTTTATGTTTTACGTTGTACGTTGTACGTTTTACAATTCAAATAAAAAAGAGTTTTACGTATTACGTTTTACACGAAAATGTTTTACGCTTTACCTTTTACAATTTTACATAAAGTTTTACGTTTTACGAGATAAAAAATTCACGTAAAGTTTTATGTTTTACGTTAAATTTTTATAGTTTTACGTTTTACGTAAAAATTTTAAAGTTTTACGTTTTACGTTATCTAGGATCGATTTCTGACCCAAAATGAGTCGATCAGAGGCGTTCTACTCAATATGAAAGGTGGAAACAGACATATCGAGTTCGATTCAGCTAGATATTCACTTTAACTGTCTTTCTGATTAATTTGACAAAGTTTTACAGCAAGACGACACTTCGGCAGCACTTCGGCTCCGGAAACCCACATATACAACTCTATCAAACAAAATCAGGCATCAGGTATGTATAGGCAATGTAATTCCGTTTGAGCACGCTCAAATGAGATTACATTTCACACGGAATTACAATTCAAACGGAATTAGCACATGTGATTTCGTTGGAAATGACATTTGTCAATTTCAAACGAAATTAACCTAATAACCTATTTTCTCGTTTTCCGTGCCATGATCTAACTATACACATACAAGACGAAGTTGACAGACGCATGCACCAACAGACTCCCCCTCGAATGTTGATGAGTCTTAAGTGTCGAGTCTTCAACATCTTCAGTCTTTATCAGTCTTTACTCTTCCTGAAGTATCTGACACTGTAAAGCATCCTCAATCTTCTTTCACTTCCTTCTTTTCTAGTTCCAAATCGTGATCTGGCTCAAACTCCTTCCACAAGTTCAGGACCAATTCCTGGCTCTACTATTTCCTGCACAAATCTCTACCCAAAAATAAATTTCACAAATTTATAATTTGACAAATTTATTCTCTGCTTACCACTTGTAGACACAAACACATCATTTTCAAGTATAATACAATAATGATTTAACAATTTTAAACTCTGATGAACCACGTGTAAAAATATCAATTTTCTTTCAAAATTTTTATTTTTCAAACTAACTTCCCCTCACTGATTGTCATCATGTTTAACACTTGGAATTTTGAAAATCGGCTCTTCAACACCAGTTGTCAAAAATATTTTTGGATTTTTCAAAATTTATACTAAAACACTTCCGAAAATATTTTTGTATTTTTGAAATAAACAAAATGAAATGCAATAAAAAAATATTTACAGACAATATTTTTGTGAGCTTGTGTAAGAGGATCATATCAGTTTTTGAGACAAATCACCAACACCGTTAAGCTTTAAACATATTAAGTTCTAAACAATTCACTTAGATTGTCAGTATACTGATCCACTTAAATTTTTACACAAATTTCAACTGTTTCGAGATACTAGATTAGTGTTTTAATTACTTAAACTTATTCGCGTGTTTCACCACTTGAATATACACCCATATCCAGATCCCAATATTCAGTCTTACAGGTGAGTATACCACATATGATATCTGTAAAGGGTTAAATGCGAGGACCGTGAGAGCTCAGGTCAGAACTTCCGTTCAGCAGAGAGATGACGGCTTCGACTTTTGGTGTGTTCCCTTTAGAGAATCTTTTCTTCAACAGCACATGATTAGCATTTTGCAATGTTTCATCATTTTTATGCTGAGGGTGGGCTATATTTCACGCAAGCATAAAGTATTCCCCGGGGACTAGGCCATTGCTTCCGTAAAATCAGAAGTCCCGGGATAATACCCCAGATATCACTGAGTATAAAGACCTAGTATCTCAGAAAGAGGGACCTTTCAAACAAGATTTCGGGGGTTACCCATATATCCAAGAGATGTTCCCCACGATATAAGTAAGTTTGAAATTTAGGTTTATATCTCGTCACAATCTACTAAATGTGTAAAAACCTACTAGCACATCATCACTGAGACTGTTTATCACATTTTAACTTTCCAACTCTTTAGCGTGTTGTGATAGTCTACTGATGTACTATCATTTCCTCTTTTATACAACAAAACTCGTTTTGAATTTTATCATGTTTTTTACTTTTTCAAATTTTCTAATGTTTTTGGATTTTCTGAAAAAATTCTTACTCCCTCTAAAATTCAAAATCATTTAAAGGAAATTTGAACACAAACTGTACAAGTAAAGTGACAACTGATATCAAATGACTTCAGATCGCCATCCACTTTGGCATAAACAATCAGAACTCCCCCTTTCAACAAACTATTTTCCCATTATGATTTCAAAACACTTAAGTTTGTTTTAATCAAAAATGGTTTTTCTAAAAATTAGTTTAGTTGATTTAATAAAACCACATGTAGGTTAGGGGATCAATTCATCATCTTGTTCTTTTAACCACTTGAAAAATTATGACAATTT
The DNA here is from genome assembly GCA_030545235.1 of Helianthus tuberosus. NCBI lineage: Eukaryota > Viridiplantae > Streptophyta > Magnoliopsida > Asterales > Asteraceae > Helianthus > Helianthus tuberosus. The sequence goes on from CM060400.1 coordinate 44,582,588, forward strand.
TAAGTTTAAAAATCAAACAACACTTGTAGAAAATCAAGTACAACTTAATGTCCTTGATTTACCACTTGTAAGTCTAAATTACTTTCGTGAATTTCTCAATAAAGATGCCGATACCTGCTTCACACTTACCAACCTGGAAGCTCCGGCAAGTCATACTTTTCACATATGAAAAACAGACATCCAAGTTTCACCAAACTTGGATGTTACTTCCTCATCTGCACTTGGGTAATAAGATGCTTTCTTTGATTCATAAAAATATTTAACCCCTTTTACCTTCCCATCGACCATCTTTCCAAAAATCTTTTTCACATTTCCATTAAAAGTTTTTTCGACATCAAATTCTTTCTTCTCAGAATAGAATTGATTTGAAATCTCAACCTTCCCAACTTTTGATTTAAAATTCTCAGCCCTCAATGGTGGAAAATTGACATCATCCATTGGCGGTACTGATGTTTCAATTTTAAGCTCAACTTGTGGCTTCTCTAATTTTGTGGAATCAGATTCATCGTCGAATTTCTCATAAAACTTCTTAACAACCCACACTTGATTGTCATGTTTAGCTCTCTTTTTATAAAATCTTGTCTTTGAACTCTCACCAACTTCATATGTTGAATTTTCAAAAATTTTAAATTTGTCAGTTGGTGGTTCATTTTCTTCAACAACTTTTTCTTTGAGTTTTTTAGAGACTACCTGTTTTATTTTTGTTGCTTGAGAACAGTTCCATGCAATGTGACCAACTTCATTACACCTGTAACAAGTTCTTGTCTCATTTCTTTGATAAGCTCCATTCTTCATTTTCTCTTGCTTCTTGGCAAGGAGTTCTTTGTTTGATTGTTTCCAGAATGAGCTTTTTGATTCCTCTTCACAGCTTGTCCCTGAAACAAATTTTGTGTTTGTTTTAGAAATTTTATCAATTTTATAATTTCCTGGTGGAATAAAACCTAATTCTTTTCTTTTGAAATTACCGTTATGGTTTGGTTTCTTTTGAAAACCTGAACCAGAACTGTAACCCTTTTTCTTGTTTAAATGTTGTTGAACTCTTGAAGTGTATTTTTTTATGTTTTTCAGTAAGATTTACATCTTTTATTTCAGAAATATTAATTTCTGTTAATTGGAAAACATTTTTGATCATGTCAGGTTTAACACCTCTTATTGGAAATTCCTCATCAGAATATAATTTGTCTGAATTATTCAAAGTATATGCCACTTTGATTGATTCGTCATTCAAATTAGATTTTGATAACAAGAATTCTTTATTGTAAACCCTTTTAACCGACGTCTTTGAACTTTTGACTGACGAACTCGAACTTCCAGACTCGGACTTTGACTTAGACTCCTCATCTTTATCCAACACTTGATCAACCACCTTTTTGATTAACTCGGACTCATGATCAGTGTCAGACGATGTAAAAGTAGCATCAATGTTTTCTGGTAATTCATAGGTTATATTGGACTTTAACTTTATATTGACTGCTTTTTCGACTTTCTCCTCATTTGGTTTTCTGGGAGAATATCCTTCCCTGATCGGAGGCGGACACTTATTATAACTAACACTCTGTTTCTTACCAGTATCCTTCTTCTTTGGCTTCTCATCTTGAAACACTTCAAAACCTGCAACAGTTGGATAAATTCGATCAATCAAATAATCAGAACTAAAATAACTTTGCAACAATCTTCTAATTCTTTCATTTTCAATCTTTTCTGTCTCCAACTCTTGCTTTAGGTTTGCACATTCTTCAATGTAATGATTGATAGCTTTTTGCTTCGACATCATCACCGTATTCATCATTGTCAATGCGTCTTCTCTTTCAGAATTTGTCTTTTGAAGACCAGTTACTGTTCTGTTTAGCACATCATATGACTCTTTCACATAATGGAGATTAAACAGTAATTGTTCTTTCATCTTGTCAAGCTCACACAACTTCTCATCTTTTTCTTTACATTATTTGCAAGCTTCTGAACACTTTAGACACGGTTTGATAACTTCAACAATCCTTTCTACTTCAATGATCTTCTCAACTTCAACAACTTTTTCTACTTCAATCACTTTCTCCGTTTCAACAATCTCCTCAGCAATTTTAACTTCTTCATTTTGAACAATCTTCTCATTTTGAGCTATACTTTCACATTTCATCTTCTTCTGTTCTTTTACTACTTGTCTCTCCTTCAGCTTCTCCAAATGATCTGCAAAATAAAATTGAAAACTTTCAGGAGATAAATGAGTTTTTGCAACGTTAATATGCATTTCTTCCTCATAATCACTACTGTCATCAGTTGGTGATTGATCAAACATTACTGTCTTTTCTGAACTGTCATTGGATAAACCAGAATCAGATGGTGTTTGATCAAAAACTATTGCTCTTTCTGAACTTTCATCTGATGAATCAGACTCTTCATCTTGACTTTTCTCATTACTTGCAAACGCTTTCATCCATTCTGTCATCAAATCTGGCTCTTGAACTATTTGTGCAATGAGAGCTGCTACTTTTGAATATGGTGGAATGTATTTGTCCCAACTAAAACCTGCAGCCACTTTCTCATCTTCTTGATCAATTATACCATAATAAGCTTTCTTATTTGCATCCTCGATCATTTTAGCATGTGCAGTTTGTGGTTCTTTTTGTTGATACGGTTGATGAGCAACTTGTTGATAAATGGCTTTCCGATAGTAATCATCTTTTCCAAACGGATTATGTGCTCCATTTGCTTCTCGATTTTTACATTCTCTCTTGAAATTTCCTTTCTCCCTGCATCGAAAACAAGTAACTTTATATTTATCAAAACCCAAAGTTGATACATTAGCATCCAGAAAATCATTTCTCCCTGTAATCGTCTTAAATTTTTCAGCTCTTCTCAAAACACTCGCTAAACACCATTTTATATCCATCAGTTCCGTTTCTTCAGCATCGATCTGATCGTAATCCTCTTTTGTCAGCATGGGATTTCCGATCCTTCCTGCAACTAATCCTTCATATGATTCCATTGCTGTAACAAGTAATGCCATATGACTTTTGACAACTTCTTCAAAAAAATTTTGACCATTTTGAAGATGCAATGCAATGTTTCAATTTAAGACATGACCATTGTTGTTGTTTGAGCTTTGAACTTGATGACTTGAGCTTGAAGCTTTTGGATTCACACTCGGATATGAAGAAAATCCACTGCTGCTACTGTTTGAGTTTTGATTGATTGAATCAGATGAATTATCAACACTGAAAGCAGTTTGGATTTTCGGACTGGCTTCGACATTCTGAACACTCCCTTTGTAGTACATTTTAACATCTTGTTGTGCACTAGGATTGTTCATTCTTGCAATCTTTTGCTACTCAAGATCTTAAACTTCAATTTTTTCGATGAACTGGGAAATTGTCAGTCCATCATATTCTCCAGTGTTCTTTAAGATCATCAAAAATGTACCCCATTCTCTCTGAGGTAAAGCATCAGCTAGTTTGTCTACCCATTCTTCACGATCTTTGGTGATGTCTAACAATGACATTGAACGTACTAAATGACAATATCTTTCAATCAGTTTCTTAGTATCTTCTCCCGACAAACTTGAAAACAAGTCAAATTCTTTCTTTAGCAATGCTTTCTTGCTCTTGATCATCTTCTCACTTCCCTCAAACTTAATTCTAAGAGCTTCCCAAATTGAACGCGAAGTCTTATCATGTTGAAGCAACACAAATATGTCTTCTTTAATAGCTTGCTGGAGTAAACTGATCATCATCTTTTCTGCTTTGTACATGTCTCGTTCTTTATCTGTAAATTCATAAATCTTTTTCTCAACTCAAAATCTGTACGTGGTAGAACATACTTTTTCTCAACACATTCCCAAGATCTCAAATGATTTGCTTGAACCCAGTTTTCAAATCGATCTTTCCAACCGTAATATTCCTCAATTCCCATTAGCTTCGGGGGTTTTTGTAAAGTTCCAGTTTCATTTTCCATGTTCATGTTCTTAGCAATTTCAGCCGGAGTAGTCGGTGATGTAGCAAACGCGTTGTAGAATTCCTCTTCCATGGTTCGGCAAAAATTTTCACAAAACAGTCACTTTCAAGCGAAATAGCACTTTCAAACGAAATCACTTCTCTGAAACGAAATTACTTGCAAAGCTGTTTTAAACGGAATACCAACTCACACGGAATAAGGCCTTCAAACGGAATTATTGATTTCGTTTGAACCTTTCAAACGGAATACCTATATGAAGCGGAATCACTGATTTCGTTTGAAACTTTCAAACGGAATTACACTCTGAAACGGAATACTTAAGCGAAATTACTGATTTCAAGCGAAATTAGATGCAATTTCAAACAAGATTATGCTGATGTCATCATTTCGGTCTGAAATTTGTCAAATTGATCAAATTTTAAGCCGTTTTAAAATCTAAAACTTTCAAGGGTTTCTTAAAACACACCTTCGCACAACATATTTCAAAATCAACCCATTTTAACCATCAACTTTTGTTCAATTTAGAAAAGAAGGTGTAGAAGCTAGAGAAACTGATGAAATCAGGCTGAAAATGACAAAACTCCTCCTCCTGAGCTCTGATACCACTTCTAGGATCGATTTCTGACCCAAAACGAGTCGATCAGAGGCGTTCTACTCAATATGAGAGGCGGAAACAGACATATCGAGTTCGATTCAGCTAGATATTCACTTTAACTGTCTTTCTGATTAATTTGACAGAGTTTTACAGCAAGACGTAAACTTTTTAACGTAAAACAAAAACCGTAAACTTCTATGTAAAACGTAAAAAAAATTTATGTAAAACGTAAAACATTGTGTTATGTAAATTGTAAAACATAAAAACGTTTAAAATCGTAAAAAAAGTTTTCGTAAAAGAAAAAGTTTAAAACCGTAAAAAAATTTTAAAAACGTGTGTGTAAAAAATGGGGCGCAAAAAACGGCGTGTAATAACGGGCGCAAAAAATGGTACGTAAAAAACCAGGTGATAAAACGGCGCGTAAATAAGGGGCGTAAAAGCAGCGCGTAAAAACGGGACGTAAAAACGGCGCGTAAAACCGGGCATAAAAAAAGGCGCATAAAAACCAGGTCGCAAAAACGGCGTGAAAAAAACGGGGCGTAAAAAATGGCGCGTAAAACGGGCTGTAAAAAAACGCGCGTAAAACGGGCCGTAAAAAAAAACGCGCGTAAAAAGCTTTTATCAAAAAATCTGATTTCAAAATGTTGTTTAATAAAAAAATCTGATTTAAAAAAAAAACAATTAATGTAATAAGACAAAAATGTAATGAAAACAATATATATAATAAGACAAAAAAAGTAAATTTACTTAAATACCCTTTGACATTAAAATATAAAAAATATAATAAAACGAAAAGAATTTTATAATGGTTTTAATTACTTTTAATCTTATCCATCAATCTTGAAGATCTAATGGTTAGAAAGTGGTTCTCGCGATTCTTTTAACTGTGGTCGTTTTCATTTTAGGGGCCCCATATATATATATATAACTACAAGAAAATACATATATGTAATCCCTTGAAATTAGATATACGTGGCTACTAAAAAAATATATGTAACCGTTAAAATTTTTAAACTTAGTTTATAAAGAGTTAAGTTCGCGTACAAATACAATTAACGTACAAAACAGGAAAAGTAAAAAAAAACGTGGTGACATTTTCGTAATTATTATATTCGTAGAATAATTATCAAAATTACTGTACAAGTACTCAAACGACATAAAATTCAAAATTACTCTATAAATGTATCATAATTACTCTACTAGTTTATTAAAAGTTACATAACATATACAAGCTTATCAAACAACGTACAATTCAAAATTACTGTACAAATGCATTATAATTACTCTACCAGTTTATCATTAATACACTTCTACAAGATATCGTTCAAAATTACTCTACAATTGCATCAAAACAAAAAATTACTCTACAAGTGCATCAAAACAACATAACATATACAATTATTCTACAAGTTCATCAAATAACATACAATTCAAAATTACTCTATAAGTGTATTATAATTACTTACCAGTTCAACATTATTACTCTACAAATGCATCATAACTACTCTACCAGTTCATTAAAAAAATAACAGACACATGTACTCTACAAGTTTATTAAACAATATAAAATTCAAAATTATTCTACAAGTGCATCAAACAACATAACATTAAACATTATTCTCCAAGTGTATCATAATTATTTTACTATTTCATCAAGATAATTACTCTACGAATAAAATAATTACTAAAAAGTTACCACGTTTTTGTTTTACTTTTCCATGTAATTTGTACGTTTTCTACGACAATTCTATTTGTATTTAGTCTTTTGTCTAAGCCATAAACCTAGTTAAAAACTCTTCAAGTCTTCAAAATTTGTTTCTTTTCAATTTTGAGAAGTAAATTTTTTTACGTCTACTATTCTTATTAATATACCTTTGAATTCCTTGCCAACAGGGAAAATAACTTTTTTCAGATTTTGAATTGGACAAAATAAGGATCAGTTTTTTCCATCTTTAAACAAGAAAAAAAACTTGAAAGAATTTGAAAGTATTAGTTGTTCTAATGTAACGTAGACCTTATCAGAATTCTTGTTTGGTATATTTGATTTCAAGTTATGTCCATCAATCAGTTGAAGTGTGATATTTGAAGAACCAAAGAAAATTCATTGATTCCCGATTGGAAAGGGCAGATTCCAAGAAATTGCAATATGCCTTGCCGATTAAGACATTCCCAGAGAATGGCATTTTTCGATATTCCTATCTAAAGGTTCATTTTCTTAAGCGGCCGAGATCTCGGCCAAAAAGGAGGCTCCAGTAAATTTCCTGACTGACCCCTTAGAGGGGAGGTCCACTTTACACCCGGCGGACATCCTTTTGTTTGGATGGGAAGGGAGGAAACACGCTTGTGTAGATCTAACTGGAGTCTCCCCCCTTGTCGGGCTCAAGGACAAGGGCTTTGTCGTAGGGCAAGCGGTGCTCAAGGCAGAGGCGAGCAAAGTGGCAAAACATGAGAAAGCCCGCCTGGAGAATCAACATGTGTTTGTCCCGTTTGCGTTTGATACCTTTGGTGGTCTCGCTCCTGACGCTGTGCGACTTTTGAATCGGGTTCAAAAAGTCGTTAATAGTAATTCTTCGTCGCTAAAGGTTTCAAACTTTGTGTTTAGTAGAATTGGTTTTTCTATTCAAAAGGGGTTGGCGGCGCAACTTGTTGCCCGACTACCTGCCATTGCTTTGTAATTGCTCTTTTTCGTGTGGAATGATATCGTTTATTGAATTGTGTTGATAGAAAAAAAAAATTCTTCTAATCAATCAAAATATTGTTTTGTTACCTTGCTTCAATTCTATGAAGTCGTATATAGACTCTGGTACATCTTTTAAGTTATAACCGGCTATCAAAGACGTCTCCAGTACGATAGAGAGTCCGATCTAATTAGGGTACTGATTTAGTTTTTGAACCGCCGAAAAGTAGCCATTGCTAGTTAATTAAAAAAACAATATACTAAATCTATATTAATGATAGCGTTAAATGTCATTTTCGTCCTTATAGTTTGTTTAATTATGCAGGTCTAGACCAAATTTAAAATTTGTACCATTTCCGTCCCTACCATTCTTAAAACACGACAATTCCGTCTAAAAAACTAAGGTTGAAGCGAATAATTGGACTAACCATAGGAACGAAATGACAGTTAACCATGTTTTTCTGGACGAAACTGACATGTTTAAAAAATGTCAGGGAAAAAAATGGTACAAATTTGAAATTTGATCTGAACTAACATAATTGGACAAATAAGGAAAATGGCAGCTAACCCTTAATGACAATATCACATTCAAAATTTTATTTTCGCCATACTAATTTTCCTCTTCATCTTTTTACTACATCTCCATGCAAACTTTTTTCAATTTCATCATTCTCTGCCTTCAAAAAATAAATTTATAGAACCCAACAAAACTGTATTTCGCAACTGAAGAGATATGGCCACAATTCCATGTACACATGGCAGGGACCACACCACCTTTTTTATCTGACATGGCACCTACATCAGCAAGCAAATCCAGAAGCTTCTGGAAGATATCAAGGTGGCACCGAAGATGCTCCTCCAGACAAAAATTGTTACACCCCCAAAAATACCCTAAACGGAAACCCCCGTGAGGCGTATGACGTACCAGGATCTAGCCACCAATCACCTTGCACTCATACAAGATTTTTAATAAAGCATTCATTCATTAAGTTAAAGTGTTACAAAACATTATTTATAACTCGTTGTGTTCAGCGGAAGCATAATACAAAGTTTAATCAAAACCAAAGCGTATGTAACCAACTAATCTTATTTCAAGTTTCCATGTATCTAGACCCATGACCACTCCAGCATCTCAGAAAGCAAGTTCCACATCCACACATATCTATAACCTGCGAGCATGCACACAAGTGTATCAGACAATGCTGGTGAGTTCACAGTTTTATGAAAACGTTTGGTTACCAAGTGTTTAATCCAGTTTAATAACAATTCCGAAAGTAATGTTGATAATAACTCGAGTACCGAACAAGATGGCTCCAGATTATTTTTGCCCTTCCCCAATGCCCCTATCTAAGCATTGGTCATGACAGGGTCATTAGTTCACACCCGTCCTCTCAGGTACGGGGTGAGGGTGCCAAACCTAAATAGCGCTATCAACTAATAACCCGTAACCTCTCAGGTAACAAACAAGATGGGACTTAATGGTGATAGGAATTGAGTGTATTATCCAACATTCCAGTTTTTACCCAAAGACTTATTCCTCTCAGGAATACCCACTGATTTACCCAAAGACTTATTCCTCTCAGGAATACCCATTTGACTGTCCCACCCACCGGAACGCATGCTCAAGAGAAGTGAACTCACCTTAGATTGCTCGGTATGTTACATTACATTACCCGTTCCAAGTTGGTCAACCATACCCTACCGTGGTTACCAAAGATGATCAGTTTCGTAAATACATATCTAGATGATGCGTGTGAAGTGTGTATATAAGTTTAAGTATATTTTAAGCCCTTTTACACTTTCTTTAGCCAAGTTTTAAATTTATAAAACACGATATTTACTAACACTAGACACACATATGGGCAAGTGCACCCATCGTGAGCGTATTATAGTGTTGGCAAGATACCGAGGTCGTCCAAGGACACAAGAGCTTTTAGTACCTGCTTATCCTCAACGTCTAATCAAATCAAAAGTTTAGAAAAATGTTTTAAACTAAGAAAATAAAAACTAACTAAAATGCTGAAAAATAAAAATAAAGTAAAAACGGATAGACAAGATGAATCACTTGGCTCCGACTCGTGTTTAGTGTAACATTTGATTATTTCCGCACTTTTACACTATTTAAGAGATTATCTTAGTTATTGTAGTAGGCCCCTCTTTTGAAGGTGACGTTACCCTCAACCCAGTAGTTTGAGTCAGCAAGGATACAATCCTAGAGGGTCGGATTATTGAAAGATAATTAATTAAGTTATTAATGCATAATGTGGTAGGCCCCTCTTTTGAAGGCGATGTTACCCTAGGTTAAGTAGTCTGAGTCAGCAGGGATACAGTCCTAAGTAGCCGGGTTAAAGTTTTAATAGTAGTTTAACTTATGAGGGGATCAAAGAGTTTGGACCCCCGCCATCCAATACCGTTAAGTATTGAAGGGGATCAAAAAGTTTTAAGTGTTGGACCCAGGTCCTTTGCAGGATCTATACACTGAACAATGGTAAGACTCTTACCAAACCGTTCCCTTAACCCCCGACCAGGTAGCCAACATACCTCCATATAGACCGTGGAGATATGAATGGTGAAAATCTTTTATTTTATATAGACAGTAAAATAATGTCAAGACACCACGGACAAACGATAAGGAAGAATCACCTTCAACAAAAGAAACTAGTTATTAAAGTCATTAATAGATAACCAATGAAAAAGTGCGAAAATATTAAAAATAAAAAGTATTACACTAGACACTTTGTCTTCACCAAGTGATGTAAGAGACTTAGGCAAACATGGCCTTGATTGTCAAGAACTCTTACGATCAATCTTGGATCCCGAGACGACTCACACACTCTATGATGGACAATGGATGATGGTGGCGGATGATGGTGGCGGATGATGGTGTTAGGGTGGTGGTGGGTGGTGGGTGAAGTGTGAGAGAGGTGGTGTGCCAAGGGATGAGTTGCAAGTGAACCAAGCACCCCTATTTATAGCCTGCACAGACGCCTGGACACGGCCACGGGTCCTTTGGGCACGGCCCCGTGTCCATCCTTCTTCTCTTTCTTCATTAATTGCTCTTGTCCGCATTAGTTGACCACGCCCCCGTGTCCGCTGGGCACGACCCCGTGTGTAGAAGCATATATGTACTATCAGATTTGGCAAGATTCTGCGTATCTATGCGTTGACCACGGCCCCGTATCCGCTGGGCACGGCCCCGTGGTGGGCAATAGAAGCTTCTACATGTTTGTCTTTTGTGCCAAGGCTGACCATCCTGGACACGGCCCCGTGCTCGCTGAGCACGGCCCCGTGTTGAGCTGGACACGCCCCGTGTTGAGCTGGACACGCATCATGCTGAGCTGGGCACAGCCCCATGCTCAGCTTTCTTCTTGTTTTTGCTTTGGGAAGATGCTGTCGAGGGGTCAGGCATGCCACGTTTATTCCCTTTCTTTGTATTTATGTTAGATTTGGTTGTATATTTGTTCCTTTTGTTCAATTAAGCTCATTTGATCCTGAAAATACAAAAGGAAGACAAAAGAACACTTTTTCCAACATTAGTACTAAAAAGGGTTAGTTTTATGCCTCATTTGATGTAATTTATATGTTGCATTTTACACACATCAAATATCCCCACACTTGAATCTTTGCTTTTCCTCAAGCAAAACTCTTTATAATATGGCTTACACGCCCAAATGGAATGGGTAGAAGATAAGTTTTGGGCTTGTCTAGCGTGTCGGGAATCCAAGATTCTTTATTAGGCTTTATTTTTATGTTATTTACAATCCTATTCGTTATGATTTATTTTGAACTTTTCATAAGAGAAATTATTTATTTGGGCATAACATGCCTTTTTAAAATTCTATTTATATACAAGTTCACATACCTCACGGGGGATCACTCAACACTCGGCCGAAGATGTATTTTTGTGAAACACTCGAGAGCGGCATGGAACTAACTCCTACCATAAGCTTGCCAAGCAATCAATCCTCCTCCTTTTTAACTATATACCTTTGTAAATATCAAGAGGACTTTTGGGTGAAGGGTTAGGCTTGGGTTAAAGGTAGGTGGTTGGGTTAGTGGTTAGTAGAAAAGGGCGAAAAAGCGTAAAAAGCGTCGGTTTTCGTAAAACACTTTGTTTTTTTGTTTTTTTTTTCTAATGAAGCATTTTTCAAACAAGGTTTCTTTTGATGAGCTTGTTTGTTTATTGCTAACTTCATCCTTTTTTTTTTAATAAGGAATGTCACATGAAAACCGAGCTTTGTACTAAAATAAAGGGTTAAAATGAAAAAGGGTTTTGGTGGGTAAAGGGTGTTTGTTTTGGGTTTAGAAATGAAAAGGTTTAGGCTCAAAGGGGTTAACTAGGGGGATTTTGGGTAGGTGGTAAAAAAAAAATAATGGTGTTGAAAGAAAAAGGGTTAGTCCTAATGCCTCCATCATTTACTTACCCGGGGTTAAGTTGGTAAGGACCAGGAATGTATCGTCATGGCAAGTTCTAGAGTCGTAAGAAACCAAGCGGCTATTCACACAAGAAACGAAAGATGAGCATTTAATCTAAAGATGTGTATTTGTATGCTCAATAAAGGCTCAAAACTCACTTTTTGTGGGAATGGGTTTTTAATGTGATCAAGTATATATAATCAAATTTTAACTAGATTTGTCATGCCGTTTCATAATTTTCTTATGTTGGTTCTTTTTATCACGACGCGGTCGGTTGTAAATTTGTAAAAATATAACCTTTTTAGAACTTGTTATTCACAAATTAAACCAAGACAAGAAAAAAAATGAAAATTTTTGAAAAAATTTGGGGTGATTAATTAGCGGTTCCAATAGAGTTTTGTGTAAGGCTTGTTTTTAGGACTTGCAAGATTCAAGGTTTTAGCATCCCCCCACACTTAAATTACACATTGTCCTCAATGTGTCCCAAAAATAAGTTTTTCGGTTGATTAAAATGTGTAAAAGTGGGTTAAAAACAAGATTTTATGGTACTGGGTAGCTGAACACGGGGTGGTGTTGGCTGAGCACGGCCCCGTGGTCAGACTACCAGTATCAAATTTAAACAGAAGGCTGGGCACGGAGGCATGTTCAGTGAGCACGGCCCCGTGTCCAGTTACCTGAACTGGGCATTTTCTGCAGAACCTCGGGCACGGGGCATATTGGGGTGAGCACGGCCCCGTACTGAACTTGCTGTAATGAAGAAAAATCATTGGGAGGCTCTGTTTTTATGCATGGGGTGTGGGTTCAAGTTTCCCTTAGTAACCTCCATCATCCCGAGTGTGTTTTATTCATGAAAATTAAAACTAAACTAGAAAACATAAAAGTTAATCTAAACTAAAACAACGGATAGTTCCGCGGAATGCCTCCGTGGTGCGCCACGTTTATAAGGGTCCTTGGCTAGACCCTTCTTATCGGGTGGTTCTGGCTCATCTTCAATTAGGGGGTCATCATTGCCGAATGGATATTTCATTGAACGCTCAAGATCGACACTCTTTTTAAATGCCCCTAATTGAATAGGTAGATTGTCGCGCTTCCGGTTTTTCAAAGCTTCGTGGGTTTTTACAAAGGGTCATCCCAACACTAGAGGAGCGTCATCAAGGATGACAAAGTCGGTTGGGATTACCATTTGATTTGTTTGAACCAAGACATCCTCAACTACACCGATTGATTTTATTACTTTCTGATTAGATAGAAAATGGGTATTTGAAGTGGAGAAAAATCACTAATACTTAATTTTTCGAAAATGTAGTTGGGCATTATGTTAACACAAAGATCTTTATCAATTGTGATATTACTAATAAATGAATTTTGAAAAAAACATGGAACCGGTGTAATGTTGATTTCGAACGGGTCTTCTTTTATTAGCGAGGTTTGATCATTAGTTAACTTAACACTTACTGTTTCGTCAATTTTAGTGTTAGTGTTTAATTCTTTTAAAAACGTAGCATGAGTGGGAACTAAACAATGATTTTCAAAAGAAGGTGACAAGAGATTAATTTCTTCAAAATTAGACTCTTCTTGAATTTTAACGTTGTCGGACTCACCTTTTTCATTGTTTAACTCATGTGTCGGCTTTTCACTTGTTTGTTCTTCCATTTTTACACTTTCAGTTATCTTTTCTTTATTTAATTCTTCTCTTACGCGGGACTCCTCTTCCCTTGCGCGAGATTCTTTTATATAGCGATCGATAACTCTAAGGTGTTCTAATATCCTATCGGTCACTTCGGTTATAGAAAAAGGATCGGGATTTTCAAAGCTTGAATCCGGTTGTTCGATCCTTTGTTCCTCATAATACCCATATGAAGTAGATGGTTCGCACCATTGTTCTTCATTGTAAGCATATGATGGATAAGGGTCGTAATTATGTTCTTCATAATACTCATATGAGGTGGGTTGTTCACGCCATGGTTCCTCATAGTAAGCATATGAAGGTGCTGACTCATATCTTGGTTCCTCAAAGTGTGAGTAAGAAGGCTCATACCTTGGTTTATCAAAATATGAGTATGAGGGAGGAGGTTCATATCTTTGGTCTTCATAGGATGTGTATGAAGTTGATGGCTCGTACCTGGGCTCCTCATAGTAGGTGTATGAATTGGATGGTTGATATAATTTACAATATTGAACCGAGTGCGGGTAACCACAATTAGTGCAGTAGTTACTCCTATAATCATCATCCTCATAGGTGTAGTTGTAACCTCCTGAGTATTGATCCATAAGAATCACTCAGCAGACCACAACCAAGTCTCGAGATCAGAAAACAAAAATAAAAACGGAAACAGAGGCTGGGACGGCCCCGTGTTCAGTGGACACGGCCCCGTGTACAGAATCTGTATCTGGGCGTTTTAATTAAAGTTACTGATTTCGTTGAGCACGGGGCGTGTTCAGTGAGCACGACCCATGTTCAAGCTACTGTTACTGTGTGTTTTATGAAAAATGTACAGCACGGCCCTGTGTTCATTGAGCACGACCCGTGTTCAAGTTACTGTAAATGTAAAACTAAACTAAAATGCAGAAAAATGTGCGCGCGTTTTAAAAAGGTTTTGAAAAACTGATTAGGTCGTCGATTTTAAGCTTTCTTAAAATCCTTGTGTCCCCGACAACGGCGCCAAAAACTTGATGCGTGTGAAGTGTGTATATAAGTTTAAGTATATTTTAAGCCCTTTTACACTTTCTTTAGCCAAGTTTTAAATTTATAAAACACGATATTTACTAACACTAGACACACATATGGGCAAGTGCACCCATCGTGAGCGTAGTATAGTGTTGGCAAGATACCGAGGTCGTCCAAGGACACAAGAGCTTTTAGTACCGGTTTATCCTCAACGTCTAATCAAATCAAAAGTTTAGAAAAATGTTTTAAACTAAGAAAATAAAAACTAACTAAAATGCTGAAAAATAAAAATAAAGTAAAAACAGATAGACAAGATGAATCACTTGGCTCCGACTCGTGTTTAGTGTAACCTTTGATTATTTCCGCACTTTTGCACTATTTAAGAGATTATCTTAGTTATTGTAGTAGGCCCCTCTTTTGAAGGTGACGTTACCCTCAACCCAGTAGTTTGAGTCAGCAAGGATACAATCCTAGAGGGTCGGATTATTGAAAGATAATTAATTAAGTTATTAATGCATAATGTGGTAGGCCCCTCTTTTGAAGGCGACGTTACCCTCGGCTAAGTAGTCTGAGTCAGCAGGGATACAGTCCTAAGTAGCCGGGTTAAAGTTTTAATATTAGTTTAACTTATGAGGGGATCAAAGAGTTTGGACCCCCGCCATCCAATACCATTAAGTATTGAAGGACGTCCTACTAAATTTGACCCAGGTCCTTTGCAGGATCTATACACTGAACAATGGCAAGACTCTTACCAAACCGTTCCGTTAACCCCCGACCAGGTAGCCAACATACCTCCATATAGACCGTGGAGATATGAATGGTGAAAATCTTTTATTTTATATAGACAGTAAAATAATGCCAAGACACCACGGACAAACGATAAGGAAGAATCACCTTCAACATAAGAAACTAGTTATTAAAGTCATTAATACATAACCAATTAAAAAGTGCGAAAAGATTAAAAATAAAAAGTATTACTCTAGACACTTTGTCTTCACCAAGTGATGTAAGAGACTTAGGCAAACATGGCCTTGATTGTCAAGAACTCTTACGATCAATCTTGGATCCCGAGACGACTCACACACTCTATGATGGACATTGGATGATGGTGTTATGGTGGTGGTGGGTGGTGGGTGAAGTGTGAGAGAGGTGGTGTGCCAAGGGATGAGTTGCAAGTGAACCAAGCACCCCTATTTATAGCCTGCATAGACGCCTAGACACGGCCCCGTGTCCATCCTTCTTCTCTTTCTTCATTAATTGCTCTTGTCCGCATTAGTTGACCACGCCCCCGTGTCTGCTGGGCACGACCCCGTGTGCAGAAGAATATCTGTACTATCAGATTTGGCGAGATTCTGCGTATCTATGCATTGACCACGGCCCCGTGTCTGCTGGACACGGCCCCGTGGTGGGCAATAGAGGCTTCTACATGTTTGTCTTTTGTGCCAGGGCTGACCATCCTGGACACGGCCCCGTGCTCGCTGAGCACGGCCCCGTGTTGAGCTGGACATTCCCCGTGTTGAGCTGGACACACCCTGTGCTGAGCTGGGCACAGCCCCATGCTCAGCTTTCTTCTTGTTTTTGCTTTGGGAAGATGCTGTCGAGGGGTCAGGCATGCCACGTTTATTCCCTTTCTTTGTATTTATGTTAGATTTGGTTGTATATTTGTTCCTTTTGTTCAATTAAGCTCATTTGATCCTGAAAATACAAAAGGAAGACAAAATAACACTTTTTTAACAATAGTACTAAAAAAGGGTTAGTTTTATGCCTCATTTGATGTAATTTATATGTTGCATTTTACACACATCACTAGATCACGTATTCAACAAGTCACATGTATCAACATTATCACGTAATACATAGTAAATGTTTAGATTTCATTTATGTTCCCAACAGTAGTTACTAATAACACCGGTTTCATAATAATCAGATCACGTATTGACACAGATTGCATTCATTGCAAGGATCACTGTATATCACATAGCAAGTACTCGATCACATACAAGTCCACATCTCACGTGTATGTTATATTACAACACGTAGCAGTTGAGTTTGCCACTCACACAAATCAAATCAGGTTTCTCGTTCTTAATTAATATTATACAACACTATAAACACAAACATTCATCAACTTCATCATTATAACCTACTGTTCGTGGGATGCTTCTCGGCGAAAGATACTTCCGACGAAAATATATTTTTCGTCAAGAAGAGGGTGGCGAAGAATCCCCATACTTTGTCAAAAGTTATTTCGACGAAGGCCCTAAGGGTTCGTCCAATACCAGCCGACGAAGAATCACAATCTTCGTCGACTTAAGTTCGTCGTGGGGAACTTCGGCGTGGTACCTCCACTGTTTCATCAAGATCAATAAACCCTAGTTGCCGTTAATTCATTACTAACAATTCATATCATTCAACAGTTTCATCGATCATCATCGTTTATATTGAACCAATTATCACAATCAATACGACACCACAGATTTAACAACTAATCATCATATTTTCGCATCAAGTAACATTGTTGCGTCAATAATATCCACCCTAACTTTGTGCGACTATAGATCATCAACCCACATTAGTTAACATTCCAACACTTCCAGATCAGATTGCATTGATTTGCTACCATGAGATTTTACCAAGATTTACTATCATGAATCCTATTATCAATAAGGTTTCCTAACAACAATTCTAGTTCATACGAAACTCATGATTACACATACAAGTTTATTATCATTAACAAGTTTGCCCATAATCAAACACAATCAACAAGAATCAAAGCATATATGATATTACTAACCGAGCCGAGGGGTTGTAGGGGTCATGTTGGAACGATGAGGATGGTGTGCCGAGAAGAAAGGCTTGCCGAGAAAAACTGCCGTTGAGTTGTGAGTAGGGAGAGAGGGTCTAGGGCTTGCGGTGTTCGCCAGTTATGAGAATACATGCTAACAGTATGTACCTATGTGCACACAAAACCTTCTTCGCCATGATGTGAGTGCGACAAAGGATCAACCTTCGTCAATGTTGGTTGTGACGAAGACCATTCTTCGTCGACTTGGGTTTGGGCGAAGAACCTTAATCTTCACCGACATGGGTTCCATTACATATAAAAAATTAACATCACACACTTAATCAACCAAGCATCAGTAAACTCTAATCATTCAAACAACTACACACGACACCACGTAAAACAAATTGTAAACAAACAGGATTGTGAAACAAGCGATGCGTAGAGGAAAGACCTTGAAATCTCGGGTTGTCACATCATCCCCAACTTGAAAGAAATTTCGTCCCGAAATTTGATAAGTAAACCAAAAGCAGCGAGGTGTTAGATCAGGATGATTGTGGATATGACTGTGGATTTTCCGCTGGTACCACATCATCCCCAACTTGAAAGGGAATTTCGTCCCGAAATTCACCAGTTGCGTCAGAAGTAGATTGAGCAGATGGGAATAGTTGAGGATACTTGAACTTCATCCGATCCTCCCGTTTCCATGTGAACTCCAGTCTACGTCTTGAGTTCCAACGGACTCTCACGATTGGAATCCGATTGTGCTTACGAACCCTAACTTTCTGGTCCATGTTTTCAATGGATTCCTCGACAAACCGCAACTTGTTGTTAATCTTAGGCTCTAGCAAGGGTATCACAAGTGTTCAATCGAACAAACACTTCCTTACGTTCGAGACATAAATGACATCGTGAACATTACTCAATTCGTCGGGTAACTCGAGTTTGCAGACCATGTTAGCGATTCTTTCTAGAATTTTGAATGGCCCAACGTAACGTAAATTCATCTTGCCACGCTTCCCAAAGCGCACCGCACTCTCCCAGGGTGAGACTTTTGCAATCATGACACGTTCGCCTGCAGCGAACTCCCAACGTTTCTTAAGCTTATCAGCTTTCCTGGCGGTCAAACGTTGCCGCCATACAATTCCCGCTCTAAACAATCTTCTCAGAGGTTTTAAGTACAAGTCATGGACCTGTGATTAGGTTGTCACCCACCTTAGTCCAACAAGGAGATCGGCATTATTGTCCATGCAATGCCCCAGGGTTGTTTGAATACTAGAATAGTAACTGCTGCGGTAGAACTCAACCAAAGGTAGGTGTCCTTCCGATTTTTACTAAATTCAATCATACACATGCTCACAGCATGTCTTCGAGTGTCGGGATAGTTCGTTTACTCTGAATACTAGACGTGAGCCAAGGGTGTTGTGTATTGCTTGTCATAAGTCAGGTATAGATCAAAATCAGAGGTAACAGGAGTTGGCACCCCGTGCCTAGAAACTGCCTCCCTCGGAGGAATATTCACAAGCTGTGAAGACTCGTCAGTTCCCTTGATTGCAAGAAAGTGTGCTGGTTAGGTTACGTGAGACAATCAGCGATCACCTAGGTGATATTGTTTCTGTTTCAGATTTCAAGTAGGCCAGTGACAAAATCCACGACAGCCTGTTCTTACTTCTATAAGGGTATTTCCGGTTGCTGACACAAACCAGAAGGTTTCTGATATTCCACCTTGTCTTTTGCACAAGTCAAACATCGTTCGCATACGTTGCTATAGGGATCTTCATGCCCGGTTGCCAGTACCAGATCTATAGATCCTAATATCTGCTATCAAAATCCAGACGACTAGAATATCAAGGCTGGTGTGCTTCGCTCAACGCAAGTTCCCTTGGATTGTTGTATTGTGAGACCCATATTCGCTCCATGAGGTAGTGGGTATCACCCGATTTGCCAAAAGTTGCTCCTCCATGCCCTGCATGGACTCAACTTGAAAATTCTCCTCCTTCAGTGCTTTGGTTTGAACAGGGTGAATCTGATCAAGTAGGTTAGAGTCGATGGTGTGCTGCGAGGCTCGTACACGTTTAGGTTTCACAGTCGAAATCATTCAAAAGTTTCATCCAGCGATGCCATCACATGTTTAACTCCTTCGAAACAAGGGTACACGGGAGGCTCTTTTGATTGGTCTAAGTAGTGCATTTGGTACCATCCAAGTAATGCCTCCGACTTAAATCCAAAGACCATGGCTTCTACCACAGGTTGTGACTCGTGCAACTCTCCTCGCAATTTCCACTACGTAATCCATCACCTTCTCGCATTGCATCAGCGTGTAACTGGGACTCTGATTCGAACCATCATGGTATTCCACTATATCACCCGTACCCTCGGGTAAAGACGATGCTCAGTGCATTGTAGAGTTGGGTTTCAAAACTGAAAAGACGTCCTTCTGTTTTGTCTCGCACGAATACACAACACCCTGCTGTGCAAAAAAAAGTTAAAGTTGCGTGATCTTAGAAAATCCCTCGATGCATCTGCGACGGTAACAAGCGAGACCAAGAAATTGTTGTATCCCCGGAGGACTCTTTGGTGCCGATCAATTTTTAATAAGATAGATCTTAGCGAGATCCACGTGTATTCCCAATTCGTTGACTATGTGACCAAGAAGGCGTACCTCTCGAGTCCAGAAGTCACACTTAACAAGACATCACGTGGAGTGACTCCTCTCTCAGAAGCTCTAAGATAAGATACAAGTGCCGCTCTTGGGGTTCCTTTCTCCTGGAAGTGATTCAAAATGCCATAGGTAAACACAGTTGACGGATCTGGCTAGATGAGGTTGACACACACTACCCATGTGATCCCTACGGCTGTTGGTGTGTTGGATAACTTAAACAACAAGGATAGAAATTCCTAGTGGTCGTACTGCATTCGATATGCTGTTTTAGGAACATCCCCTTGGACTTCCATCTGATGATAGTTCGTTCGTTAGTCAACCCTCTAATAGGAGCTTGACCCTCGCAACTGGTCAACAGGTTGTCAATACATGGTCGAGGTGAACGGTTCTTGGCTGACACATTGCTGAGTTATCGTTAATCAGTACACATACGAAAAGGCTTATCTTCACGGATATAACTGGGGCTCCCCAAAGCGAAAAAAAACTAGGTCCGACAAAACTCCTGTCCAACAGTTCCTGTAGTTGATTAGACAGTTCTTGCAACCCTCCTAGTGCAAGACGATAAGGAGTACGAGTAATCAGAGCTGCCTCTGGCACGAGATCAAACTAAGATTCTTCCCTGTAATTGTGGAAGTAAACCTGAAAGTTCCTCGGGTAGCACACCGAGAGGAATCACGAACAATTGGTGGATCCTCGATCCTCTTTTCCTTAGCCCTAACATCAGTAACGGTTGCTAACATAGTAGGGTAATCCCTCCGTAGAAACTTCTGGGCTTTCATAGCTGAAATGGAGCTAACCTTTGCACCACTCTGACGCTTTAGAACAGATAACGATTCTCCACTAGAGAGAGGGATACGCAAATTTTCTTCTCACAGGGTATATCTGCACGATATCTGGATAACCAATCCACACTAACTACTGCATCGAAACTATCAAGGATAGCAGAAGGAAGGTCGATGTCGAGCACTTGTCCCACAAGGTCGAGTTTGCATCCCAACGAACATATGAGGCTTCAATTGATTTTCCATCAGCCGATTCCATAACAAGTTCGGTTTCAAGAAGTATCAGGGTTGAACAGGACAGGGACGAGACGATTAGTCACCAAGAACATGCAGGCCACCATGTTGCTATAATCCTGGAGTCGCCCATGCCAATCCTAAATGCCCTTCTATGAGCATCATTTCCAGTGTTGATGTTTTCGTTACGAGAATTTCCAATACTGCCGTCGTTCCCTTGGTTGTTGCCATCTTGATTTAACAACGGCCAATCCATGTCGTAGGCACCTTCATTTCCATACTATAGACTATGATTACGAGTACCTTGATGTTTCCATGACTGTTGCCTCTAATATCGTTGCTTGGAACGGAGCCCTATGATATTTCACCGACAGGGTCCATCTTTTCACATTCTGTGTCACGTCCTAAGGCATTACTCATTGTGCTGGTAGTCACACATTCCACACTATTGTCAATTGTCATCGCTTATGTCCCAATTGATTCGTAAGAGTTGACTCCCATAAGTCGCTGACTAGGGTTAAGGATTCGATTGAAATCTATTTGCTGATGTTCGTTGCCGGTAATCAGGGTCGTCCTAATACTGAGGTCGGTAAGGTACTACGCTCATCCTCTTGTCCATCGATCTTGCAAGTTGATTGAGTAATACACGGTATGTTGCTCGAGTGTTGTAGAAGTGATCGCACTTCGGGATCTAAGGCATCAATACGTTAAGTTCCAGCAAACGAAGAAAAGTGAGAAAGGTATAGACCAATCATTCGACGTTGCGTCATCCAACTCAGAGTTCTTACTAGCACCTAACATTCTACACAGTTCGCTAGACATTCAGATGAGTGTTCTGGTGATACTCGATAGCATCGAGATTTGTAAGGGTTCAGAGAGAAGTGAAAGGACCACGTTCAAACAGGAGACAGTGATTACTATGACCCCTATGGATCGTTGTGTTTCACATTTGGTCGAATATTGGAATGGAACCCCTTTCACACTTGTTAGGTCTCGTTGGGACCACATGCACCGCACATTATTATTATGGGTGCACCCACAATAATAATATGACTTGCATGCTCGTCTCAATTCCTCCTCACTTGTGTTAAATGGTTCCCCAGACTCGAGTAGCAAGAAAAGGACATCACAAAACATGGGTCATGAATGCCTAGGGAAACACCACACTATCAATCACATAACACATGCAAGTAATACATGAATTCATATTGTTGTGCTAAACGTGCAATCACATGCAATATCATATGTAAGTGTTCACTAGTTATGCAGTGCAATGAGTAAACAAGAGACGAACCTTGCAGTCTGGAGCTGAGTGTCATGGTCGTATTCAGAACTTGTTCGGTTATAGTCTGGTTTTATAAAAACGTTTTAAAACCTAGTTCACTATAACCAGTGGCTCTGATACCAAACTGTCAAACCCAAAAAAATACCCCAAGCGGAAACCCCCGCGAGGCGTGTGACGTACCAGGATCTAGTCACCAATCACATTGAACTCATACAAGATTTTTAATAAAGCATTCATTCATTAAGATAAAGTGTTACAAAACTGTCACACCCTGAAATATCAGAGCTGGCGTGACTGGACTGGTATCTTCATTGCACAGCGGAAGCAAACAAAGCTAAGACTTCTAGAAAACGAATGCCCACTAAGTACTCGAATCTCCAATGGTTCTCCTATTCCAACTGTGCCATAATTTTGAAATGCGACCTGAGAAAGAAACATGCGAAAAATCAACATAAAGTTGAGCGAGTTAATAGTTTGTTTTGGAAAATATTTAAAACAAATCTTTTTGATAACCGGTTTTAAAGTTGTCGTGTAAATACAGAAAAATCATTTTTCTCGGCCTGATATATAAACACAGTGAGCTCCAAATAATCCTTGTAATCATTGAAAATATGTATGTATGTTTGTATGAGAATATGAACAGATCAATTAAAGTTTTGCAAGGACATTAAAGAATGTGAAGACATAGGGAGCACTCAAAATGAGTAGGCTTATACCCTCGACGATTTCCCTCGACCATGTCGAATTCCCCTTCGACTATGTCAATTTACCTTGACCATGTCAATTCACCTTGACTATTTTCGATTCACCTCGACTGGGACACCAAAGCACTCAAGTGGTCACATAAGGACGAGGAGTGGGGCTCGGTCGTACCCGTTAGATCTAACCTTCGTCCATATTGATTATGAGAGTTAATGGCATTTCAAATTCAATTTTTGCTCACAGGATTTAATAGTTCATTTCATAGTCATTTCATACCGTTTAAACATTTGTAACATGTATTCCACTCCCGAGAGTTATAAAACTAAAAATAGTTAAGAGAAAAGGGGACAAGAACTCACTAGGTTGTCTCGTTTTACTTACACAGACCAACCCAGTCCCGTTATTATAACTAGGACAATCCCGTCCCTAATCCTAACAATCATTCACGTTTTGAAAATACGCATTTGTTTTGTAAAAGCGGCATATTTAGTATAAATCATTCGTAAACCATTTGAGCTCAATGAAAATCACAAATCATTTGTGTTAGTTAAAACGTGTTGTAACATGGTTTAGAAATATATAGTTTTTGTTCCTTCAAAAACCTCGTATGTTCTTGCAAAACGTGCTTGTCTAAAAATATGCAATCTTGGTTCATCGAAAACTTTGTATGTTTCTGAAAAATGTGCATGTCTTTCCACCCCGAAAACATTTATAAAAATGTAAAACCATAAAAAGGTGGGGTTATGAACTCACCTGGATTTCCATGTGCAAAGCTAGCTAAATACGACTTCGTGATGTCGTTTCCAAGACTTGACTTGCTAGCGTGCATTCTACAATATTCCTAACACGGAATATCTTATAAGTTCCAAAATAAACGCAGTAGCTAAACTACGTGTCACCGAGCTCTACCGAATCGCTAACCGAACGATTCAACGGTAAGTTGTTAAGTTAATGGAAACGATTAGGTCATATTTGATAAGTATCGTTTATCGTCGATAAAAACTAATAAGTCTTGAAAAGACTTGATTCTCGAGATATTTAAAATAACTAAATATTTATATCAAAATATATAAATATATCGTTAAGATCGCTTATCGTCCCAAGAAGTCGTACGTGTATATAAAGAATATTTATATAAAAATACCGCATAACAAACTCGTATTATGTATCGCGTCTCGCGCGAGAAGTATCAAAATATATGTATATGTCGTTTAGGCGTTTGAAATAAATATAAAAAGTTATATTTATTTTACAAAAGAATCGTCGAGTTGTTGTGTTTGAAAATAAATACATACTATATTTATTTTTATAAAAGAATTCGTGTTGTACGATATTTGAAATAAATATGTAAACCATATTTATTTTTATAAAACGAATTCGTATTGTTTGATGGGTGAGATAAATATAAACTGTAATTATTTTTATTAAACGAACCCACGTCGTTTGGTACTAAAATGGAGTCGCGCTGTTTGATAATCAAAATAAATATATATACTATATTTATTTTAGTAAAAGAAGTCATATTATTGACATCCGAAATAAATATATGAGTTATATTTATTTTATGAAAGAAGTCGTATGGTTTGTTATTCGAAATAAACATACCAACTATATTTATTTTTATAAAAGAATTGTCGAAATTTCAAAGTTTAGAATAAATATAAATACTATATTTATTGCTGTAAATACTTTCCGAATCATCGCTTTCGTAAATTGTGAAGTGTTGTCGAAAGTAATTATATACTTGGATTTGTCCTTCTAAAATATCATTTGAATCCGAAAGTTGTTTTATAATAACACGGTCTAATTTTACGGATTTTCTCGAAAAACGGGCAGAGTTTCCTCTGTTTTTGGACGCCCCTGACAACACAAGTTGTCGTTATTTTTCAAAATTCAACAATATAATCCATATCAATATGTATAATTTTCGCAAAATGTAATTTAAACACTAATCTGAATCGGTTCGAGCTCGTTTCACGAAATTAATAAAACTAGAAAAATAACATAATTAATCTCGATCGTTAAACCGTTACCATTCTTCGCATCGAGGCGTTGACTAAGTTGACCGAGTCAACTGAGTTGGCCGGCCGAGTTGACCCGCTGAGTCGTCTCGCTGAGTTGACTCAGTTTGACCGAGTCGATTAATGAGTTAACCGGGTCGAGCCGAGTCGCACCGAGTCGAGCTAAAATACACTGAGTCAAACCGAGTTGAACTGAGTCGAGCTGGATTGCACTGAGTCGGACCAATTTTAACCTGAGCCGAGACCAAATCTAACTGAGACACGAACTAGACTCGAATTTTTGGAGCCCTGTACCTGATCCCCAGCCGCGAACCACCATCCAGATCTGACCGGGACATGAGCTTGAACCGTGGTGAACCCGAACAAAACCATCAGCCGTTCATGAACATCATCGTCTTCAACACATCTTCGTAAATGAAACCAAACGAAAGAAACAGGGAGGGTTTACCGGAGAACTCGCTGGATAAAAACACTAATCACTGCGAACCCGTGAGACCCGTCGGACCAAGGGAAAGACTGCTGGATAAACGAACTGACCAGCGGTCCGAGTCTCCAGCCGCCGGTTCTCTCTCTATCTCTCTCTTCGCCCCTGCGTGTCATCGCTGCACCACCACCAGACGGTGGTGGTGGTCGCCGGCCAGTTCATGGAGGAGGAAGGGGGGTGTTCGGTGTGTGTGTGTGGGTGTTGAAAGAAGGAGAACAGATGGAGGTGATGAGTGGTCGTGGTATCGGAGAGGGTGTCGCGGCTGGAGACCACCATCGCCGCCGGTGGTCGCCGGCTCCGCCGGTTAATCGGCTCCGGTCAACCGTAGAGAGAGAGAGGGAACTGTGGTGTGTTTGTGGTCTGTTGTTGAATGTCTGCATAAAATGAGGAAATTAAGGTTATCGACCCCTTTTATAATTGTATAATGGGCTTTGGGCTTGGGCCCAAGGCCCACAAGCCCAATTCCCGCGTTTAAGTGGTCTGAAAATCTTCTACGAGACCTGTTTTCGCACCCCGAAGTTCATACGCGTCGTAAAATATAAATTTCGTGTTAAATATTCGTGAACTCGTGTAGGTAGATGTTGTTTGTGTGCTCGTTTGTCGACTACGGTAATAATCGCGAGAAATTTACATCGTTGTCATCTTTTATCCGTTTTTCGATCCGGTTGCGACTAGAGTAGTTAAAATTTAATTACGAAACAAAATATATTGTAAAATTTAAGTTTTAAAATAATACGCTCCTCCGATGCTTCCGTTTCGTTACCGGTGCGTTTCTTGCACTTGCGTTTCTCGTTCTTGATTGCGTTTTGCGATGTACGGAATAGCAATAAATGCACAAGATTAAATTCAAAAATATAAAATATTTGTAGAAGATCCGTATTTGTCGGCGTCGTCAGTATTTGTACGACATCAGTTCGTTGTCGCTTAATATTCAGCAGATTTTTCCGTAAACCACCGTCCATGCCCTATAAAGCCGGTTAGCCATTTCTAGGCACTCCAAAGGCCTAATTAAGTTAATTTGCGTCTTACACATTATTTATTATCGTCCTAATGTTTGTTAATCACGTAATTAGGAGCCGTTAATTACCGATTGTCACATTCTCCCCCTGTTACTGAAATTTCGTCCTCGAAATTTAGACTACGTTAACTCCCTAGAGTTACAATATGTGTAAATACGAATAGTATCAAAGTGGATGACCACGAAATCAAATCAAGACTTATTCGAATCATGTGAATTCAAGGACATTCCTCCACAATAAGAACCCAACGGTTTAAAAGAAATGTGTTTCAGAACTTGATGTCCAGGGATAATGAGACATACGGATACAGTCACCAGTGTGACTAGCTAACAGGGGTCCAATAACTAACAGGAATTTCAACCAATCGAAATCCAAATGAGCGTTCACACTATGCAATTGAATTCTAGAAGCAATAATATCCACTTAAACGAAACTTAGAATCAACAAGCTCAAAAGTAATAGTTTGCATGAAACGCTTGATCGTGATCAGCACAAGCTGCAAGTTATACCGACGCCACAAGGTTTCGTATTGAATGAAACAATTCAAATATAGCGGTGATAGAACAAGTATCACATGTGTTTTGCATGAAATGCTCAATCATGATTAGCCCAAGCTACAAATTTGTACTGACACCACAAGGTGTCGTAGTGACTTAAATAATTCAATAATAGCGGTGATCAAACAAATTCACCGTGTTTGAAATCAAATGAAAGCGTAATAAAGTGAATCTGAAAGTTTGTTTCAAATGACATCATAGAATTTTCAATTGAAAATGAAACATCAAAGAAATAATGTTTTCGATCGAAGATGAAGAAGCAATGGATATCGCATAACATTCGATCGATAATGAAAGAACCGTTAGTAGGTACACCGGAATATAAAATGAATTTGTGTACCATTGTCTTAACACACTATTGTATTAAGACCGCTTTGATATAATAAATCAAAGTGGATTGAAAAACAACTCAATAAATAAATAATTAAATCTGTGCATGAGATGCGTAAACAAAATTAG
Organism: Helianthus tuberosus; assembly: GCA_030545235.1. Lineage (NCBI taxonomy): Eukaryota > Viridiplantae > Streptophyta > Magnoliopsida > Asterales > Asteraceae > Helianthus > Helianthus tuberosus. The sequence goes on from CM060400.1 coordinate 44,609,879, forward strand.
CGCAAGCTTCAAATTATTGAAAACACCACCTCAAGGTGTCGGAGTCAACAAACGACTTAATGGAGTCGTAGACCAAACAAGTCTACTACGACTCGAAGCAAATGAAGTGCTCGTTAAAAATTGATTTGAATATGATGCTCCTAATACATCATATGATGCTTTAGAATGGACAAGTTCAAACAATTGAATTTGATTTCAGCGCAAGCCGAAAATAAGTACATGTATCGACAAGAAAACTTTCTGCATTGTCACAACGAAAAACCATGTATGTAACTTGAAAAGAAAAGAAATTTCAAGAAAATGTGTTGAGTTGATAACAAAGGAGCCAACAATTACAATAATGCGGGTCATTCGAATCACAAGTCAATAATTAGATTTAGCGAAGCAATATTTGAACTTTGATGAAACGTTTATTCAAAACGAAACCATATGCGTAACAAACGATGCATGCGTAACATATAAATTTTCAAGAAATGAAGCAATGAGTGTTTGCTATAATGAAAGAAGTGATCGTGATACAACGACCATTAAGAGGATTAGTGATGTGAAAATCTACTCATTAGATGCAAAAGTGGGAATTTCTATAAAAGATATTTAAGGACTTTTCCTGGGGTTTCATGTGATGACCGGTTGTTAGTTGACATTACCATGGAATGTCGAACATAGCGTATTCGTCGTTAATAAGATAGGGGGAATAAGAAGGCGTGCGTCTTCTCCTTAGCATGACTCGTGTCGTTTGCAGGACCGCGTGCTAAACCGCCACTTCCTGATCGATAGTTTTCGTGCTGACAGGATTAGCATCATCGTTGAAATGCTCCATAGTGTCTTCTCGGCGACTTCACCTCGAAAGTCGTATGTGACGTACTTCAACCTCCGTTGATGTATAGCTTAAGTTTCATGCATACCTGGGCACTAGCGTTTCGTTTCGCGTAGAATGTGATGTACTCCGAAATTCGTTGACGTGTTGATTGAGTTTCATGTAATTTGCACGCCCGTGCTTCGTTTTGCGTAGGTTACCTGCTCGGTTAACTAAAATAGCAAAGACGACATAATAATGGCATTTGTCCGAGTTAATAAATGTGGTTCCTACGTGATGACCTTAACGAACTTCAGCATAAGTTTCCAAAGGCCCTAAATGCATGTTTCCTAAAACCTCAGAGTTTTGTTTACTGTGTGCAACTGTTTTGTGTATCGTGTGTAAAACACAACTTTAGAGTACGTTTGAAAAAAAAAAATTTGACTGTTTGTTTTTCGATAACGGTTGGAGACCATATTCGAGCCTTAGGCGTTCTTTACGTATTCAAAGTCTTAATAGTCTACGTCCCAGATAAATGTGAGGTTAGAGCCTAGGTATCTCTTGCAGAAAACCCTATTTCGCTGTAACCTATTGCTCTGATACCAATCTGTCACACCCCGAAATATCAGAGCTGGCGTGACTGGACTGGTATCTTCATTGCACAGCGGAAGCAAACAAAGCTAAGACTTCTAGAAAACGAACGCCCACTAAGTTCTCGAATCTCTAATGGTTCTCCTATTCCGACCATGCCATAATTTTTAAATGCGACCTGAGAAAGAAACATGCGAAAAATCAACATAAAGTTGAGCGAGTTCATAGTTTGTTTTGGAAAAGATTTAAAACAAATCTTTTTGATAACCGGTTTTAAAGTTGTCGTGTAAATACAGAAAAATCATTTTTCTCGGCCTGATATATAAACACAGTGAGCTCCAAATAATCCTTGTAATCATAGTTTGTTTTCGAAAATACGCATTTGTTTTGTAAAACCGGCATATTTAGTATAAATCATTAGTAAACCATTTGAGCTCAATGAAAATCACAAATCATTTGTGTTAGTTAAAACGTGTTGTAACATGGTTTAGAAATATATAGTTTTTGTTCCTTCAAAAACCTTGTATGTTCTTGCAAAACGTGCTTGTCTAAAAATATGCAATCTTTGTTCATCGAAAACTTTGTATGTTTCTGAAAAACGTGCATGTCTTTCCACCCCGAAAACATTTATAAAAATGTAAAACCATAAAAAGGTGGGGTTATGAACTCACCTGGATTTCCATGTGCAAAGCTAGCTAAATACGACTTCGTGATGTCGTTTCCAATACTTGACTTGCTAGCGTGCATTCTACAATATTCCTAACACAGAATATCTTATAAGTTCCTAAATAAACGCAGTAGCTAAACTACGTGTCACCGAGCTCTACCGAATCGCTAACCGAACGATTCAACGGTAACTATTAAGTTAATGGAAATGATTAGGTCATATTTGATAAGTATGGTTTATCGTCGATAAAAACTAATAAGTCTTGAAAAGACTTGATTCTCGAGATATTTAAAAATAACTAAATATTTATATCAAAATATATAAATATATCGTTAAGATCGCTTATCGTCCCGAGAAGTCGTACGTGTATATAAAGAATATTTATATAAAAATACCGCATTACGAACTCGTATTATGTATCGCGTCTCGCGCGAGAAGTATCAAAATATATGTATATGTCGTTTCGGTGGTTGAAATAAATATAAAAAGTTATATTTATTTTACAAAAGAATCGTCGAGTTGTTGTGTTTGAAAATAAATACATAACTATATTTATTTTTATAAAAGAATTCGTGTTGTACGATATTTGAAATAAATATGTAAACCATATTTATTTTTATAAAACGAATTCGTATTGTTTGATGGGTGAGATAAATATAAACTATATTTATTTTTATTAAACGAACCCGTGTCGTTTGATACTAAAATGGAATCGCGCTGTTTGATAATCAAAATAAATATATATACTATATTTATTTTAGTAAAAGAAGTCGTATTATTGACATCCGAAATAAATATATGAGTTATATTTATTTTATAAAAGAAGTCGTATGGTTTGTTATTCGAAATAAACATACCAACTATATTTATTTTTATAAAAGAATTGTCGAAATTGCAAAGTTTAAAATAAATATAAATACTATATTTATTGCTTTAAATACTTTCCGAATCATCGCTTTCGTAAATTGTGAAGTGTTATCGAAAGTAATTATATACTTGTATTTGTCTTTCTAAAATATCATTTGAATCCGAAAGTTGTTTTATAATAACACGCGTCTTATTTTACGGATTTTCTCGAAAATCGGGTAGAGTTTCCTCTGTTTTTGGACGCCCCTGACAACACAAGTTGTCGTTATTTTTCAAAATTCAACAATATAATCCATATCAATATGTATAATTTTCGCAAAATGTAATTTAAACACTAATATGAATCGGTTCGAGCTCGTTTCACGAAATTAATAAAACTAGAAAAATAACATAATTAATCTCGATCGTTAAACCGTTACCATTCTTCGCATTGAGGCGTTGACAGTCGACCGAGTCGACCGAGTACCGAGTCTACCGGAGTCGACCGAGTACCGAGTCGACCGAGTCAACTGAGTTGGCCGGCCGAATTGACCCGCTGAGTCGTCTCGCTGAGTTGACTCAGTTTGACCGAGTCGATTAATGAGTTAACCGGGTCGAGCCGAGTCGCACCAAGTCGAGCTAAAATACACTGAGTCAAACCGAGTTGAACTGAGTCGAGCTGGATTGCACTGAGTCGAACCAATTTTAACCTGAGCCGAGACCAAATCTGACTGAGACACGAACTAGACTCGAATTTTTGGAGCCTTGTACCTGATCCCGAGCCGCGAACCACCATCCACATCTGACCGGGACCTGAGCTTGAACCGTGGTGAACCCGAACAAAACCATCAGCCGCTCATGAACATCATCGTCTTCAACACATCTTCGTAAATGAAACCAAACGGCCGGATAAAAACACTAACCACTGCGAACCCGTGAGACCTGTCGGACCAAGGGAAAGACTGCTGGATAAACGAACTGACCAGCGGTCCGAGTCTCCGGCTGCCGATTCTCTCTCTCCCTCTCTTTCTTCGCCCCTGCGTGTCATCGCTGCACCACCACCGGTTCTCTCTCTCCCTTCGCCCCTGTGATAAGTGGTCGTGGTATCGGAGAGGGTGTCGCGGCTGGAGACCACCATCGCCGCCGGTGGTCGCCGGCTCCGTCGGTTAATCGGCTCCGGTCAGCCGTAGAGAGAGAGAGGGAAGTGTGGTGTGTTTGTGGTCTGTTGTTGAATGTCTGCATAAAATGAGGAAATCAAGGGTATTGACCCCTTTTATAATTGTATAATGGGCTTTGGGCTTGGGCACAAGGCCCACAAGCCATTCCCGCATTTAAGTGGCCTGAATATCTTCTACGAGACCCGTTTTTGCACCCCGAAGTTCATACGCGTCGTAAAATATAAATTTCGTGTTAAATATTCATGAACTAGTGTAGGTAGACGTTGTTTGTGCGCCCGTTTGTCGACTACAATAATAATCACCAGAAATTTACATCGTTGTCATCTTTTATCCGTTTTTCGATCCGGTTTCGACTAGAGTAGTTAAAATTTAATTACGAAATAAAAAATATTGTAAAATTTAAGTTTTAAAATAATACTCTCCTCCGATGCTTCCGTTTCGTTACCGGTGCGTTTCTTGAACTCACTAGGTTTTCTCGTTTTACATACGCAGACCAACCCAGTCCCGTTATTATAACTAGGACAATCCCGTCCCTAATCCTGACAATCATTCACGTTTCAAAAATACGCATTTGTTTTGTAAAACCGGCATATTTAGTATAAATCATTCATAAACCATTTGAGCTCAATGAAAATCACAAATCATTTATGTTAGTTAAAACGTGTTGTAACATGGTTTAGAAATATATAGTTTTTGTTCCTTCAAAAACCTTGTATGTTTTTGCAAAACGTGCTTGTCTAAAAATATGAAATCTTTGTTCATCGAAAACTTTGTATGTTTCTGAAAAAGGTACCTGTCTTTCCACCCCGAAAACATTTATAAAAATGTAAAACCGTAAAAAGGTGGGGTTATGAACTCACCTGGGTTTCCGTGTGCAAAGCTAGCTAAATACGACTTCGTGATGTCGTTTCCAAGACTTGACTTGCTAGCATGCATTCTACAATATTCCTAACACGGAATATCTTATAAGTTCCTAAATAAACGCAGTAGCTAAACTACGTGTCACCGAGCTCTACCGAATCGCTAACCGAACGATTCAACGGTAAGTTGTTAAGTTAATGGAAACGATTAGGTCATATTTGATAAGTATCGTTTATCGTCGATAAAAACTAATAAGTCTTGAAAAGATTTGATTCTCGAGATATTTAAAAATAAATAAATATTTATATCAAAATATATAAATATATCGTTAAGATCGCTTGTCGTCCCGATAAGTCGTACGTGTATATAAAGAATATTTATATAAAAATACCGCATAACAAACTCGTATTATGTATCGCGTCTCGCGCGAGAAGTATCAAAATATATATATATGTCGTTTAGGCGTTTGAAATAAATATAAAAAGTTATATTTATTTTACAAAAGAATCGTCGAGTTGTTGTGTTTGAAAATAAATACATAACTATATTTATTTTTATAAAAGAATTCATGTTGTACGATATTTGAAATAAATATGTAAACCATTTTTATTTTTATAAAACGAATTCATATTGTTTGATGGGTGAGATAAATATAAACTATATTTATTTTTATTAAACGAACCCGCGTCATTTTGTACTAAAACGGAATCGCGTTGTTTGATAATCAAAATAAGTATATATACTATATTTATTTTAGTAAAAGAAGTCGTATTATTGACATCCGAAAGAAATATATCAGTTATATTTATTTTATAAAAGAAGTCGTATGGTTTGTTATTCGAAATAAATATACCAACTATATTTATTTTTATAAAAGAATTGTCGAAATTTCAAAGTTTAGAGTAAATATAAATACTATATTTATTGTTGTAAATACTTTCCGAATCATCGCTTTCTTAAATTGTGAAGTGTTGTCGAAAGTAATTATATACTTGTATTTGTCCTTCTAAAATATTATTTGAATCCGAAAGTTGTTTTATAATAACACGCGTCTTATTTTACGGATTTTATCGAAAAACGGGCAGAGTTTGCTCTGTTTTTGGACGCCCCCGACAACACAAGTTGTCGTTATTTTTCAAAATTCAACAATATAATCCATATCAGTATGTATAATTTTCGCAAAAATGACAAAATGTAATTTAAACACTAATTTGAATCGGTTCGAGCTCGTTTCACGAAATTAATAAAACTAGAAAAATAACATAATTAATCTCGATCGTTAAACTGTTACCATTCTTCGCGTCGAGGCGTTGACTAAGTTGACCGAGTCAACTGAGTTGGCCGGCCGAGTTGACTCGCTGAGTCGTCTCGCTGAGTTGACTGAGTTGACTCAGTTTGACCGAGTCGATTAATGAGTTAACCGGGTCTAGCCGAGTCGCACCGAGTCGTGTGCTAAAATACACTGAGTCAAACCGAGTTGAACCGAGTCGAGCTAGATTGCACTGAGTCGAACCAATTTTAACCTGATCCGAGACCAAATCTGACTGAGCCACGAACTAGACTCAAATTTTTGGAGCCCTGTACCCGATCCCGAGCCGCGAACCACCATCTAGATCTGACCGGGACCTGAGCTTGAACCGTGGTGAACCCGAACAAAATCATCAGCCTCTCATGAACATCATCATCTTCAACACATCTTCATAAATGAAACCAAACTAAAGAAACAGGGAGGGTTTACCGGAGAACTCGCCGGATAAAAACACGAACCACTGCGAACCCGTTAGACCCGTCGGACCAAGGGAAAGACTACTGGATAAACGAACTGACAGGCGGTCCGAGTCTCCGACCGCAGGTTCTCTCTCTCTCTCTCTCTCTTCGCCCCTGCGTGTCATCGCCGCACCACCACCAGACGGTGGTGGTGGTCGCCGGTCAGTTCATCGAGGAGGAAGAGGGGGGGGGGTGTTCGGTGTGTATGTGGGTGTTGAAAGAAGGAGAACAGAGGGAGGTGATGAGTGGTCATGGTGTCGGAGAGGGTGTCGCTGCTGGAGACCACCATCGGCTCCGGTTAACCATAGAGAGAGAGAGAGAGAGAGAGAGAGAGAGGGAAGTGAGGTGTGTTTGTGGTCTGTTGTTGAATGTCTGCATAAAATGAGGAAATTAAGGGTATCGACCCTTTTTATAATTGTATAATGGGCATTGGGCTTGGGCCCAAGGCCCACAAGCCCAATTCCCGCGTTTAAGTGGCCTGAAAATCTTCTACGAGACCTGTTTTCGTACCCCGAACTTCATACGCGTCGTAAAATATAAATTTCGGGTAAAATATTCGTGAACTAGTGTAGGTAGACGTTGTTTGCGCGCCCGTTTGTCGACTGCGGTAATAATCGCGAGAAATTTACATCGTTGCCATCTTTTATCCGTTTTTCAATCCGGTTTCGACTAGAGTAGTTAAAATTTAATTACGAAAAAAAAATATATCGTAAAATTTAAGTTTTAAAATAATACGCTCCTCCGATGCTTCCGTTTCGTTACCGGTGCGTTTCTCGTTCTTGATTGCGTTTTGCGATGTACGGAATAGCAATAAATTCACAACATTAAATTCACAAATATAAAATATTCGTAGAAGATCCGTATTTGTCGGCGTTTTCAGTATTTGTACGTCATCAGTTCGTTGTCGCTTAATATTCAGCAGATTTTTCCGTAAACCACCGTTCATGCCCTGTAAAGCCGGTTAGCCGTTTCTAGGCACTCCAAAGGCCTAATGAAGTTAATTTGCGTCTTACACACTATTTACTATCGTCCTAATGTTTGTTAATCGCGTAATTAGGAGCCGTTAGTTACCGGTTGTCACTCCAGCATCCCAGATAGCAAGTTCCACATCCACACATATCTACAACCTGCGAGCATGCACACAAGTATATCAGACAACGCTGATGAGTTCACAATTTTATGAAAACGTTTGGTTACCAAGTGTTTAATCCAGTTTAATAACAATTCCGAAAGTAATGCTGATAATAACTCGAGTACCACACAAGATGGCTCCAGGTTATTTTTGCCATTCCCCAATGCCCCTATCTAAGCATTGGTCATGACTGGGTCATTAGTTCACACCCGTCCTCTTAGGTACGGGGTGAGGGTGCCAAACCTAAATATCCCTATCAACTAATACCCCGTTACCTCTCAGGTAACAAACAAGATGGGGCTTAATGGTGATAGGAATTGAGTGTATTATCCAACATTCCAGTTTTTACCCAAAGACTTATTTCTCTCAGGAATACCCACTGATTTACCCAAAGACTTATTCCTCTCAGGAATACCCATTTGACTGTCCCACCCACCGGGACGCATGCTCAAGAGAAGTGAACTCACCTTAGATTGCTCGGTATGTTACATTACATTACCCGTTCCAAGTTGGTCAACCATACCCTACCGTGGTTACCAAAAATGATCAGTTTCGTAAATACATATCTAGATCACGTATTCAACAAGTCACATGTATCAATGATGTGTTCAAAATGTAACATATAAATTTCATCAAACGAGGCATAAAACTAACCCTTTTTTAGTACTAATGTTGGAAAAAGTGTGTTTTTGTCTTCCTTTTGTATTTTCAGGATTAAATGAGCTCAAATTAACAAAAGAAGCAAAAAGACATCAAAATCTAACATAAATACAAGAAAATGGACAAGACGTCACATGCCCGACCCCACAACAGCATCTTCCCAAGAAAAACAAGAGATCAGAAGCCTGAACACGCCCCGTGCTCAGCCAGCACGGGGGCGTGCCCAAGTGACAGCAGAAAAGACAAAGTGGTAGAAGCTTCTATTGCCCACCACGGGGCCGTGCTCAGCGGACACGGGGCCGTGGTCAACTATAAGATTCGCACAATCCAGGCAAATCTTCATAGTACAAAGATTCTTCTGCACACGGGGTCGTGCTCAGCGGACACGGGGGCGTGGTCAACTAATAAGACAAAGCTGCATTAAATGAAGAAAGAGAAGATGTGGACACGGGGCCGTGCCCGAGCTTCTGTTCAGCCTATAAATAGAAGTGCTTGGCTCAAGCTCAAACCATCCCTTGGCACACCACCTCTCTCACACTTCACCCACCACCCACCACCACCATAACACCATCATCCACCACCATCATCCATTGTCCATCGTAGAGTGTGTGAGTCGTCTCGGGATCCAAGATTGATCGTAAGAGTTCTTGACAATCAAGGCCATGTTTGCCTAAGTCTCTTACATCACTTGGTGAAGACAAAGTGTCTAGTGTAATACTTTTTATTTCTAATCTTTTGCACTTTTTATTTGGTTTCGTATTAATGACTTTAATAACTAGTTGCTTATGTTGAAGGTGATCTTTCTTTATCGTTTGTCCGTGGTGTCTTGAAATTATTTTACTGTCTATATAAAATAAAAGATTTTCACCATTCATATCTCCACGGTCTATATGGAGGTATGTTGGCTACCTGGTCGGGGGTTAAGGGAACGGTTTGGTAAAGGTCTTGCCATTGTTTAGCGTTTAGAGGTCCTGCAATGGACCTGGGTCAAATTTAGTAGGACCTCCTTCAATACTTAACGGTATTGGATGGCGGGGGTCCAAACTCTTTGATCCCCTCATAAGTTAACTACTATTAATACTATAACCCGGCTATTTAGGACTGTATCCCTGCTCACTCAGACTACTTAGTCGAGGGTAACGTCACCTCCAAAAGAGGGGCCTACCATAATATTGCATTAATAACTTAATTAATTATCTTCCAATAATCCACCCTTTTAGGATTGTATCCTTGCTGACTCAAACTACTAGGGTGAGGGTAACGTCACCTTCAAAAGAGGGGCCTACTATAATAACTAAGATAATCTCTTAATTATGTGCAAAAGTGCGGAAATAATCAAAGGTTACACTAGATACGAGTCGGAACCAAGTGATTCATCTTGTCTATCTGTTTTTATTTTTATTTTTATTTTCAGCATTTTAGTTAGTTTTTAATTTTCTTAGTTAAAACTTTTTTCTAAACTTTTTATTTTGATTAGACGTTGAGGATAAACCGGTACTAAAAGCTCTTGTGTCCTTGGACGACCTCGGTATCTTACCAACACTATACTACGCTCACGATGGGTGCACTAGCCCATATGTGTGTTTAGTGTTAGTAAAATATCGTGTTTTATAAATTTAAAACTTGGCTAAAAATAAGTGTTAAAGGGGCTTAAAATATACACCTAATATATATAACACTTCACACGCATCAAGTTTTTGGCGCCGCTGCCGGGGACACAAGGATTTTAAGAAAGTTAGGAATCAACGGCCTAATCGTTTTTTCTTATTTTTCATATTTTTTAGGATTTTTTTTTTAGTTTTTCAGCTTCTGCAGAGCTCAGCACGGGCCGTGCCAGGTCGGACACGGGCCGTGCCCAGCATCATCACTGGCAGTTTTTATTTTCTGAGTTACAGAGAGCTGAATACGGGGCCGTGTCGGTGCAACACGGGGCCGTGTCCAACTCCCAGTAACAGGGATCCGGGAAACAATTACTGTATCTCTGACCACGGGCCGTGTTCACTGAGCACGGGGCCGTGGTGAACCTTCTGACCAACGTTCTTTTGTGTTTTTATTGCAGGACTTGGAACCCAGGTGCCACATTTGAACCTCCTACGTAGTGCATGAGCTCCAGTTCTAGTAGAGACATAAAAGAACCTCTAGAAGAACCCGAACGCTTTCTCAGAAAAAGACTTAAAGCTAAAAATCAAGAGAAAGTTTCGGGGGACCCACTTCCAATGGCGGACCAACGTACCCTCATGGATTACCTACGGCCCACCGTAGGCAATCTCGGCGTCGCTATCAATGCACCGAATGTCGAAGCCAACAACTTCGAACTTCGGCCGCATTTGATACAAACGCTCCAAAACTCCGCAACCTTCCATGGGCTTGCGGACGAGGATCCCCATCTACATATTACTAATTTCTTGGAAATATGTGATACTTTTCGGATCAATGGAGCATCAAACGACGCCATTCGCCTTAGGATGTTTCCATTTTCACTAAAAGACCGAGCTAAGGCTTGGCTTAACACCCTCCCAGTTGGCTCGGTAAACACCTGGGATGAACTAGCCCAAAAGTTTTTATATAAGTATTTCCCTCCTGCTAAAACGGCTAAACTAATGACTGAAATTAATACATACTCACAAGAGGATGGGGAATCCTTATATGAAACTTGGGAAAGGTTCAAGGAGCTTCTAAGAAAGTGTCCTCATCACGGTATAGCGGTGTGGCAACAAGTATCCACTTTCTACAATGGGTTGTTGCCACACACAAGACAGACACTTGATTCAAGCTCCGGGGGACTTTTAGGTAATCGTCGCCCAAATGAAATATATAATCAAATTGAGGAAATTGCTCAAACCAATTTTCAATGGCACACTCCCCGAGGTAATAAATCTATTGCCCCGGGCGCCCATAAGGTTGATGAAAGCACCTCTTTACAAGCCCAAATCGAGGCCCTCTCTTCGAAAATCAAAAGGTTAGAAATGACAAAAAACGGCCTCGGTTATGGCTTGTGAAGGGTGTGGTGGGTCACATGAAAATTGGAGTTGTATGAAAGAATTAGATGAACAAACAGAAACGGTAAACTACATTGATAATAGACCTAGGCCGTCGGGTCCTCCAACGGGTACCTACAACCAAGGATGGCGTAACCACCCAAATCTTGGTTGGAGAGATCCCGGCAATAGTAGTAACCAACAAAACCAACGTACTAATTTTCAACAACCACAAAATTTCTCTCAACAACAAGGTGGAAGAGAAAGGCTTGAAGATACCGTATCTCGCCTCATCTCCGACACCGAAAAGAAAAACTCAGATCGATTTCAACAATTAGAATCGAATTTTAGAAATCAACAAGCTAGCATTCAAAACGTTGAAAAACAATTAAATCAACTAGCTCAAAATTTCTCCGAGAGACCACAAGGCGCGTTACCGAGTAATACCGAAACCAACCCAAAGGCGCAAGTACACCTCATCACTTAGAGAAACCGAACCGTGGGTCCCGAGGATGCCCCGTTACCACCAGTTGAAGGAAGTCAACACCAAAACACGACTTCACCTACTCCTCAACCAGAAACGGCTTCCTCACCAAATCAAGAGCCCACCAAGACTCCTCCAATTCCATACCCTGGTAGGTTAAATCGTCAAAAGACCGATGAGCAATTCGCAAAGTTCGAAAGTTTACTAAAACAATTGCATGCTAATATTCCTTTTATTGAGGTCCTAACCCAGATGCCTAAATATGCAAAATTCATGAGGGATTTCCTCACTCACAAAAGGAAAATTGAATCATTGCAATTAGTTAACTTAGGCGAAGAATGCTCCGCTTTAGCACTCAACAAACTTCCACAAAAGAAAATCGATCCCGGGAGCTTCACAATTCCTTGCTCGATTGGGAAGTCCCCCGTTCGTAATGCATTAGCCGATCTTGGGGCTAGCATTAACCTCATGCCCACGTCAATGTTCAAACGACTCGGCCTAGGAACAACAAGCCCTACAAAGATGAGCATACAACTCGCCGACAGGTCCGTCAAAATCTGCTGGTCAAGGTCGACAACTTCGTTTTTCCAACCGACTTTGTCATCCTAGACATGGAAGAAGACACCGATGTCCCTCTCATCCTCGGGAGGCCATTTCTAGCCACCGCCCAAGCAGTGGTGGATAAGAATGACGGAACGTTAACATTGAAGTTTGGGGATGAGGAAGTGAAGTTTGAATGTGGAAAGAAAGTAGAGGAAGAAGACCCGGTCAAATACATGAAGGTCATAGACTCAAGCTTGGATGACGCTCTCCGACGGTGTAACATGGGATGCAATACATCCCACTTGGGTAACATGTGACCAGGCTTTGGGTCTAGCCAAGGACCCTTATAAACGTGGCGCACCACGGAGGCATTCTGCGGAACTATCCTTAGTTTAGATTAATTTTCTTGTTTTCTAGTTAGTTTTAATTTTCAGGAATAAAACACACTTGAGATGGCAAAGGATGCAAGGGAAACTTGAACCAGCACTCTATACAGGAAAACAGAACCGTCCGACAAAATTCTTCATTTACAGTAAGCTCGGCACGGGCCGTGTCCACCCAACACGGCCCCGTGCTGCACTGTCTGCAGAAAAAGACCCAGTTCAGGTAACTAGACACGGGACGTGTTCACCCAACACGCCCCCGTGTCCGGACTTCTGTTTCTCTTGTTTTAAATTTGTTACTGGCACTTGAACACGGGGCCGTGCCCGGATAACACGGGGCCGTGTTCAGCGCCCAGTAACACAAAATTTTTGCTTTTTCACACCTTTTACACATTCAATCAACCGAAAAACTTATTTTTGGGACACATTGAGGACAATGTGTAATTTAAGTGTGGGGGGGGGGGGGATGCTAAAACCTTGAATCTTGCAAGTCCTAAATACAAGCCTTACACAAAACTCTATTGGAATCGCTAATCACCCCAAATTTTTTTCAAAAAAAAATTTTCATTTTTTTTTCTTGTCTTGGTTTAACTCGGGAAATTCAAGTTCTTAAAAAGGTTATATTTTTACAAATTTACAACCGATAGCGTCGTGATAAAAAGAACCAACATAAGAAAATTATGAAAAGGCATGACAAGCTTAGTTAAAATTTGATTATATATATTTGATCACATAAAAACCCATTCCCACAAAAGTGAGTTTTGAACCTTTATTGAGCATACAATTACATATCATTAGAACTAATTGCTCATTTTTCGTTTCTTGTGTGAATAGCCGCTTGGTTCTTACGACTCTAGAACTTGCCATGACGATACATTCCCGGTCCTTACCAACTTAAACCCGAGTAAGTACATGATGGAGGCATTAGGACTAACCCTTTTTTATTTTCTACACCATTATTTTTCTTTTTTTTTTACCACCTACCCAAAATCCCCCTAGTTATCCCCTTTGAGCCTAAACCTTTTCATTTCATAACCCAAACCAAACACCCTTTTACCCACCAAAACCTTTTTCATTTTTACCCCTTTGTTTTAGTAACGAGTTCTATTTTTCGTATGACTTCAAAAAAAAAAAAAAAAATAAATAAATAGATAAATAAATAAATAAATATATTTGTGTTGATGATGAAGCAAAAGAAAATAAACAAACAAGTTCATCAAAAATAACTTTGTTTGAATAAATAGCTTCATCAAAATAAAAGTTATGAAAAATAGAAAGTCTTACGAAAACCGACACTTGTTACGCTTTTCGCCCTTTTTACTAACCACTAACCACCAACCCAACCACCTACCTTTAACCCAAGCCTAACCCTTTACCCACAAAGTCCTCTTGATATTTACAAAGGTATATAAGTTAAAAAGGAGGAGGATTGATTGCTTGGCAAGCCTATGGTAGGAGTAAGTTCCATGCCGCTCTCGAGTGATCCACAAAAATACATTTTCGGCCGAGTGTTGAGTGATCCACGTGAGGTATGTGAACTTGTATATAAATAGAAATTTTACAAAGGCATGTTATGCCCTAATAAGTAATTTCTCTTATGAAAAGTTTTAAATAAATCATGACGAATAGGATTGTAAATAAATAAAAATTAAATTAAATAAAGAATCTTGGAAATCCCGACACTCTACGACAAGCCCAAAAACCTTCTTCTCTACCCATTCCATTGGGAGTGTAATAGCCACATATTAAAGAGTTTTGCTTGAGGACAAGCAAAGATTCAAGTGTGGGGGTATTTGATGTGTTCAAAATGTAACATATAAATTTCATCAAATGAGGCATAAAACTAACCCTTTTTTAGTACTAATGTTGGAAAAAGTGTGCTTTTGTCTTCCTTTTGTATTTTCAGGATTAAATGAGCTCAAATTAACAAAAGAAGCAAAAAGACATCAAAATCTAACATAAATACAAGAAAAAGGACAAGACGTCACATGCCCGACCCCACAACAGCATCTTCCCAAGCAAAACAAGAGATCAGAAGCCTGAACACGCCCCTTGCTCAGCCAGCACGGGGGCGTGCCCAAGTGACAGCAGAAAAGACAAAGTGGTAGAAGCTTCTATTGCCCACCACGGGGCCGTGCTCAGCGGACACGGGGCCGTGGTCAACTATAAGATTCGCACAATCCAGGCAAATCTTCATAGTACAAAGATTCTTCTGCACACGGGGTCGTGCTCAGCGGACACGGGGGCGTGGTCAACTAATAAGACAAAGCTGCATTAAATGAAGAAAGAGAAGATGTGGACACGGGGCCGTGCCCGAGCTTCTGTTCAGCCTATAAATAGAAGTGCTTGGCTCAAGCTCAAACCATCCCTTGGCACACCACCTCTCTCACACTTCACCCACCACCCACCACCACCATAACACCATCATCCACCACCATCATCCATTGTCCATCGTAGAGTGTGTGAGTCATCTCGGGATCCAAGATTGATCGTAAGAGTTCTTGACAATCAAGGCCATGTTTGCCTAAGTCTCTTACATCACTTGGTGAAGACAAAGTGTCTAGTGTAATACTTTTTATTTCTAATCTTTTGCACTTTTTATTTGGTTTCGTATTAATGACTTTAATAACTAGTTGCTTATGTTGAAGGTGATCTTTCTTTATCGTTTGTCCGTGGTGTCTTGAAATTATTTTACTGTCTATATAAAATAAAAGATTTTCACCATTCATATCTCCACGGTCTATATGGAGGTATGTTGGCTACCTGGTCGGGGGTTAAGGGAACGGTTTGGTAAAGGTCTTGCCATTGTTCAGCGTTTAGAGGTCCTGCAATGGACCTGGGTCAAATTTAGTAGGACCTCCTTCAATACTTAACGGTATTGGATGGCGGGGGTCAAAACTCTTTGATCCACTCATAAGTTAACTATTATTAATACTATAACCCGGCTATTTAGGACTGTATCCCTGCTGACTCAGACTACTTAGTCGAGGGTAACGTCACCTCCAAAAGAGGGGCCTACCATAATATTGCATTAATAACTTAATTAATTATCTTCCAATAATCCACCCTTTTAGGATTGTATCCTTGCTGACTCAAACTACTGGGGTGAGGGTAACGTCACCTTCAAAAGAGGGGCCTACTACAATAACTAAGATAATCTCTTAATTATGTGCAAAAGTGCGGAAATAATCAAAGGTTACACTAGATACGAGTTGGAACCAAGTGATTCATCTTGTCTATCTGTTTTTATTTTTATTTTTATTTTCAGCATTTTAGTTAGTTTTTAATTTTCTTAGTTAAAACTTTTTTCTAAACTTTTTATTTTGATTAGACGTTGAGGATAAACCGGTACTAAAAGCTCTTGTGTCCTTGGACGACCTCGGTATCTTACCAACACTATACTACGCTCACGATGGGTGCACTTGCCCATACGTGTGTTTAGTGTTAGTAAAATATCGTGTTTTATAAATTTAAAACTTGGCTAAAAATAAGTGTTAAAGGGGCTTAAAATATACACCTAATATATATAACACCTCACACGCATCAATCAACATTGTCACGTAACACATAGTAAATGTTTAGATTTCATTCATGTTCCCAACAGTTGTTACTAATAACACCGGTTTCATAATAATCAGATCACATATTGACACAGATTGCATTCATTGCAAGGATCACTGTATATCACATAGCAAGTACTCGATCGCATACAAGTCCACATCTCACGTGTATGTTATATTACAGCATGTAGCAGTTGAGTTTGCCACTCACACAAATCAAATCAGGTTTCTCGTTCTTAATTAATATTATACAACATTATAAACACAAACATACATCAACTTCATCATTATAACCTATTGTTCGTGGGATGCTTCTCGGCGAAAGATACTTCCGACAAAGATCTATTCTTCGTCAAGAAGAGGGTGGCGAAGAATCCCCATACTTCGTCAAAAGTGATTTCAACGAAGGCCCTAAGGGTTCGTTCAATATAATCACAATCTTCGCCGACTTAAGTTCGTCGTGGGGAACTTCGGCGTGGTACATCCACTGTTTCATCAAGATCATTAAACCCTAGTTGCCATCAATTCATTACGAACAATTCATATCATTCAACAGTGTCGTCGATCATCATCGTTTATATTCAACCAATTATCACAATCAATACGATACCACAGATTTAACAACCAATCATCATATTTTCGCATCAAGTAACACCGTTGCGTCAATAATATCCACCTTAACTTTGTGCGACTATAGATCATCAACCCACATTAGTTAACATTCCAACACTTCCAGATCGGATTGCATTGATTTGCTACCATGAGATTTTACCAAGCTTTACTATCATGAATCCTATTATCAATAAGGTTTTCCAACAACAATTCTAGTTCATACGAAACTCATGATTACACATACAAGTTTATTATCATTAACAAGTTCGCCCACAATCAAACACAATCAACAAGAATCAAAGCAGATATGATATTACTAACCGAGCCGAGGGGTTGTAGGGGTCATGTTGGAACGACGAGGATGGTGTGCCAAGAAGAAAGGCTTGCCGAGAAAAACTGTCGTCGAGTTGTGAGGAGGGAGAGAGGGTCTAGGGTTTGCGGTGTTCGCCAGTTATGAGAATACATGCTAAAAGTAGATACTTATGTGCACACAAAACAGTTCATCGGGCTCACAGTTGGGCCGAAGAGATTTGGGCAGGCGAAGTACCTCGGCGAAGAACCTTCTTCGCCATGATATGAGTGCGACGAAGGATCAACCTTCGTCAATGTTGGCTGTGACGAAGACCATTCTTCTTCGACTTGGGTTTTAGCGAAGAACCTTAATCTTCGCCGACATGGGTTCCATTAAACATAAAGAATTAACATCACACACTTAATCAACCAAGCATCAGTAAACTCTAGTCATTCAAACAACTACACACGACACCACGTAAAACAAATTGTAAACAAACAGTATTGTGAAACAAGCGATGCATAGAGGAAAGACCTTGAAATCTCGGGTTGTCACAAAAAGGACAACACGTGTCACCAATAATCAGTCGCCATGTGGACCTTCAACACGATCTAAGGACAGGCCGACAGCTGCAGTACTAATTCTCCTATCTGGACGAATAACGACGCGCCACGTCATCCAATATCCTGACCACAACAGAGGAGACCAAGAGGATATTCCTCTTGGTCGGACAGCTGGCGCCCGGTGGCAGCTGGCAAGGCCTCTCCTCCCTCCTTTATCCTTCGGCTATAAGTAGGACCCTTCGTCATTCAGGTAGAACATTCTGCTCTCCTTACATTTCACTTACAACACACACTATTTCTCCTCAAACCAGTACTTATTCTCACGCTGGAGGTTGGTCACAAGGAGAACCCCCTATTCTCCTCCTTGTGGCGAGTCACCGGTTTTCTGTTTTGCAGGATTCCAGTCATTGGCGAGTAGAGAAGGAGATTGAACCCCACATACGAGACGACCCAGCCAGGGGCGGTTCTTAGAAGGACCGTGGCAGGGCCACGGCCCAGGCAAGTTTTTCGGCCGTAGTGCTAATTTTCCGCATTTCGATCGAAATTTTTTAAATATACTATGTTTGGCCCGGGCTTGCCCGGGCTTTTTTTAGTGCCCGTGTCTTTCGGCCCTGGCACGTTCAACAGGGAAGATCCGCCACTAGACCTAGCTGGTTAGCCCTAGTGTTAACCAGTGTTTCATCATTCAACCTTTTGCCCGAGCAATCCAGACACTCTTATCCTGCAAACCAACACTTTTCCATCCTAACTTCTAAAACCAAGAAATTGTTTATCGCTCCACTCCCCCAACCCAAACAATTCTATGAAAATCTGTATCTCCTCAATTAATCACCCAACCCAAACAAAACTTGGCCAATACTATGAATTTCAAAATACACATATATCGATTCCCAGGACCAAACCTATACCTGTAACAGTCCAAACTCAACCAACTACCTCAAAAAGAAAACACAAATACACAATGGTTTTGTGTAGGTTTCTTTTTAAAATTAGTATTTTCAGTTAAGAAGATGTATATTTAAATAGAGTAAATTACTTTTCGAGTTCTTATGTTTTATTGGTTTTTACCATTTGAGTGTAAAATCAAAAAGTTTAACATTCTGAGTCTCTATACGCTTTTTTTATAACTTATTGAGTCCAATTTTTTACCTTTTAAGTCGAATTCTTTAAACAAAATTGGACTCAAAACGTTATAAAATGAACAAAATTGGACTCAAAACGTTATAAAATGAGCGGTTAACGACTCAGGGCGTTAAACTTTTTTATTTTAGACTTAATTGGTTAAAACCACTAAAAACAGGGACTCAAAAAGTAATTTACTCATTTAAATAAATGAAAACAATGATTTGGAAATGATTTAAGTTTAGTTCAACAACCAAAACTTTTTGTTGTGTAGTTTAGGCCATGGGGTGTGGGAAGGGGTCGAGGAGGTGATGTAGCCTCCGGCCCCGATAGGGAACAACGCCGCCCCCAGATATCTTTGGTGTCGTCGGTGGATTGCTCCCAATCTCCCCGATGTGTTATGTGTTGTTGATGATGATTTGGAAGGTTTTGATCGGAGGGAAAAGGGAAGGGGAACAACACCCTCTTGAAGGGATGGAGAGGAAGGTTGTATGAAGTGGAGGTGATGTGGCAGATGGCTTGTGTGAAGTGGAGGTGATTTGGCGCCATCGGTAAAATATCCCCATGCTCTCCACAATTGATTTTTTGACCCTTTAAGCATATGACCGTTGAACAGTCATATGGAACAAAAAAATTAAATTTATTTTAAAAGCCTATAAATATGCCATTTTTATCATTTTAAATCAAACCAACTCCAAACCTCTGAACTATCTACAAATATTATTATGGATCCAAGCAGACCGAACCCGTCACCATTCTCCGCACCTCTCATCCCAAACAGATGCACCACTTTTGTACCCAACGACATGAATAGATCCGAATATGTTTACGTTTGGCAGTTTTAGTCAAACACCGAATGTGTGGAAAATTTGAAACCAACAACATCTTCCTATGCAAATGCAATCACAATCGACCCAAATGCCATGGGTCCAAGCATCACCCGAACCCGAGCATGATTACGTTCCTTTAGGCTTAGACGATGATGTGATACCCGAAACACAAGCACAAACCACGAAGAGCAAGAAAGGAAAGCAACGATGACAAGGAGGAAAGCGGACAAAAGAATAAACAACTGGAAAGGCACCAAGCATTCGTTGGAGTCAAATCGAGTTGGAAGCACTTGCACGAGCGTGAATTAATGTTTCTACCGATCCGATTAAAGGTTATTTTTTATACTTATGGATTTTCAATAATTTATTTTTATTTTTTAAACAAAATAAAAAAAATATTATATTTTAATAACATGGTTCTATTTAAAAAAGAGTTAATTGCCATTTTCGCCCCTGAGGTTTGGGCACATTTGCCATTTTCGTCCAAAATGAAGGTTTTGTACCATTTTGCCCCCCACGTTTGTAACTTTTTGCCATTTTCATCCAAATACCTAACCAAGTTACTTTATATCTTATTATGGGTTATTTTTAACCTAACCAAGTTAGTTTATACCTTATTATGGGGTATTTTTGAATTTTATCAATTATAAGGGGGTAATTTATAAATTATCTTCTAGTTATCAACAAAAATGGATACAAATTTCCTATTTTTTTACCTTCTCTCTCTGTTTCTGTTTACGTTTTCCATTGCTTTCACACCCCAAGACAACTTCCTCATCAACTGCGGTTCAAACACCAACGCCATGGTCTCTGGCAGAGAGTTCGTGGCTTATTCTGTTAAACCCGGGTATGGTTTTCTATCTCCAGAAAAATCAATCACTCTCTCAAACCCGAACCCGAATTCTCCCAAACTTGGTTATGTTAAAAATAACCCATAATAAGATATAAACTAACTTGGTTAGGTTAAAAATACCCCATAATAAGGTATAAACTTCCTCATAATAAGATAATTTATAAATTACCCCCTTATAATTGATAAATTTCAAAAATACCCCATAATAAGGTATAAACTAACTTGGTTAGGTTAAAAATAACCCATAATAAGATATAAAGTAACTTGGTTAGGTATTTGGATGAAAATGGCAAAAAGTTACAAACGTGGGGGGCAAAATGGTACAAAACCTTCATTTTGGACGAAAATGGCAAATGTGCCCAAACCTCAGGGGCGAAAATGGCAATTAACTCTTTAAAAAATTATATTGTGTAGTTACTAATCGAAAAAGAATTGGTTTTTGGAACCAAATTACGCACCAATTTTTTCATTTGATGCAACACGAACCATATCGACTTGTCCATTTCGTTTGTTCTAAATTTAGAGAGATGAACATAAAAATTGGATGGTTTGTAGGTGCGTATCAACATGCATGAACAATTGTCTAATTGGTGCAAATGATGAAAGTGTTTTGGCGGCGACTATTGAAAAATACACCATGAAACATGGGGGTATTTCCATACATGAGAAGTGGAAATTGGTGTCTAATGAGGTATCACAAGCTAAAAGATCTAATGCACGGTGTACTATCAATAAAAATGATGATTCGAGTTCAAAGATGAAGCTCCAACTCTTGAACCAGAGCGGCCAACTCGAAGGGATCGCGCAAAAAAAAACATTGGCTGCAAAGGCTTCAGGTTCGAAGGGAACGATATCAACCGTTTTATCAAAAATTGATTCACTTCTCCTCAACTTCAATGAGTTTAAGGATATTCAAGAAGAGATGTACAAAAAGAGAAAGAAAAGAAAGATGCACCGGCGAGGGAAATGGAAAGGTTGCAGCTGGATATGAAATGAATCGAAACGGAACTACAACAACACGAGTTTGAAGAGTTCCAAATCATGAGAACCGAAATCGAAAGCCTACTAGAATGAGACCGTGCGGTGATGTTAAAATTGAAAGACAAGATTGGGGCGAAATGGCTTGGAGGAAATGCATCGTAGTAGAATTTTATGTACTTATTTTAAATTATGTCATTTTTTAAATTATGTCTTTTTATTTATTTTATGTACTTTTTTAATATTTTATGAAAACTTTTTTTATTTATTTTAGGGATTAGTATTTAAAAACAGAAAATAAAAAATGAAAAGGAAAGGGAAAGGAGAGGAATGAGGACCACACCCTTAGATGGAGAAATAGGATAAGATGGAAAGGAGAGAGTGACGTAACCCTAACGCTGAGATGAAGAATATGAGAGATGGGGGAAACGGGGAGCAGAATCCAAAGCCTAATTGTTCCTATACATTTATTCTTAAAAAATCTGAATTAGTTGTTAATTGAATGAGATATAGGTAAACAGTTTTTTTAACGACAAATTTGGATCAATGAAGGACCACTAAAGTATTATGGTGCCATCAGCGGAACCATCCGATCATATCTATTTCCACTAGGCATAATGCATATACACCAATTCAGGAGGGAACTCAATAAATATGAGAAAAAAATTCCCCTTGTGGGAATCGAAACCAAAACATATTGGTCCTAAGCTCTTATCACACCCCCAAGATGCCATTAGGCTATAAAGACATAGACAGATTAGGTAAATACTTACTCTACAAATATAATGTAAACATATAATTTAACGTAACTAGTTGATTTTCTGCCCGCGCTTTGCGGCGGGACCCAATGATTGCAAAACACGTGTCAGCAACGGCAAGCAAATACCGAATATCAAAACATAAATAAAAATGGCGTGGTAAGGATAGTAACTCCGTCCTAAAAAAGTGATTTTAAATAACCTAATATACAATAATAGTACCCACACGTCCTACACGTTGGAAATTCGGTTGTTTTCAGTTCAGTTATTACGGTGCTAACACGTTAAAATATGGATGAGCTCGGTACCGGTAACGACACCAAAAGTACCTATCCGGAAAATCATCGAAATTAGGTACCGGCACCGAAAATGCTCGGTACAATACGGTATGGTATTTGAAGGTAAAAATCAACAAATACAGGTATGGTGCTAGACCGGTGTCGAACCGAAAGTAATGATTCTGAAAACGCCAAAAGGTGGGTACCAAATTGGTACCGAAAATGATTTGGTATAGTAAATTTGGTACCAATACGATACCGGTTTGATTACAGGATTTGATACGATTTGCTCATCAATAATCTAAATATCCAAGTTAATTTTACATGCTACAATTCATTCGTTACAGAAAAAGACAAAAAAAGAAAGCAAAATAAGTTGTTGTGTATATAAAACCTCATTCAAATGAAATACAGTTTACTTACTGTGTGTATGAAAAGTAATCTAAATGGTGCAATTACTTGCATTGCTACGTTGCTACAGGATTTGATGATCTCGGTACCAACCGGTACCGAGAATACCGTTACCGAAATCCCGAAAAGTGGGTACCGGTAACGAATATACCTGGTACGGTACGATTCGGTACCGGTGGGTACTAGTACGGCACCGGTATTTGAGGGTAAAAACCAGTGAATACCGGTACCGAAACGATACCGAAAATACACCCGATTTGGTAAATTTGATACCGGTACCGGTACCCGATACCATTTGCTCATCCCTTATCTATGATACTATTCATTCAATTGTAATTTTAATATATAGGTAATTAGCATTTCATATATGATGATCATAACGTAAGGGCGAAGTAAGTTTTTTAAAGGTCTCCATTTCTACATCCCTATATCTTATTCCCACATTCTTTTTCACTTTATCTCTATGTTTGTCTATGTATGTATAAAAAAAGATAGAGAGGAGGGGTGTGTGAAAATTAACTCCTTTAAACACGTTGTTTGTTTTAGATATGTTTTCTCCAACAACTTGATAAATTCATCCCCATTTTTTTTGACACATCTTGCTATCATCTATATTGTTGGGTCACAACTAAAAAAAAGTGATTAATTTTAGTTCTTGTTTGATAATTTAGGGACGGATTACCAAAATGATCCCAAAAGAATAAATAAATAAAATTAACTTTTTTACCATTATCTTCTATACAAAATCAATGGCCGGTAATAGTGCTTCTCAACTATTGGGTGAAATGGACGGCTGCTTTTCATCTATTAGGTTACATGGGCGGCGAAGGGAATAGT
The DNA here is from genome assembly GCA_030545235.1 of Helianthus tuberosus. NCBI lineage: Eukaryota > Viridiplantae > Streptophyta > Magnoliopsida > Asterales > Asteraceae > Helianthus > Helianthus tuberosus. Next base: position 44,633,859 of record CM060400.1, read on the forward strand.
GCAAGGCAGCTCCCTGGCACTCCTCTATTAGCCCAACAAATTTACGATTTCATCCCGCTTTAAAATTACGATTTTGCCATCAGTTCATAATTATGTTTTTACCCCCACTTAAAAATAGATTTACGCTTTTGCTCCCAGCTAAAATTTTCAATTTTACCCTCGATTCAAAAATACGTTTTTGCCCGGTTTAAATTTACTGTTTTACCATTAGTTTCTTTTCCTTAAAATAACGATTTTTCCATCTGTTCAAAATTATGTTTTTACCCCCACTTAAAAATAAATTCACTCTTTTGCTCCCAGCTAAAAATTTCAATTTTACCCGCAGTTCAAAATAACGATTTTGCCCCGTTTAAATTCACAGTTTTGGCATTAGATTTTTTTCTCTCACAGTCAAGTTACGATTTTGCACTCAACTTAAATTTACATTTTCTCCATCGTTTTTTTTTTGTTTTCCTGGTTAAATTACAATTTTGTCCCCGGTGTAAAATTACAGTCATGACGACAGCTGCCTGGCACTCCGCTATTTGTCCATTTAATTTACGATTTTACCCCTGAAATAAAAATATGATTTCGCGCTCAGTTCAAAAGTATGTGTTTCCCATCGTTTTAGTTTTTTTAGTAAAACTATAAAACTTTTTTGTTTTGATTGGTTCACCCGATTTAATTTTTTTTCATCTCAATGAGCTGCATAACACTCGCTCATTAGTCCTAAAAAATAATGGTTTTGCCCAAGGCCCAAAATTACGGTCTTATCATCATTTTAGTTTTTTTCCTAGCAAAATTATAGTAGTGTTATTTTAATTAATTGAAAACTATTTGGCCATCGCCCTGCAACGCGGGCTGGGCATCAACTATTTAGTAAATATAAGGCAAATTACATAAAAACGACAGGTAGACGGGCAACAAGCTGCGCCGCAACCCAATTCTGCTAAAAACAAAACTCTAGTTCTTCAACATCAATAAATTGTTGTGCACGACCTTCTACACTCTGTCCAGGAAATTACCGATAGCTTCAGGAGCAAGGAAACTAAACATTTCAAAGACAAACGGAATGAAGACATGTTGATTCTCAGCACACACTTTTTCATTCTTAGCAACTTTCCCTGATTCTACCTTTAATACAGCCTGAGCAGCCACAAAACGGTTTCCCCTTAGCCCAACAAGGTGATACTCTGGTAAGATCTACACAAATGTGTTTCTAAAAGTCAAGGAATTCTCTCTTCAACTTTTAGAGAAATTGATGTATCATTATATACATGACTACAAGGCTAAGTACATGGAGAAGATTAAGCAATCTATTGTCTATACAATAAACATAATATTCACAATAATGTAGAGGAGATATTCTAGGAGTGATTTTGGTGATGATGATATTGTCTGTTATCCCCCTGCAAGTGAAACAGCGGTGGTTGAACACGTAGTAGATCTCGAAAGTGCTCAAAGAGAGGCCGTGGCAAACTTTTGGTAAAGATATCCATCCACAAGTTGAAGCTTGGTAGGAACAAACTTTGTATGTAATTTTCCTGGCATAACCAATTCTCGCACAAAGTGATAGTCTAAGTCGATGTGCTTGGCACGTTTGTGAGAAATTGGATTTTGAGACATGAATAAGGCACTTTTTTTGTCGCACAGAAGTGTTGGCCGATTCGGTGGTAGAGCATGAAGTTCCTGCAATAGATGTGTGATCCAAACGATTTCGGCTGCCGCATTTGCCATTGCCGTGTACTTAGATTCACAACTTGATCTTACTACTGTTGGTAGTTTGTTGGCACTCCAGGAGACCAAGTTACCGCCTAAGAAAATTGAGTAGCCATAAGTAGATCTTCTCGTTTCAATACATCGTGCCCAATCCGCATCCGAATAACCTAAGATGGAAGGCGTCGTGGGATGCGTAAATAGTAACCCGTGAGAGATAGTTCCCTTGACATAACGAAGTATCCGCTTAACCAGTTGGAAATGTTTTTCGGTGGGTGAATGTAAGTGTTGGCAAGCTTGATTCACTGCATAGGATAAATCGGTTCGAGTGATGGTTAAATATTGAAGCGCACCAACAAGGGAGCGATAGTGTGTGGGATCGAAATATGGTATGCCATCTTTGGTGAAGGTATCGGACGTGGAAAGGGGAGTAGGGACAGGTTTAACGTCGGTTAACCTGGCACGAGTGAGGATGTCGTTGGAATATTTAGTTTGTGTGAGGAAAAGACCTTTGGTGTCATGGATAACTTCAAGGCCAAGAAAGTAGTTAAGAGAGCCCATGTTCTTAATGGCGAATTTCTAATGTAGGCAAGTGGTGAAGGTTTTGATTAGGGACTTGTTGTTTCCTGTAAGGATTAGATCATCTACGTACACAAGGAGGTACATGATGGAATCCCCGTTGTGGTAGATAAAGAGTGAAGGATCGACCCGACTACATTTGAAACTGTAAGATATGAGAAAGGAGCTTAGTCGTTGAAACCATGCTCGTGGAGCTTGTTTAAGACCATAGAGTGCCTTGTTGAGTTTGCAAACACGGTGTGGAAGTTTAGGATCCACAAACTCGGGAGGTTGCTCCATATATACGGTTTCATAAAGGTTCCCGTTGAGAAAGGCATTGTTTACATCGAGTTGGTGTAACAACCAATTGTGTATAACCGCTAGGGAGAGAACAATGCGAATAGTAGATGCTTTCACCACGGGACTAAAGGTATGATTAAAATCAAGACCGGGAATTTGGGTAAAGCCTTGAGCGACGAGTCTTGCTTTATGCCGATCAAGAGAAGCATCAGAATGATATTTAGTTCTAAATACCCATTTAGAACCAACTACATTCGTTGATGAAGGGCGTGGCACAAGGGTCCACGTTTGATTCCGATGGAGAGCTTTAAGTTCATCTTGCATCGCAACCATCCAATGTGGATGTTTCGATGCACTTTTGAATCCTTTTGGAATTGTATTTGTGAGGAGGGCAGCATGTAAACAGGAGTGCATGGCATTTGCAAGATAAGATGTGTGTTTTGGATTGGGTTTGAAAGTTCCAACTTTGGAATGGGTTACCATATGGTGAGAAGGTGCGGGAGTTGATTGAGCTGAAGCTTCGGCTTGAGGTGTGGGAGATGATGGGTTGGGGTTGGGTGGGGTTGTGTTGGTTATGGAGGTATTATCGGTTGTGGTGGAAGAATTAGTGGTGTCGGGTATGGGCATGGGAGATGGTGGGTGATTTTCGGGTGTGATGCAAGATGGTTGCGTATGAGGAAAAGAGTCACCTTTGCACAAGGTGCAGGGCGAAACGGGATTGTGTATAGATTTGGGAGGTTGCGATTTAGAGTTGTGATGTTGAGTGGTTGAAAGGGAGGTTGGTTCGTGGAATGTGGAGAGGAAAATATTGGCTAAGTTGGTGTAGGATGAGTCACGCACAAATGGGAAGCAAGTTTCATCAAATCGAGCATGCCGGGTTACATACATGTGTGACGATGCAGGATCAAAGCATTTGTATCCTTTGTATTGCGGGGCATAGCCTAGAAAAATACAAGGGATACTACGCTGTGCTAGTTTGTGAGATGCATAGTCACGTAGGTATGGATATACACAACATCCAAAGACACAAAAATTAGTGTAATTAGGTGTTATGGAGAAGAGTATTTCGATAGGTGATTTGTGATTTAGGATCTTAGTAGGCAAGCGATTAATGATGTAAGTGGCCGAACTGAAGGCATCGACCCAATGAGAGATGGGAACATTTGCGTGGAAAAGCATGGCTAGACCTGTTTCTACAATGTGCTGGTGTTTTCTTTCAGCACGTCCATTTTGAGGGGCGGTATAAGGACATGAAAATCGGTGAAAAGTGCCATTTTCATCAAAGATTTTTCGCACAATTGTGTTTGTAAATTATGTACCGCCATCACTTTGAAAAACTTTTATTCTGCGTGAAAGTTAAGTTTGGACTAGACGCAAAAAAGTTTGAAGAACCGTATAAAAATCGGTTTTGTTTTTAAGAGGGTACATCCGTGTAAATCTAGAATAGTCATCCACAAACACAACATAGTAGTTATACCCGTCTTTGCTAATGATTGGTGATGGTCCCCATAAGTCACAATGGACAAGATCTAGAGGGTGAGAAGCACGTTTGCCATTGGTATTAAATGGCAATTTGTGAGCTTTAGCAAGTTGACATGGAGAACAAATATTAGGTTTAGGTAAAATAGACGTAAATGACAAATGACCAAGTCTTTTTAAAACCGAAATAATATCAAATGCAACATGACCCAAATGACTGTGCCACAATTCAAAGGAGGCTTTATTAGATGATCTAAAAGCAAAAAACGCAAAAGACTTGTCTTGAAGCACATAAAGGCCGTTTTCACACCGACCTTGAGCGTGAGGTTGACTTGTTTTTCGGTCCTGGATCACAAAAAACGAATTAGAGAATAAAACATCAACGGGATAGTCATTTGTCAACTTGCTAACGGAAAGAAGATTTCGAGTTAAAGAAGGAACCACCAAAACATCATTTAATTTAACATGTTTGTTAATTGCGACACGTCCTTTATGGTTTATTGGTAAAGATTGTCCATTACCAAAGGTAACGGATGAGGTTCCTGTGTAAGGATTAAAGGAGGTTAGGTTACTTGTTTCGTTAGTCATGTGGAGATCGGCCCCGGTGTCGGCTGTCCAATCAGGACTATCTTCATCCGAAACATGACATTGAGCATGGAAGGCGCGTGCAAGACCTTCGTTTCCAAAAGCGGATGCAACAAAAGTGGAGAGTTTTCGACATTTGTTTGCATAATGTCCGTTAGTGCGACATAACCGACAATGGGGTGGTCTACGGGTTCCTTTGGAGGAGTTGGATTGGTTGTTACCATGGTTATAAGAACCGGATCCTGATTTGGGCCGATTATTTGAGGTTCTGGAAGAGCGATTCTGATGGTGGTGAGAGACAACAACAACAGACAAAGAAGTAGGCGGATGAAGTGTAAGGAAAAACTGTTCTTTTCTTTCTGCTTTAGTTAGTAAGTCGCGGAAAGCAAGATGGTCTCGAGTGGTTCGAATGGCGGTGGACCAGCTCTCAAAAGTGGAGCCAAGACCACAGAGAAACCAGTAGGTTTTGTCTGTGTCGCTTACAGGGTGACCAATCGCCGAGAGTTGATCACATACGACCTTGAATTTATGACCGTATTCGGCAACAGTAGAGGTCCCTTTAGTCAGTTTGCGAAGATTGTCACGGAGCAAGTGCATTCGTTCCAAAGATGTGTTGCTGTAAGTGGCCTCGAGGGTTGTCCAGATTTGACGAGCGGTTGAGAGACATAATATCTCAGCAACCGCTTCTTCGATGAGGGAGGAGTTAAGGATAAGGACGGCCTATTGATCATTAACGAACCAGGCCGAGTAGGCTGGATTTGGTTGTTCTTTTGAGTCAAGGGTGATGGTTTTCGGAGGTGGAGAGATAGAACCATCGATGTAACCGATTAGTTCTTGATTAGCGAGGAGGGGTAAGATTTAGTTATGCCAATAGAGATAGTTGGTGGAAGAGAGTTTGAGGGTGAGCATGTGGAGTATGGTGGCCATCAGAAGTTTAGTGCCGGTGGCGGTGGTGGAGGAGGAGGCTGGAGTGGTCGACATGGTGAGCACGGAAACGAAGAGGCGGAAAAACAGAGGAAGAGGATCGATGGTAAGCTAGGCTGATACCATGAAAGCCAAGGAATTATCTCTTGAATTTTTAGAGAGATTGTTATATCATTATATACATGATTACAAGGCTAATTACATGGAGAAGATTAAGCAATCTATTGACTATACAATAAACATAATATTCACAATAGTGTAGAGGAGAGATTTTAGGAGTGATTTTGGTGATGATGATATTGTCTGTTAGTTTCCCACCTGCCGAACTAAACACAAGATTATCCATTGGCCGATGAGTAGACCTCCCTTCAAGGGGGTTTGCCAGGAAATTCACAGGGGCCTCTTTTTTGCCAGATATTCCTGCCAGTTTCATTTTCATCTGAATCTTATATAGTTTTACAAGCTGACATTAATTAAGTGATGTTATATATATCTATCTTCTGACTAGTTTGAATGTTAGTAAATCCCAATCTCGTTAGTTTTGACAAAAGATCATATAATTCATTCAATCGTAGTTGTGTTCTTAATCCTGGAACTCTATATCGAAAACATGCCACAAGTCATATCAAAGGGAAAATTAAAACTGGAATTACAAATATGTATCTTCAATTATCCTATCAGATTTAAATTGATTCAAAACAATATTTAAGGCCAGTATGTATATATCTTTTCTCAATCGTATAAATATATATTCATGACATTCTTATTATCTTAAAATCAATAAATACTTTTCTTGAAGGCCAAAGTAAACGAAATACTCCTATTATCCATCTAAATACTCATATTATCCACCTAAACTTACATTTTGCAGGATTTAAACCATCCACCTCTTGAATAGAGGAAATGCACCTATTTTACTATTTTTCTAAATGTAAGGTCCCGATTCCCTGTAAACTTCACGCATTGAATTTGCTCATGAACATTCAATCTTTATACTTAAAGCTTAACTGTTTAGTCAGCAGCAGAAATTAAACCATTCAAATTACAATGTAGTCTTAAACTAGTCACTACAATAAAGCAATAACATTAGTAACAGATGCTAGTGTTCAGTCGAGTTCCCTTTCGCCCAAGCAAGCATCCAAGAATCCGATGTACATACAAAGGTCAACTATGCTGAGTGAGTTATAGTTTTACAAACACAAATGAAACGTTCGTATAATTATTGTCCTTTAGCTGCAATCATACCTTTATAAAGAAAATGAAACAATAGCCTTAACTTCATACCATAATATGGTAAACTTTCACCTTACGTACAAGTTGTTACAGGCCAAAATATGTATTTAACCTTACTCATTATTCCTGATTGAACCGTCCTATGACCGCCGTCACCTTACCATAGTTGTTACCATGGTACCATCCCAACAGAATGTACAATCCATGTTCCTAGGCAAACCAAAAAGACACTAACCCCTAGTTCCTTGTCATGAAAGTGACTAATCATATTCATTAAAGACTTTGTAATAACTGCTTTCAAAACATTTTAGTTCCTGTGAAGGTACTGTTTTAAAAATGTTCTAGATTCTGTTATAAGTTTCCTTTCAAAACAAATGTTTAAGTTACTCATGATAAAAACAGTTCCTTGGTAACATAAATTTCCAATGTTAACGATTCTTTCGTTTCATTCAAAATGTTTCCGTTTCCTATCGCAAATCTTTCTTTCAAACATACTTTAAATTAATGGTCTTTCAAATATCTTACTTACAAGTAAGGTTTTCATAAACATTTCCATACTTAACATTCGTTTATCACGTATTCACATCCACCGCAAAAGTAGGCTTCAAAAGGGTTTAGAACTCATTGGGTTGTGTTAACCTCTTGGTGCAAGGATGTTTATGCAAGACTACCATTACACAATTTTCATGAAAGTTAACACGCTAAACTCGTCACTTTACAATACTCAAGAGATCAAGGTCGTCAGTGCTAAGTTACTGGCAAAGTCGCCAACAAGTTATCAACAAAGTCACTGACAAGTTATCACACTCTCCTTCACAAACAATAGACTCCCATGGGTCTGTCGGAGGTTTCACCAGTTCTTCACCAACCTTTTCTTCTGAAACAGTTGTTTCAATATTATCACAAACCTCCTCAGAATTGGACACCACTTCCTCAGACTCAACCCCTTCCAATATTGTCTCTAGTGTCATAAAAAATCATCAGGTTTCATTTCAAAATTGGCAACTAGGGCAAAATTTTCATATGTAAGTTCGTCAGGTAAGCTGCTCTAATCAACAAAGCCTTATGTGATAAAGCTATGTTGACTATTTTCTGCCCGAGCTAAGGTTTGTGCAGGTTGCACTTGAACCTGCGGGATTGGGGTTTGAACATACTGTATCTAAGGAACAGTGGTTTGGACATACTGTACTAGAACAGTGGTTGCAGGGTGTGCAAAGTGAGTAATACTTTGTATGTGTGGAGCAGGGGTATATTGGATATAATGGACAGTGTTTTGAGGTCTAGGACTTGGATGTGTAACATTAGGACCACTTGTTTGTCTCCTACATTCTCTAGAAAAATGGCCTAACCTATTACACTTGTAACACTTGATTTTAGATTTATCCAACCCAACTTTTAACCCCCCATGCAACCCTGGAAATTTTCTGCCAGTTCTTTTGTAAAATTTGCTAGTTCTAACACTTAGCAAAGCAAGTTGGTTCAAGATGTCCATTTCTTCCAAATCAGTGGGGTCAAAGTGTTGAAGATCATTTAACTCAAAAGATAAGTTATCAGAAACTTGGTTTTCCCCATTAGCTGCAAAAGCATAATTAGGTGAGTATGAATCAGAGTAAAATCTTCCACCAGATGTTATGTCAATAAAATGATCATAACCCTGATCCTTACTTCCATCTAAGGGTTCCTCTTGACCAAAAAGTGTTGTACTACCAAGAGCATAGTCATCAGCAACTTTTCCTGACTCTTGTAGCTTCTTTTTCTAGTTAAGTTCTCTCTCATAAGCTAGGAGCCTACCATGAAGGTGAGTCAAACTCATCTCTTTGAAACCAACAAAGTTTCTTGTTACAAAGGCAATAGTGTCTCATTTATCTGGTAGTGATCTTAGAAATCGAATATTCAAGGTTGAATTAGGAAAATCAACATTTACTAGTTTAGTTTCACTTATTAGACAACTAAACCTCTCAAATTGTTGAGTTAATGATTCTCCTTTAAAGTGACAAAATGTTTCATACTGCTGGTTTAGAACTTCTCGGTTGTTTTTAATAAACTTCCTCTGTACCACCAAACTGCTCTTTCAAGGTATCGCACAACTCCTTAGCACTATTGCAATGCAACAAGCCAGCATAGATATCATTCGGTAGAGCTGCAGCAACAATGTTAAATGCTTTGGCATCTAACTCGATTTTCTAAAAATCCTGCTCGGAGTAATTTTCAAGCTTCTTTGGTACTTGAACCTTGGGGTCTTCAGCACTCGGCACCATCGGAACATGTGGTCCGAAGATAACCGATTTCCAGCAACCCGTGTTCTGCTGAGCAAGTGTGTGATCCATCCGACGTTTCTAGATATTATATTCAGACCTGACAAGCATCGGCAGTTTGCACAGAGTACCAGTGTTGTGTGGATCTTGTGAATTTGGGACATTTTTGATTGTTTACAAACAATGTTTTTGTTTAAAATATTTTGAATGTAAATAAACTTTAACTCTATTTTCAATCCAACGAAAAAAAACGATATCAGTAGTAGGAGCCGATCTGTTATATCAAATTGATTGTTTAGATCGAATTTGATTGACCAAGCTCTGATACCAATTGTTAGGATCTGAGTTTGATTGTTGTGACAGTTAAGATAGAAACAATGAATGAAGATAAAACAAAGATGGAAATATGCAATGGAATAATTAACTTTTCAATTACAACAATAGAGATATTGCTTTCATCATCATGCTTTTATAAAATTGAAATTACAATGTTTACGTATGTATGAGAATTACAACTACCCCTCTGCCTGATCACTCTTTGTATGTTCGTACAAAAATGTCAAGAGGAAAGTGATAAATAGAAAAGTACAAGCACTGTTCTATTTATAGTACAAACGAAAGATCTGAAACATCTAAGCTGACGTCACATAGACAGCGACATCTAACAGCTTAACAAACTCCTAACATCTGTTATAGCCCAAGCACTGTTACATTGATAAACTCTATTGATCAGCGTCTGTTGAATAATCATCTATTGGACTTTGTCATCTGTTGATCTTCATCAGACCTTAGCTTCTTCAGACATTGTCTTCATCAGTAGAGGATGATCAGACCTTTACTTCAACAGACTTTGTCTTCATCAGTAGTCAGTAGAGGTTCTCTTTGGCAGATCTTTGGTTCAACAGACTTTGTCATCATCAGATGTTCTCTTAGGTAGACCTTTGACTTTAGCAGACTTTAGAGTAGCAGATGTTAAGTCTTTGCCATTGGGAGGAGCAGATCTTCAAAGCACTGTTATTAGACTATTTTGGCTTTCCAATCATCTGTTCTTTTGTGGGCTCCACTAGATCCAACAGTAATATTTGTCTGAAAAAGTAACTTTTGTACCTTTTTAATATCCACTATTGATCAAATGAGATGGATGGTAGTAATGAAGTTTTCTGGATTTCTTTAACTAAGGTGGGTTTTTGATTTATATATATATATATATATATATATATATATATATATAGGGTAAGGATATATAGAAAACCACTTTTATTGAGAAAACCCGGGAAACTCAAAGCTCCCGACTTTTTTTTTTTGAAAAAATTACCACACGTAATATACATGTTTTTAAGAGTTTTGGGCAAAAAAAATCGAAAAAGCGCCGAGTAGATATTTTAAAAAAAATAAACAAGTCCAACTTGTTTATTTTTTTTAAAATATCTACTCGGCGCTTTTTCGATTTTTTTTGCCCAAAACTCTTAAAAACATGTATATTACGTGTGGTAATTTTTTCAAAAAAAAAAAAGTCGGGAGCTTTGAGTTTCCCGGGTTTTCTCAATAAAAGTGGTTTTCTTTTTATCTTTAGCCTAATATATATATATATAGGTAGAGGTTCCTTTAAAAAAGAGGGTTTTTGTAAGAAGGGTAAGAAAGAATCTTCACCATTAGATCTTTGATCTAATGGTTTAGATCAATAGGGACCAAATTATAAAATCTGTTTTATTATTTTGGACTGATTTGTAATATGTAGGGGTAATAAAGTCTTTATATCATTTTTCAAAAAGGAAACTGTATCTTCTTAATCACACAGCAGTTATCAAAAAACGTAAAGATCCGGCAACCACCCTCCATCTCCAAACAGCACCTCCATTTCACCGTCCACCACCGGCCTTCCACTTCCATCTATCGCTATCCACCGCCGGCCTTCCACCTCCATCTCTCGCTAACCACCACCGAACCCCACCCCCATCGAACACCAACACCGCCGCACACTGTCATCCACCCTCATCGACTCCGGCAGTTGCCGGTCATCTTCCCTCTTCACACTCCACCGGCAACCACTCACACACACCTTTTCCACCACTTGGCATCAAACACCCTCACTACTCCGAACCACCGCCGGACTCGTCTTTGACGTTCACCGTCACACACCACTCACCTCCGCTGTACGTTTCGGAATCACAACTGCCATTCCCGTCACAGGTTCCGAACCATAACTTGAATGGTGTTTTGTAGTGTCTTTAATAGTGTTATATACTTATTGAATGGTGTTATACTTATTGTATGGTGTTATATAATTATTGAATGGTGTTATATTTGTGCTGAATGGTGGTTGCAGTGTTATTCATAGTGTTTTTATAGAGATATTCAAAATGGTGTTATAAACTTATTGAATGGTGTTATATAATTATTGAATGGTGTGATATATGTGCTGAATGGTGGTTGCAGAGTTATTCGTAGTCTTTTAAAAAATCATATTCCTATAAATAAGGTGGCGGTTATGGAAGGTTTTCAATTAATTGAATCAATGATAAAATTACTTGTTTACCCTTTTGAATTAATTTAAATTGAGGACACATGTCATCTCCACAATATTTCTCACACTTGTCACACTTTTAACCTTTTTTACAATAACCATGGGAGTTGGCTACAAAGCCCATGTTTTCTACAAAGTGTAGGAAGTGTTATAAGGGTGACATGTGGTATTTAGGGATTTTGTACCAAAGGTCATAAAGGTAATTCAATAATTAATTTATTTTTGGAGGATATATCTAGTAAACAATAAATTGTTATTTTTATGGAAACCATATATCTCATAACCATTCAAAATCAAGATTTACATAAACACGAAGAAAGCATATTTCTATCATAAGTCATTCCATTTTTATTTTGCTTATTTCAATTGAACGTTATGGATCAAAGAATGGTGATGTCCAATGCAATGGTTGATTGTGTTTTGCAAATCACAAGTTCATTCACAAAGTGTTATAGCTTTCATTTCTACATTTAAATGAATCCTGCATGAACAGTTTCTTGATGATGCGTTTTACCAGTTACAATCCTTCATGAAGAATTTATTAACGATGTGTTTTACCAGTTACATGTTAATTCATAATGTGTTATAGTAGTCTATGCTTTAAGAAAGAGATGTATTTTGTAATTATTGACGTTGTGTTTTATGAAGTATTGGTTTCATCATGATGTGTTATACCATTTATAATTTGGTATAATTATTGACATTGTGTTTAGTAATTTTTGGGGTTCTACATGACGTGTTATATTGTATAACACACTATACATATAACACATCATAACTTGTCACCTTAGAACACATTAGTGGTACATCTGCTATCAAACATATATTGATACCATTTAAAACAAAAATTTAGATCCACAATATTAAAACACATACTCAATTTCCCAAACAATTAGATAAAACAAGAATGCAAACAAACAAATATAACATAAAACACACTAGTTTGAACACAAAAAATAACACTCTGATGATGTGTATTTGTGATTTAAAACGCAACCAACAACTAAATATGTAACTCACGCATGTATTATAGTCCAAATTTCTTATCTTTATCCATGTTTTTGTGGTGATTTGGTATATTTGGATGTTTCGTAGGAGAGATGGTAGATGGGGGTGGGTGGGGGGAGTCGCGAGAAAGCCGGGGGTTTGATGGTATGACAGTTATTTCCTTATTAAAAACTAGTTAAATGACGCATTTACTCCCAATCAATAAAATTAGTCTATTTTTAGAAAACACATATTACCAAAATGTCACTAACTTGATTTCAACCATCAAACACACTCATCCAATAGTCAAGATTACTTCCTACTCTTTGTAAGAAAAATACATTTTGTAGAGGAAACTCACCCTGTATATATAGTCCATTTTGACCATAAGTTTATTCATGCATAAATGAATTATTTTTACCAATTAGTTTGAAGTCCAATTTAAATTAATAAAACCTATGGTTAAAATATCATGTCTAGATTGTTTACAAATGATTAGGTTCAAGAGTATACAACTTCTTGAGAGTGAACTAAGTGAACTAATCTTGGCCCTTGCTCATTTTTTTAGATTAAAAGGGTAAGATTGACATTAACCAAGTATTTTTTATTAAAATACCTTAATTTTTGTTATCTATTAACACACTCTCTCTCTCTATCTCTCTCTCTCTCGCTCTCGTTTTACATATAACAACTCATATTTGGTTAATAAACTCTAAATCACTCATTTCCAATGAAAAGAAAAACATCAGTGGATCATAGAGAAAGCATAGATACTAAAATTGAAACTAAAATTTTTACTAAACCTTGTTGATACATATTTTGTGGATACGGCTCGGCTCGGTTCGACTCGGCTACGAAGTGAAGGCCGTAGTCAAGACAACCTCCTGTCTTGACTCGGTATACTGGTTACTTCGTAAAGTTTGATGTAAATGCAACTGCATTGTGCAGTTTGCATTTAGATTATGTTTACTAGTTGTTTGTTTGTGTAACCCATTGTTTGTTTGGCCCATCCATTGAAGAAGTCCAAGTGACAAAGCCCATGGCCCAAGTCTATGTGGGACGAAATCAGAAAGCCAAACAAGTGATGAAATCACTTGTTGGTGAAATCACCCTTGTGGTGAAAACACTTTAGCGAAATCCCATAGGTGACGAAATCACCTGATTTCGTCCAGATCTTGGATTTCGTTGACATGATTTCGTGGGCCACTGGTTTTCGTCACTGTGTTACTATATAAGCCCAGACAACAGACAAAACAAAAAAACGGAAGTCTGAATAGATTTCGGAGAGAACACTGTAAACACACACACTAAGAGTTTATGAGAGCATCTTGTAAACATTGTTTTGTAACCGTTTCGTACGCATTAATACAATGGAGTGTTAATCGTTGAATCTTTGTATTTTACGTGTTCGTAACTTGGTTTAACTTACCCGTTTGGATTCCGCACTTTCGGGTTTGTCGGAAAACAGGGAATAGAGGTTACTCGATTCTCCGGGTGGACCTACAATTGGTATCAGAGCGTTTGGCTCGATTCCTTGTTAAAACCAAGTGTTTTTATTGTGATTTGAAAGACTTTAAAGTGTTTTTCTTGTATTTTGGAGTTTAAAATCATACATTTTCTGGAAAAACGTTTCTAAAATCGTGTAAATCATGATGTTTTGCTTCTTGTTTTAGTAGAAACCTTGTTATATTACATGCTTGTATGTTATTGTGGGTTTTTATTGAAATTTTTAGCAAAAAAATTGTGTTCGGAAAATTCATATCTTCATCAAGTTCATCATATATTCAAGTTGTTCTTGTGTTTGTTCTTCATAAATATATGTGTTTGATCCTTTGTTGATTCTAACTGATTGTGTTTATCAATATTAAATTGCAAGTGTATTGACTATTGTGTAAATGTGTAATCATTTGTTTTTGAGAAAAATGAGCTTCGAAATCAGAAAAGCATGGTGGGTATGAGTGTTTGACTAAATGATCAACAACTTTCAGTAGATAAGATAAGGTTTGAGTGTTTTGATAAATATCTTGTTGTCTTGTCTGATCCCTTATAGTCAACAAAATAGGCTGCCACGAAATAAGCAAATTGCTGGACGAAATCTCAGCTCAACGAAAACACCCATTTCATCAAACATCTGGGCGAAATCACCATAGTCTTGTCAAGCTGGACGAAATCAACAACATCAGCCAGACGAAATCTCTTGTATTTTCAGCATCCAGACGAAATTAGATTGTAATCATCTTGGACGAAATCACACCCTTGCCGAAATCACTTGATCTTGGACGAAATCAAGCTTCAACGAAAACACCCTGTCAACTTGTTGCCGAAATCCCTTATCAGCGAAAACACATATTGTCTTGGCCGAAATCCCTTCTCAACGAAAACACTTATGCTGGACGAAATCCAAGTCTGATTTCATCAAACATCATTCAACGAAATCACCTGATTACGAAATCACTTGTGTTGAACCAACGAAATCACTTGTGTTTGTCTTGTTTGGACGAAAACCCTTATTGATTTCGTGATCATTCTTCAGACGAAAACACCTTATTTTCGTCACATACTTGTCTTATTTTTTTTTTAAAACAGAAGACTTGTAACTCATATTTAACTGTTTGATTTGTGTGATTTAATCAGGTATTCATCTTTAAATACTATAAATGAATCCAAATTGGTGGGGTAATCCGTCAACTGCAGAGAATAAGTATACAAACACACGTTTATCTCCCTCATGGGCTGAATCTCCTGTACCCACATCTAATACAGAAAACAAGTATCGTAGCACCGGTTTGTCACCATCATGGGCTGAATCTCCCGCACCCGCATCTTCGCAAGCGAATCAAATGTCGACAGGTCAATGGGTGTTTGTTTCAAATCAAACTCCAAGTATTCAAAGTATACTCCTAAGCGAAAGCGAGACCGGAAGTCTAAATCGTCCACCGAAACTGATGCACATAAACGAATATCCTGGATGGGTAGATCAATTTCATACGTATGTCAATGGGCAAAACACGGAATTGTGGCTACGTTTTACTACAGATTTCGATCAAGCTCTTGAGGTTGCCGCTTCAACTGCCGCTACATTTGCAGATCTTTCGGAAGACCAGAAAAAGGAATATGATTTAGAAAAGAAAGCATAAGCTATTCTGACTCAGGCGATGAGCAAGGAAATATATCATCAGTTTGTCAGCTTCAAGACGTCAAAGTGATTGTGCGATGCATTGAAGACAAGGGGTCTAGGAAATGAAAAGTCATGCCAATTGCGACATGACTTACTCAAAAAGGAGTTTGATGGGTTCACATGTATGGAAAGTGAATCTTTGGGAGATTTGACAAGTCGATTCTATCATCTGCTGACTGAATTGAGTAATTATGGGGTAGTAACAACTCCAGCAGAGGTAGTCATAAAGTTTGCCGATGCATTGCCACCTCAATGTAATAGTTTCTTGGAAATCCTGAAGTACAATGGCGCATTGGCTACAACAAACATCAATGACTTCGTTCAGCTCTTGGAGAACAAAGATCAGGAAGAAACCCTAAAGGTGAAAAGGGTTCCAGTGCGACAAAATCCTGATATGTATTATGGAACTTCTAGTACTCCTGCAAGACCAGTTTCACATGCTCCACTTCAGACGACGTTTCTCACAAGCACGGATTTATATGGCAATACGATACAAGTTCCTGTGAAGCCAGCTCCAACCACAGACTTGTATGGAAATCCATTACCACCAGCTCCACAACAGCAAGCTTGTTATGGAAGTACATCATCCGCTGGTCAGCAATCAAAGTCAAATACAGTACAGCTTGACACGCCAAACTTCTCCAAAGTTAGCGTTGAAGTAGCTAAAGATCATATGGAGATACTAAACACATTGGTGAGCTCGTATTGTGGGTTGATTGCAGGGCAGATTGGAAACATCAATCTAACTCAAGAAGATTATCAGCAGATCGATAAAGAAGAGATGGATATGATGGACATCAAATGGGCTTTTGCTAGTGCTGTTAGGCGAGCTAAAGACTTCATGGAACGGACGGGTCGAACCAGCTAGGAAAGCAAGAAAGACACCAAGTATGGGTTCGATAAGCAGTCTGTTAAGTGCTTTAACTGTGGTGAACGTGGTCACTTCAAGAGGGAATGCACAAAGCCAGCTCAGCATGGTAACCAGAATCCTTTCAGAGGTCAAGGCAACCAACAGAATCAGAATCAAACCAGGAATGATGATCGCACCTTGGTCCCTGCAAACAATCAAGCAGGACCATCGAACACCAATCAGGCTCTTGTGGTGCAAATAGATGAAGGTTGCGACTGGTCAATGCAATTAGGCATTGGTGATCAGGGAGGAGCAGCTTGTTTTGCTGAAACTGCTAAGGATTTGAAGCACGCCAGTGGTGGAGAATCTTCCACCAGTGGTGGTGAATCTTCAGATGAAGAGAGTTCTGGTGATTCAAGGAGTTCAGATGAGGAAGTCTCAACCTCAGGCGAAGATTATTCTGATGATGTATCTAGTGGGAGAATCGATGAAGATATCGATGAATTGTTAGGAGAAGCTGCAGCAAGGAATGATAGAAGATCTATTCTGGTGGATCAAGCTGCTTATTTTTCTTCTTCTTCTTCTTCTCTTCTTTCAGCCTTTATGGCTAATGGCGGCAGTTCATCAAGCCAGGTATGTGTCGATGAGCCAACTCTTGTTAATTGTGATAATTGCGTTAAATGTGTTGATTTGGATGCTAATATGTCTGAGTTGCAAAGCAAACATGATCCTTTAAATGCTAAATTGTTTGACTTGCAAAACAAACATGTTTCTTGTGATGATAAGTGGTGTGATTTGCAAAGCAAACATGAGGCTTTGCAAAACAAATATGAAGTGATAAATATCCACAATCAAAAGTTGATAGTGGATCTCTCGAAATGCAAAGAGGCTAACATGTTTTATGAAAACCATGAAAAGGAATTTAAAACGGTGGTTGCAAATTTGAGAAAAGATAAAACCGAATTGACAAAAATGGTTTCAAGAAAACAAACTGACATAAACTGTTATATCAATCGTCTTGAGATCATGCAAAAAGAGTTAGCCTGTACAAAGTGTGAAAGTGAGGCGATCCGGCTTAAGCTAGACAGTTATTCAAACTCTAGATATGTGCTGGATTACATCATTGGCACACAAAAAGAGAAAAAGGATGTCATGTGCATTGGATACAAGAAATGTCCACCACCTGTTAGACAAAATTATGATGCCATGCCTGTTGAGGAGAATAGAACTCATTATGAGGAATCTGTTCCTTTAGACATTGAGGAATTTGCAACAGGACTTGGATACAAACCGGAAGTATCATCAGATTCGGATGTATCAGCAGATACATGTGTGTCTTCTGCTGAACAGAATCAGGATCCTCCGGTTATTGTTGAGGATGCTGATTCTTCAGATGATGGATCTAATGATACTGACTCAACACAGTCTGATGCGGTAATCAAAGAAGAGGACATACCTCTTGAGAATCATATTCTATGTGCTAAGACTGTTCTGGTCGAGTCAACGTCTGCAAAAGAGTCTGAGAGTGTGAATTTGCTGTACACTCTTGTTGGTGATGAAAAAATCTACTCTGACAAAGATTTTCCTATTAAGAATGTTAATCAATCTTTAATAAGTAAAATTTTTGAGGATTCAACAAGTAAGTTTTTGGGAAAGACAGGATCACACGTTATGGTAACACAGTGTCCTCCGATTCCAAGAGCTGAAATTCGCAAACAAAATGGCAATAAAAAATTACCAACTGAGAAAGTTCAGCAAAATCACACCAAACCTAAAAGTAACTCACCGACTCAATGGCAAAAGAAACAAACCAAGAAAAAGGACAAGAAAGTGAACTTTGTGAAATCGAAGGGAACAGATAAACTTGAAACATTTGCCAATAAATCTAACTTAGATCATGTTAATCAAGTTAAAATGCTGAAAAGAAATGAACCAACTAGTTCAAAACCAAGTACCTCGGGATCACAAAGTTCATCATCGACAAGACAATCACATGATACTTCGGGGTTTGTAGAACGACGATCATGTTTTTCATGTGGCACATTTGGACATATTATTCGAAATTGTCATCTTCATAAACAAAAAGCCAAAGTTGATGATCCCCGTGACCAAATTGACCGCAAGCGATCTGTTTCATCAAAACCAGATCCCCTTCTTGTAAAAGAAAGGGAAAAAAAACAGAAACGCCAACAGGTCAAGAAAATTGAAAAAGCGATTAAAACCGATGTGGTTAACAAAACATCTGTTTCTGTCAAACCAGGCAATTCAAAAACTTCAGACAATCATGAAGTTAAGATTTTAAAGAATAACACTGGTAAAACAAAACAGACCTGGAAACCAAAAACGGTTACTGAATTAGGGGGAACATCACAATTTTCGCAACATCAAGAAGTTCAAGTAACTTACGTTGATGAAAATGGAAGACCCAAGACCACAAAGGCTTGGGTCCCCATCTCCAACTAATTATGTGAGTACATGTGCAGGGTGTTCCAGGAGGAACTTTCAGCAGTCATTGGATTGTTGATAGTGGGGCATCCAGGCACATGACAGGCGACATGAAGCTTCTCTACGACGTTAAATCTATTAGAGGAGGTTATGTTGCTTTTGCTGGAGATAAAGGTGGATATATTACGGGAGAAGGAATGGTATCCAACGGGGTTGTAAGTTTTGACAAGATCAACTTTGTACAACATCTTGATCACAATCTTCTCAGCGTTTCACAAATCTGTGATAAACAATTTTCAGTACACTTTGATGCTAATGGATGTTACGTGCTGAAACCCGGCTTCAAGATTCCAAAAGAATGGATTCTCTTATCAGCTCCAAGGATAAACGATTTATATGTCCTTGATATGAGCCAAGCAATAACAACGACTGCACAAGCAACTTGTTTTATTACAAAAGCCACGGAAAAAGACTCAATCTCTTGGCATAGACGTATGGGTCACATTCACTTACGGAAAATGAATCATTTGGTGTCGAATGAATTAGTGAATGGTGTTCTTTTGAAAAATTTCCATCTTCAAGACATCTGTGTTTCATGCCAAAAAGGAAAGCAAACTAAGAAGCGACATCCAACAAAGAAGATCAACACGGTGGCATTTCCTCTTGAACGTTTGCACATGGATTTGTTCGGTCCTGTCAAGCACAAAAGCATCAGGAATGATCAATACTGCCTCGTAATAACTGATGATTATTCAAGATTTTCTTGGGTGGCGTTTATGGCTCACAAGAGTGAAACTTTCGGTATTATCAAAAACTTGATCATTCAGATTGAGAATTTGTATAAGTTGAAGATTAGACAGATACGCAGCGACAATGGTACTGAATTTAAAAATCATGCCATGGCGGAGTTTTGCACATCAAAAGGTATTCTTCACGAATTTAGTGTGGCTTATACTCCTCAACAAAATGGCGTCGCTGAACGTAAAAACCGTACATTGGTCGAGACTGCTAGGACTATGTTGGTAGAGTCGCAGTTGCCCATTCCATTCTGGAGTGAAGCTGTGGCCTCCGCATGTTACACGATGAATCGAGTCCTTACAGTCAAAAGACACAACAAGACCTACTTTGAGCCTCTTCACAAACGGAAACCAGATTTGTCATATTTGAACCGTTTGGAGCTCCTTGCACAATGATCGATCCTAATGGAAAGTTTGGGGCAAAAGCTATTGAAGGTCACTTAGTTAGTTATGCCACCCCGAACTTAAGAGTCTGGAATCTAGAGACTAAAAGGGTTGAAGAATGGTCTGAGGTCAGAGTACAAAGACACACATTTCCAGTCAGATGTCCTGGTCAACCATGGATGTTTGAGTACGATGACTTTTTCAATTCGATCAATGTTGAAGCAGTTGAAGAAACTGCTGCGGCAAGGATGTTTTTCGAGAGTGACAACGCAATAGATTCACCGTTGATTCGTCCAATTATTGTCAATCAAGAACCATCTTCAGTGAACAATAATGCTCTCGACAATGAGGATTTTCATGATGCAACCGAACTGAACGAATCTTCAGAGGATGAAGAATTTCTAGATGCAGATCAAGAAGCTCCTACATCAGCTGTTCATGGTACTTCAGAGGCTACACCTCCAGTGGACGCCCCTAAAACAGCTGAAGCTACTGCATCATCCTCTTCGGCAGTTCCGGGTATTGAATTGGTTGTTGATCTCAATCTCAACAATCTGGATATTAATGTTCCTACCCCAGATAATCCAGAAACTAGAATACATAATATCCATCCTCAACAAAACATCATAGGCAATGTACAAAGTGGCATACAAACAAGAAACATGTTGCGAAACAACAACAACGCAGGCTTGTATGCGGCGATTCGAGAATCTGGTCAACAGAATGATTGGTCTTTCGCGTGTTATGTCTCATAGGAAGAGCCAAGAACTTGGAAAGAAGCTTTGAAAGATAATTCTTGGGTTGAAGCTATGCAGGAAGAACTGCAACAATTCCAGAAACTTGGTGTCTGGAAGCTCGTAGAGAAACCTGCTGGTTATAAGAAGATTGGTACCCGTTGGGTGTATAAATGCAAAAAGGACGACCGTGGAATCGTTATTCGCAACAAAGCTAGATTGGTCGTTCAAGGTTTTCGTCAGATTGAAGGTATAGACTACAACGAAGTGTATGCACCTGTTGCACGTCTGGAAGCAATTCGGATCTTTTTGTCTTATGCCTCATTCAAAGGATTCAAGGTTTACCAGATGGACGTCAAAAGTGCATTCTTACATGGTCTAATGGAAGAAGAGGTGTATGTCGAACAGCCTCCAGGTTTTGAAGATCCTATTCATCCCGATCGGGTTTGGTTGCTGAACAAAGCTCTCTATGGTCTACATCAAGCACCGCGAGCTTGGTACGCAACCTTATCTAATTATCTGCTGGAGAATGGATTTCGCGGCGGTCTTATTGATTGTACTCTCTGTGACAACCCGTGATTTACGGCTCTTAATTACGTAATTAACAGGTGATTAACGCGATAATAAATAGTGTTTACAGCGCATATTAACTTAATTAGGCCTTTGGAGTGCCTAGGAACGTTTATCCGACTTTACAGCACGCGTATGGTGATCTACTGGAAATCTGCTGAATATTAAGCGACAACGAACTGATGCCGTACGAAATACTGACAACACTGACAAATACGAATTTTCGACGAATATTCTATATTTATGAAATTAATTTTGTGAGTTTATTGGGCTTCCGTGCGACACAAATGCAAACGTGAACTAAAAACGCGATGATAGAAAACGCATCGGCAACAAAATGGAAGCGACGGAGATGCCTGTCACCTTCGAAACTTACATTTTACGCTATAGTTAGCTCCGTAATGAAGTTTTTGTAACTATAGTCGAAATCGGATCAGAAAACGGATCAGAAACGGCAAACGAGGCATTTGCGCGATTCTAACGAAACCGACAAAACGTACGCGATTAATAACTATTACCGGCGCTATTTTACATATTTCGACCCAGAAATAATGAAATTCGACATTTACGACGCGCGGGAACGAAAACGGGCCTTCAATATCGAGATCGGGCCACTTAAACGCGGGAATTGGGCTAGCCCATCATGCTAGACCTTAGTATATAAGGGGTCTACACCCTTATTTTCACTCATTTGAACAAACAACACACTCACACCCATGGTGCTTTCTCTCTCTCTCGGCAGTTAAAGGGGCCGGACTCCGGCCGGCGAGCGGCGGAGCCGGTGACTTCCCGACGGCGACGGCCGGTGATCACGGCGGAGCGGCGGCGGAGCCGTCGTAAGCGGCGGCGCTCCGCCGAGGTTTCGGGGTCGATTTTTCCGGCTAAACACCCCTACCCCCACTAAAACAAACCTCCCCGATGCGATGGTGACCTCTGTTTTCGAAGATTCTGAGCCGGTTGGGCGCACGCGCAACTCCGGCGAAGTTCCGGTCAAGATTCCGGCGAGCTTATTTTGGAATTTTAACTCCGTGCATGCATAGATCGGCCTACTAGGAGCCTTTC
Organism: Helianthus tuberosus; assembly: GCA_030545235.1. Taxonomy (NCBI): domain Eukaryota; kingdom Viridiplantae; phylum Streptophyta; class Magnoliopsida; order Asterales; family Asteraceae; genus Helianthus; species Helianthus tuberosus. The sequence continues at coordinate 44,656,419 of CM060400.1, forward strand.
TGCTTATTTTCAGGACGTTTACTCTTCCGGCGATATTCCGGTAAGTTTCCGGTTCTGTTTTACGTTCTCTCTTTTCTTTAGCGTCTTGGCTCGAAGTAGATGAGTTTTGGTTGCGGTTGTGGATGTTTCAGGAGGTGACGACGGTGAAGGGGGTGGTACCGACGGTGAAGGCGGTGGTGGTCGATGACTGGCCGGCGGCCGGAGCCACGCCGTCTACGGCAGTGGCGGTAATGGTGGTGGTTTTGTTCTGGTTCCAAGTGGTGGGTTGGTTCAAGTTCAATAAAGTGTCGGTTCGGGTGACATCTCGGTTCGGTTCGGTTGACTCGGTCAAACCGAGTCAACAGCGGTCAAACAGTCAACAACAGTCAACTGGTCAACAGGTTCGGGTCAAGCGGCTTGGTCAGACTCAGCTTCGGATTTGGTTGACTCGGTCAAACCGAGTCGACTCGGTCAACTCAGTTGACCCGGTCAACTAAGTCAACCCATTTAGCGTTTCGACACGAGATCGTGGTAAAGTCTTTTAGCGCGATAAATAGTTTCGTTACTTTTATAGTTATTATCGCGTGAAAGGAGCTCGAACCGAAATAAAATGACAAATGGATAGTTAAAGTACGCATTGACTTTCTTACTTCGTTTATATAAATTGAGTATACGTAAATGTTGTTGAAAATTGATTGAATTTTGAAAGAATTACGACAACTTGGTTGTCCGGGGCGTCCAAAAACAGAGGAAACTCTGTCCGTTTTTCGAGAAAAACCATAAACAAAATGTATTTTTACCATAAAGCGAACTTTACTGATCCGAATTTAATTACGAAACAAATATGTCTAGCACGAATGTTTTTAATCAAAACGACGATACGGATCTTGTTCACAACAATAAATATATATATTATATTTATTCTGAACTTAGAAATGTCGGCGATTATTTTATAAAAATGGATATAAACATAGTTTATTTCAAACGACAAACACTTTACAACTTTCGATATCAACGATTCGGAAATTATTTACAACAAATAAATATAATTATTATATTTATTTTAAACTTCGAAAATTCGACCAATCTTTTATGAAATCAATATAATTATTTGTATTGTTTCAAACGCCGAACACGCCTTCGCTTTATAAAATAAATATAGTTTTTATATTTATTCCAAATATCAAACGACACGAATCCGTTTTTAGAAAAATAAATATAGTTTGTATATTTATTTCAAGTATCATACAAAACGAAGTCTCTTATTAAAATAAATATGGTTTTATATTTATTTCAAACGCCTAAACGGCATATACACATCTTTCGATACTTCTCACGGGAGACGCGGTGCATAATACGGGAGTGTTATGTGATGTTTTCATATAAATATTCTTTATATATATATATATATACGCACGACTCCTCGGAACGACTAACCTTAGTCTACCGGTGTATTTATATATTCAGATATATAAATACTCATATATTTTAAATCTCACCGACATTAGACGAACCTTAACAAGCTTAACCTATTCGTTTCTTTCAAGTTAACAACTTACCGTCGAATCGTTCGGCTAACGATTCGGTAGAGCTCGGCGACACGTAGTTTTGTTACCACATTAATTAGAAACTTATAAGATATTCCGTGTTAGGAATATTGTATAATGCACGCTAGCAAGTCAAGTCTTGGAAACGACATCACAAAGTCGTATATAGCTAGCTTTGCACAGGAATATTCAGGTGAGTTCATAACCCCACCTTTTACAGTTTTACATTTTTGTAAATGTTTTCGGGGTGGAAAGACATGCACGTTTTTCAGAAACATACAAGGTTATCGATGAACAAAGATTGCATATTTTAGACAAAGCACGTTTTGCAAGAACATACAAAGTTTTCGAATGAATGAAAACTCACCTTTCTAAATCATGTTACGAACGGATTTCAAGGAACTCAAACGGTTTACGAATGAACTTTACACTAAATATACCGATTTTTACAAAACAAATGCGTATTATCAAAAAGTGATTGATTTTTATGACTAGGGGAAGTTAGCCTTAGAGGCTGGGGAGGTTCAGCCTTAGAGGCTGGGGTAAAATACATGTTACAATTATTACAGACATCTAAAGACATTTACAGACATTTAAAGACATTTACAGACATTTACAGACATTTACAGAGTTTTTTTTTTTTTATACATGGTATGGTTAGCCTAAGGAGGGTTTACTACTAGACTAGATCATGTGAAGGGTGGGCACAACACTTGAGGCCATTAATCCTCATTATAGGACCGAGGGACACAAGAGTGATAGATCTATTTGGGTGTAGCGAGCCCACACCCGTGAGGCCGGGGCGGCCCATAGAGGTGACTGTGTCTTCCACCCGGAAGCCTGGTAACAAGTTTGCTAGGTTTGAGTTTCCCTGCACCATTTCACACATACCAATGGCTTTGCAACCCATTGGTGATCTCTTTTTCCTTAATGCTACATACCAGGGACTTTTATTCATACATGAAAGGTTTTACATACTCACATAAATACTTGATTTATACAAATTAAATGTCATGTTTTTATACAAATTCAAAAAGCATAGGATTATGCGGGCAGGAAGTCAAAGTTAGGGTGGGCATTGACGGGTATACGAACATTATAAATACGAGACTTTACAAATACATGGTTACAAATACAACGTTTCCATATAACTTGACAAGAAAATGATTTCTAAATTCGTTTTCTCAATATTATTTCACAAACCGGTTATTCAAAAGATTTATTTCAAATCTTTACAAACAAACTATGAACTCGCTCAACTTTATGTTGATTTTTCGCATGTTTCTTTCTGAGGTTACAGTTCTAAGACAAGGCACGGTTGGAATAGGAGAACCATTGGGGATTCGAGTACTTAGTGGGCGTTCAATTTACTAAAAGACTTAGCTTATTTTGCTTCCGCTGTGCAATGAAGATACCAGTCCAGTCACGCCATGCTCTGATATTTCAGGGTGTGACACTCTCTTCATAAAAGAACAAGATGGAGATCTTCTACTGGTTCAGGTATATGTGGATGATATTATATTTGGTTCTACTAACAATGTTATGTGTAGGGACTTCGAGCGTGTAATGCAGGATAAATTTGAGCGCTCTGGGGGAGATGACATTCTTTTTGGGCTTGCAAGTGCAACAAATGAAGTCTGGGATTTTCATCCATCAGACTAAGTATGTTCAAGACATCTTGAGCCGATTCTAGATGTTCGACACATCGCCCATTGGTACCCCACTACAGCAAAATCACGGAATCAATCCAGACTTGAAGGGTGAAGTTGTTAGCTCTTCATACTACCGCGCGATGATTGGATCCCTTATGTACCTCACAGCATCAAGACCAGATATAATGTATCTAACATGCCTGTTAGCCAGATATCAAGTGAACCCGAAGGCCTCACTTCTTGCAACTGTAAAGAGGATTTTTCGTTATTTGAAGGGTTGCCCAGACACCGGTCTATGGTACCCCAAGGATGATAACTTTGATTTAGTCGCTTTCAGTGATTCTGATTTTGGCGGATGCAAAATCGACGGAAAATCCACAACGGCTGGATGCCAGTTTTTAGGAACTCGCCTCGTAACATGGCAGTGCAAGAAGCAGACTTGTGTCGCTACATCAACTTGTGAAGCTGAATACATTGCTGCCTCAAGTTGTTGCTCCCAAGTCCTGTGGATACAACAGCAAATGCGCGATTATGGTTTTGAATTCCTAACTACTCCTATTTTAGTCGATAATTCTGCTGCTTTATCTATCACTAGAAATCCTGTGCAGCATTCAAAGACCAAACACATCGAAATTAAGTATCACTTCATACGTGATTGCTTTGATAAAAGGCTAATTGATGTTGTTAAGGTCCATACTGATGACCAACGTGCCGACCATTTTACCAAAGCATTTGATAAATCAAGATTTGACTTTTTATTATTGGTAAACGGCATTAAGGTCAAGCAAGAGTAATCCGCATCGGAAAATCGTTTTTGTAAATATCTTTGTGTTTTTAAAATTATTGTAAGTTTGTTGATTTTAGGGGGAGTAAATCCAAAATTTGAAAAATTCAAAAACATCAAAAAATTTCAAAAAATCCAAAAACATAGAAAAACAAAAATGAGTTTCCTGGCGAGCAAAACAGAAAATGATAGTACATCAGTGGTCTGTCTAAACCTTTTTAAACTGAAATGCAAAATGAAAAATGATAAGCAGCTCTATATAAGATGTATCGGTAGGCTCACAATCATCTTAAAGTGTGCAGGGTGATATAAACCTTAAATCGACTGAAGTCCAGGTGGGAACTACTCATTGGCATATGGTCTTAGTACCGAAATTTCGTTTGAGAGATTGCCGTGGTTCTGAGATATGTGGTATTTATGTTGTTTATCATCTGGGTATCATGGTTGTTTCTTTTACCAAAAACAAACGGAGAGGAAGTCTAGATCTTCCATGATACGATACATACGTGTACATACTGCATACGACCTCAATAAGTGATCAACAATCACATGTCCACAAAACAAGTGATAATATATCACATTTATCCGGGAGTCAAGTTCGTCTCTTTGCTGTACGAAAGTACTGACCTGTTCACGGACTTGCTCTTGTGTCCCTCATGCATCTGAAAATCAAGTTCCTCGTCAATAAGTGATTCTATCACATAGGGCTTGTTTTCAATCAAAATAAGTGAGTTACTCACATCTTTTTATACGGCAAAATAGATGATAAATGGTATACTCACCAGTAAGATGAAATCCTCGTGCATACCTTGATACGGGAATGTGTCGTGGTGATGTGGATGAACACCGGTCGGTAAGTATAAATCATACCTTAACGTATCCCCTAGCCATGATTACATATGATAAGTTGAGCTTATGTGGATAACAATACCGATAATTGTTATAGGATGCTTATCTAAATGTTAACAAAAAGAACAACAAGAGCGTTTTGGCATGACCGTACACTGATATGATTCTCTTACCCTCGAAACTCGCAAAAAGAATGTTTGTATATATTTACTTTTCTTAGTTTCTGCAACTCTGTATATATTTATTTACTGCTTTCAGTCTTTAAGTTTGAAATATTCAAAATTCCAAAAAGATTTTAGGTGTGTTTTAATATAAACTTTATAAAAATCAAAAAGATTTTATTTCTGCTTTAGTTTTGATTAACCGATGTTGGAACTCAAGTCTTCGTTACCAGAAACATGAACGAAAACCAAAACGACTGAATCTTCATAAACGGTCAGAGTTTGCAAGTTTTGAAAGTTAATAATCAAAATTGAAAAATTTGTTAACTTTTCAAACTAACTGTAGGACGGTAGTTGAAAACATGGTCACATGTGTGTTATTTGTTTAATGTTAACTATATTCCAAGCAGTTGTTCTCATTACACGTTTAGATTTCTTGCATGTGCAGATGCTAAAGGCGAGGAGAACATGTTCGATGACAAGCAGCGGAATGAAGACACAACGTGAAGGCACTCAAATTATAAAGATGATCGAGTTGCTGCTGATCAATCATCAACACCACAAGGATCTCAAGTATCGAAAATCAAAAGATTCGCGAGCATAATCAAAGGGGGAGTTTATTGATACACTTCCTAGATAAAAGCGGGAGTTTGTTAATACACTTTATACTACAACACTTGAAGACTTTGAAGATCCTTTCCGAAAATGATGAACCATCAAGAGATGGAGATCGAGATTACGAACCTCGCGAGCAGCATCCAAGGGGGAGTTTGTTGATACATATTTTGTGGATAAGGCTCGGCTCGGTTCGACTCGGCTACGAAGTGAAGGCCGTAGTCAAGACAACCTCCTGTCTTGACTCGGTATACTAGTTAATTCGTAAAGTTCGATGTAAATGCAACTGCGTTATGCAGTTTGCATTTAGATTATGTTTACTAGTTGTTTGTTTGTGTAACCCATTGTTTGTTTGGCCCATCCATTGAAGAAACCCAAGTTACAAAGCCCATGGCCCAAGTCTATGTGGGACGAAATCAGAAAGCCAAACAAGTGATGAAATCACTTGTTGGTGAAATCACCCTTGTGGTGAAAACACTTTGGCGAAATCCCATAGGTGACGAAATCACCTGATTTCGTCCAGATCTTGGATTTCATTGACATGATTTCGTGGGCCACTGGTTTTCGTCACTGTGTTACTATATAAGCCCAGACAACAGACAAAACAAAAAAACGGAAGTCTGAATAGATTTCGGAGAGAACACTGTATACACACACACTGACAGTTTATGAGAGCATCTTGTAAACATTGTTTACTAACCGTTTCATACGCATTAATACAATGGAGTGTTAATCATTTAATCTTTGTGTTTTACGTGTTCGTAACTTGGTTTAACTTACCCGTTTGGATTCCGTACTTTCGGGTTTGTCGGAAAACAGGGAATAGAGGTTACTCGATCCTCCGGGTGGACCTACAAACCACATAGTTATTCAATATCTAAGGATGGATTTAACCAGTAAAACCAACTTAATGTGTATATCCATAACAAAGAACAAATACGTATACACATATACGTAGATTTGTATGTAATTATAAAAGCAACTAGAAACAAACAAGTTACATGTATGTATAAATGAAATACACGCAAGTGTATATACATAATCATATAATTAAAACAACAATGTATGTGTAACCATTTCTGAATATAATACATAGATGTATAATAGTCTAGTCTGTACACGTGTGTATAAACTAACAGTTGTGTATCTTGTATAAACTGATAGTTAGCGAGACTGTACTCATGTGTATAAACTAACAGTTGTGTATCTTGTATAAACTGATAGTTAGCAAGACTGTACACATGTGTATAAACTAGCATCTGTGTATCTTGTATAAACTGATATTAGCGAGACTGTACACACGTGTATATATTAACAGCTATGTATCTTGTACAAACGGAATCTAGCGAGATTTTAGGGATTTTGATTATATTGTTTAGTCGTAATTTACAAATGACAAAAATACCCTTCTGTCAATTATTTTAAAGGGAAGTTATAACATTATAATTACAATCTTGCCATTGTTTAAAAATCTGTATTTTATGTAATCGAACGGCCCAGATTAGTACACACAATTCACTCTCAACTTATTGTTTACTCTAGAACCCTACCATATATATATATATATATATAGCATGAAAATACAATTTTTATATAATAAGTTGCATTTAAATTAGTAAAGATTATATTCAAGAATTTTCCAATAATATTCTAGAAATTAATTATTCTACGAATCTAAAGAAATTAAAATGAATTGCTAGAATGATTGATATCAAAATTAAGACATAATAAATCCTAGAAAAATAGGCAAACATGACATATAAGAGTACTACTAAAATCTCATCATAATATAAGTCTAGGATCTTGTGGAATACTTTAATTGGTTTAATTTAAGAGAATATAAAAATCCCCAAATGCTTAAGAACCCTAGATTTAATGAAATCTAATCGAACTCAAATTACTTTTTATTAACATGAATTGATAGAGGACTTTTGTAGAGTTTGAAAATGAAGTTGAATAGGCTTATGAATTACCTCAAAAGACTGAGAAATGACTCTGAATTGATTAAAAGAAGCTATCAGCCCTAGAACCGAGTTCTTCAAAATTGAATAAGATGAGAGTGATTAGGATGGGGTTTTTGCTCAGACGTGTTAAAAAAGGAAATGAAAATGCGTTTATGATCTCAATCTCTATGAAAACTCGTCAATTATTATGATTTTGAATTAGGATTAAAGGGTGTGGAATAAGAATCAGAAAGACTATGATTATGAATGATTTGATGAGTGTATTGACTAGGAAATGATGTCTAGATACATAAAAAAATGTTTAAAAACTGAAAACAAGTCATAACAATTGAGATTAATGCGAATTGGAGGCTAGAAATTGACCAAAATCGTGAACTAAAGATGTTTCGCTAGAGGCTCCCTCGCGCGTCGCATGAGTACCAGGAGGGTCCTCCGCGTGGCGCGAAGCCTTGGCTTTGACACAAATAGTTCCTTGAGGTTGGTTTAGGCTAAAAATGTACCGTTTAACAAATATAACAATTCCGATAACACGTGTAAAGTATGTATAACTCATGAATTAACAACAATCACATAAATCTCAAAAGGAATAACAAAACACAGAATAATCGAACTTTATTGCATAAATAAGGATCTGAATTACATCGAATATGAATACAAGTTGGGTTACAACACATGGATAATCCGAGTGTGGCACAGTAAACCCACCCTTAGCCACTTAACCCATATTGTTAGTGATAACTCGCAACCCTATCCCGTTTTCAATGACGAAAAACAAGATGTTACATTAAATTAGTTATTATAATTTAAGCTAAGGCTATGTGTAATGAGTTTACCTGTTTTCATTGTCACATCATAAGTGACTGCCACATCATCATACCACTCTTCTTTTATTTGTTTTTATTGCACATTGTAATGATATTACTAGTATTTACTATTTACCATCCATTGAAAGAATACTATAATTGTAAATTTAAAAGCGTAAAAAAGAAAATGGGGCTGGGTGTACAAAATTGATTGGGTGTGTAAAAAGTGACTGCCATTGTTTTTTTATTGGTCCTTCAAAATTAATTCATCTTCACCATTCCATGACTTTCCTCCTTTGTAGCGTGAGCTTCATAACGCCTGCAGCTTCCCAAACTTCACTCACATCCCTTGGAGCGATGTGTGGGGCGTGAAAGAGGGTTAAAAAAGCAATGTGTTATGGGGAGTGAAAATAGAGCAAACCATTTCACGCGGCCTAATTAAATACTTAAATTACACTAGTTAAGTTCATTTGTCACCCCCTCCTTTTGGGACATTAGATTTTTTAGCTCACACTGGGTTGGTTGTTTGCTTTGATTAATGAGCAGATCGCTCTAGCGAATCGAACACACTGCTATTTCAAGAACACTTCGTTACTTTCCCTGACTAGAAGTTCGGTCAAGTTATTGTTATTGGTCGACTGCTAACTTTGGCTTCACTTTGGGTGCTAGGCCATGATCGAATGGTCACACATATACCAATTGTTGGATTATCAACCGCATTCTCATCCCCATTCTAAATTTCACATCAACAATAGATGAAGTTATACATAATACTAAAATTTTCATGCATAAAATAAGAAAATTAACATCTTACATTAATAGTTATAGACTTACATACATAACCTTAGAAAGACATCTTACCAGTCATATACTAGTTTGTTCTAATCATTATGCCAAACCAACTTAAATAAGTCAAAATACAAATCTAATTCACGGTTGATATGGGAAGGATTTTGTTCTTTGTACTCGTACTCCTGATTGAACTTTCAGACAAGATTATAGCAACTATAGTCAATATTCCTGTGAAAATGAACAATCCAATAAAGCTATGAATATCAAGACTTTGTGGAAGAGCTTGGTTAGATTGTGATCCATTGGGAACATCAACCCTAAAATATTTTTCCTTCATTTTCATCATAATCTCACTTTCAGTTACATTTACTACTGCCCTTGTAAAGTAGTTTACTAAAGGAGAGTCATGAGGGAAAGCCTGAGACAAGTAAAATATGAAATTAAGAGGTTTATTATAACAACGTATAAGAGTAAAATTTACATTAAATATATAGTAGTAGCTTAGAAAATATAGCAAAAGAAATCATAAACTTTTATAGAGTGTCCATACTGAGCATAACAAAGTGAGAGATTCAGTTGTCCTTTGTTTCATTATTCAGTTTTGGTTTTGGTGTCGGGTTCTAAAATTTAATATTGGAATTAAAAAGAAAAAAAAAACGTAGCCAGGAAGATCCTACTCGTACTCATAGCAGGTTATATATTTATGATTATTGGTAGATTGATTTGTTGAACTTAGAAGTGGTCATATGTATCAATTTAGTTGAGAGTTTTTCTTGATCATTTTACAAATTATAAAAAACAAATATAAATCCTCAAGTTTGACTATGAGCACATTGAGTAAGGACATAATTTAGAAAGAAAACAACTAATATAAGGAGGAAGAGATGAAAATGTCGATGGTACACAATACATACATGACAGAGATTGAGAGACTCACAAATGCATGTCCAGACTGCTGGTTTAATGGTCCGACCTTCATATAATCAGAGCCGTACTTAGCCAAAAAGAGGTCAATATAAGGGAGCTCATCAAAAACAGCACTTATGCTACCATTCTCGAAAGCATTTTTATATTCTTCAATGCTTTTAAGAGCCATGAGATGCTTGCCAGAGCAATTGTAATTTTGAGTTATATAATTATCTACATAACCACCATATTGATATCCAGCATTTTCAAAACTTGAAGGAAATTTTGGACGCAATTGATCGATAGTCAACCATGAGGACAATGTAGCTGTGAAAATCTGAACTATTATGAAAATCATACTTAGCCACGTGATAAGTACAACTTTAGAGTTCTTGTTAAGTATCTTCCCTGCAAATTAAAAGTACTTCAATAATTACAAGAAATAATTTCTTTATAGGTATTTTGATCTTAAATCTAATGCTTTCCTGAATAAATGTTTGTATCGATATTGTTGCTAGTTTATTTCCGACATGTTTTATTTAACTTTTTTTAAGATTCATATCGATTGTATGGAGGTGGAGGTAATTAACCATTTATACCTTCTAAAAGGGTGCAAATTAATAGATTAGAAAGGAAATTTTTAAAAGGGTGTAAATTAATAGATTAGAAAGGAAAAAAATCATCCCATTTGATGACTAACCACTTAATAATAAAGGCTTAGATTAGAAGGAGAGTGATCTCTTTGTAAGAAAACTCAAATAAATCCAATCCAACCATTACTCAACCGTAAACTTTAAACCCTAAATCTTAAACTCAAAATAAACCCTAAACACCCAAAACACTGAACATTAAAAGTTAAACCCCAAACTCTAAAAGCTAAATCTTAGAGGCTAACACCTAAAAACTAAATGCTAAAGCTATGCCATAAAAGTTATTCTCTAAACTCTAAATATTTAAACCCTAGACCTGAAACGTTAAAAACTAAAGTACAGAAAAAATTCAACTAAAATATCAATCGTTTGATAGAGTTTTCTCATGATTTTCTCCTTAGATTAGAAGAGAATCCCAACAACGTTACCATAAACCTTTTCTAAACTAAGGATTTTATAGTACACACGCATTGAACAATTGTAAATCTCAATTTAAGTAGGTACCTTCATAGAAGAAGAATGTCGAAATTGGAAACCAGATGATCATTACGACTTTCTGATGAATTGGGACTTTAAATTTTGGATTGCCAACACGGTATTCCAGAAATGCAACTGCAAATCCAATATAGATACCCGCACCGACTATCACGATCCATAATCTCCAGGTAAAAGGTTTCAAGAAAGTCCACAAGGTTTGGTTCCATTCATGTGTAGCACGGACAAGCATATAGAGTTCAGCACCCTGATAGGGAATTGTAAAATCATAGAATGGTGTTCGACTAGCACGCACTGTAACATCACCAGCAACAGCTTGACAAGACTCCGAGGGCTAGAAAATCAGACATACACGAGTTTATAAAGCTTTAAGTATACATGTTCTTTCTAATCTTGTTCATAGTATGAAACATTAAGGGAGGTTGGAATCTTGTTTTGTTTCCTTTTTTTTTCATGAATTTTGTATGTTCTTCTGATGTTCCTAGAAAACTATCATGAGTTTTTTTCATTCCACATGTGTTTCTATGGCTATTATTTACATTTTTGACTTTGAGAATCTAGACAAGCATTCTTAATTACATTTAAATATAGAGTTATGAAGCAATAGGGAGGGAACATTTTAGAACGCATATTTTTTTGTATGAATGCACAAAATAAATAAGAGTCGTAATTTTAATTCCTCCTTCATACTTTTAATTTCTTTTACTAATTAAAAACACATTTTTATTTTACTCATATTAAAAATCATCAAACTAATTTGTCCATATACTTCTTAGTTTTGTACGATTTACTTACATATGATTTCGTACACATGTGTAGCTTTGTCCATCAATAAACAACTAAACTATTTTGTTCATATTTCTTTTTATATGAAAGGATAACTGATACTTTTATACTACTTTTTATTCTTAAATGATTTAGTATTGGAATTTTCTCTGTATAGATAACGTGCTAAATTCAGCCATGCATCCCATGTATATGTATGTGTGTTTTATGGGAAAATTGTACCTGATTTCTAATCTGCTTTAGAAGGTCATCATATGTACCATTGCTTTCCCCTTTTGCATTAACGAAAGGTTTGAAGATAGGCTGAATATTGAAAGGTAAGACATGCAATACATAGCAGAATATTGCTATGGAGAATCCACCTTCAAGTTGTGATTTTTGGTTGACTTTTACCAACTCAGTAAAGCCTGTTTTGGGCACCCACACAAGTAATTCTGGGCATAAATAATCTACTTTTTCTTGTTTGGTTATCTTCCATTCTGGACCTATTATGTCTTTCCTGGGCAATAACATATCAAAACCAACGAAAACTTATACTGACAAAGAAAATTAACTACCTAAATACATATGATGACTGAACTTTATTTCACTAAAAGAATTGTAATTTAGTGACATACGTAAGATGACACAAATATGAGTGAATATCTTGACCTTTCTGTAACTTAAGATTTTCTTAAAAAGTTCAATTAAACCCAAAATGACGATATTTAACCATGCTTTTCAAACTATATGTAAAAAGTGAGAATTTTTATTTCTAGAATTTATCCTTAACTATTGGAAACCACAAATCCATATATTAAACAAATTTAAGTTACAACAACAAAAAAAAAAGAAGAGATCAAAACACGAGTGCACGTAAGACAGTAGCATAAGGAACAGTTGCTAAACAGTAAATATGGTGTTTATGTACCTACAAACTTCAAAGATGGTGAAACTTGCTTACAATTTTTAAACAGTAATGGACAACCCATGCAGGTATTGTAGGTATTTAATATCTTTGATAAATGATAAATGTGTATTTTGACTTCACTTACTTTTGTGTGTTTAAAAATATTCAAAAACACTTGATATTTTCTGATAACAACATACAAGGCCGGCTCAACGTTTATGTTTGCCCAAAGCGAATTCAAAAAGTGGAGCCCTCTACAAAGAAAAAAATTGATTTAACATGATCAACTACAAGAAAACTTGACAAATTTACACTTTGTTTAACATAATAAGAGGAATAGTTGTCCAAAGGATTTGTGTGATTTATATAGTTATAAATATGAAAGAGATAATGCTAATCTCCTCATTAAAATATGACATCACGAAGGAAATTAGATAATTGCAGGACAACATTGGTCTTTTAGAGGCTAAAGAGGCTGTCTATTCGTTAAAAAAAAAAATAAACGCTGAAAATGATTAATTGTATAGCTACTTAGATTCCAACCAGAATCTTCACAAGTTGTCAACATACCTTCACATACATCTACGTCTCCAACATGATAGTCCTCCTGGAAAGATAGTCTCTTATGGCTTGACATATCTTGCAAGGTAGTTACTCTCGAGGATGTGACAAAATCAACAGCACAAAGCATACAAACAATTTTAACAAAGGAAACGATATGCTTTTTGTGTTCCATATTGTTTGTGGTTATTCTGAACTCATCAACCGCACAGAACAATGTGTTTTTTTATTTCATATTGTTGTTAGTTATATAGCGATTCGTTTGCCTTTCTGGCCTATTCTAAAAGTCCAGTTGACTTGAGTCAAGCAGAATATTCATACCAGAGTTTATCTTAAATGGAAATGTCGGTGGTCCCGCTCTCTTTTATATATAAACTAGGTTGTTTCTACCCGCGCGTTGCGACGGGAAACTAACCTCTTTTTGGAAAGCAAAAGTAACCATAGTAATTATGTTTGGGTTACAAATTTCCAGTACAATAACATTAATTAAAACTATTTGAAACTATATGTAAAAAGATGAAACGTGTAAAAAAATTATGACGTCATAATGAGAAATCGTTTAAAACTTAAAGTAATAACCTTTTTAAAGTTCGAGGGTTGTAGTGTAATGCGGTTTTAAAAGAGTAATAATAACTTTATCAAAGTTCATGGACGTGTGATAAATTTGTTAAAACTCATATGGTAAGAATAAAATTTGTTTTAATAAACTTAACAAAATTTGAAGAGGGTCAAAATGTAATCATCAAAACTTTTATGGTTAAAACATAGAAAAAGAAAGAATAATGTATCTTTTATGATGATTACAAATGATACAAAAATAATTGAGTAAATTATATAAACGACATAGAAAAGAAAAGTTAAATATATAAGTGTTAATAGCATTATTGTAATTAGAAGCAAAATGGAGCCTAAAACCTGTACTGTAGAACCATGATTTAATATAATATAATATAATATAATATATTATAATATAATATAATATAGAGTTAAATGCCATTTTAGGCCCTATGGTTTAAGTCAATTTTGCACAAAAGTTTTATTTTTATCCTGTGGGTCCAAAAACGTTTTATCGTTGCCATTTTAGCCTAGTAGCTTAACTTCATCCATTTTTTCTATTAACTATAAGGGTAATTCGGTCATTTTATATGTACTTCTATTAGCTAGAAAGGCAATTCGGCCATATAAAATGATCGATTCGCCCTTCTCATTAACAGAAATAATTGATGAATTTAATCCAGTGGACTAAAATGGAAAGAGTGAAACATTTTTGTACACACAGGCAAAAAATGAAGCATTTAAACTAAACTGATAAAAAACGTAAACCACAGTGACTAAAATGGCATTTAACTCATAATTATAATTAGTTTAGTTTTAAAAAGCCAAAGTGTTTATACTTTCAAAGTGTTAATACACAATAGGGCAGGGCTAACTTATTTTTAGGTTTTTCATTTGATTTTTTCTTATTATTTAAATCTAGTGTTTTTTTTTTTTTTTTTTTTGAGTAAATTACTTTTTGAGTCTCTGTGTTTTAGTGGTTTTAATCACTTAAGTCCAAAATCAAAAAGTTTAACGCCCTGATTCCCTAGCAATTTATTTTATAACGTTTTGAGTCCAATTTTGTTTATTTTATAACGATTTGAATCCAAAAATTGGATTCAAAAGGTTAAAATTTAGACTCAAAAGGACTCAAATAGTTAATGAAAATGCTTATAGGGACTCAGGTCGTTAAAATTTTTGCTTTTGAACTCAACTAGTTAAAACTACTAAAACACAGGGACTCAAAAAGTAATTTACCTTTTTTTTTTTTTTTTTTAATATTTTCACTTGTAAGTATTTAAACGTACTTTGTTTTTTTTGTGGGGAGCTAAATACCATACAACTAAACCACTAGATCATGGGCTCCGTGGCAAAAAATAAAAAAACCATCCTAAATTTTCTAACTATGAAAACAACCCAAATTTGAAAAACTTTATAAAATGTCATTTTCAACTCTTGGGTTTTACCGTTTCAATTTAACCTCCCCCCCCCCCCACCCCCCCCCCCCCCCCCCACCCCCCCCCCCCCCCCCCCCCCCCCCCAATTTTCATTCTTTAGCCTAAAATTTGAAGAAAAAAAAATTACGTGGTTACTTTTATGTACATGTTCATATAAATTCACGTTTCGACGTAATTTTTTTTGAACGAGTCAAGCCAAATATTATGTATTTTCATGCTTGTTTTTTATGTAGGTTTTCAGTTGTTTTTTAAGAATTCATAACAATAGCTCTCTTACGTTTTCACAAATTATACGAAAGAGGAAACCTTTCACACAATGTATTGTTGCACAAAAAGAACCGAAGGGGAAAGATCCTATCATAGAACCAAGAATACACCTAGATAGTTTCACTATATTTGAGAGATACCGAAACAAGGAGACATGTAAGGTTCATAGAAGTCAAAGTGTTATATATTTTAAATGTTGTTCTAAGTTTAAATATTATTTGCATTTTACTATTTGGACAATAAAGACATTGTAATACCTGTATTTTAGTCGTTATCGATCTCCTACACCAATTTTTATTATTGTATTCTATATTAGCATGTTTTTATGTATGCATAGCTATCTTTTATCATAATTATGAGATTAGTATTTAATTAACAAACTAGTATTAAGGCCCCTGCGTTGCGGCGGGGGCATAAAACCATGCAAAGTAGCACCAATGCCACACCACTACCAACGATCAACGCCGGAAAACTCATAAAAGCAAAATAAATAGAAAAGGAGAAAATAAAACCGAATGGAAAGCAGATGTAAAATCGTTGAACCACGCACACCCATTGCGGCGTGTTAATGCGAAAAATTTAGGCTGTAACGTAAAGCATAGAAAAATACCTAAGTCGATCTAGGACCCATGCGTTGCGATGAACTTCTCAAATGAGAAAAAATAGACGAAAAAACTTTGAAACCCACATGCACGTTGCGACGTGTGAACTCGCAAAATTTTGAACAAAACGTAAAACAAAACCTTGCGAAAGATGAAAACTATGGGGGCCAAAGTTGAAAGTAAAAAGTATTGGAGTTAAATTGCAAAAGATGAAAAACTTTGTGTTAAAAGTAAAAAACTAAAAGGGTTAAATTGCAAAGATAAGATGTTTTAGGTTAGAGGTGAAAAATATTAAAAACTTTTTGAAATACCCCCTAAACATAGGGTACAACAACATGAAGCATATACATGTTAATTTATAGTATGGAAATATAAGCGGGCAAGGAGTTGCACTAAATAGATTAATATTTACTAAAGATTATATATTGTATAAGGTCATCTTTCAAAATAATATCTACTTCATACGTTGCATTTTGAAATTATGGTCTATAAGACTTTTCGCAGCGGCGCAGCTATTAGGGGGATGGGGGCAACCTCCGAACGTTTCGCTCAGTAGTGTAATATATGTGGTTTTCGTATGAATTTATATTATAATGATCTTAAACTACCCATGATCATTGTGTAAAACATATGGGTAATGATTTATTTAAACTGCCTATGTTATCATACACTAACCTTTTACATTGTAAACTTAAAACACTCAGACCTAGCCATCTAGTCTATATAAGTTAGAAATTTTCATGAATACAACATGGGTGGGGGAAAGTTCACATATATCTCTGATAAAGGTGATAAGTTAAGCAAATTAGACCGGTTTCTAGTTTGTCTTGGCTTTATGGAAAGATGGCCGACCGCTTCGCTTATGGCCCTGGATAGAGACGCTTCGGACCATCGGCCTCTTATTATGTCTACCGTCCAGTCGGATTATGGACATATCCCATTCAGAATCTATAATTCATGGTTTGAATACCCGGGCTTTACGGTGTTCGTACTTAAGGCCTGCGGTATGTTTTCCTTTTCAGGTCCTGAAAATCTTTCTATGGCGATAAAACTGAGATGGTTAAAAAAACAGAATCAAGACATGGGTAGTAGAGGAGAAGTGCAGAACTGAATAGGTATATAGGGATAGAAAAAGGCGGGTGACGGAACTTGATAATTTGGCCGAGAATCGGCTATTGGAGGAAAATGAATTACGGGAACGGGCTGAGTGCAAAAATTATGTGGCGGAACGTGATAGGCTGAAACAAATGGATACTTGTCAGAAATCGAGAGCGGGATAGGCTATTGACAGTAATGAAAATTCAGCTTTCTTCAACCAGATTGTTAACTCGAACATTAGCAGCAATCGAGTTAATGGCCTTATGTTGAATGGGGTTTGGGAGACAAATCCGTTGGTAATTTAAGAAGCATTTTATGTTTTTTTCTCCAAACAATTCGTAGAACCGATGTTGCAACGACCCGATATTGTGTGCCCGAATTTATCCTCTATCACAGACTCGGAGGCTGAATTTTTAGTAGCTCCATTTTCCATTGTGGAGATCAAGAATGCGATTTGGGAGTGTGTCGGGGATCGTACTCCGGGGCCCGACGGGTTCAATTTTAAATTCATAAAAAAATGTTGGCAAAGGGTACAATGCGACTTCAGAAAGCTTTTTGATAGATTTTATTCGGAGGGGTCACTGAATAAATGTTGCACATCATCCTTCATTGCCCTTATTCCAAAGCTAAAAGACCCGATTAGTCCAGCTGACTTTCGTCCGATTAGTTTGATTGGGGTGATAAACAAAGTGATTTCCAAAGTATTGGTGAACCGGTTGAAAGGGGTTATTGGGAACCTAATTTCTGAAGAACAATCGGCATTTTTGGCGGGGAGGAGCATTATGGATGGACCACTCATGCTAAATGAGCTTTTGGGATGGCTAAAACGGTCAAAGAAAAGCGGTATGTTTTTTAAGGTGGATATTAATAAAGCCTATGACTCAGTGAATTGGGCTTTCCTTAACTCGATTATGTCTCAAATGAACTTCCCGGAACGTTGGTGGAAATGGATAATGGCTACCTTATATTCGGCTAGGGCCTCAGTCTTAGTTAATGGCTCGCCCACTATGAATTCGAATGCTCTCGGGGTCTTCGGCAAGGGGATCCGTTGTCTCCTTTTCTCTTTGTTATTGCCATGGAAGCTCTGACGGGTATCATGAAAAAGGCCTCATCTATTGGGCTATTCAATGGGCTCCGGTGAACTAGTGAAGGTCCGAATGTCCCTCATTTCATTTATGCGGATGACATCATATTTATCGAGGAGTGGTCGTATACCAATGTATCGAATCTCCGAAGGATTCTTAGATGTTTCCACCTAACGTCTGGCCTTAAGGTGAACTTATCCAAGTGTAGAGTTTATAGCATTGGAGTGAGCGAAGGGGAATTACAAAATATGGTGGTTTTTCTTAATTGCAAGAAAGGCTCGTTCCCATTTAAACACTTGGGGTTGCTTGTAGGCGCAAATATGAACCTCGTTCGCAATTGGAAACCGGTGGTGGAAGTGTTTAGAAACCGTCTATCGTTATGGAAGGTAAAAACTCTATCATATGGTGGGAGAAACACTCTTCTTAAGTCGGTATTAAATTCCTTACCAACATATTATTTTTCACTTTTCAAGGCACCAGTACAAGTTGTTGACTACCTTGAGAAACTTAGGAGGGTTTTCTCTTGGGGTGGCTCGGAAGAGTTGGCTAAGATGAATTGGGTCGCTTGGGACAAGACCATTGCTCCTGTCGAATATGGAGGCCTTGGTTTCGGCTCTCTAAAAGACACAAATCTCGCTATGCTCGCCAAGTGGTGGTGGCGATTCAAAACAGAAAAGGAGGGTCTTTGGAGGAGAATGATATGGGCAATTCTTTATAGTTCGAGGTCATGGATGGCTATCCCGGCTAAGGTATCAATTTGTCACACCCCGATATTTCCACATATTACCTGTGTGTCACACCCTGACTTTTGTGGAAGCGTATGCGTGTGACTTAATCGGTTCTAACAGCATTCGATTATAATAAACAACTATATGATCAAAATGATGTTCATCCATTCAAAGGTTTGAAATATTACAACACAGGTCATTTAATTTTCAACCAAAACCCTCAGGTTATGATACAAACAAAAGTGGATGACATCTAAACTTGAAATTTACATCTTGAAAACAACACCAGCGCCCAAGATCTAACTTGTTTCCTGAAATACATGTAAGTTTTGGAAAATCGTCAACATAATGTTGGTGTGAGTTCATGCAGTTTTTGTATAGAGTATTTGTAGCTTGTATGAAAACATGGTATGTAATAAGTATTTCTGTAAATCTAAGGAAATCGAGATCGCTAATGGTTTGCAAGGCCATTAACATGTGTAACGACATAGGAAGCATCCAAACCATAGGCATTTTTAGTTGTCGATTCACGACTAGAGACACAAAAGCACTCCAGGTAGCACGTGGCCCAGAGTGTGGCTGCCTGAAACCCATTAGATCTAACCTTTTGTTCCGCGGTCTAGGTATATTGTTGATTAATGGTGCTTATGACACCCCATTCGTCACATGATCTATAGTATCATTCCTTAGTTTTGTATTCATCATACCGTTCGTAAACATTGTAACATTTGTAACATGTATTTCACCCCCGAAGTTATAAAACTGAATACAGTTAAAAGAAAAGGGGGACATGAACTCACAACTTTGCGTATCCTGCGCCGTAAACTTCACCGGTTGGTTTTGTAGCGTCGTGACCTGTACGTGTTCTATGTATGTTAGTCACTAGACTTGTATCACACAAGTACAAGTCACCATCTTTTGTTTATATATATGTTCTTTGTATGTTCATTCTTTATGAGGTTGTACCCTTGTCTGTCGGGTCTCGCCCGTTTGTCATGCCTTTGCACTTTATGCATTCAATGTATTTTTGTAAATATATATTTTACTTCTCAAATATATATATATTCATTCATGCAGTCCCTTTTCAAGATAATAGATGTTAAAAATAATTTATATTTTTAACTTTTCATGAATGTTACTTATATTATTTTCCAAAAAATAAACATAAGTATTTCGTAAAATAATATTCTCAATATTATTTTTTACAAGTATTCTTAGGAAAATATACTGGCATTTTATGTAAATACTTGTGTATTTTGTATTTTTCACCAAGAATCAATACTTTGATTTTTAGTACTTTCCGGAATTATATTTCTTAAAAACAATATATTTTTAAGACTTGTAAGAAATATATATATTTTGTCATGCTATAAAATATATATAATCTTTCTCGTTATTCACCCGATTTTTGTATACTTGTATACTTACGTATTCTCATGTAGTTGTATGTGTATTTTTGCATTCATACTCCTTGGGGGTATTTAGTGTATTTTCAAGTCCTTAATACACTACTACATATAATACACACAATATACACTTAGCACAAAATTTGGTGATCACTAAATATTCATATTTTCCCCAAAAATATACATTCTTTATATTGATTTTAACTTTAAGAAATCGCCATTTCTTGACTTGTAATTTTACACAAAAATTAGGGAAACCTTGTTAAATATTTTTAGGTGGATTTTTAGGGAATAAGTTTCACCAAAACTTATATTTTTCTAAGTGTCAAAAT
This sequence comes from Helianthus tuberosus, assembly GCA_030545235.1. NCBI lineage: Eukaryota > Viridiplantae > Streptophyta > Magnoliopsida > Asterales > Asteraceae > Helianthus > Helianthus tuberosus. The sequence goes on from CM060400.1 coordinate 44,677,364, forward strand.
TTTATAAAACTTTTGACATAGTTTCCCTTAAAAATGGAGGTTCCCATGTTTTCAAAATATGTGTTTATTTTCTTTTCAACTTCAAAACAATTTTCCAACAATAATCATCAACAACAAACACTAATTCTTCCATACGAAACATCATGGTGAACTTGATTCTTGTTAAAAATGTGTAGTCTTTTAGATCTACACTTAACATGTTATGATCTTTTCAAAAATAAGTGTTCTTGAATATTTTAAACAAACTTATGTGAAACTTTATTTTATTAACCAACTCATCCATGAGTTTAATGGTCTTTAAAGTTTGTAAATCATGTTCTAAAAACACTTTTATGTTTATTAGAAAGATCATTGTTTTTAATCTCATGTTTACCCATGGATCTTTCAAGATCCATGCTTAATATCTTTAGATCTTTCAAAAATAAGCTTTATGTTATATTTTTAAATAAACTTTCCATGAGTTTTAGTTTCAAAAATTAGTTCTACACATACTTTATCACTTCAAAATTACAAGTCTATGCACAAAATTCATATTTCAAGTTCACATTTTGCTTCATGTGTTCACCTTCAAGTTTAACCATGGATCCTTCAAGATCCATGCTTAAACTTGGTAGATCCGAACTTTAACATACTTGTTCTAATCATAAACACAAGATACAACATCAACAACTTCATAACATACACTAAAGTTTCATGTAATCACTTATTTTCTTTATAAATATGTTAGAACTTCTTATTTTTAGCATTAGAAGTTAAGTTGTTTAGATGGTGAATCTTGTACATAACATAAACATGAATTAAATTAGTGATCAATAAGCTTACTACTAGCTCTAATGGCTAGGGAAGTGGCACAAGAATGAAGGTGATGAACAAGGAAGAATATGAGTGGTTAAAAGCTCCACGAAGAGGTCCTTCAAGTTCCTACACTTCAAGCCTTCTTAGATGATCTCCATACACCTTCTAGTGGCCTTGAAATGGTTGTTTGAAACTTGAAAATGGTGAGTGTGAGTGTGTGTATATGAGACGAGAGTTAGAGAGTGGGGGAGGAAGAAGATGAAGTGGTTTGTGAGTGTGATTAGTTTATGCTTTATAAAGATCTTCCATATCTTTTAATGGTATAATTCTTAGAATATTCCTTACACAAAATCTAATATAATCTAATAAAATCAAGTGAAATCAAATAAAATCAAATAAAATCCCCATGTGGGACCTATAGGGCCGGATTTGGTGGAGGGGGGGGGGGGGGGTAAAGGTAAAATTTTGGAAGTTGAAGGTTTAAAGTGCAAATGATAAGGCTTAAGTAAGTTTTAGTGTGTTTAGGTATTTTTATGATTTTTAAGGTGTTCTAGCATCAATACTACTTTAATATCATAAAAACATTACTTCTAGTCAAATTTTGATGTCCCAGTTATTGTCCGGTTGTTCGATTCGTTAGGGTTCGTTAAAGTGCTGAATTGCGCAGTTTTCACTAAGTATGAAGCACTTTTTGTGGCAGTTTTATTTCCCAACACTTTGTTGCTGAATTATGCTAATTTTAGCATTTTAGATAAGTTTCGGGTGCTTTTTAGTGCATAGTTTAGGTTCCGGAAAGTTTATATGTTAACCCTTGTATCCACACTTGGGTTTTAATGTATTTTAGACGTTGGACCTACTCCTAGGCACCAATTCTATTGTCTGATTGTTTTCTGCAAAACTGCTGACATAGTGTGTCTTACCTGTGAGTTTACTAGTCTTTCTGACGCAACGCTAAAGTAATGCATAAAGCAATATTTAAAGTATAAAACGTGCATGAATTCACATGTATAGCATGAAATTAGACAATGTTGACATTTAAGCACATAATTGCAGACATTTATTAATAATTAGACTGTACGGAAATTACCGGTTTTGTGCCAGTTGTCACACGGTGGGCCCGGTGGGGAGTATCGTGACGTAGTTGATATCATCATAGACAATAATCACAGTTCAATACCCAGCGGAAGTCTAAAAGTAATGATATTACAAACCTAATTGAAAGTAATATAAAATATTACACAACGAAATGTAAAAGGATCCACAGGCGGATCAAAACAAAAGAAGTATTGTTCAACAGACTCAAAGTGATAAAAGCTTGCAAGGCTCTTTATATAATCACTCAGGAGATTCCATCCCATTACATCTAGTACCTGCACTTAACCTTTTGAAAATATGTCAGTTTTCACTAGTAAATACAGTTAACTGACCCTTTTTTAAAAGAGTTTATGAAAATTGATTTAAATGCACAAGGCACAAATAAACTTTTATAACTTGGGACAGTTATTTAAAAATAATATTGTATACAGTTTTACATGTTTGTCGTCCATTCAGGACCGGTTAGAAGAGCCAGATTAAGTTAATTGACACGCCACAAGTATACACCCACAAGAGATGTGAGATACCGTTTATACATACGCAACTTTCAGGTGTATGCCTACACCCCGTGCTTAAGCCGTGGCCATTTAATAAATGATCCGAGGATATCCAGGACATGGTCATTAACCCCCCAAAGGCATTGCATCAAACAAGACAGATTAACACGGGTTATGCATCTTTTTAATCACAATCTGATTGTACGATTTCATACCCGACCAAGCGGTATTATTATAATACCGTATCCCAAGCCCGTATAACGGAAAAATAAGTTAAAAGTATTTACCTGAGCAAAATATTCAATTTATCTCAGCCGTATACAATCAGCAAGTACAGATAGCTTTTACTGTCTCCTAATCTGGAACGAAGGTTTTAATAACCTATTAGAATACTAACAACCTTTATTTAAGTCTAAGACTTAGACCGGTTAGTGGGAGAGATATTATACGGTTCTAAACGCTAGATTAAGCGGAGACCGTAATAGAATGTGGTTTAGCCCCGACAAGCTTGGATACTTGTACAATATTGGTAAACTAAACACATTCTAGAATTTTAGGATTTAATGATAAGGTTAAACCCGTTTCGGCTATTTTACGTAAACTAGTTACATAAACCGATCCGAACACATAGGTGCGTAACGGGTAACCAAAGGAATTATATACAGGTCTCAAATGTTATTAGGCTTAAAATATGTTAATACATCAGTAGGATGCTAACATATATGCCCAAAAAGTATTTAAAACCATTTTAAGTCTCGTAAGGGCATTTTGGTCATTTTAGTAATTATAAAAGAGATTTTATAACAAACTGAAGTTCTGGTCTATGGTAATCAATAAAAATATTTATTTTATCTCATTACATCAGTAAGATACTACATATATGTGAGGTTTACCATTTATGGCCAAACTATGCCCTGAAAGGGCATTTTGGTCATTTCACATATGCTTTTAAGGACATTTTTGGAAATCTGAGTTCATAACTTATACCTACTGTAATAATATTAAAATTTGTTTAAAAATTCAGTAGGTAATAAGTCTTAGGTGTTAAATATGGTTTTAAACCATACTATGTACCTAATTAGCGTAAAACTCGCTAATTGACGATAATCAAGGTGTTTATGTAAATCTGAGATTTTGATCAGTTTTAAATGCTCAAAATAATTTATTTAATGTATGAAATCAGTAGGAAAAGGTTTGGCATTCAAATCAGTTATAAATCTCATCTTATGCACAAAAAGGGTATTATCGTCATTTACCGAATTACACAAGAACTCTATGATTTAATCAGATTATAATCTGACCAAAAATCTTAAAAATCCTTAAAAAAATAATATCTTAACAGTAGGTAATGAGTTTTGGTTCAAAATCCAAGTTTAAACATGTATTATGCAAGATATCGCAATTTAATTAACAAAAAGTTTCTAATTACGATATCGAGCATAACTCCTATTTGAGACCAAGAACTGATGTCAAATTTTCGGGACAAGTTAATATATCAGTAGCAAAGGTTTTTGTCCTCTCACATTTCTAAGAATCTCGATTATATATCAAAAGGACTATTTCGGCATTTATAAGCATAATAACAAACAAGAGCATATAATTCAAACCACTAAGGACCAAGCAATATAACTTCAGAGGGTTATACTACTATATAATATGGTCCTAATGGAAGATGAAAACATAGGAGAATCAAGCTTAAATGGGTCAGAACTGAAAGTCAAAGCAAAAGTCAAGCTTTTGCGACTTTCAATTATAAACTGACCTTCAACTGATAATTGTCGGGTTAGACATGTTTAAACATGTCTTAATACTAATTACCAAGTTATTTGAATGATAAAATGTGCCTTATATCCTCTGCTTTGCTAATTATAATTGTTATTTAAAATTCTGGAAAGTTTGACTTTTCATCATAATAATTTGACCCGACAATTAACTAGGTAAACGAACTAATCAGGAGGTGCCCTTTTAAGGGTTAATCACATACCTTAATATGGTTCCATAACCACTTTCGTTTCGGTCAGTGGCTGGACCATTTATGATTAAACCGATAGTCAAAGTTAAATTACGATATGTTTGACTTTTCAGTTTTAAAGCTAATAAAAATGGACTAAGCAGGGATTAAACTCTTACATAAGGTCCTTGCTATCTTTTCTACACTTCTAAGTCTTCTCTTAATGCTTGCTAGCTCCAGAAATTTCCAGAACATAAGTTTGAAGAGTTGAGAGTGAAATGAGTGAAATGAGCACTTGAATTGTTAAACATGGAGGCCTATTTATACTTGAAGAGCATACTCTAGGATCATCCCAGGTGTTAGGGAATGAAATCAGGTCTCTACAGGTGTCTTGGTGGTTTTTAAAAACCATGAACAAGTCCATTGATTCGAAGTTTTTGTTTGGAGCACAAGTAATGAAGAGACCTGCATCTGCCCATCATATTCTTTCCAGATCAGGCCGTCACGTCTGTAGTATCGTTTTCAGACCCGAACGAGTCGATCAGAAGAGGTTTTCACCAATACAAGTGGCGGAAACACAAGTATCAGTGTTATTTCAGCTAGAATGCACGAGAAATCCCTTTAAACTGTCCGTATATTGATTTTAGATCGTATACAAGTCTGTGGACACTTCGGTAACACTTCGTTACACTGAACGGAACTGTTACAAATGAAATCAAGACACAAGTATATATAGGGTTCTGATTTCTCTTGAACAGGCTTCAAGCGAAATCAGGTTTTAAGCGATAACACATCAAGCGGAATAAGATATGTGATTTCACTTGAAACTGCCATTCACCCTATTTTTGACATTTTCCTCGTAAAACGTGCCCTGATCTAACATTCTACGTACAAGACTCGATACAAGACGAAGTCGACAGACGGATGCACCAACAGACTCCCCCTTGGATGTTCACGAAGTCTTTGGTGTCGAGTCTTCGGTTGTCAAACCTTCAGTCTTTATCAGTTTGCTCACTCTCTTCAAAATTCTCCATAGTAAGCATCCTCAATCAATCTCTCTCTTTCTCGTAATCTTCAGAATCTGAATCTGTCTCTTCAATCTTCAGACTCCCTCTTGATGTCATCAGACTCCCCCTTTCGCTAAGCTGGGATCGCAGTCTGGAATTCATTTTTCACAAGTTTTTAGATCATAACCTGGCACTCATCTAACTCAGATATCGGAACCTAGCTAACCTGCACAAATCTCTACCTAAAAATAAGTTTCACAACTTTAAAATTTTGCAAATTTAGAGATCACTTGCACGTACCATTCAAAAATGAGTTAATTTTTAATAATCACTTAAAAACACAACTTCTTCATACATTCTTTCCCAAACCTGTTCATCAAGTTTAGCACTAGGAATTTTGAAAATCAGCTCTCCAACATCAGTTATCGAAAATCTTTTTGAAATTTTCAAAAAATTGTGCTAAAACACACTAAACTCTTTTTGGATTTTTGAATGTAATGAAATGCAGTAAAGAAATATTTACAGACACTATTTTTGTGAGCTTGTGTAAGAGGATCATATCAGTTTTTGAGACAAATCACCAACACCGTTAAGCTTTAAACATTTTCAGTTCTAAACGATTCACATAGATTGACAATATTGTTGTCCACTTAAACTCGATCTAAAAACTTTCGAAATGCTTACCGATACGTTAATGTATATTAGTATTGCACAAAGTTCTTATGGACCCCACGATCTCAGCATATCCCCTCATAATGCAATACACTGACTCAAGTAATGCCTTTAAACTTTTATCAACTGTGATTTGTGCGAAAACAAAGCAGAATGTTTAAACATTAACAATCAGGTCGATACTTCCGTATACGCAGAGAAAGTCCAATGTTTAAACAAAATAAGAAAATAAAAATAAGTTGAAGTTGTTTAGGCTTTAACCACCAGGTCGATACTTCTGTATAAGCAGAGGAGGTCCAAAGCTTAAACGAAACACCAAAGAAAATAAAGCAGAACGTTTAGGCAATAACATCCAGGTCGATACTCACAGATACGTAGAGGATGTCCAATGCTTAAACAAAATAAAGAAATAAAACAAGTTTAAATCTTTGCAAAATAAAATGCACAATCACAGCGACTTTTCAGCAAAGTTGTGAAAGTTCACAAACTTAACCAGTTTTATGTCTTTCGACAATCAGCGATTACTGAGTAGGCACACAATCAAGAAGGACAAAACTAAGTACTATGCTTTCAACCATGTTTCCCACTAGAACTAGGCTTTTTCATTTAAGTTTGTATCGTTATCGCAAATCTACTAGTCTAGCTGAGCCTACCGTCACATCTTTAGTGAGACCGTTTATCACATTTTGACTTTACATTTCTTTAGCATGCTGTGATAGTCCACTGATGTACTATCATTTCCTCTTTTATACAACAAAACTGATTTTTGATTTTATCATGTTTTTGGCTTTTTCAAATTTTCAAATGTTTTTGAATTTTCTGAAAACATAACTCCCCCTAAAATGCAAACACATTTAATGGAAATTTGAAAACAAACTGTACAAACAATTTGACAACTGATATCGAAATGCTTCAATTCGCCATCCACTTGGCTTAAACAATCAGAACTCCCCTTTACAACAAACTATTTTCCCATTATGATTTCAAAACACTTATGTTTGTTTTAATTAAATGGTTTTTCCGAAAAATTAGTTTTGTTGATTGATTTTACCATTTGTAGGTTAGGGGTAATATCATCACATTGTTTCCTTTAATATCACATGTAAGAATGGTCCAATCAAGTTCAACCTAATGACCTTGATTTTACCACATGTATCACAAATTCTTTTTCAACCACATGGCTTACCAACCAATACCACATGTAAGTTGAATTCTCAAGATACCGATTCCTACTCCTCACTTACCAACCTGGGAGTTCCGGCAAGTCATACTAGTGATCAAATTTCAATTTTTCATAACAATATAAGAATGATGCCGATTCCTGCTCTGCGATTACCAACTTAGAAGCTCCGGCAAGTCAGATTTTTTATTCTTTGAAAAATATTGACACCCAGGCCTGACCATCCTTGGGTGTAACCTTCTCAACTTCTTCAGGGGTTTGAATACTTCTTTTTGTTTCATAAAATTCTTTCACCCCTTTTGCCTTCCCATCGACCATCTTACCAGAAATCTTTTTAACATTCCCATCAAACACTTTCTCAACATCAAATTCTTTCTTTTCAGAATAGAATTGATTTGAGATCTCGATTTTTCCAACTTTCTTCTTAAAATTTTCAGCCCGCAGTGGTGGAAAGTTTGCATCATCCACAGTCGGTACTGATTTTTCAATCCTTTTCATAACAACTTTTGGTTCCTCTGATTTTATGGAATCAGATTCATCACCAGTACTATTTCCCGAATTCTTAACAACCCATTTTTGGTTATTAAGTTTTTCTTTTCTTTTGAAAACACTTTTCGAACATTCACCAATCTCATAAATTGAATTCTCAAAAACTTTGAATCTGTTTGTTGGTGGTTCGGTTTTCTCAACAAGTTTTTCTTTTAGTTTACCAGAGACTTCCTGTTTTGTTTGCATTGCCTTTGGACAATTCCTGGCAATGTGACCAACCGTTTTACATTGAAAACAGGTTCTAGACTCTATCTTTTTCTGAGTCAAGCTTTTCTTCAATTCATCTTGCTTCTTTGCAAGGAATTCTTTGTTCGTCTGTTTTTTGAATGCTTTCTCCTTCTCTTCTTCAGTCGTCTTCCCTGAAACAAAAACAGTTTTTGGTTTATAAATTTTGTCATTTTTATAATTTTTCGGTGCAATAAAACCTAATCCTTTCTTTTTGAAATTACCGTTATGGTTTAGTTTCTTTTGAAAATCTGAACCAGAATTGTAACCCTTTTTCTTGTTTAAACGTTGTTGCACTCTTGAGGTGTAAGGACTTGGTTTTTCAGAAAGATTTACATCTTTTATTTCAGAAATTTTAATTTCTGTTAGTTTGAAAACCTTTTTAATCATTTCTGGTTTAACACCTCTTATTGGAAAAACCTCATCAGAATATAATTTGTCAGAATCTTTCAAAGTATATGCTACTTTGATCGGTTCGTCATCCAAATTAGATTTTGATAACAAGAACTCTTTATTATACACCCGTTTTCCCTATTTGTCTTTTTGACTTGACGTGTCGGACTTTGACTTTGACTTTGATTTTGACTCCGACATTGACTCCTCTGTTTCATCCTTATCCAACACCTGATCGACCATTTTCTTTATTAACTCGGACTCATGATCAGTGTCAGACGACGTGAATGTGACATCTATACTTTCTGGCAAGTTATCTGATCACTCAGACAACCACTGTAAATTTGTTGCCTTTTCGACTCTTTCAGAATTTGGATTTCGAGGAGAATATCCATTTTCGACCGGGGGTGGACATTTGTTATAGACAACACTTGGTTTCTTACCAGAAATCTTCACTTCATCATCTTTTTTTGTTTCGGACTTCTTTTCTTTCGAAGTCTTTTCTTCTTCAAACGTCTTCATTCCTTCCACAATGGGGTAAATCCTGTCAACAATAAAAGTAGAACATGAGTAACTTTTCAACAATTCATTTACTCTATTTGTTTCAATTTTCTGAGTTTCCAATTTCTTCTCAAGTTCAGCACATTTTTCTGTGTAATAAATGACATTGTTAAGCTGCCTCATGTATGCCCCTTTGAGTGTATTCATTGCTACAACCTGTTCACTGTTTGACTCACGGTACTTATTCATCTCTCTGTTCAAAACATCGTAGGATTCTTTCAGCCTTTTGATGTTGTGTAGCAGTTCATTATTTTGATTTATCAGAGATTCACAATTCATACACTTCTCTAGAACTTTGACTGCATCAGCATCTGTTTTGATTTCAAATTCTGGAACTTCTTTGACTACTCTTACTTGAACTTCTTCAGCTCTTTTCTTTTTCTCTGCTTCAGCTTGTCTCTTTTCTTCTTCTTCTTCTTCTTCTGCATATCTTTTCCATTTCTCTTCTTCAGCTTCCTTAATTTTTCTATATTTTCTACCCAATATTCATCGGTATAATCATTAATCACATGAGCAACAAAACCTTTAGCTAAGAATTCTTTGTCTGGGCAATAATCATCCCAACTGAAACCTTCTGCCAATTTTTCATCTTCTTGATCTACCAAACATGCCTTACTATCTTTTGGAATGTATTTATCCTAACTAAATCCTTTTCCATTATCTTGATTACCAAGACATGCTCTCTGTGAATCTTCAATTTCTTTTCTTCCATGAGCTGTTTGTGGCTGTTTTTGTTGATGTGGCTGTTGAGCAACTTGATGATATATCGCTTTTCGATAGTATTCATTGTTTCCAAAGGGATTTTGAGCTCCACTAGCTTCACGATTGGTGCACTCCCTCTTGAAATGCCCTTTTCCCCTGCAACGAAAACAAGTAACTTTAGACTTATCAAATCCTAAAGTTGAAACATTTGCATCGCGAAAATCATCTCTGCCTGTAATTTGTTTAAACTTTTCAGCTCGTCTCAACACGCTAGCCATACACCATTTTATATCCATCAATTCCATCTCCTCAGCATCAATTTGATCGTAATCCTCTTTCGTTAGCATTGGATTTCCGATCCTCCCTGCAACTAAACCTCCATAGGATTCAAGCACAGTTCCTCGGTATAATTCTGATCATTTTCAAGGTTCAAAGAAATGTTACATTGAAGAACTTTGCCACTTTTTGTTGTAGAAAAATGTAGATCAAATGTTGGAAATGAAGTGAATCCAGTTTTGCTGCTTGATCCCTGAGATGAACTTTCTGAAGAACTTTTTACATTGTAAGCAGTTTCAACTTTTGGAGAAACATTTATCTTTTCACTAACACCATCTTTGAAGTACAATCCAATGTCTTGTTCTCCGTCATAATTCTTCATTCTAGCGATTTTTCTCTGCTCCATCTCTTGAGCTTCAAGATGTTTGATGAACCCACCCAGTGTTAACTTGCTATATTCCTTTCTATTATTTCTCAACATCATCAGAAATGTTCCCCAAACATCATGTGGCAACGTATCAGCCAGCTTCTCAATCAACTCATCTTTATGTTTATTGATGCCCAATCTTGTCATGTTTTTCACCAAGTTACAATATCTTTCAATAATCTGCTTGGTGTTTTCCGTTCTCAAACCATGGAATAGATCAAATTCTTTCTTCATAAGTGACATCTTGTTCCTGAGCATATCTTCACTACCAAGGGACTTTGCTTCTATTTCTTTCCAAATCGAATATGCACTTCCATTGTGTTGAAGTAAGATCAAGATATCTTCTTTAATCGCTTGTTGTAACAAACTAATCATCAATTTCTCATCTTTGTATTTCTTTTTCTCCACATCACTTAATTCTCTAATTGGTATTTTTACCTGATTGTTCCCGACTGGTCTAATATATTGAACCTCTGTATGTACCCATGCATCTAGGTGATAAGCTTCCACCCAGTTACCAAAACATTCAGACCATCCACTAAAATCATCAATATCCATAAGTTTCGGTGGTTTTTGCATAGTTCCCGTTTCATTTTCAAGCATTGTATTTTGAGCTAGATTCATCGGACTAGCAAACGCATTATAAAACTCGTTCTCCATGTTTCGTTTTTCAAAAGATTCACAATCTGCCAATTTCAAGCGGAATACTCTTTCAAGCGGAATATCAACTCAAGCGAAATAATGGCCTTGAAGCGGAATAGGTGATTCAAGCGGAATCACTCGAGCGAAATAACATAATTGAAGAGAAATAGCACGTTTCAAGCGAAATTAGCAGAACTTTCAAGCGGAATCAGATACAAAGTGTAGTATCAAGCGAAATCAACCAGACAGTTCAAGCGAAATAAATATGATGTCAGTAATATGATTTGATTTTGGTCCAATTGATCAAGTTTTAAGCCGATTTAAGATCTGAAACTTTCAAGGGTTTATTAAAACATCATTACGCACACATTGTGTGAAGATTAGCCAATTTTATCCGTGAAAACCTGTTTAATTATGAAAAGAAGGTGTAGAAAACAGATTTTGCAGCTGAAATGGTTAGAACTCTTCCTCCTGAGCTCTGATACCACTTGTAGGATCGTTTTCAGACCCGAACGAGTCGATCAGAAGAGTTTTTCACCAATACAAGTGGCGGAAACACAAGTATCAGTGTTATTTCAGCTAGAATGCATGAGAAATCACTTTAAACTGTCCGTATATTGATTTTAGATCGTATACAAGTCTGTGGACACTTCGGCAGCACTTCGTTACACTGACCGGAACTGTTACAAATGAAATCAAGACACAAGTATATATAGGGTTCTGATTTCGCTTGAACAGGCTTCAAGCGAAATCAGGTTTCAAGCGATAACACTTCAAGCGGAATAAGATATGTGATTTCGCTTGAAGTGAATATGATCATTTCAAGCGGAATCACCTATGTTATTTCACTTGAAACTGCCATTCACCCTATTTTTGACATTTTCCTCGTAAAACGTGCCCTGATCTAACATTCTACGTACAAGACTCGATTCAAGACGAAGTCGACAGACGGATGCACCAACATCATCGCGCGACGGCAGAGGGTATTGGTGGTGGCGTGACACCACCATAAGGGTAACTTGATCAGCAAGTTTCAAAGTTGGCATTTTCACCCCCTAAACCTTTTGAAACGCAATATCTTTCATTTTAAGCTCATTTAACTTTCATTTTTATGATCTAAGAGATATAACCAAACACCGTTAGGTCCGGTTTCATTAAATGGTTTCCGAAAACATAAGTTTTGCCTCATTGACGCTTTAAACCCTAATTCTTGGGAATTTGCGTAAACAACGCATAACAATCTCGAAACCTCGTGAAATTTATATCACTTATTCTTGAGAGTATATTTGAATATTTCGAAGCCTCAAGTTTGTTAAAAGGTCACTCAGAGGCAAGAATTAACATGTTGACACGTTTAACCCCTGTAGTTTATAATCTTACGATTATTTTCATGAACGGCTTCTTATATCAAATTTATTACTCGTTTAAGAATATATTCTTCACGTATGGTCAATCAGAGGCACAATTTTGGCATGTTGACATTTTAGTCCCTTCGCATACATATTTTCACCGTTTGTCAACTTTAGTCCTTCAAACTCATTCTTTCACATGTTTAGAGTTTAGGACACGTGTCTATACATAATTGGACACGTTTTTACGTGGTGTTACATCCTCACCCCCCTTAAAAGACTTCTCGACCCCGAGATTTACTGGAATAGGTGAGGGTACTTCTGTCGCATAGTGGACTCAACTTCCCACGTATATTCAGGGCCTCTACGGGCATCCCATTTAACCTTTACTATAGGCACATGCTTCCTTCGGAGCTTTTTAACCTGACGATCCTCGATCGATATAGGTTTTTCAACAAACCTCACGCTTTCATCAATCTGTACGTCTTTTTGAGATATAGCTAATGATTCATCAACTAGACATTTCTTTAGATTACAGATGTGGAACACATTGTGAATTCCACTCAATTCTTCAGGCAGGTTTAGCCTGTAAGCTTCACTGCCGACACATTCAATAATCTCGAATGGTCCGATATACCTAGGGCTTAACTTACCCTTCTTACCAAAACGCAATACACCTTTCCAAGGTGATACTTTTAGTAAAACTTTATCACCAACCTCAAACTTGAGAGGTTTTCGCCTTTTATCAGCATAACTTTTCTGCCTGTCCCTGGCAGCTTTCAGGCGATCACAAATCTGGACAATCTCGTCCGTCGTTTCAAGGACTATATTAGGTCCTGATAACTGAGTCTCTCCTACTTCCGCCAACAAACATGCGTTCTACATTTCCTTCCATACAATGCCTCAAAAGGCGCAACCTGAATGCTAGTATGGTAACTATTATTATAGGAGAACTCGATCAAAGGTAGGTGGTCATCCCAACTGCCTCCCAAATCAATAACACATGCTCGAAGCATGCCTTCCAAAGTTTGAATTGTACGCTCACTCTGTCCATCTGTCTGAGGATGGTAAGCAGTACTAAAATTCAAACGAGTGCCCAAAGATTGTTGAAAACTTTTCCAAAAGTGAGAGGTGTATCTAGTATCTCTATCAGATATAATTGATACAGGCACTCCATGGAGAGATATAATCTAATGCACATATAATTGAGCTAACTTGTCGGAGCTATGAGTCTCCTTGATGGGTAAGAAATGTGCTGACTTAGTCAGTCTATCAACTATGACCCATATAGTATCATTTCCATGCCTTGTTTTAGGTAACTTGGTTGTAAAATCCATGGTTACCATCTCCCACTTCCATGTGGGAAGTTCGGGCTGTTGTAGCAAACCTGATGGCTTTTGATGTTCAGCTTTAATCTGAGCACAAGTCAGGCACTTAGCTACATGTGTGGCAATAGATTTCTTCAAACCTATCCACCAATAATTAGCCTTCAAATCCTGGTATATCTTATCACTGCCAGGATGAACAGAATACTTGGAGCTATGGGCTTCTTGAAGAATTACATCCCTTAGTCCTCCATAAATTGGAACCCATATTCGTCCATTCAATCTTAGGATCCCATCCTTGCCATATGACAATTGTTCAACAGTGACGCTTAATTTTTCATTTGGATAATTAGCATCTAAAATAGCCTCTTTCTGAGCAGCTAATAATCTTTCATTCAGGCTATTCTTTAGTTCAATGCTCTTGGCATTGATTCTGATAGGTTTAACTCTTTCGTTTCGGCTTAGAGCATCGGCGACCACGTTCGCTTTACCTGGGTGGTAGCGAATTTCGCAATCATAATCATTTAGAGTTTCCATCCAGCGGCGCTGTCTCATATTGAGATCCTTCTGATTGAACAAAGTGTTGGAGACTTTTGTGATCTGAATAGATCACACATTTAGTTCCATACAGATAATGTCTCCATAACTTAAGTGCGAATACAACAGCACCCAACTCCAAATCATGGGTGGTGTAATTCTTTTCATGCACTTTTAGTTGTCGTGATGCATAGGCAATCACCTTGCCTCTTTGCATAAGTACACATCCCATGCCAGTGTGTGATGCATCACAATATACGACAAACTCTTCTACTACTTTGGATAAAGATAATACCGGAGCCTTGCTCAACTTTTGCTTAAGAATCTCAAAGGATTCTTGCTGCTTAGGACCCCAATCAAACTTTATATTCTTGCGAGTCAATGAAGTTAGGGGTGCCGCAATCCTTGAAAAGTTTTCAATAAAACGCCAATAATATCCGGCCAGACCCAAGAAGCTGCGAATCTCTGTGGGCGTCTTTGGTTCTTGCCAATTCATGATGGCTTCAATCTTAGCGGGATCCACCTGGATACCACACTCACTAACCACATGTCCAAGAAATTGGACTTCATGAAGCCAAAACTGGCATTTTGAAAACTTGGCATAAAGCTTCTCTCGCTGAAGAAGTTTAAGAATACATCGAAGATGTTTTTCATGATCAGTCAGATTCTTAGAATATATGAGTATGTCATCAATAAAAACAATGACAAACTTGTCCAAATAAGGCTTGGAAACGCGATTCATGAGGTCCATGAACGTTGCAGGTGCATAAGTGAGCCCGAAAGGCATCACTAAGAACTCGTAGTGTCCATGACGAGTTCTGAATGCAGTCTTATGCACATCTTCATCTCTGACCTTCAGCTGATGGTAACCTGACCTTAAATCAATCTTGGAGAAATAACTTGCCCGTTGCAGTTGATCAAACAGATCATCGATCCTGGGCAATGGATATCTGTTCTTGATTGTAACCTTATTCAGCTCGCGATAATCAATGCATAAACGCATTGATCCATCCTTTTTCTTTACAAACAGAATAGGCGCTCCCCAAGGAGATGAACTAGGTCGAATAAAACCTTTGGCCAACAAGTCATCTAATTGAGTTCTTAACTCCATCATCTCAATCGGTGCCAACCGGTAAGGTGCTCTAGCAACTAGTGCTGCACCAGGAATGATATCAATTCTAAACTCCACTTGCCTATTTGGGGGTAAACCAGGTAGTTCTTCAGGGAATACATCTGGATATTCAGAAATAACAGGGATATCTCCGATCTTGGGCTTTGGTTCATCTATAGTCACCTGTGGCATGTAAATGACACAACCCTTCCTCAGACACTTCGATGCCTTAAGCATAGACACTTGCTTAGGCAATCCATACTGAGTATCTCCTTGTATTGTAAGTGGTTCACCATAGGGAGTTTTAATAACCACTTGCTTCTTATCACAAACGATCTGAGCATGGTTAGAAGATAACCAATCCATGCCTAGCACTATGTCGAATCCCGCTAGTTTCAAAGGAAGCAAGGATAACGGAAAAGAGTGGTTCCTAATGGATATAAAACATTTTCTAACACAATTGAAGCAGTTTCTACGATACCATCGGCCAATTCTACTTCATATTTTATGCTTAGGGTTCTAAAAGGCAGATTTAGTAACTTACAAAATTTATTGTCTACAAACGACTTATCTGCACCCGAATCAAACAATACCCTTGCATAAACATCATTGATAAGAAAGGTACCTGTTATCACATTGTCGTTCTGAACTACTTCTTGAGCATTCATTTGAAAGACCCTAGCATTGGTCTTCTTAACCTCTTCAGGTTTCTTTGCAAACTTAGGGCAATTAGTCTTAATGTGCCCCTTCTTGTTGCAACCGTAACAGGTTGCGTCCTTCATTTTATTGCAATCCAATGTCTTATGTCCCTTGGACTTGCAAATCCCACACACAATAGGCTTTGACTGTGACTGCGATCTTGACTCGAGTCTACATTTCCCGAAATGATGTTTTTGGCAGGTCTTGCACTTGGGTTTCTCACCCGACTGCTGATTATCCTTTTTAAACCCGGGACTCTTCTTATGATCTGAGTTCCCTTTATGTTTCTTATCAGAATGGCGTGAGTTTTCATCCTCACGTTTCCTTTTCCCCTCTTCATAATTCTTGAGCGATTTCTGCCTAACCACATCAAGAGTAAGAGATAAGGACAGATCAGTCACTGACCTAAAGGTAGTAGGTCTTGATGCTTTCACACTTGCTTTGATTTCTGGGGCTAGACCCCCAATGAAATGAGCTATGCGTTTTAGTTCCGGTGTAACCAAGTATGGAACCAATCGAGACATGGTATTGAAACTAGTAAGGTATGCTTGACAGTCTAAATTCTTCATGACCAAGGTCAAGAAGTCAGTCTCAATCTTCTCAACTTCATGTTGAGGACATAAATTCTCTTTAATCAACGCAACAAGCTGATCCCAAGACAGATTATACAACGGAACCTTCCCAGTAGCTTGGATTAGGGACCTCCACCAAGCTAGAGCTTCACCTTTGAATGATTGTGACACAAACTTTACAATATCCTTATCAGTGCAACCACTGATATCAACCATGGTATCCATCTCGTCTAGCCACGTCATGCAATCATTGGCTCCTTTTTCCCTAGTGAAATCCCTGGGCTTGCAGGAGACAAAATACTTATATGAACAGGTCTTTGTACGTGGCTCTTGATCGAATACAATCTTCTTATACGGGACACTATGCTGATTTGATGAGTGTTGGGCATCATCCTTCTTTGACTCATGAGTTTTAGAAGGTGGCTTACTGTGAGCCACAGAGTGAGTCTTAGGGTGTGATTTGGAGTGAGGTACAGATGGAGTCTTGCTATGAGTGCCACTTTGTTCTTTAAACTGCCTGTCCATGGCTTTAGTAACAGCATTGTCAATCAATGCTTGAAGCTCCGCACCAGTCACATTGATTCTGGTGGTATCACGATTTTCTAGAGGGTGACTGTTAACTTCTTCTGATTCTACCATGTAGCTTGATTGCTACATAAAGATGATGACAATGATTTATTCAGAAGATTACGATGAAATAGTCATCTTGATGACTTATTAACCATGGTATCAATAACCATATCGGTTAATTTGTTAGGCATAATTTATCTAGGATTTTCATTATAGTTTATCCTATTTTATAAATCATTAAAATATCAAAGTGGCACAAAAGGCCTGATCACAAGGACAGTGATAAATTATAAGCCATGATCTTATAGGATCAAGGAATTAAGGCTTGAACATAGTCCATCACCTTTTCTCGACAGGGAGTCATAGACTACAACTGTCTTTTGTCTCAATGGACAATAAATACGGCTCGTAGGCACTTCATCACTAATGGATGTTTTATATATGATCATCTTAATCGATGATTTGAACCCATGAATTCTAGATCATTAGGCTTGGAAGAATCCAATATAAGGATGACTTGTGTGATTTTATCGAATCACATTTGCCAGGAGTGCTAACATGTTTTCAGGTGTTAACAAGGAATTGAATCTTTTAAATAGGTTTTACCATCTTGGCCATGTCTGAAATGACTTATAGGCTAGGTTATACCTTTAAGATTCTTTTTAATATTCAACGGCAGAACAATCATAAATTGAGATGTTTTAGGACATATTATATATGTATATGCTTAGTGCCAAATAAAATTTCAAAAAGGAAACTTCTCATAAAAGTCTTAAAAATTACAACAATGCCCTAAACGGGTCTTTAAAGAAATAACATTGTCCACGCAGGGACTAAAAGATGCATATGTCCTTATAAGGACTACTAGAGAAAAGAAATACAACAAAGGAGTTTCTTCTTCATTTTATTCTTGAAAGTCTCCCCCTTGGTTCATTGAAGGTTTTAGCGGGTAGTCAAAATCTTCCACACTACGGTTAACAAATAATATGGATCACGGATAGGGTCAGAATAGGTGTAATCCAAGTTAAGGATTTCAAGACTTGGAGGTAAAAATATGGTTCATTTGGGTCCATTGGTATCATCTTTAGAGTGGGAGCCTCAGGGACTGCTGGTATGGGCTCCTCTGATATTGACTTTTCAATTGAAGTTTCAAAAGTCTCAGGTAAAGAATCTAGAACATGATTAATGGTTTCAACGGGTTTGATTTTAGGAATGGGTCCAAAAAGATCCTTCCTCCAAACTGGTCGTACGCTTATTCGAGCAGTGTTACGAAGATTACCATTTTTAAACTTCGGGTTTGGAGAACTTCCACCAATGGCAGCTTTACTCGGTGACAAGTTCCCGAAATGTACAAATATCGAAGACAATGTATACTTATTAATGATGAGATTATTCCTAATTCAAGTCTAGACTCGGAAGTCGAGAAATGTGCAACTGTGTCATTGAGATTAAACATAAAAGGCTAGTGTTTAATTCACTCAATGTTTGCTCTAATACCAACCTGTCACACCCTGATATTTCCACGTATTACCGGTGGGGAGTATCGTGACGTAGTTGATATCATCATAGACAATAATCACATTTCAATACACAGCGTAAGTCTAAAAGTAATAATATTACAAACCGAATTGAAAGTAATATAAAATATTACACAACGGAATGTAAAAGGATCCACAGGCGGATCAAAACAAAAGAAGTATTGTTCAACAGACTCAAAGTGATAAAAGCTTGCAAGGCTCTTTATATAATCACTCAGGAGATTCCAGCCCATTACGTCTAGTACCTACACTTAACCTTTTGAAAATACGTCAGTTTACACTGTTAAATACAATTAACTGACCCTTTTTGAAAAGAGTTTATGAAAATTGATTTAAATGCACAAGGCACAAATAAACTTTTATAACTTGGGACAATTATTTAAAAATAATCTTGTATACAGTTTTACATGTTTGTCGTCCATTCAGGACCGGTTAGAAGAGCCGAATTAAGTTAATTGACACGCCACAAGTATACACCCAAAAGAGATGTGAGATACCGTTTATACATACGCAACTGTCAGGTGTATGCCTACACCCCGTGCTTAAGCCGTGGCCATTTAATAAATGAGCCGAGGATATCCAGGACATGGTCATTAACCCCCCAAAAGCATTGCATCAAACAAGACAGATTAAAAAGGGTTATGCATCTTTTTAATCACAATCCGATTGTACGATTTCATACCCGACCAAGCGGTATTATTATAATACCATATCCCAAGCTCGTATAACGGAAAAATAAGTTAAAAGTATTTACCTGAGCAAAATATTCAATTTATCTCAGCCGTAGACAATCAGCAAGTACAGATAGCTTTTACTGTCTCCTAATCTGGAATGAAGGTTTTAATAACCTATTAGAATACTAACGGCCTTTATTTAAGTCTAAGACTTAGACCGGTTAGTGGGAGAGATACTATACGGTTCTAAACTCTAGATTAAGCGGAGACCGGAATAGAATGTGGTTTAGCCCTGACAAGCTTGGATACTTGTATAATATGGGTAAACTAAACACATTCTGGAATTTGAGGATTTAATGATAAGGTTAAACCCGTTTCGGCTATTTTACGTAAACTAGTTACATAAACCGATCTGAACACATAGATGCGTAACGGGTAACCAAATGAATTATATACAGGTCTCAAATGTTATTATGCTTAAAATATGTTAATACATCAGTAGAATGCTAACATATATGCCCAAAAAGTATTTAAAACCATTTTAAGTCCCGTAAGGGCATTTTGGTCATTTTAGTAATTATAAAAGAGATTTTATAACAAACTAAAGTTCTTGTCTTTGGTAATCATTAAAAATATTTATTTTATCTCATTACATCAGTAAGATACTACATATATGTGAGGTTTACCATTTATGGCCAAACTATGCCCCGAAAGGGCATTTTGGTCATTTCACATATGCTTTTAAGGAAATTTTGGGAAATCTGAGTTCATAACTTATACCTACTGTAATAATATTAAAATTTGTTTAAAAATTAAGTAGGTAACAAGTCTTAGGTGTTAAATATGCTTTTAAACCATACTATGCACCTAATTAGCGTAAAACTCGCTAATTGATGATAATCAAGGTGTTTATGTAAATCTGAGATTTTGATCAGTTTTAAATGCTCAAAATAATTTATTTAATGTATGAAATCAGTAGAAAAAGGTTTGGCATTCAAATAAGTTATAAATCTCATCTTATGCACAAAAAGGGTATTATCGTCATTTACAGAATTACACAAGAACTCTATGATTTAATTAGATTATAATCTGACCAAAAATCTTAAAAATCCTTAAGAATAATATCTTAACAGTAGGTAATGATTTTTGGTTCAAAATCCAAATTTAAACATGTATTATGCAAGATATCGCAATTTAATTAACATAAAGTTTCTAATTACGATATCGAGCATACCTCCTATTTGAGACCAAGAACTGAGGTCAAATTTTTGGCACAAGTTTATATATCAGTAGCAAAGGTTTTTGTCCTCCCACATTTCTAAGAATCTCGATTATATATCAAAAGGGCAATTTCGGCATTTATAAGCATAATAACAAACAAGAGCATATAATTCAAACCACTAAGGACCAGTAAATATAACTTTTGAGGGTTATACTTCTATATAATATGGTCCTAATGGATGCTTAAAACATATGAGAATTAAGCTTAAACGGGTCAGAACTGAAAGTCAAAGCAAAAGTCAAGCTTTTGCGACTTTTGATTATAAACTGACCTTCAACTAATAATTGTCGGGTTAGACATGTTTAAACATGTCTTAATACTAATTACCAAGTTATTTGAATGATAAAATGTGACTTATATCCTCTGCTTTGCTAATTATAATTGTTATTTAAAATTATGGAAAGTTTGACTTTTCATCATAATAGTTTGACCCGACAATTAACTAGGTAAACGAACTAATCAGGAGGTGCCCTTTTAAGGGTTAATCACCTACCTTAATATGGTTCCATAACCACTTTCATTTCGGTCAGTGGCTGGACCATTTATAATTAAACCGATAGTCAAAGCTAAATTACGATGTGTTTGACTTTTCGGTTTTAAAGCTAATAAAAATGGACTAAGCAGGGATTAAACTATTACATAAGGTCCTTGCTATCTTTTCTACACTTCTAAGTCTTCTCCTAATGCTTACTAGTTCCAGAAATGTCCAGAACACAAGTTTGAAGAGTTGAGAGTGAAATGAGTGAAATGAGCACTTGAATTGTTAAACATAGAGGCCTATTTATACTTGAAGAGCATACTCTAGGATCATCCCAGGTGTTAGGGAATGAAATCAGGTCTCTACAGGTGTCTTGGTGGTTTTTAAAAACCATGAACAAGTCCATTGATTCAAAGTTTTTGTTTGGAGCACAAGTAATGAAGAGACCTTCATCTGTCCATCACATTCTGTCCAGATCAGGCCATCGCGTCGCGCGACGGCAGAGGGTATTGGTGGTGGCGTGACGCCACCATCAGGGTAACCTGATAAGCAAGTTTCAAAGTTGGTATTTTCACCCCCTGGACCTTTTGAAACGCAATATCTTTCATTTTAAGCTCATTTAACCCATTTAACATTCATTTTTATGATCCAAGAGATATAACCAAACACCGTTAGGTCCGGTTTCGTTAAATGGTTTCCAAAAACATAAGTTTTGCCTCATTGACGCTTTAAACCCTAATTCTTGGGAATTTGCGTAAACAACGCATAACGATCTCGAAACCTCGTGAAATTTATATCACTTATTCTTGAGAGTATATTTGAATATTTCGAAGCCTCGGGTTCGTTAAAAGGTCACTCAGAGGTAAGAATTAACATGTTGACACGTTTAAACCCTGTGTTTATAATCTTACGATTATTTTCATGAACGGCTTCTTATATCAAATTAATTACTCGTTTAAGAATATATTCTTCACGTATGGTCAATCAGAGGCACATGTTTGACATGTTGACACTTTTAGTCCGTTCGCATACATATTTTCACCGTTTGTCAACTTTATTCTTTCAAACTCAATCTTTCATATGTTTAGAGTTTAGGACACGTGTCTATACATAATTGGACACGTTTTTACGTGGTCTTACACAATGCCCGGTCCCTAGAAAGAAATTGTGAGCGTCTAGAACCTATTAAATAGATGTGGAGTGGACCTAAATAAGTTAATAAAATCAGTAGTGGTGGATGGCTTGGAGATATCTTTTTGGCTGGACTGTTGGCTGGGTGAGCAGCCTTTTCAGCAGCTGTTTCCCTGGTTATTTGCGTGAGAAATATCCAAACTTTGCATGGTTGCAGATCGGCTGAGCATTGGTAGTTCTGGCCCAGCACTAATTTGGAATTGGGTCAGGCCCGTAAGCTCTACAGATGATCAGCAGGAGCTTGCGGCTCTAACAGGCTTGTTAAGTATGGTTTCCTTATCGACCAGAAAGGACAGATGCATTTGGGATCTAGACTCGTCTGGTGGATTTTTCGGTCTCGAGTATTAAAGATATCCTCAGTTCCTTTAATAGAACTAGGCCAGACTGTTTATTTGTTTGGAACAATTGGGTCCCCAAAAAAGTCGGTATCGTGGCTTGGAGAACGGCGGTTAATAAGCTCCCAACGAGGTCGGCGTTGGCTATGAGTTGTATTAATGTGCTAGATCTAATATGTATATTATGCAACGAGTTTGAGGAGTCTTATGAGCACTTGTTTGTTGCATGCCCCTTTGCACAGTCCGTGTGGCAAAACATATCGAACTGGTGTAGAATACCTCCCATATGGGTTTCGAGATAAAGGATTTGTTGGAGTTACACGGGTTTAGTCCGGGTACGAGGAAACGGAAGAAAGCTATACAGGCCACAGTATTGATCGTCGTTTGGTGTATAAGGAAGTCCCGAAATGATGCAATGTTCAATGACAAAAGGCCGAATGTCTATAAAGTGTTGGAGGAAGTGAAGTCGCTTGGTTATCTTTGGGTAAAGAATAGGTCGAAAGAGATGTCCATGACATGGGAAGATTGGAGTGGATTCTCGGTTTTCTGATTATTTTGTTTTCAACTTTTGGTGTAATGTTTCCTTAGATTTGATATAATTTTGGTGTCTAGCGCCTTGCTAGTATTATAAAATTTCTGTTGGCCGTTTAAAAAAAATAAAAATTCAAAAAAATTATGAGATGTAGATATTATAGCGGGCGTTGAGTCATACACATAATTAAATAAAAGTAAATTGATGAACAAATACAATAAAATCAGTGGGATTCTCTAAAACACAAGCAAACTGAAAGGGAAAATCACCAATTTGTATTGCCCAAACACAAAAGTAAAAAAAAATGGAAGATAATTTTCATTATACAAAGCCCACCAGGAAACTGGATGAGATACACAAAAAAGAAACAGAACAGCAAATTAAACAAAAAATGAAATAGGGAATCCGTGGTATAATATTTTTTTTATTTTGAACCCGGTTCATATAAGTATATATTTATTTGTTACAAAGATTAGTCAAAACACTTTTGACAAATATGTATATATATATATATATATATATATATATATATATATATATAATTTGGGGATGGTTCAAATGAAAACCACTTTTATTGTGAAAACTCGAAAACTAACTAAAAAAAACCTAAAAAACACACAAAAAAATTTTTTTTTTCAATTTTTTTATAAAAAATCGCAGGTTTTTGTATATAAAAAAACTTTTTTTTCAAAAAAAAAAAACAATTTTTTTTTTGTATTACACATGTGTAATACTATACATGTGTAGTATTACACATGTGCACTACAAAAAAAAAAAAAAATTGAAATTTCTTTATATACTAAAAGTAGCGAAAATTATAATGCAAAAAAAAATTTTTTTTTGGTATGGTTTTTTGGCTTTTTTAATTGGTTTTCGAGTTTTCACAATAATTATTGGTTTTCATTTGAACCTTCCCATATATATATATATATATATATATATATATAGTGTGACTTTCATTGGGGAACACTAAAAAAGTGGGTAACCGGGGAACACTCTTAAAAATTTAACATAACATGTTAAAAATTAATTTTTTTAAAAATCTTTTTTGGCGCTTCTCCTTATATATACTTGTACAAGTATTTTTTAATAAAAAAAAATCAAAAACTAAAAATTAAAAAAAGGCTAATTTTTTTAGAAAAATTATTTTTTTATTCGACTAGTTTCTCCTTCTTTTTATAAAGAAAAGCGCTGATTTTTTTTTAAATTTGATTTTTAACATGTTAAGTTTTGATTTTTTTTATTAAAAACGTTTCTACTTGTATTTATAAGAAAACGCACCGAAAAAAATTTAGAAAAAAATAATTTTTAACATGTTAAGTTTAATTTTTAAGAGTGTTCCCCTGTTCCCCACTTTTTCCCCACTTTTTTAGTGTTCCCCAATGAACCCTCCCATATATATATATATATATAAGAAGGATCTGTTAGGAACAATTGTACTTTATGTATATATATATATATAGGGTAGGGATCCTAAGAGAAGTCCACCCTATTTGAGAAACTTGAGAAGCAATCTGGACCACACATTTTCCCTAAGCAAAAAATGCAAAAAAAAGGTGAAAAAAATGCAAAAATATTTTTTTTTTTTTTTTGAAAAATCACTGCTTTTTCTTTAAGAATTAAAAAAAAAAAATTTTAAAAAAATATTTTTTTGGATTTATACACATGTGTATATTGTTAATCTTTTAACTATACATATATGTATATTGTCAATTATACATATATGTATATACATGTTTAAAATTGAAAAAATGTGTATATTGTTAATCTTAAACCATAAACACTAAAGCTAAACCCTAAACTCTAAACCCTAAAGCTAAACCCTAATGCTAAACCCTAAAGCTAAACCCTAATGCTAAACACAAAAGCTAAAACTAAACACTAAAGCTAAACCCTTAATGCTAAACCCTAATACAAACCCTACAGATAAAGCTAAACCCAAAAGTTAAAGCTAAACCCTACTGCTAAACCCAAAATCTAAACCCTAATGCTAAACCCTAAATACTATTGCTAAACCCTAATACTAAACCCTAATGTTAAACCCTAAAACTAAACCCTAAACCATAAAGCTAAACCCTAAACCCTAATGCTAAACCCTAAATAACACTTATTTTTCAATTTTAAACATGTATATACATATATGTATAATTGACAATATACATATATGTATAGTTAAAAAGATTAACAATATACACATGTGTATAAATCCAAAAAAAAAAAATTTTTTTTTAAAAAAAAAAAATTTTAATTCTTAAAGAAAAAGCTGCGATTTTTCAAAAAAAAAAAAAAAAAATTTTTTTTTGCATTTTTTCACCTTTTTTTTGCATTTTTTTGCTTAGGGAAAATGTGTGGTCCAGAATGCTTCTCAAGTTTCTCATTTAGCCTACTACTTCTCACATGATCCGTATCCTATATATATATATATATAGGGTTGGGCTTAATAGGAAACCCCATCTTTTTTAGAAAACTATGCAAACCCATTGTCATCCATTGATTAACAACCATCTAACTTTATCAATGGCTCTCATCATTTTGGAAAGAATTATAATTAAAAGAAATAGTATAATACACATTTGAAAGTCTGGGAGGGCATTTTCGGTAGAACAAAACCCACTTTTTGGCATTGAAAATGACAAAACCCACTTGTGTCATAATCTCTCTCCTCTTTCTTCTAGTCAAATCTTTCAATAAACTATTATCTCTCTCCTCTTTCCTCATCATGTGAAAAGAAGAAAGTTTCATGGTCTTCAATGGTGATCTTCAATGGTGATCTTCATTTGAAGATAATTTCAGCATCATGTGGTCTGAAAAAATCACAAAGACACACGCACGAGTGTGTATGTGAGAAGAGCGATGACAAGATGAATGTTTTTAGAGAGAGAAAGTTGATGTTTTAGATAGAGAAACAACAATCTTTATCACAAAGACACACGCACGAGTGTGTGTGTGAGAAGAAGGTTTGAAGATCTTCTTCGTGTTCATCGGACGGGTATAGATCCGGTAAGTGTTCTTGAAATATCATTTCACACTTGATTTTTTGTTGAAATGGTTGTTAATATGTTTTTGTGTGCTGAAAGTGTTTTAGTAATGGTTAATGGGGTATCCATGGTTAATGTTAATGTATTTTAAATAAATAAAAAACTTTAGGATAAGATTTTGAACGGGTTTTTTTGTTGGTTTGGTTGCTTGTTAGAGGCTTTTGATCTTAACAGTAGCTGTTTTTTTTGTTGGTTTGGGTTGCTTGTTTGGGTTTTTGATCTGAACAGTAAGTGTTTTTTTGTTTGGTTGCTTGATTCACAGACTCAGGCCCATAACATGTGTTAAGCCCCTTGTTATAATGTTATATAACGTGTGTTGATTTACAGAAACAAACCCATAAAGATATTCAATTGAGAAGCTGGATGGATGTACGCGAAGTTAATGCGTGTTCTAGTAATGGTTAATGTTCATGTATTTTAAATACATCCAAAACTTTAGGATGAGATTTTGAACGGGTTTTTTTGTTGGTTTGGTTGCTTGTTTGGGGCTTTTGATCTTAATAATAATTGTTTTTTTGTTGGGTTGCTTGATTTACAGAGACAGACCCATAACATGTGTTAAGCACCGGTTAGAATGATATATAACGTGTGTTGATTTACAGAAACAGATCCATAAAAGATATTGAATTGACAAGCTGGATGGATGAAGGCGCGTTAATGCGGGGACATTGAATAAGTCACATCCTTTGGGAAATAAGTCTTCGTTCATTTATAACATGCGTTGCTGGTTCATGCTGTAACAGAACACCATGATGTAACCTGACATGTGTTCATGTATAACATGTCTAAAGCCCTTGTTAGAATGATATATAACGTGTGTTAACCTTTTGTTAATTAAAAAAAACAAGTAATATCTATTTTATTTTTGTTGATGTTTAAAATATCCGATAATGTGGATACTGAGCGTAAAACTTGTACAAGTAATAAATGTATGTAACGTGTAATATGAAACGAGCCATTTATGGTAACACATGTACCGGTAATTTTGGAATATATAATATGAAACGGGTCATTTGTTTTCCACATTTTGGAATGTATAACATGTGTTAAGCCTCTGTTATAATATTTTTGTAACCTGACATGTATTCATGTATAAGCTAGTGGTTTACAAAACACCATGATGTGTATATACTGATCTAACATGTGTTACAATTTGTCTGTTCGGAACATGTAATTGCTTAACATGTGACAAGGGTGAAAACAGTTGACGGGGGCGATGAGTTTAATGGGGAGCTTAGTTAATATCGTAATCTTGTTGTAACCCCACTTGTATACATACGATAACATGTAAGCATCCATTATAACCCGACTTGTATTCTTGTATATGAAAGTGGTTTGCAAAACACCATAATGTGCATATACTGATCGTAACACGTGAACAAGTTAATATGGAACATACAAGTTAATATCGTAACACCGTATACCTGGGATAAAATATGTTAAGCCTCTGTTATAATCTTGGTTTAACTAACATGGTGTCATGTATAAGCTAGTGGTTTCCAAAACACCATGATGTGTATATACATACTGTAAGATGTGTTAAATGACTGAAAATGTATAACATGTGTTAAGCATCTATTATAACGTGTGTTAAGACTTCCATAATGGATGAATAAACTCCAATAGTATAACAACAGAGTAACCTGATATAACGTGTGTTAAGCCTCTATTATAACATGTGTTAAGACTTCCAGAATGGATGCATAAATTTCAATAGTAACTGTAACAGTAGAGGTACTACGGGCGCCTCCACCATTATAATCTTGTTGTAACCCGACATGTATTCATGTATATGATAGTGGTTTGCAAAACACTATGATATGCATATACTGATCGTAACACGTGTACAAGTTAATATGGAACATACAAGTTAATATCGTAACACCATATACCTGGGATAAAATGTGTTAACCCTCTGTTATAATCTTGGTTTAACCTAACATGGTGTCATGTATAAGCTATTGGTTTCCAAAACACCATGATGTGTATATACATACTGTAACATGTTTTAAGTGACTGAAATGTATAACGTGTGTTAAGCATTGGCTCTATTGTTTTCATTTAATTGGTAGATTTATAACATTTAAATAAACCAATAGTTCAAAACCAAAACATCCCGAACCACTGCGCCAACAAGGTACAAACACATAAAACCTTTATTTGTAGTTTTCCAAACAGATATTCCTGTATCTGTCTTTCTATTTGGCTGAGTTTACAAGAATGACGAAATTACGTAGGGGATGATTGAGTACGAGTGCAAAACCAGACATATTTCGAGAATAACACATGGTACACACAAACAAAAATGTATTTGTACTATACACACATAGTATCCTTTTTTTTGTTGGTGAGTTTACAACGAAACAAAAATGTATTTGTACTATACACACATAGTATCCTTTTTTTTTGGTTGGTGAGTTTACAACAAAAAATGGATGCATAGAGCCGAATAGTAACACAAATATGCTGTTTTCATTAACATGTGTTTACGTTAACATGTGTTAGGTTCCCGATATACACGAAATATAACGTGTGTTAACATGTGCATCCAGCAAGATGATGGCATGTAAATGTGCATTATGATTAGCGGATCACGCAGGGTAACACATTTATATGTAGGTTGGGAATAATTTTTAAAACCCTTGTGTGTATAATTCGATGGTGACACTATTTTGTAAACGGGTGTGTATAATTCTTAGACGGTTTTTTGGATTCGTTATTATTGTTGGGGTTTCCTAATCACTTGTTTTTTGTTACATGTTTTACAAGTGTGTCATTGAATCCAAAAAATATCAGGTTTGTTTCTCTAAGACCGAAAAATGACTGCCCTTGGTCAGATACTAACATGTGTTAGTGTACATGTAAGGTCAGTCACATTTGTTGTCATTAACATCCGGAACAAATGAAACAACAACTAACAAAGTACAAATAACTAAAAACCTGCAATTAATTCGTCATACCCTAATACATGTCTCTAATACATCGTCATACCCTAATACATGTCTCTATAACATGTTACTATGGTTTAGCTATGAAACAGAAGTTCAGACTATAACACGTGTTACGTTGGTTGCGCTGTAAGACAAACTTGGCTTAGCTGTGAAACAGGAGTTCAGACTATAACACGTGTTACGTTGGTTGTGCTGTAAGACAAACTTGGCTTTTCGTTTCTAAAAACAGATGTCCAGAAGTTCAAACTATAACACGTGTTAGTTGTGTTGTGCTGTAACATAAACATGGTCATGATCCTTAAGCATCTGATCCACGTTTGACAAAACCAATGGTCCCGAGAATTGGATCTTGTTTCCCTTGTATCCATCACCATCCTAATAACAAAAAGATAAGATAACCGTTAAGTCGTTAACCAGACATAACTATTAACACATTCATAACCATGGTTTTTTCATTCAGCAAGTGTAACGGCTGAAAATGAGAAAACAACATCAAATAAGGACACAAATGAAGATAATGACATAAACATTAAAGATCTAAAATACGAAACATTAACGGTCTATAATTTGTAATCTATACGAACATTAACGGTTGTTCGTGTTTCACAATAACGGTTGGAATTATACAAACTGTAATTTGTAATCTATAAGTCCATACCTATATCATTTTTAAATTCAATATTTTATTGGTTCAAATATTTAAGTGTAAAATAATAGAACCGTAAATTATAATCATCTTTCAAAAGTTCATACCTACATGCTCAAGTTATCAACTAACATAAACTCCACAAAATCAGAAAAATCCATACGAAATAGCCAGAATCAAACATATATGAAAACATATGTTGCATAAAACTAAAAGAGTGTAAAAACTCACAAATATCAAGATCTGAAACAACATATACAAATCATATTTTATATAAACTAAAAAAGTGTAAAAAACTCACAAATATCCAGATCTGTAACAACATTATGAAACATGTGGACAAACGAGATCTAAACGGGAATGGAACAAGATCTGGAAGGGGTTTTCACGTGGATCTGACTTCATATATTAACATCTTCATCAGAAAACCACGTTCTTCATCAGGGATTGATCGATCTGATTTTTGTTCTTCATTTCGGTCTAAATTTGATTGGTAAAATGTTGGATATCTTCATCAGGAAATATGATACAAAAAACATGGATAAGAAAGTGAAATAAGAAAGAGAGAGTTTGATCTTTTTGATTAACAAGATGTTAATGGAGAAGATGTTAAAGAAGATGTAAAATGAAATAATGTAAAAGAAATATGGGGTTTGGTGATTTGTACAAATGAGTTGATGGACATTAATTGATAATGTCAAATCAAATTGGGAAAAGATCTTGGGTTGGGTGAATTACTGATATACCCTTGTATGCAAAAAGGAAGATGAGATGACTATGGGATACGTGGATAGATGTAGGCCACAAGTTAAGTTTGCTAAGTTTCCTAAAAAAATGGGGTTTCTTGTAGAGCATTCCCCTATATATATATATATAAGAACGATTTTTTTTTGGAAAAATCGCTATATTTCGTCAATAGTAAAAAAATTCAACCACATATGTGCATCTGTGCATATGTATCATTTCTTTGACAAATTCCGTAATTCATTACAAATACTAGATAATTGCACTTTCATTTACACTACTTTTTACATTAGCAATATTAGAAATACATATGTGCATCTATATATATTAACATGAAATAAGGTGTTTTGTTACACTACTTTGAATACATTTTCCCTTTCATCTATCATACCATCTATAATACACTACCATTATCTCCTACCATCCATAATACAATACCATTACCTCCTACCATCCATAGTACAAAACCATTACCAATATTTTCACTTTATCACATGTATATCAACAACATTTATACCATCCAATCAACATATTACATCATAAAGTGACAACTATAACCAAACCATCAACCACTAGATATAACTAACCAAAAAACATGTATATGGGCGTACTTCTCTATTCAAAATCACAATTTTTTTGTACTAAAACACGTTATATCATGGTTATACATAATGATGCACATGTGCATTTTGAATATTGGTAATGTAAAAAGTAGTGTGTTACGGATGATATTGTAAATTAAAGTGCAATTGTCTATTACTGATAACGTATTACGGACTTGTCGAAGTAATGATACATATGCACATGTGCATGGTTAACTGTTACTCGAAAAAAAAAAGTTTATTTTTGGTAACGAAATATGGCGATTTTTAAAAAAAATATATATTAAAAAAAATATATATTAAAAAAAATTTGAGTGCTTTTTTGGTTTCTTTTAGATTTTATTTTGTGTTCACATTGGCTCTCGCGGTTCTCGCAAATAAGGGTGGTTCTCAAATGAACCTTACCCTATATATATAGCGATATATATATATATATAGGGGTGCGCTAAAATGAAAACCACCTCCAGTTGTAAGAACCGTGAGAACCACTCTCCACCAATCAGATTACGCCAACAAAAAGGGTGTTTTGGTTATTTACTCCAAATGTCTAATCTCTCTCTCTCTCTCTCTCTCTCTTCATTAATGGTAGCAGAGATTTATACTTTATCTCTCATCTCACTTCTCTCATCCCTCATCTCACCATCATCTCTCACCTCTCTTTATCTCTCTTAAAATCCCCTGCACATTCAAAACACAAAAACCCTAATAAAACTCTCAGCCGCACAAACACACACACCCCATCCCATTCCTGCTCCCTTTTAATTTCCGATCACCAGAGCTCTTCCGGTGAAACCCTTCGGCGCCCCTACTCTTTGTTCGAATGAGCTCCCACAGGACCTCTCCTTCCCTGTCTCGTCCCACACCCACACCCCTACCTCGTCTGGTAGCCGTAAGAGGGAGAATCGGAGGGTGAGAGAGAAGACAACGGAGGAGTAGCGGCGTCAGCAGCGGCGGCAGATTTCGTCGACGAACGGCAGGCGATGGCGATGGTACGTTTCGAGACAAGTTTCTCCGGTAAAGCCCCTTTTTTTCTGTTTTTCCGATGATGGATGAGGTTAGTTGAAGGTGTTGATGAATAGAGATAGTTTGAGAAGAAAATAAGAGAGAGGGAAGTGGCGGAGCCGGCGATGGCAGCGCCGCCGTGACAGCTGCGGTGGTGTTCTTGTTTACTACCAGCGGTATCACCCCCACCCGGTTCTCTTTATTTTATTTATTATTTTTTTAAAAAAAATTTGATGATGGTGTTGTTGATGATGTTCACGGCGACGGCGGTGGACGTCCGGCGACCTCCTCGTTCTTCCGTCTACAGTGGCGGCAGAGGTGGTGGTTATCATCTTCAATTGGCTTTGTTTTGATTTCTTTCGGCCAGATTTAAGTTGGTTCAGCTTCAAAGTTTGGCGGTGATTCGAGTTACGGTTCAGACTAGTGTTCGGGTTTTAAGGGTCAACAGTCAAAGATTCGGGTTTGGTCAAACCTAGTCAAAGTCAGGTTTGACTGGTTCGGGTCAACTGGTCAACGAAGGTCAAAGCCAGACTCGGTAAAAGTTTAAACGACCCGAAATCTTATTAGTTTTAAATTATTACCGTGCAAAACGAGCTCGAACCGAATAATTTGACAAATTATTAGATAAAATTACTTGGATTTACTAATTATTTCGTTTATATAAATTGATCCTACGTACGTATTTGTTGAGTAATTGTTGAATTTTGAAAAATTACGAAAACTTGTGTTATCGGGGCGTCCAAAAAACAGAGGAAACTCTGCCCATTTTTTTTAACGTAAAACGTAAACTTTTTAACGTAAAACATAAACTTTTAACGTAAAACGTAAAACGTAAATTTTTTAACGTAAAACGTAAACTTTTTAACGTAAAACGTAAAATGTAAAACGTAAACTTTTTAACGGAAAACGTAAAACGCAAACTTTTTAACGTAAAACGTAAACTTTTTAACGTAAAACGTAAAAGGTAAAAAGTTTAAAAAGTTTAACGTAAAACGTAAAATTTTTTAACGTAAAACGTCAAACTTAAACTTTTATGTAAAAACTATTTAACGTAAAACTTTTTCTACGTAAATTGTAAAACGTAAAAAAAAAACGTGTGATAAAACGACACCTAAACAAGGGGCGTGAATACAGGGCATAAAACCGCCGCGAAAAAACGGGACATAAAAAACGGGACGTAAAAACGGCGCGTTAAAAAAACAATGCTTGAAAAAGCCGAGCGTAAAAAACGGTTTGCAAAAACGACGCGTTAAAAAACGATACGTGAAAAAGCGGGGCGTAAAAACAGCGTGCAAAAACCGGCCCGCAAAAAAAAATTGTTTTCTTAAAAAAATTTGAATTTAAAAATGATTTTAATAAAAAAATTCTGTTTAAAAAATAAAAAGTACTATAATAAAACAAAAAACAATAAAAAATAATAAAGATAAAAAAATAAAAAGGACTAATTTTACTAAACTACCCATTTGGATTAAAATATTAAAGACATAATAAGACAAAATGTATTTAATATTAATTTTAGTTACTTTTAATCCCATTCATCCATCTTGTTTATATCTAGTGGCTAGAAAGTGGTTCTCTCGTTTCTTACAATTGGAGGTGGTTTTCATTTTAGCGCTCCCGTATATATATATATATATATATGTGTATATAGGGAGCCGCTAAAATAAAAACCATCCCCAGTTGTAACAACCGCGAGAACCACTCTTAACCAATCAGAATAAAGGGCAATTTGGTCATTTGTTTCAAATGTATAATCTCTCCTCTCTCTTCATTTATTGTAGTAGACTTTTATACATCTCTTTCCTCTCACTTCTCTCATCTCTCATCTCACTTTACTCTCACTTCTCTCATCTCACTTTTCCTCTGCAATCATCTTCTCCAAAGAATCCCTCTTTCTCCTCTATTATCGGCAGACACACAACCCTCCTCCTCCTCTATTATCGGCCGGCCACCACCAAACATCACAACCCCTCCTCTATTGTGGTGCACGGCGACCTCCACCGTCACCCCTTCCGCCGCCACCTGTGACCTCCACCCCTTCCGCCACCACCTATTCAGGTCACCCACACCACACCCCTATCACCAGTGACGGTGGCGCCCCCTCGTTTATCCGGTGACGGTAATGCCAAGCGTCCCCTCATGCCCACCGCCAACCGGATTTGTGAACAGGTGTTTTGAGCTTCTGACTGTTCGCAGTGGTGTGGCGGTGGGGGAGATGATTTGCGGTGGGTTTTGGTGGTGTGGTAGTGGTGGTTGAGCCAGGGAAGGCGGTGGCTGAGCCGGTGAAGCCGGATGCAGGTTTGAGTTTTGGTTTGAGTTCGAGCAAATAAAAATTTATGGATTCTTTGATTCTGTTGGTATTTCTTAGGGGTTTTTGATTTTTTTTTTGTGGGATTGATCTGTTGTAAAAAAATGTGGGTTTGTTTGAAATTTTGTGGATTTGAATTTTGGTTTGAGTTTTGGTTTGAGTTTTGGGATTCTTTGATTCTGTTGGTATTTCTTGGGGGTTTTTTTATTTTTGTGGGATTGATCTGTTGTAAAAAAATGTGGTTTTCTTTGAAATTTTGTGGGTTTGAACAGTGTTGTGGTTGACCTTGTTGCCGGCGATCTGGTCTCCAGATCTCGTTTTGCCGTTGATGACATTGTTTTGATATTGTTGGTCTCCAGATCTCGTTTTGCCGTCGATGGATTGGGCGGGTGATGATGCAAAAAAAAACGTAGATTTTGATGAAGATGGCGCGGCAAGGATGGTGGAGGGAAGGTTTTTGAACATGCAACCCCACTTTTCAGCCTTTTGATTATCGGAAAATCTGAGCCAAGCCACTTTTTTTTCGAGATACACATTGTTTTGATGTTGTTGGTTTTTTTCCCCAGTCGATGATGATAACAATCTATCTGAGACACCTACCGAGTTTGTGATTTCTGGGTGCGTTCCTTTTGCGTAAGAAAGTTTTTGTAAAAAAAAAATTAAACCGTAAACTTTTTAACGTAAAAAGTTTAACGTAAAACATAAAAAGTTTAACGTAATACGTAAAGCGTAAAAAGTTTAACATAAAACGTAAAATGTAAAACGTAAAAAGTTTAACGTAAAAAGTTTAAGGTAAAACGTAAAAAGTTTAACGTAAAACGTAAAAAGTTTTACGTAAAACGTAAAAAGTTTAACGTAAAACCTAAAACGTAAAAAGTTTAACGTAAAACGTAAAAATTTTAACGTAAAACGTAAAACGTAAAATTTTCAACGTAAAACGTAAAACGTAAAAAGTTTAATAAAAAATATGAATTTAAAAATGCTTTTAATAAAAAAATTATGTTTAAAAAATAAAAAACTAATATAGTAATAAAAAAAGTAAAAAAAAAAAAACAATAAAACAAAAAAAGACAAAAAAGAGTAATTTACTAAACCACCCTTTTGGATTAAAATATTAAAGACATAATAAGATAAAAAATAATTAATATTATTTTTAAATACTTTAATCTTGTCCATCCATCTAGTTGATCTAGTGGCTAGAAAGTGGTTATCTCGTTTCTAACAACTGGAGGTGGTTTTAATTTTAGCGCTCCCACATATATATATATATATATATATGTATATAGGTTACTGTAAAAAAAGGTTTTTTTGTGTGAAAGGTAAGAAAGAATCTACACCATTAGATATTTGATCTAATGGTTGAGATCAAAATGGCAAAATTGTAAGTAATGTTTACTATTAAACATATTAATTTTCTAGATTAAGGGTATAAAGGTAAATTTAACATTTTAAAATTAAGAAACTAGCATTAATGCACATGCAACTTCCCCCCGTCTTTTTTAAACGTCAATAACTTTTTATACGTAACTTTTTTTTTTTAAAATACACCATAATAACGAGCGTTTTTTATCTTTAATATGAGTACCATATTGCTATACTTATATAGAGAAAAAAAATATGTTTCAATAAGATGTTTAGTCCATGATGTTTTGTCTGGGTTTATACAATGGTATTTTAATTGTATTGTGATTCAAAGCGTGGTGTTTTAAACACATACTGGAAAGCGTGGTGTTTTTTATCTACTGGAATGTAGGTTTTAAAACACCATGGTGTTATATAATTATTAAATGGTGTTATATATGTACTGAATGGTGTTTTTGCAGTGTTATTCGTAGTGTTTTTATAGAGATCTTTAAAATGGTGTTATATACT
Organism: Helianthus tuberosus; assembly: GCA_030545235.1. NCBI lineage: Eukaryota > Viridiplantae > Streptophyta > Magnoliopsida > Asterales > Asteraceae > Helianthus > Helianthus tuberosus. Next base: position 44,713,692 of record CM060400.1, read on the forward strand.
TATTGTATGATGTTATATACTTATTGAATGGTGTTATATAACTATTGAATTGTGTTATATATGTGCTGAATGGTGATTTTGCTGTGTTATTTGTAGTGTTTTTATAGAGATCTTTAAAATGGTGTGATGTACTTATTGAATGGTGTCATATACGTGTTGAATGGTGGTTGCAGTGTTATTCGTAGTGTTTTTTTAGAGATCTTTTAAAAAAAATCATGTTCCTACAATTATGGTGGCGGTTATGGAAAGTTTTGAATTAATTGAATTAATGATAAAATTACTTGTTTACCCTTTTGAATTAATTTAGATTGAGGACACATGTCATCTCGATAATATTTCTCACCTTTCTCACACTTTTAACCTTTTTTATAAAAACCTTATCACATATATATATATATATGTATGTATATGTTAGTTAAAATAAACTTTAACTAGTGAAATATATATATATATATATATACACACACACATTTTTAAACAACGGAAGCATAACTAACTATATATAAATAATATGAACATTTTTATACGAAGGAGTACCAGCAATGTAATAAAGTCACCGACATGCAAACAAGAATTAAAAACACAAACCATTGGAGGTTTAGGTATACCTTCGGTTAGTAATTAACCGGTTGAGACACCGAGGTTCAACAAACACGTGTGAGTTACACGAACTAGCGAAACGCAAGTATGGGCCGGGTAGCGGCGGTAGTGGCCAACGGCTATGGTTGTTGTGGATGTTTTTGGAGAGTCTTAATAAAGTTCTTCCACCCTTTTTATGCAAGACCCAACTTCCATTTAAATAGGATATGGAGATCCATGCATGTGCGACAAATGGCGGACATGCACATGGAAGTTGGACAAGTGGCTAAGACTTCATGCATGTGCGACAAGTGGCGATGCAAGAGTGCGTGCGCGACAAGTGGCTATGACTTCATGCATGTGCAACAAGTGGAAATGCAAGGGTGCATGTGCGATAAGTGGCGTAGGATGGGTGCATGTGCAACAAGTGGCGAGATGTGTATACCCGTCTCACCCGGTCCATGTACTCGTCTCTCAGGTAATACCCGCAACAAGTTTATCAATTAAGATAAACATTTATATTATTAATGACGATTAATAATAATATAAACCTGCTCATGATCTGTTGGATAGGTATGATCTGTTTCGCATATCGTTCGTAATTACCAGTTAAATCAGTTAAGTAGATTTTAGTTCGTTGCTCACGGTGTAACTCTTACGGGTCAAGACCCGGTCGGTAGCGTTGACTTACTGAACCGGACATAAATATCCAATAGCTCCCACTTGGACGGTCTCCGACACATAACAACCCCCAACAGGTCATAACACTTTAAAGTCACTAACCAAGGTATCTTCCCTTAGCAACGGCTTGCTACTTGAAGATAATAGACTTATGGAAATTGTCATCTATCTTTTCTGTGAAAGACATCAGTTTGAAACTATGAGACATGGATCAATTCATTATCATATTGTGTTTCAATTATCCTTGTTCTCGATCCAAATTCATAGTGTTCCAATCAAACACACAGTCAGTTTAGGTAAGGCCTTACACTTCTCCAGTATGAATCAAAGAGGGCGCCTTGATGCCTAGGTGTTACACATTAATGTAAGAGTACAAAATTCCCTATTGATTACATACAACTCCCTTTGAACTTAAGATCAATTCCCAACTAAAGCCTTTATGACTGGCAGTTACACGACAGCGGTTGGCAGTAATGAAAGAATGGTTCTTTGTAAACGGAAGTTCTAATATGTATCTCAGGTCAGAGGATACCAGATGAGTATGCCTTTGCCAAAACATCTTACGACTGAATCCATGAAGATGATTTGGCGCGAGTTACATCCAGCGTCATTCACAATGAGGCCTGTGAATTTGGAAGTCAACCACTTGAGTCCAAAATCAGAAAAGTCTTAATTCAGAATCGCTCCCACGAGTCTGATCGAATTCGGACAATTTAGAATACATGATTCATGGATTAAACGTATCAAATTCAAACATAGTTGTAGGATTCAAGAATTACATTTAACTAGTAAATCAAAATGAATGCAAGAGTACAACTGTTTGATGTTCGTACATCCAAATACTAAATCAAGACATATCACTAGCTAATCTAAGCCCAATACCGTCCATGTGACGGTCATGTTTTTCTTAAGTCATTGGCTTAGTAAACGGGTCAGCTAGGTTTTGATCTGTGTCAATTTTGCTTATAACGATGTCTCCATGTTCCACAATCTCACGTATGTAGTGAAACTTTCTCAAAATGTGATTGGCTTTGTGATGAGATCTAGGATCCTTGGCTTGAGCAATAGCACCTGTGTTATCACAAAAATATTTGGATGGGTTTCATGATACTTAGAACCACATCGAGGTCGGTTATGAACTTCTTCATCCAAGTAGCTTCCTTTGCGGCATCCGATGCGGCAATGTACTCAGATTCCGTGGTGGAATCAGCCACAAGACTCTGCTTGGAGCTTTTCCATGAAACAACTCCTCCGTTGAGAGTGACCACGAAACTCGTTTGTGAGCGAGAGGTATCTCGATCAGTTTGAAAACTAGCATCAGTGTAACACTTTACAGTGAGCTCCTCATTGACTCCACCAAATATTAAGAACATATCTTTTGTCCTTCTCAAGTACTTAAGGATGCTCTTAACTGCAGTCTAGTGGGCAATCCCAAGGCTCTGCTGGTAATGGCTAGTCATGATCAAAGCATACGAGACGTCCGATCGAGTACATACCATAGCATACATGATAGAACCAATTGCGGAAGCATATAGAACTACTTCCATTTGCTTTATCTCACGGTCCTTAGAGGGAGCTTGTGATTTGTCCAAGACGGTTCCTTTGATCATTCGAACACCTCCTTTCTTGGAGTTTTCCATCTTAAAGAGTTTTATTACTTGATCCATGTATGTGCTCTGAGTTAGCCCAAGAAGTCGCTTAGATCTATTCCTATAGATCTTGATTCCCAGAATGTAAGCGGCTTCTCCAAGATCCTTCATTGCGAAACAAGATCCCAACTAATGTTTAACTTCCTTAAGCATGGGGATGTTGTTTCCAATGATCAATATCTCATCTACATACAAGATGAGAAATGATATAGCACTCCTATTAGTCTTTCTGTAAACACAAGGTTCATCTTCGTTCTTGAGAAAACCACACTCTTTGACTTTCTGGTCAAAATGAAGATTCCAGCTCCAAGACTCTTGCTTGACTCCATAAATGGACTTGTTTAGCTTACATACCCAATTAGGATATTTTGGATTGTTAAAACCATCAGGTTGAATCATACAAACATCTTCAGAAAGATGTCCATTAATAAAGGCGATTTTAACATCCATTTTCCAAATTTCGTAATCAAAGTACGCAACTATGGCAAGTAATATCCTGATCGATTTGATCATAGCAACGGGCGAGAAAGTTTCATCATAATCAACACCTTGAGTTTGAGTGAAACCTTTCGCTACTAGCCGTGCTTTATAGCTTTATATGTTTCCATGCATGTCGGTTTTTATCTTAAAAACCCATTTGCTCCCTACTGCCCGAGATTCGGGGGGTAGCTCAACCAAGTCCCAGACTTGATTGTCACGCATGGATTTCATCTCTGCTTCCATGGCCTCTAGCCATTTCACAGAATCTGGATTAGAAATAGTAGATTTGTAACTAGTAGGATCGTCATCAGACTTGGCTACTGTTAGGACTTCAGAAACCACAACATGCCAAAGGTATCTATCGGGTTCTTCACGAGTCTTGATGCCCCTACAAAGTCTTGTGTTCATGTCTGAGTTAGTATCAACAATTTCTTATGGTTCAGACGTTCTGACCTCCTCAACGGTTGTTTGTGGTCCTTGAACTTCTTCAATATCCAATATATTACTTCTAGTTCCTCGACTAAGAAGTTCATCTTCAAGGAATCTTTTAGCCTTCCTTTTGATGGAAATCATATTTACATCAGGATGGTAGAAGTAATAGCCGCTTTGGTTATAGTATCCGACGAAAACAACCTTTTCACCTCGAGGGTCGAGCTTGTCATCAGAATCACTTGTGATGTAAGCATCACACCCCCATACTCTTAGGTAACTCAAACTTGGCTTACGCCCATGCCATATCTCATATGGAGTCTTGTTTACCTTTTTGGTTAGCGATAGATTTACGAGTCGAGCAGCAGTCATAAGAGCAAAACCCCAAAAGGACTGAGGCAAATTTGTTCTACACATCATCGATCGAATCAAGGGTTTGATTTCTACTTTCACACACGCCATTAAGTTGGGGTGTGCCTGGTGGATTGGGTTGTGAAACTATTCTATGTTCCTTTAGATGATCGAGAAATTCTAAGCTGAGGTATTCACTGCCTTGATCTGAGCGAAGCATTTTTATCTTTCTATTAAGTTGGTTTTCAACTTTGTTCAAAAACTCTTTGAACCTTTTAAAGGTTTCATGCTTATGCTTCATGAGATAGACATAAGCATATCGACTATAGTTGTCGATGAACGTAACGAGGTATCTCTCGTGATTCCTAGTCATGGTTCTAAAAGGACCACATACATCTGAGTGTATGTGAGACAACTCACATTTCTCCTCATATTGTTTTCCTGTCCGTTTTACGGTACGTTGTATCTATGTAGGATTAATATTATAAAAAGGGTGATAATAATATAAAGTGATTAAGTGTTTGATTATTTAGATTTGCAACTTAATATGCATAAGTGTATAAATACTAAAAAGGGTTATTATTACTATTATTATTATAAATTAAATAAGCCACACACTAAATGTCTAGCCGCACACTCTCCGGTATGGGCTTCGGAATTATTAATCCAGATCTTAGATCGACCGTACACCCCCTTGCATTGGGCCAGCCCATGTCGCACACCCCTTCCATTGGGCCAACCCATGTGTGCGAGTTGTTTTGACAGCTAGATTCCATTCCAGACTGTGCGGCACCTCCATCACGTGTATAAATACACACATTGTCCAAAACCCTACACCTTTTCCCACACATTCTCCCCAGCCGCCACCCTTATTTCTCTCTCTCCTCTCTTTTTGGCAATATTTCCCTTTTGGGAAAACCCTAGTCTACCCATTCCTTTCCAGAAGTTTCAGAAGATTTGCATCCCGCTTTACTTATCTCGCACACCCTTCTTCTTCTCCTTCTTTCACAACTTCCAGGTTACTGATGCGTGTGAAGTGTTATATATATTATGTGTATATTTTAAGCCCTTTTAACACTTTATTAGCCAAGTTTTAAATTTATAAAACACGATATTTTACTAACACTAAACACACCTATGGGCAAGTGCACCCATCGTGAGCGTAGTATAGCGTTGGTAAGATACCGAGGTCGTCCAAGGACACAAGAGCTTTTAGTACCGGTTTATCCTCAACGTCTAATCAAAATAAAAAGTTTAGAAAAATGTTTTAAACTAAGAAAAAAAAAATAAAAACTAACTAAAATGCTGAAAATAAAAATAAAAAGAAAAACAGATAGACAAGATGAATCACTTGGTTCCGACTCGTATCTAGTATAACCTTTGATTATTTCCGCACTTTTGCACATAATTAAGAGATTATCTTAGTTATTGTAGTAGGCCCCTCTTTTGAAGGTGACGTTACCCTCACCCCAGTAGTTTGAGTCAGCAAGGATACAATCCTAAAAGGGTGGATTATTGGAAGATAATTAATTAAGTTATTAATGCAAATTATGGTAGGCCCCGCTTTTGGCGGTGACGTTACCCTCGGCTAAGTAGTCTGAGTCAGCAGGGATACAGTCCTAAATAGCCGGGTTATAGTATTAATAGTAGTTAACTTATGAGGGGATCAAAGAGTTTGGACCCCCGCCATCCAATACCGTGAAGCATTGAAGGAGGTCCTACTAAATTTGACCCAGGTCCATTGCAGGACCTCTAAACGCTGAACAATGGCAAGACCTTTACCAAACCGTTCCCTTAACCCCCGACCAGGTATCCAACATACCTCCATATAGACCGAGGAGATATTAATGGTGAAAATCTTTTATTTTATATAGACAGTAAAATAATGCCAAGACACCACGGACAAACGATAAGGAAAGATCACCTTCAACATAAGTAACTAGTTATTAAAGTCATTAATACAAAACCAAATAAAAAGTGCAAAAGATTAGAAATAAAAAGTATTATACTAGACATTTTGTCTTCACCAAGTGATGTAAGAGACTTAGGCAAACATGGCCTTGATTGTCAAGAACTCTTACGATCAATCTTGGATCCCGAGACGACTCACACACTCTATGATGGACAATGGATGATGGTGGTGGATGATGGTGTTGTGATGGTGGTGGGTGGTGGATGAAGTGTGAGAGAGGTGGTGTGCCAAGGGATGAGTTGAAATGAAACCAAGCACTCCTATTTATAGGCTGAACAGAAGGCTGGGCACGGCCCCGTGTCCGCTGGACACGCCCCCGTGCCTGTCTGACACTCTCTCTCTTCATTAATTGTAATTCGCAATTACAATTAATGCGCCTGCTGTACTTTCGCCACGCCCCCGTGTTCACTGGACACGGCCCCGTGGTGGGCAATAGAAGCTTCTATAGATTTGTCTTTTCTGCTGCTTCTTGGGCACGGCCCCGTGCTGGCTGAGCACGGGGCGTGTTCAGTCTTCTGCCTTCTCTATTTTGCTTGGGAAGATGCCGTTGAGGGGTCGGGCAGTCCACTTATGTTCCTCTTCTTGTATTTATGTTGGATTTAGCTGTCTTTTTGCTTCTTTTGTCTTTTTTAGCTCATTTAATCCTGAAAATATAAAAGGAAGACAAAAACACTCTTTTTCCAATATTAGTACTTAAAAATGGTTAGTTTTATGCCTCATTTGATGTAATTTATATGTTGCATTTTACACACATCAAATACCCCCACACTTGAATGTTTGCTTATCCTCAAGCAAAACTCTTTAATATGTGGCTTACACTCCCAAATGGAATGGGTAGAAGAGAAGGTTTTGGCTTGTCATAGAGTGTTGGGAATCCAAGATCCTTTTGGGTTTTATTTTTATCTATTTACAATCCTATTCGTAATGATTTGTTTAGAACGTTTCATAGGAGGAATTACTTATTTGGGCATAACATGCCTTTTTAAAATTCCATTTATATACAAGTTCACATACCTCACGGGAGAAATCACTCACACTCGGCCGAAGGTGTATTTTTAGTGAATCACTCAAGAGCGGCATGGAACTTACTCCTACCATAAGCTTGCCAAGCAATCAATCCTCCTCCTTTTTAACATTTATACCTTTTGTAAATATCAAGAGGACTTCGTGGGTTAAGGGTTAGGCTTGGGTTAAAGGTAGGTGGTTGGGATAGTGGTTAGTGGTTAGTAGAAAAAGGGTGAAAAGCGTAACAAGTGTCGGTTTTCGTAGGACTTTCTATTTTTGTAACTTTTATTTTGATGAAGCTATTATTCAAACAAAGTTATTTTTGATGAACTTGTTTGTTTATCTTTTCCTTCATCATTAACACAAATTTTTTTTTTGAACGATCATACGAAAAAAACCGAACTTGTTACTAAAACAAAGGGTTAAAAATAAAAAAGGTTTTGGTGGGTAAAAGGGTGTTTGGTTTGGGAAATGAAATGAAAAGGTTTAGACTCAAAGGGGCTAACTAGGGGGATTTTTGGGTAGGTGGTAAAAGAAAAAGAAAAATAATGGTGTAGAAATAAAAAGGGTTAGTCCTAATGCCTCCATCATTTACTTACTCGGGTTTAAGTTGATAAGGACCGGGAATGTATCGTCATGGCAAGTTCTAGAGTCGTAAGATCCAAACGGCTATTCACACAAGAAACGAAAAATGAGCATTTAGTTTAATGATATGTAATTGTATGCTCAATAAAGGCTCAAAACTCACTTTTGTGGGAATGGGTTTTTTATGTGATCAAGTATATATAATCAAATTTTAACTAAGTTTGCCATGCCTTTTCATAATTTTCTTATGTTGGTTCTTTTTATCACTACGCTATCGGTTGTAAATTCGTAAAAATATAACCTTTTTGAGAACTTGAATTTCCCGAGTTAAACCTAGACAAATAAAAAAAAATGAAATTTTTGAAAAAATTTGGGGTGATTAGCGGTTCCAATAGAGTTTTGTGTAAGGCTTGTATTTAGGACTTGCAAGATTCAAGGTTTTAGCATCCCCCCACACTTAAATTACACATTGTCCTCAATGTGTCCCAAAAATAAATTTTTAGGTTGATTAGATGTGTAAAATGGTGTTAAAAGCAAAGATTTATGTTACTGGTAGCCTGGACACGGCCCCGTGGAGACCGGACACGGCCCCGTGTTCAGGTGCCAGTAACAGAAATTAAAGAAAAGAAACAGAAGCCTGGACACGGGGGCGTGTCTGGTGAACACGGCCCGTGTCCAGTTACCTGAACTGGGCATTTTTCTGCAGGGGGTTCAGCACGGGGCCGTGTTGGTTGGACACGGCCCGTGCCGAGCTTACTGTAATGGAGAGATTGATGCCGGGTTGCCTTGTTCTTGTGCATGGGGTTATTTTTCTCGTTCCCCTTTTTATCCCTTACCACCATGAGTGTGTTTTATTTATTAAGAACCATCCAAACTTTAAAAACCATCATTTCATTTCACTCATAGAGAGACCTTACATAATCCTAAATTATGATAAATCAAAAACTTAACTAAATAGGTCAGGAGGTACACGAGGTTATCATAAAGAGTTCTACTGTTTTAAGAAAATTTCGAGAATAGTTTCCCGATATAGTAGGACTTTTAGCCGAAGGATTCCTTCCCTAAACGTTGTTTAAAGCCATTCTTCGATCTCCCTAGGAAGGAAGAATGCGGCTTCATTTTCCTCAGCAACTGGAGGCTGAGGGGGAACATTCATCGGGACTCCTTGCACCACCCTTTGCGGAGGCTCTTGGTGCATGGCGTACCATTCGGCCAGAATGATGACTTCGGGCACCACGTTCCACGCCCTTTGGGTTATTATAGGTACCAAAGGTGGGGAGGCGAGAAGGTTTAACCTCTGGTGCAAGAGGTTTACCTCTCGGAGACAGCCCTCCAGCCCCATTGTTAGATGGTTGATACGGTCGACCAATGCTTCCTCCACTCCCGTCATTTCGTCAATCGCCTCCCTTAGGGCGTAAACATAGTTTACAAGAGAGTCTTCTGTTGTCGATGATCTCCTCCCTTGTCGGTTACTTCTTGAAGATGATCCGCTTGTTCTGCTTGCCATTTTCTGTGAAAGAAACCGAAGAAAGCTAAATTTTTACAAAACAGTGCCTCGGACACGGCCGCGTGCTCGCTGAGCACGGCCCCGTGTCTATTTGTCTGCAGGATTTTAGGCTAAGGAGTCTTGGAGTTTTAAATTATTTTCATGATTTTTAGCGGGGTTTTAAGCTTAGATAATTTAAAATAAAGTTATACAACTAACTTTAAACAAGAATCCTTAGCAAATAATCTTGCAAACTTCACATAGAGGGTTGGAATCATGGGATTTCCAAGCTTCCATGGAGGAAATGTTGAAAAATTTTGAAAGAAGAGGAAATGAATAAAAGTGGAAGGGACAAGATGGTCCTTGGGAACCTTCTTTTAGCACTTACCTAGGATGGTATGAGTGAAGATCCCAGGAATCTCTGTCTATTGAAGTGGTAAAAAATGAGCAGGAATCAGGCTGCATTTAAAGAAAACAACAGCGCACTGGACACGGCCCCGTGTTGGCTGGACACGGCCCCGTGTGCAGATGAAATCCTGACACATTTTGTCCGTATTCTGACAAAATCAGCAGAGAATCTTTTAGGTGAGCACGGGGGCGTGTTGACCTGGACACGGCCCCGTGTCTAGAGGCTGTCTTATGGAGTTTTGTTACTTCTAAGGATCTCGTCGATATCGGGTGGTTCCTTACTGGTTGGAACAACCCCAAAGTGTCTAAGATACCTTAATTGTCCTAGACTAAGGCGAGAACGCAAGAGGTTGTCGGTGAGGGTAATTTCTATTTTCATTCTAGGTGGACAAGTCCAACCCTTTCCCGGGCTCTCGTTAAAGAAGGTGTATGCCGAATCGCTCAGGTCTATGTATGCACCGAACGAAGTCGATGGAGAGTCCTTCACGGCACAATCGGGACAGGGACGACTATCGTCCAAGTCTTTGCTAGGTATGAAGGTATTTTTGGGAGCAACGAGGTTGTCGGAATGCGGTTCCAACATTTCGTTATGGTCATCGTCTTGGGGTGGATCAATAAAGTCCTTCCTAAGCTCTTTTGACCAATTTAGAATTAGCTTTTCTAGTTGAAATAACTCGTCAAGGAGCATTTCCCCTAGAATATCTGGCTGGGCGCATTCAAGGGAGAGATAGGGCTTATTTTTACTTTCGCCCCTCTTAAGGTTATAAGAAGTCGGTGGGTCCATGTAGTGGGGCCTATAATTTAGAAAGTAGCATTCTAATTCTCTATGTTCGCCTCCACATAATTGACACCACGTACCATAAGAGTGCCGAAAGTAAAAACAATTACTATCACTCATGTTTATGTCAGAAATTACCAACCACCGGGATCTAACGATTCTGTTTTCAGTAAGTGAATCTTGGGCACGGGGGCGTGTTGGGTGAGCACGGCCCCGTGTTCAGCTTACTGTCTGACTTAAAACAGGATTGCTAGTTCCAATGATTTAGCACGGGGGCGTGTTCAGTGGGCACGGCCCGTGCTGAGCTCTGCAGAAGCTGAAAAACTAAGAAAATCCTAAAAAAATTAAAAAGAAAAATAAAAATATGATTAGGCCGTTGATTCCTAACTTTCTTAAAATCCATGTGTCCCCGGCAGCGGCGCCAAAAACTTGATGCGTGTGAAGTGTTATATATATTAGGTGTATATTTTAAGCCCTTTTAACACTTTATTAGCCAAGTTTTAAATTTATAAAACACGATATTTTACTAACACTAAACACACCTATGGGCAAGTGCACCCATCGTGAGCGTAGTATAGCGTTGGTAAGATACCGAGGTCGTCCAAGGACACAAGAGCTTTTAGTACCGGTTTATCCTCAACGTCTAATCAAAATAAAAAGTTTAGAAAAATGTTTTAAACTAAGAAAAAAAAAATAAAAACTAACTAAAATGCTGAAAATAAAAATAAAAAGAAAAACAGATAGACAAGATGAATCACTTGGTTCCGACTCGTATCTAGTATAACCTTTGATTATTTCCGCACTTTTGCACATAATTAAGAGATTATCTTAGTTATTGTAGTAGGCCCCTCTTTTGAAGGTGACGTTACCCTCACCCCAGTAGTTTGAGTCAGCAAGGATACAATCCTAAAAGGGTAGATTATTGGAAGATAATTAATTAAGTTATTGATGCAAATTATGGTAGGCCCCGCTTTTGGCGGTGACGTTACCCTCGGCTAAGTAGTCTGAGTCAGCAGGGATACAGTCCTAAATAGCCGGGTTATAGTATTAATAGTAGTTAACTTATGAGGGGATCAAAGAGTTTGGACCCCCGCCATCCAATACCGTGAAGCATTGAAGGAGGTCCTACTAAATTTGACCCAGGTCCATTGCAGGACCTCTAAACGCTGAACAATGGCAAGACCTTTACCAAACCGTTCCCTTAATCCCCGACCAGGTAGCCAACATACCTCCATATAGACCGTGGAGATATGAATGGTGAAAATCTTTTATTTTATATAGACAGTAAAATAATGCCAAGACACCACGGACAAACGATAAGGAAAGATCACCTTCAACATAAGTAACTAGTTATTAAAGTCATTAATACAAAACCAAATAAAAAGTGCAAAAGATTAGAAATAAAAAGTATTATACTAGACATTTTGTCTTCACCAAGTGATGTAAGAGACTTAGACAAACATGGCTTTGATTGTCAAGAACTCTTACGATCAATCTTGGATCCCGAGACGACTCACACACTCTATGATGGACAATGGATGATGGTGGTGGATGATGGTGTTGTGATGGTGGTGGGTGGTGGATGAAGTGTGAGAGAGGTGGCGTGCCAAGGGATGAGTTGAAATGAAACCAAGCACTCCTATTTATAGGCTGAACAGAAGGCTGAGCACGGCCCCGTGTCCGCTGGAGACGCCCCCGTGCCTGTCTGACACTCTCTCTCTTCATTAATTGTAATTCGCAATTACAATTAATGCGCCTGCTGTACTTTCGCCACGCCCCCGTGTTCACTGGACACGGCCCCGTGGTGGGCAATAGAAGCTTCTATAGATTTGTCTTTTCTGCTGCTTCTTGGGCACGGCCCCGTGCTGGCTGAGCACGGGGCGTGTTCAGTCTTCTGCCTTCTCTATTTTGCTTGGGAAGATGCCGTTGAGGGGTCGGGCAGTCCACTTATGTTCCTTTTCTTGTATTTATGTTGGATTTAGCTGTCTTTTTTCTTCTTTTGTGTTTTTGAGCTCATTTAATCCTGAAAATACAAAAGGAAGACAAAAACACTCTTTTTCCAATATTAGTACTTAAAAAGGGTTAGTTTTATGCCTCATTTGATGTAATTTATATGTTGCATTTTACACACATCAGTTACCAAGCACTCATGTTATTTCTTGTAGTGATTAAATGAATGATATGTTCATAAAAATGTTCTTCCCTGATTAATGCAAAGTGATAATGCTCGAATGATTTCCTTGTGATAAATATGAACAACTAGGATTTTGTATGATTTCTTGATGATAAATATAAACAACTAGGATTTTGTATGATTTCTTGATGATAATATGTTAAGGATTCGATATAATGTTCGTAAATCAGAATTTGTTGTTTGAGGATGATCCATGATAGTATGCACATTACTTTCCTAAATGGTGTTAGGCAACATAACAATCATAGATCTAGATAGAGGAGTTGTATGATGTTCGTGATGAATTGGTTTTGTTGTGGAATAACATTGTGAATAGATTTAGCATATGTGACAACCCGAGTTTTCAAGGTCTTTCCTCTACACGTTATTTGTTCATAATTATGTTTGCATAACTTGTTTGCTTTGTATTTGTACATGTTTGATTATGCTTGAGATATTGTGTTACTGTTGATTGATGAGTGATAGAAATTTATTAACTGTTTGAGATTACAATTCCACAATCGACGAAACATGGTGAGCTGCACACCACACACACACCACGACGAAACCTAGGAGGTTTCGCCACTATTACTCGACGAAACCTAGAGGTTTCGTCATGTGCTCCACGACGAAACTAGGTAGTTTCGCCAAAATGGGTTTCGGCCCAAGTATAGCCCAATCAATTCAGCAGTTACGTTATATATTGCACACGCCACAATACATGAAACCCTAGACTCTCTTTCACTCTTTAGCACCCGACGGCAACCATCATCTCTCTCGAATTCTTGCTAATTCATCTCGTAACCGATTAGTGTATAGATACCAATTGACTGATTCAACTTTCTATCACATTATGTTGCATGATGCCATGGCAGAATACTTTGCTTTATTACCGTCTAATGATTTCTAGATAGGATTTCATGGCTTATGATGATGATTGATGATCTAGGAGACTGTGAATGATTAGATTGTTACAATGGTTAGGTTTGTCGGGATTCAATCGTTGATTAGAATGATACTTGTGAATGGTGGATCTAATAATCTATCATGTGATGATTAGATGATGGAATTGTTAGTAGTTAGGGTTGATGTCTGTTGTTAATCTGTTAGGCTTGATCTGATATTGTGGTTGTTTTTGCTTATGTCCACTTCTCATATTTCTGTTTGATGTTTGTATATCATGTTATCACTTGATTATGAATGTTAAATGATTAGGTGTTACAGTTATGAATATGTCAATGATCTAGTAGCATATCATTCCTGGCTAGGATTGAATGATTGATGTTAACCGCTTGACTGTTAGATTGTAATTAGGGTTTCGGTGTACGGTTATCTGTGAACATGACGAAACCTGTGAAGTTTTGTCACCTTGCATGTCAACGAAACATGGGGAGTTTCGTCACTTCAGTGCCGACGAAACATAGGGAGTTTCATCACTACCAGTGTGACATCTATGCCTCCACGGCCATCGAACAAATACAAAATCAATGAAATGTTGTGTTTCATACTTGGGATTTGTATAAATATGTGTATCGTTTGCACATATCAATTCTTGTTCGATTTCAAGCTCTAAATCGCTTTCTAGAAAGTTATACGCGAACTGATGCGTAAACGTAATCAGTTTAACGCAAAAAACACTCCGGGATAGTAAAATAGGCTTAACATACCTTAGATAATCTTTACATAACTTAGAAATAAGTTTTGGATGGTTTGGTATGCCGAAATCAAGTTTATTCGCTTACAGGGACTAGTTTCGACAAACTGTGAAAGTATGCCGATTCGTACTGTAACGAACATTCCGGAACTTGATCATAAGTTAAACATACCCTAAATATCCTTTACATAGCTTAGAAATAGGCTTTGAGGGGTTCGGTATGCTAAAATAAACTTTATTGATCATTCAAGGACTAAAAGCGTCAAAAGTACACAAGTTTGCATTTTCACGCATATCTTATGTTCTGAATATATCCGGACATCCAAAAATTTATGTAATCATTAAAATATTTCATTTTAGTGATTGGCTTGATAAAATTCCATTCGTCGCGTAATTTGGATCGTTTTTGCGTTCGTTACGACTTCCGTCGTAATTAACAGAACAACGCAATCGTACGACCAAACGAGCCGACATCCGAGATGTTTTTGAGCATGTTTCATGTTCCTTATACTTTAACTTCATTCTAGAGCCTTGAAATGAGGTTAACGGGGTTTAAACGCATCGAAAATGGCTTAAACGGGCTGAAGGGACCATTTCTGCCATTTTTGAAACTTTGCTGAATCTGGCACTTGGTGGCGCTACGCGAGCACCAACTGCCTACCCCGTGGCGTAGCGCCAACACCTGATCTGGACAGAAACATGATTTTCTGCATTTTTCAGCAATGGGGTCAAACTTGGGGGTCTATTTTGTAACATTTTCAATACCGTTAGCTGGTTTTGGGGCACCCCTAGTATCCCAAAACCATGGGCCACATGTGTACGATCCAGATCAAAGCACGTTTTACGATGAACGATCCTAACGGTTCTAGATTTCCTATAAATAGCAGCCCCCAGTTCATTTCATTCTCACTCAAATCTGATCTAAGATGCTCTACGTTAGGGCCTTTGCTTCATACCTGAGCTACTTGGATCAAGATTTGCTTGCGTGGACCCGTTGTAAGTTTTCCTTCGTTCTTTTTATTCGTTTTTATCGTAAAAGTCAAACTGCGTTTGACTTTCTGCATTGACCAGTTTATGGTCATTGCGAAGTTCGTTTGAACTTCATAACGTGAGCGTAATCACGATGGTTATAGTCCCTAGTGACTATACCTACTAATTACCACGTTATCTAGGCTCAGTGATGAGTCGTAGTTTCGGCCAAAATGCGCATTCTCGCATATTTTGTAACCAAACTACTTTTGGGTATCAAAAACGTTTGTTTTGATACCAAACCTGTTTTCAAACTTAACTAAACATGTTTTAGCATGTTTAGCTCGTCACTTTTTAGATTAGTGCTTGTGTAGAGTCGTAAGTCAAGCGGACTAAACACCCGCTTAGACTTTCGAACACGACCCGTTTGGTCGATCATTAGGATCCGACCAAACATGTTTAGTGACCATAGTTGCATAGGGAATAACCTTCCGAGGTTATACCTTATGTTATATGCCTTAGGTAAATGACCAAAATGCCTTTTTCATGCATAATTGGTAATTAAGCATATGTAACACAAACTTTTGTCACTTAATTGATTATGCAACATATTTAATCATGTTTAGGCATATAATACTTGTCATAGGACTAGTTAGACATCTCAAACGCGCTTTTGCGTGAACGACACGTTAAAGTTGCGTAAGCTACCTTAATGGGTCACAATGGGTCGAAAGCACTTAGGTTAGGTTTCGATTTAGAATGTAGACTTTGTTAAACCATGTCATATGAGTTCCAATACTCATTTGGTTTACAAAACCTCATCCTATCCGATCTTCCGACTTAGGTCCGGTTTATTTATATAGTTATTAGGTTGCCGAATAATTCCGTGCTCCCTCTAGCTTTGCTTGGTTGTTGTTCAAGACCTCTAAGCATTCTCGGGTGAGTACATAGTTCCCTTATTTTACTGTTTTCAATTGTTTTGGGGTGATTCATATGTGCTAAATGTTTTCGAGGTTTTAACGATGGTTTCAAAAATAAATAATATGGTTTATACAAAATTTATAACGATTTTGGTAAAGTAAACAAACTTGTTGGTTGTATTTACATAACGAATAATATTCATTAGTTTTGGCCGAACCGACCAGTATTAGGTTATGGTACCATAGGATCTGACAAATCCCGTTATCAGACTGCACCCATGGTTATGTGTGGGTTAGGTGGGTAACGACTGAATCTGTGATTGTTAATTTACCCTTTCGTGGTTTATTAATGCGAGAAGCGATAGGCGAGTTGCGAAGGTTTGGATGTTATTAGCGAGACAATCAAAAGTAGTTTTCACAATTTAAAACGAGAATGATTTAAACGACTAAAGCGATTTTTAACGAATTAAACGATTTGGGTAAACGATTGGTTTTTGGTTAGTGTTTAGATAACGGGACGGGTGTAATGTGATGAAAGCATGGTGGATACGCCGCTGGTACTTCCTATATATAAGTGTTTTCATCGTATTACATACCATGGTGTTATTTAGTTCACTTGGGTAAACGATTTTGAAACGATGTCACACAAACGAGGTTTTCGAAATGATATAAACCATATGAGTTTTATTAACGAGATTTATTAACGAGTTTTATTAACGAGATTTATTATCGAGTTTTATTAACGAGTTTTATTAACGAGATTTATTAACGAGTTTTATTAACGAATTTTATTAACGAATTTTATTAACGAGATTTATTAACGAGTTTTATTAACGAATTTTATTAACGAATTTTATTAACGAGATTTATTAACGAGTTTTATTAACAAATTTTGTTAACGAATTTTATTAACGAGATTTATTAACGAGTTTTATTAACGAATTTTATTAACGAGAATTATTAACAAGTTTTTACGAGATGTTTTACAATTTGATTTAATTAAATAAATGTTTTGGGTTAAGAATCATGGCTACGAGATTTTATAAATTATAACCAACTTGATTTGAGTTGGTTAATTATGTCGTAATACAATACTTTTCAAAACAAGGTTTTTAATTAAGTATTGCAACATGTAAACTAGCCATGAATCCGACACTCTCAAAAACCTATGTACTCGCCAGTATTTCTTTGCTGACTTTGTTTTCACATATGTTTCAGGTGTTGTTGAATGATGTTGATTGCTAGGATGCATGCTCACATAGGACTGGACGAGGCCTTATTGACTTAATAACAATGATACACTATGTTTAAATTGTTTATTTAGATTTCCAGACGATGTAAATATTTAATGTTTAAATAAAACGAAACTTCAAATTTTAGTGTGTTTTGAAACAATGATTCTGTTACAACACTCCCCGACGATTCCGCCGCGATTTGTTGTTTAACGTGGTCGGGGTGTGATAGAAAAGTTGGTATCAGAGCTCATGGTTATAGGGAATTAGGTTATTAGTAATGCTTTGACCTAGTCTATAACCTTCCTAGGACCCTAACACAAGATCCTTGTGTTTAGATCTTAAAACAATACCGTCACTTATCCTTAGATGACAACCACAACAAGAACACAAATTTTGAATCTGCTTCGAAAACTAATCATCTGTTCTAGGATGATTGATTACTAGGTTTTGAACCCTCTAAGTTTTCAAAATCTCGTCGAAGTTTTGGTCTTATAATGTGAACACATGCAAACTGGAAGGGTGAATGCCTGTACCCTGAGTTTTCTGTCTAAGGCTAGAGTGTTCGTACAAATCCGCAGTATCGGACCAATCACTCTTACCTGGGAACTCTTGGGGTGAGTGTTCACTTATAGGCGAGCATGTCTTCAGTGATACATTAATATGACCCATTTACTTTGGTTAATGTTCGTCACATTTGTTTGCCTTAGGTAACAAACAAATGATCGCAATTTCTATGCATTGTCGTTCTGTTTTAATTATCCGATAACATTTCACTTGTTTTCTCCTATGTCTTTCATTTCCTCTAGGATATCTCTTCATCGCAATGACACTCAAATGTCCGAGCAAACTGCCAAATTTGCCCAGCGAATAGGCGAAGCAATCCTGAAAACTGTCGATTTAGGTATCGCCGTGTCTCATCTCAATAATGAAGCCACCCAAGAAGCATCGAAAGAAGCAGAAGCCGAGCCTTCGAAAAAGTCAAAGAAGCGTAAAGCTCCAAAGGATCCCGTAGCCGTTACACCAAATCAAGCAAAACCTAGCCAGATGGCAGCACCACCAGCCAAGAAGCCGTACTTAGGAACTGCTCCTTTGTGCAATCAGTGTAACCTCCACCACTATGCCAGTGTCAAATGTCGGAAATGTTTCAACTGTGGACTCATTGGTCATTTGGCACGAGACTGTCGTTCAGTCACTGTGCTAAACCAAGCTTTTCAGAACCCCGTTCAATTTCAAGCAGATCCAGCACGGGCTCATTTTCCTCCTGGTACTTGCTACACCTATGGCGAGACGGGTTATGTCAGGGACAAATACCCAAAGGTTTTTAATGCAAATCCGACCCACGGATGAGCATTTGGCCGATTAGAAGAAGCTGCTGCTTTGAAATAATCCGAATCTTATATTTATGTTTCTAGTATTTTCCTTTGAACTCGGAAACAATCGATTTTGTTTATAAATAAATCTCTATTTGCAATTCTGATGTACAAATATAGTTGCATGTGTGTATGGCATACCCCTACGATACCTACACCAAAGAACCGTATTTGTAGTTCTGTCGTTCATATGATCGCTCGTGAATTCCTCAAAAATTCTAAGTACTCGCTTCATTCTAAGAAACGAATTGACAATTTGAGTAATCACTTTAATTCCTTGGTTAGATAACTAAGGAAACCCTTATCTGTTGAAGTTGCTTTTAGTAAACCTCTTGTACTCAATTCAGTTATTTGCGACTGTCAATTTAACTTTGATAATCACCTTTTTCCTATTGACCTCACACCGATGCAACTTGGGAGTTTCGACATTATCATAGGGATGGATTGGTTAGCTGAACATCATACTAAGGTGGTTTGTTTCGATAAGATTGTTCGTATTCCTCTTTCATCTGGCGATGTTATGGAAGTTCGTGGCGAGAAACCATCTGTTGGTTTGAAGCTTATGTCGTGTACAAAGGCCCAAAGTTATTTGCGAGAAGGATATATTGCCTTTCTGGCACATGTCACCGAGGAGAAAGGCAAGAGCAAGAGTATTAAGGATATTCCGATTGTTCGGGATTATCCAGAGGTGTTTCCTGATGAACTGCCTGGTTTGCCTCCAGTTCATCAAGTCGAGTTTCATATTGACCTTGTACCTAATGCCAACCCGATTGCGAAAGCACTTTATAGTCTTGCACCGTCCGAGATGCAAGAGTTATCGAAAAAACTTCAAGAGTTGTCTGATAAAGGATTCATCCGTCCGAGCTTTTTGCCTTGGGGAGCTCCTGTTCTCTTTGTGAAAAAGAAAGATGGATCTTTTCAAATGTGTATCGATTATCGTGAGCTTAATAAGCATACCATAAAAAATCGATATCCCCTACCTCGAATTGATGATTCTCTTCGACCAGCTGCAAGGTGCTTCATGCTTTTCCAAGATCGATCTGCGTTCTGGGTATCATCAACTTCGTGTTCTCGAAGAAGATATTCCCAAAACTGCATTCCGTACGAGATTTGGACACTACGAGTTCATCGTCATGCCTTTTGGTATGACAAATGTTCCAGCCATTTTCATGGATTTAATGAATAGGGTCTGTAAACCTTATTTAGACAAATTCATCATTGTGTTCATAGACGATATTCTTCTTATTCGAAGTCTCGAGCCGATCACGAGCAACACCTTTGTTTGACACTGGAACTCCTGAAGAGGGAACAACTTTTTGCTAAGTGTGAATTCTGGCTTAAAGCAGTTCAGTTTTTAGGTCATATAGTCAACGAGCAGGGTATTCATGTGGATCCATCCAAGTTTGCTGCAATTAAGGATTGGAATACACCATCGACATCTACAGAAATTTGTTCTTTTCTTGGTCTCGCTGGTTATTATCGTCATTTTATTTCAAACTTCTCGAAGATCGCGGTGCCACTCGCTGCTTTGATTCAAAAGAATAAGCCTTTGGAGTGGGGATCTAAGCAAGAAGAAGCGTTCCAAACGCTGAAACGGAAAGCTATGTGATGCTCCTGTTTTGTCCTTGCCCAATGGAAACGATGATTTCATTGTCTTTTATGACGTGTCGAATCTAGGCCTTGGTTATGTTCTTATGCAATGAGGTAAAATCATAGCATATACGTCAAGACAGTTGAAAGTTCATGAAAAGAACTACACAACTCATGATCTTGAGTTAGGTGTTGTGGTATTTGCTCTCAAAATCTGGAGACACTACCTCTATGGAACGAAGTGTGTGGTTTTCACAAGACCACAAAAGTCTCCAGCACATTCTTAATCAAAAGGAGCTGAACATGAGGAAACGACAATGGGTTAAGCTCTTGAACGATTACGATTACGTGATTCGCTACCTTCCTGGTAAGGCGAATATCGTAGCCGATGCGCTTAATCGAAAGGAGCGAGTCAAGCTTCATTCTGTTCAAACTCTATCTGATATTCAATCTTGTGTCCTTCAAGCACAATGATCTTGTGTAAACGAAGGCTTATTGAAATATGAGCTACCACTTCAACTCGAGCTTAAACTCGAAACGAAAGGTGATGGGTTGCCCTATTTAAGGATCCTTGTGGATGATTATCGCTGAAATCAGAGTCCTTAATTGAATTCATTGTATGCTTTAATACGTACATTACGATTCAATAAGGACAAAACCGAATTCCTATTAAGATCTTCCTATCTTCATAGTTAGATTCTTGAAAATGTTTAAAGTGCCAAATGAAATCCACGGATTAGATTCCTGGTGTGCTTTAAATACCCGTGTCCAAAGATAACAAATTAAAGGTCAAATTAAACAATTATGCGATTATTTGATTATGTGTTTATGTGTTCTCCTTTATGTTTTTGTGTGATCCAATTTTTGTTATCCAAATCCTCATAGAATCTTCCATATCTTCATATGAGGGATTCATAGTAGGATATTCAAAAGGTACTACCTTAAATCCTTAATGGGCTTCTACGTGGTAGTTAAGACCCTTGGGTTATATAGTACCATTCCATGATTCGAAAAGAGACCCTTGAGTGGTCTTGTTAAAGATTGATTCAGAATCTGGTTAAGAATGGCATGTGATGATACAGCTGAAAGGACCCTATGGTGGTCCAGTCACACTCATCACAGGTTCATTCATTTGGTTTTCCCCTACACATTATTAAAAGCACTGTGTGGACTATGCCAGGAATTACGTAATTATGGATGCGTACATAGTTATAAAAAATTTAGTGCACGGAAACCACAGTAAGATTTATCATGTGTAAGAACCAATAGTGACAACAATAACGAAACGTGAACAATGTAATGGAGGTACGGTGTACGCACCAATGGGGCTTCATATACTTGTATATAAGTGTCCCTCTTACATTGCAAGCATACTGTTATTTAAAGTTACTAGAAGTTCAGAACCCTAACCAGTGTTGTTTTATCTTTTCGACTTCAAGTTTCGAGCTCTCACAAGTTTCCTCTAATTAAATTTCGGGACGAAATTTCCTGAAGTAGGGGAGACTGTGACATCTGTGCCTCCACGGCCATCGAACAAATACCAAATCAATGAAATGTTGTGTTTCATACTTGGGATTTGTATAAATATGTGTATCGTTTGCACATATCAATTCTTATTCGATTTCGAGCTCTAAATCGCTTTCTGGAAAGTTATACGCGAACTGATGTGTAAACGTAATTAGTTTAATGCAAAAAACACTCCAGGATAGTAAAATAGGCTTAACATACCTTAAATAACCTTTACATAACTTAGAAATAAGTTTTGGATGGTTTGGTATGCCGAAATCAAGTTTATTCGCTTACAGGGACTAGTTTTGACAAACTGTGAAAGTATGCCGATTCGTACTGTAACGAACATTCCGGAACTTGATCATAAGTTAAACATACCCTAAATATCCTTTACATATCTTAGAAATAGGATTTGAGGGGTTCGGTATGCTAATATAAACTTTATTGATCATTCAGGGACTGAAAGCGTCAAAAAGTGCACAAGTTTGCATTTTCGCGCATATCTTACGTTATGAATATATCCGGACATCCAAAAATTTATGTAATCATTAAAATATTTCATTTTAGTGATTGGCTTGATAAAATTCCATTCGTCGCGTAATTTGGATCGTTTTTGCGTTCGTTACGACTTCCGTCGTAATTAACCGAACAACGTAACCGTACAACCAAACGAGCCAACATCCGAGATGTTTTTGACCATGTTTCATGTTCCCTATACTTTAACTTCATTTTAGAGCCTTGAAATGAGGTTAACGGAGTTTAAACGCATCGAAAATGGCTTAAACGGGCATCAGGGACCATTTCTGCCATTTTTGAAACTTTGCTGAATCTGGCACTTGGTGGCGCTACATGATTTTCTGCATTTTTCAGCAATGGGGTCAAACTTGGGGGGTCTATTTTGTAACATTTTCAATACCGTTAGCTGGTTTTGGGGCACCCCTAGTATCCCAAAACCATGGGCCACTTGTGTACGTCTGTACAATCCATATCAATGCACGTTTTACGATGAACGATTCTAACGGTTCTAGATTTCCTATAAATAGCAACCCCCACTTCATTTCATTCTCACTCAAATCTGATCTAAGATGCTCTATGTTGGGGCCTTTGCTTTATACCTGAGCTACTTGGATCTAGATTTGCTTGTGTGGACCCGTTATAAGTATTCCTTCGTTCTTTTTATTCATTTTTATCGTAAAAGTCAAACTTCGTTTGACTTTCTGCATTGACCAGTTTATGGTCATTTCGAAGTTTGTTTGAACTTCATAACGTGAGCGTAATCACGATGGTTATAGTCCCTAGTGACTATACCTACTGATTACCACGTTATCTAGGCTCAGTGACGAGTCGTAGTTTCGGCCAAAATACGCATTCTCGCGTATTTTGTAACCAAACTACTTTTGGGTATCAAAACTGTTTGTTTTGATACCAAACATGTTTTCAAACTTAACTAAACATGTTTTAGCATGTTTAGCTCGTCACTTTTTAGATTAGTGCTTGTGTAGAGTCGTAAGTCAAGCGGACTAAACACCCGCTTAGACTTTCGAACACGACCCATTTGGTCGATCATTAGGATCCGACCAAACATGTTTAGTGACCATAGTTGCATAGGGAATAACTTTCCGAGGTTATACCTTATGGTCACTTAGGTTTAATTAGTTGTAGATAGGTAGTTTATATGCCTTAGGTAAATGACCAAAATGCCATTTTCATACATAATTGGTAATTAAGCATATGTAACACAAACTTTTGTCACTTAATTGATTATGCAACATATTTAATCATGTTTAGGCATATAATACTTGTCATAGGACTAGTTAGACGTCTCGAACACGCTTTTGCGTGAACGACACGTTAAAGTAGCGTAAGCTACCTTAATGGGTCACAATGGGTCGAAAGCACTTAGGTTAGGTTTTGATTTAGAATGTAGACTTTGTTAAACCATGTCATATGAGTTCCAATACTCATTTGGTTTACAAAACCTCATCCTATCCGATCTTTCGACTTAGGTCCGGTTTATTTATATAGTTATTAGGTTGCCAAATAATTTCGTGCTCCCTCTAGCTTTGCTTGGTTGTTGTTCAAGACCTCTAAGCATTCTCAGGTGAGTAAATAGTTCCCTATTTTACTGTTTTCAATTGTTTTGGGGTGATTCATATGTGCTAAATGTTTTCGAGGTTTTAACGAGGGTTTCAAAAATAAATGATATGGTTTATACAAAATTTATAACGATTTTGATAAAGTAAACAAACTTGTTGGTTGTATTTACATAACGAATAATATTCATTAGTTTTGGCCAAACCGACCAGTATTAGGTTATGGTACCATAGGATCTGACAAATCCCGTTATCAGACTGCACCCATGGTTATGTGTGGGTTAGGTGGGTAACGACTGAATCTGTGATTGTCAATTTACCCTTTCGTGGTTTATTAATGCGAGAAGCGATAGGCGAGTTGCGAAGGTTTGGATGTTATTAGCAAGACAATCAAAAGTAGTTTTCAAAATTTAAAACGAGAATGATTTAAAGGACTAAAGCGATTTTTAACGAATTAAACGATTTGGGTAAACGATTGGTTTTTGGTTAGTGTTTAGATAACGGGACGGGTGTAATGTGATGAAAGCATGGTGGATACGCCGCTGGTACTTCCTATATATAAGTGTTTTCATCGTATTACATACCATGGTGTTATTTAGTTCACTTGGGTAAACGATTTTGAAACGATGTCACACAAACGTGGTTTTCGAAATGATATAAACCATACTAGTTTTATTAACGAGATTTATTAACGAGTTTTATTAACGAGATTTATTAACGAGTTTTATTAACGAGATTTATTAACGAGTTTTATTAACGAGTTTTATTAACGAGATTTATTAACGAGTTTTATTAACGAATTTTATTAACGAATTTTATTAACGAGATTTATTAACGAGTTTCATTAACTAATTTTATTAACAAATTTTATTAACGAGATTTATTAACGAGTTTTATTAACGAATTTTATTAACGAATTTTGTTAACGAGATTTATTAACGAATTTTATTAACGAGAATTATTAACAAGTTTTTACGAGATGTTTTACAATTTGATTTAATTAAATAAATGTTTTGGGTTAAGAATCATGGCTACGAGATTTTATAAATTATAACCAACTTGATTTGAGTTGGTTAATTATGTCGCAATACAATACTTTTCAAAACAAGGTTTTTAATTAAGTATTGCAACATGTAAACTAGCCATGAATCCGACACTCTCAAAAACCTATGTACTCGCCAGCATTTCTTTGCTGACTTTGTTTTCACATATGTTTCAAGTGTTGTTAAATGATGTTGATTGCTAGGATGCATGCTCACATAGGACTGGACGAGGCCTTAGTGACTTAATAACAATGATAGACTCTGTTTAAATTGTTTATTTAGATTTCCAGTTGATGTAAATATTTAATGTTTAAATAAAACGAAACTTCAAATTTCCTTGTGTTTTGAAACAATGATTCTGTTACAACACTCCCCGACGATTCCACCGCGATTTGTTGTTTTACGCGGTCGGGGTGTGACAACCAGGTCGACGAAACATGTGGGGTTTCGTCACCTTGGGGTTTCGCCATAGGTCAGAACCTCACAAACAGAATGTAGTTGGATACAAGTGTAATGCTGTATGATTATATGCTGACCTTTGCCTGTTAAGGATATCAGTTATACATGAGGAAACATGATTCGTTGATTAGCATACTTGACTATTAAGCCCTGTTACGAAACATGTGAACTTTAAATTTGTACGTGTTGATTAACTGTTAAGATGTTTGAATGCACACTGTGATTTGCATATTATACGTGAGCCTTGTGAATGTAAACTGATTGCGGTATGCTGCTATAGGCTTTGACTGATTAATTGCAAACAAGTAGATTAACAAAACCGAGCACACCAAGGTGAGTTCACACTTTCTATAAGGCATGAGGATTCCCGGTGTTGGGAATGGGTTAAGAAACTAAAACTTAACCTGCATATTCTTCTTGGGTAGAATATGTACCTCCATCCTCATTGAGAAGGATGACCACATTTAACCTGCGTATTCTCCTTGGGTAGTTTACGTACCTCCGTCCAAGACCTTTATGGACTGTCGACCTAGTACCTTCAGTGGTACAGAAGGAGCTGTAGGCCTCCTTCATTGGTTCGAGAAGATCGAGTCTGTCTTCGAAATGTGTGAATGCCCTGAGGCTTGTAGGGTAAAATTTGCTACTGGAACACTCGAAGGTGTTGCGTTGACATGGTGGAACACGCAAGTACAAATGCTAGGGTTGGCAGCTGCTAATGCCACCCCATGGAACGACTTCAAAGATCTGATCAAAGAGGAGTACTGTCATCACGACGACATTCACAAGCTGGAAGTAGAGTTTTATAACTTGAAGATGGCGGGGTCTGAAATAGAGGCGTATACGAAGAGATCGAACGAACTGGCTGCACTGTGTCCAACTATGGTAGATCCTCCTATCAAGCTGTACCTCAAGGGTCTAGTGCCAGAGATTCAGAGCCATGTGACTGTGGCTAACCTTGGTACTATCCAGCAGGTCATACGGCTAGCCCACCGTCTCACACATCAGGCAGCTGAGCAAAACAAGCTGCCCAAGCGTATTAGTGCTACAGCTACTTCAGATGCTCCTAGCGACAACAAGCATAAATGGTATGGGAATTCAAGCAAAGGTTCTACTTCTGTTCAGTCTCAGCCTCATCAGCGGAGAACTGACGACTACAAGAGCCCCAATCAGCAGTCTTCTGGGAATCAGGGTCAGGGTGGATACAGGGGAAATCACCCTAAGTGCAATCGATGTAATTTGCACCACAGCAGGCCGTGCAACAAGAGTCATTGTCAGAGATGTAATAAGCTGGGTTACGCAGCCAAGGATTGCAGGAGCTCACATCCTGTGAATCAGAATCGTCAACAGCAGCCACAAGCTCCACAGAACCAGCAGCAGCAGGGTAATAAGGGATGCTTTCAGTGTGGTGCTGAGGGTCACTTCAAGAGACACTGTCCACAGTTGAATCAGAATCAGAACAACAACAACAACCAAGGAAATGGGAATAACAATGGGGGTAACAATGATGGCAACGGTGCCAGGGGACGTGTCATCGTGATTGGTCAGGGTGATGCAAGGAACGATCCCAATGTTGTGACAGGTAAGTTCCTACTGGACGACTTCTATGTTACTGTTTTATTCGATTCGGGTGCTGATACTAGTTTCGTGTCCTTAAAAGTTAGTCAGATGCTTAAGCGTACTCCAACACTTTTGAACACCAAGCACATTGTAGAACTAGCAAACGGTAAAAGTTTAGAGGCCACACACATAGTTAAGGGTTGTAATCTTGTTCTTGCTGATCAGACGTTCTCTATCGACCTCATTCCTATCGTTCTTGGTAGCTTTGATGTTGTCATTGGGATAGATTGGTTATCTCAACATCAAGCGGAAATTCTTTGCAAGGAGAAAATTGTCCGCGTCCCTCTTTCTGGTGAAGCACCCCTCGTGATTCATGGTGACAAGAGTAGTGCGGTAGTAGGCATCATCTCTTTCCTTAAGGCCCAGAAGTTTTTGCGAAAGGGCCACCCTGCTATTCTAGCCCTCGTTACTGACACCTTCACGAAAGAGAAGAAGATAGAAGACATTCCTATTGTACATGATTTTCCTGAGGTATTTCCAGAGGAATTACCTTGTCTTCCGCCTCATCGTCAGGTCGAATTCCAAATCGAGCTAGCTCCTGGAGCAATGCCAATAGCTCGTGCATGTTATCGTGTAGCTCCATCAGAACTTGAGGAATTGTCCAATCAACTTCAAGAGCTATTAGACAATGGTTTCATTCATCCTAGCTCTTCGCCCTGGGGAGCTCCAGTCTTGTTTGTGAAGAAGAAAGACGCTACCTTCCGATTGTGTATTGACTATCGTGAACTCAACAAGGTAACCGTGAAGAATCGTTATCCTCTTCCGTGTATTGATGACCTATTCGACCAGTTGCAAGGGTCGAGCTTCTATCCAAAGATTGATATGAGATCAGGATATCATCAGCTGAGATTCCGAGACGAGGACATCTCCAAAACAGCATTCAGGACTCGTTACGGGCACTACAAGTTTCTGGTTATGCCTTTTGGATTGACAAACGCACCTGCGGTCTTCATGGATCTCATGAACCGAGTGTGCAAACCTTACCTGGATAAGTTCGTTATTGTTTTCATCGTCGACATCCTGATCTATTCTAAGAGTCAGGAGGAACACGAGCATCATCTGCTTCTTATTCTGGAACTTCTTCGAGCAGAGCAGCTGTATGCTAAGTTTTCAAAATGCGACTTTTGGCTTCTTGAAGTCCATTTCCTAGGCCACGTGGTAAATGAGGATGGGATTCATGTGGATCCATCCAAGGTTGACTCGATCAAGAACTGGTATGCGCCCCTTACACCAACTGAAATCTGCAAATTCTTGGGTTTGGTGGGTTACTATAGAAGATTTATCAAGGACTTCTCAAAGATTGCGCAACCTCTCACTTCACTAACTCAGAAGGGTGTCACCTATCGTTGGGGTGATGCACAGGAATCCATGTTTCAGCACTTAAAGAAGAGAGTATGTAGCGCACCTATTCTCTCGTTACCTGAAGGCACCGATGATTTTGTGGTTTATTGCGACGCGTCAATCCAAGGACTTGGTTGTGTGTTGATGCAATGTGAGAAAGTCATTGCTTATGCATCATGCCAACTTAAGGTTCATGAAAGGAACTACACTACTCACGATCTGGAGCTGGGAGCTGTTGCTTTTGCACTCAAGATATGGAGGCATTACCTGTACGGTACCAAGTGCACCATTTACACCGATCACAGGAGTCTCCAGCATATCTTCGATCAGAAGGAGTTGAACATGCGACAGCGTCGATGGGTCGAACTTCTGAATGATTACGAGTGCGCGATCAAGTACCATCCGGGCAAAGCCAATGTTGTGGCCGACGCTCTCAGTCGAAAGGAGACTAAACCTAAGCGTGTACATGCGTTACAGCTTACCATCTACTCTAGTCT
This sequence comes from Helianthus tuberosus, assembly GCA_030545235.1. Taxonomy (NCBI): domain Eukaryota; kingdom Viridiplantae; phylum Streptophyta; class Magnoliopsida; order Asterales; family Asteraceae; genus Helianthus; species Helianthus tuberosus. The sequence continues at coordinate 44,742,565 of CM060400.1, forward strand.
TCCTACTCAGATACGAGATGCTCAGATTGAAGCATTGAAAGCAGAAAACATCAGGGTTGAGTCTCTGCGAGGATCGAAGAAACGGTTAGAACAAAAGGAAAACGGTGCTTATTACGTGACAGGGCGCATCTGGGTTCCACTCTATGGTAATCTACGTGAGCTTGTGATGGATGAAGCACACAAGTCTTGCTACTCGGTACATCCTGGTTCGGATAAGATGTACCACGACCTCAAGACTACGTATTGGTGGCCTAGTATGAAGGCCAACATAGCAATCTACGTTAGTAAATGCTTGACTTGTGCGAGAGTCAAAATCGAGTACCAGAAACCATCACTCCTACTTCAACAACCAGAGATACCGACATGGAAATGGGAGCAAATTTCCATGGATTTCATTACTGGCTTGCCTAGATCTCAATGAGGAAATGATACCATTTGGGTGATCGTGGACCGACTGACCAAGTCTGCACATTTTCTGGCTATCAAGGAAATGGATAAGTTTTCTACTCTAGCAGACATCTACCTAAAGGAAGTAGTTTCGAGGCACGGGGTGCCAACCTCCATCATTTCTGATCGTGACTCACGTTTTACATCTGAATTGTGGCAAGCGATGCACAAGTCCTTTGGCTCTCGATTAGACATGAGCACGGCGTATCATCCACAGACGGATGGGCAGTCTAAACACACCATCCAAACCCTTGAAGACATGCTTCGGGCATGTGTAATCGACTTTGGTAATGGCTGGGAAAGACACCTCCCGTTAGTGGAATTTCATATAACATCAGTTACCAAACCAGTATCCAGGCTGCTCCGTTTGAGGCATTGTACGGACGTAAGTGCCGATCACCTCTTTGTTGGGCAGAGATTGGCGACAGCCAAATCACTGGCCCAGAACTCGTCGTAGACACAACAGAGAAGATCGCTCAGATACGACAACGAATGGCGGCAGCTCGTGACCGTCTGAAAAGCTACGCTGATAAGCGAAGGAAACCACTTGAGTTCCAGGTTGGGGATCGAGTGCTACTTAAAGTCTCACCTTGGAAAGGTGTAGTTCGTTTTGGTAAACGAGGCAAACTCATCCCGCGATATGTCGGACCCTTCGAAGTCATAGAGAAAATATGCAAGGTGGCCTACAAACTAAACCTACCCGAAGAACTCAGTGGAGTTCACAACGTATTCCACGTGTCACATCTAAAGAAGTGTCTGTCAGATGAGACCCTCATAGTTCCTCTCAAGGAGCTCACTATCGACGATCAGCTGCGATTCGCCGAGGAACCAGTAAAGATTACTGAACGAGACGTTAAGGTTTTCAAGCACACCAGAATACCTCTTGTTTGAGTTCGTTGGAACTCCTGTCGTGGCCCAGAGTTTACCTGGGAACGAGAAGACCAAATGAAACACAAGTATCCCCAGTTGTTCGAGAAAAGTGCAACCACTATTGAGGCTGAAGCTACTGCGGAATTTCGGGACGAAATTCCAAACCAACGGGGGGATGATGTGACACCCCAGGAAAAACCAGGAAAACACGCAACCTAACTAGCTTCCTCAGTAACCACGTGCTAAATTTCGGGACGAAATTTCTTTCAAGTTGGGGATGATGTGCCAACCCGAGTTTTCAAGGTCTTTCCTCTACACGTTATTTGTTCACAATTGTGTTTGCATAACTTGTTTGCTTTGTATTTGTACATGTTTGATAATGCTTGAGATATTGTGTTACTGTTTGATTGATGAGTGATAGAAATTTATTAACTGTTTGAGATTACAATTCCACAATCGACGAAACATGGTGAGCTGCACACCACACACACACCACGACGAAACCTAGGAGGTTTCGCCACTCTTACTCGACGAAACCTAGAGGTTTCGTCATGTGCTCCACGACGAAACTAGGGAGTTTCGCCAAAATGGGTTTTGACCCAAGTATAGCCCAGTCAATTCAGCAGTTACGTTATATATTACACACGCCACAATACATGAACCCTAGACTCTCTTTCCCTCTTTGGCACCCGACGGCAACCATCATCTCCCTCGAATTCTTGCTAATTCATCTCGTAACCGGTTAGTATATAGATACCAATTGACTGATTCAACTTTCTATCACATTAGGTTGCATGATGCCATGGTAGAATACTTTGCTTTATTACTGTCCAATGATTTCTAGGTAGGATTTCATGGCTTATGATGATGATTGATGATCTAGGAGACTGTGAATGATTTGATTGTTACAATGGTTAGGTATGTCGGGATTCAATTATTGATTAGAATGATACTTGTGAATGGTGGATCTAATAATCTATTATGTGATGATTAGATGATGGAATTGTTAGTAGTTAGGGTTGATGTCTGTTGTTAATCTATTTGGCTTGATATGAGGTTGTGGTTGTTTTTGCTTATATCCACTGCTCATATTTCTGTTTGATGTTTGTATATCATGTTATCACTTGATTATGAATGTTAAATGATTAGGTGTTACAGTTATGAATATGTCAATGATCTTGTAGCATATCATTCGTGGCTAGGATTGGATGATTGATGTTAACCGCTTGACTGTTAGATTCTAATTAGGGTTTCGGTGTACGGTTATCTGTGAACATGACGAAACCTGTGAAGTTTCGTCACCTTGCATGTCGACGAAACATGGGGAGTTTTATCCCTTCAATGCCAACGAAACATAGGGAGTTTCGTCACTACCAGGTCGACAAAAGATGTGGGGTTTCGTCACCTTGGGGTTTCGTCACCTTGGGGTTTCGCCGTAGGTCAGAACCTTACAAACAGAATGTAGTTAGATACAAGTGTAATGCTGTATGATTATATGCTGACCTTTGCCTGTTAAGGATATCAGTTATACATGAGGAAACATGATTCGTTGATTAGCATACTTGACTATTAAGCCCTATTACGAAACATGTGAACTTTAAATTCGTACGTGTTGATTAACTGTTAAGATGTTTGAATGCACACTGTGATTTGCATATTATACGTGAACCTTGTGAATGTAAACTGATTGCGTATGTATGCATGCTATAGGCTTTGACTGATTAACTGCGAACAAGTAGATTAACAAAATCGAGCAAACCAAGGTGAGTTCACACTTTCTATAAGGCATGAGTAGGAATGGCAATGGGCCGGGTTTGGGCCGGGTATTGGTAATCCCAGGCCCGTACCCGGTTGTAATTCTTTGTCCCATACCCGGCCCGTTACCCGTCGGGTATTTTTCGGGTAATTACCCGTCGGGTATCGGGCATACCTGCGGGTATCGGGCATACCTGCGGGTATCGGGCATACCCGCGGGTATCGGGTATACCCGTTAATTTCTTAAAAATACCCGTTGTGACAAATGTGCAATTTTTACTTTGATGTTTATATAATTTACTATTTTAATGACTATAACAAATGAAAATATGATTAATAACTTACATATAATATTCAGACTACATATACTAAACTAAATTAAAATGATTACTTAATTAAATAATTGTATGAGGACCACCTAATTGCATAAAACATCCACATAATAAAGGGTGATAGCTTCCATATCCAATATACATGCTCAAAAATAAGTTATATGTTCACTAAACACTTGCCAAATACATATCCACATATGACTATAGAGAAGGTAACAAGTACATGTGCTAAATTTATATATATGGAAATCAATAATATGATACTTTCGGGTATTATTCGGGTAAATGGGCCGGGTATCGGGCGGGTATCACTAAATCCCATACCCGTACCTATACCCGAGTTTTTTCTATTTTTAAGCCCGTACCCGTTCCATACCGATTGGGCTTCGGGTATACCCTGGCCCGTATGTTTCGAGTTTCGGGTATACCCGTCGGGCTTGGGCTTTTTTTCCATCCCTAGGCATGAGGATTCCCGGTGGTTGGGAATGGGTTAAGAAACTAAAACGGAACCTGCATATTCTTCTTAGGTAGAATATGTACCTCCATCCTCGTTGAGAAGGATGACAACATTTAACCTGCGTATTCTCCTTGGGTAGTTTACGTACCTCCGTCCCCAGTTGGAAGGACGACAACATATAACTTACTAGACAAAACTCTATCATTAAGTCCCTCATTTTTATATCGACTTAATCGCCGGGCCAATGGCGAGCGGGTCATTAGTTAAATAGCGCTATTAGGTTTGACAAGCCTCACACCGTGCCGGGAGGACGGGCGTGGACTAATGGATCTGGGCACTTAGTCAATGATGATAGACATAACCTTCCTAGGACCCTAACGCGAGTTTATAGTAATGCTTTGACCTAGACTATAACCTTCCTAGGACCCTAACGCGAGTTTACTTGTGTTTAGTCATAAAACAATACCGTCGCCTATCTTTAGGTGACAACCACAATAAGAACACAAATTTCAAATCTGCTCTGAAAACCAATCATCTGTTCTAGGATGATTTATTATAAGGTTTTGAACCTTCAAAGTTTTTAAAATCTCGTCAAAGTTTGGGTCTTATAGTGTGAACACCTGCAATCTGGAAGGGTGGGTGCCTGTACCCTGAGTTTTCTGTCTAAGGCTAGAGTGTTCGTACAAATCCACATAATCGAACCAGTCACTCTTACCTGGGAACTCTTGGGGTGAGTGTCCACCTATAGGCTAAAGCATGTCTTCGCGATACATTATAAGGACCTATTTACTTTGATTCAGCTTTTGTGCGTCGTTTGTTTGCATTCGTGGTTCGGGCAAATGACCATCATCCATGCTTTTTGGTTGGTAATTGTAACATCCTTACCCAATGCCATTTCATTTGTTTTCTCTCATGCTTCCTCTTTTAGAATGCCTCCTCGACGTGACAATCAGATACCTGATGAAGAACTGGCAGCTATCATTACGCAGCAAATGGCTACCGCACTCCCAAACATCATTGCTCAATGTAACCAAGCCTTTAATAACATCAATAATGCTCCCTGTAACTTCAAGACGTTCAACTCGGCTAAGCCATCAAAATTTTCCGAGTCTCAAGGAGCAACTGCACTTCTGCAATGGTTCGAGAGTCTAGAGAGCACCTTCAGGCATGTTCAGTGTCCAAACGAGCGAAAGGTTGAATTCGCATCTAGTGTCTTTGAGAAGCGAGCTTTAACATGGTGGAATGGTGTGATGAGAGATAGGGGTGCCGACGTGGCACTGGCTCAAACATGGGAAGAGCTTCGAGCTCTAATGATGAGGGAATTATGTCCTCTTCATGAGATTAAGGCATTGGAAAGGGAATTCGATGATCTTAAGCAAGATAGTGGTGAGCATCGAGCTTACACGGACTGTTATGACGAGTTAAGTCTGTTATGCCCAAACATGGTTACGCCTTTGGATAAGGCAATCGAAAAGTACATTGATGGCCTCCCTAACTCAGTACAAGACATTGTTACTGGTAGCAACCCCACTACAGTTAGACAGGCCATTGAGCTATCCGCTACCTTGACTGAATCTCAGATCAGGAAAGGTAAACTTTTCTGAAAGGGCGACAAGAAACCGATCGATGAATCGAAACCAAAGGATGAGCAGACTGAATCCTCCAAGAAGTCCAAGAAGCAAAAGGCTTCTCAAAACTTCACCGTGGTTGCCCACAATGATCAAGTTGTCCCCAACCAACCGGCTCAACCCCCTGCTAGGAAGCCATACAACTGAACTGCACCCTTATGCAACCAATGTAACCTTCATCATCATGCTAGTGTGAAGTGCTGCAAGTGCCAAATTTGTGGACTTATAGATCATACAGCAAGGGTTTGCCCAGCTGTAGCTGCACCCAATCAAGCTGACAAAAATCTTGCTCAAGCTCATTTTCCATCAGGGTCTTGCTACAACTGTGGCGAAATGGGCCACTTCTGAAAGAATTGCCCAAAGCTTGATAATGCAAATCCAGAGCAGGGATGAGCATTTGACCAATTGGAAGATGACGCTGTTTAGAAATAATCGAGCCTTATGTATTATTTTCTTTTGTTATCATGGTCTATGAAACAGCTGTTGTTGTTGTTTATAAATAAATCATTTATTTACATCGCAGTGTACAAATGTGGTTGCATGTATAAACAACATATCCCCTACGATACCGACAATCAAGGAACCGCATTCCTTGTAAAACGACATACTCTCAAAATTCTTCCATCTTTTGATTTCTTGCGATTTCCACGAAAATCCTAAGTACCTGTTTCTTCCAAGGAAAACGAAGTACAAGGCGCAAGTTACAACTCTGGACGAATACCCAAAGTACCACTATAAATCCTTAATAGGGTACCTAAGGGTACTTCTGTAAGTCCTTAATTGGATTCCTTGTGTACCTTAATTCGAATATTACGATTCCTTGTAATCGAAATCGAATTTTTATAAGATCAACCTATCTCTTCAGATAGATTCTTGAGGACGTTGAAGTCCATCGACTGGGTTCCTGTTATACCTTGAATACCCATGTTCAAATCAACAACAAGTTAATAACAAATTAATAACCAAGAAAACAATTATGTGCTTATGTGTTTATGTGTTGACCTAATCAAAGTTATCTCAAGCTTGTTCAATTTCTATCCCCTTCACATTATAAAACAAACTGTGAGAACTGTGCAAGGAATTACGTAATTATGGATGCATACATAATTATGGAATTTAGTGCACAGAAATCACAGCAAGTTTTGTCATGTATCTAGAGTTAACTCTATTCATTTCCATTTCTGAAGAAGCACCTGTTGAGGAAAAAATGAACTAGCTATTCATTTTTCACTTCTGAAAGAATATCCGTTGAGGGAAATGAATATCCTGTTAATTATCCCTTCATTTCCATTTCTGAAGAATACCCGTTGAGGAAAATGACTCAATCCGTTCATTTTCATTTATGAAGAATATCCGTTGAGGGAAATGAATATCCTGTTAATTATCCATTCATTTCTATTTTTGAAGAATACCCGTTGAGGAAAATGACACAATCCGTTCATTTTCATTTCTGAAGAATATCTGTTGAGGGAAATGAATATCCTGCTAATTATTCCTTCATTTCCACTTTTGAAGAATACCCGTTGAGAAAAATGACTCAATCCTTTCATTTTCGTTTCTGAAGAATATCCGTTGAGGGAAATGAATATCCTTTTGATTATTCCTTCATTTCCATTTCTGAAGAATACCCGTTGAGGAAAATGACTCAATCCGTTCATTTTCGTTTCCAAAGAATATCCGTTGAGGGAAATGAATATCCTTTTGATTATCCGTTCATTTTCGTTTCTGAAGAATATCCGTTGAGGGAAATGGATATCCTTTTGATTATTCCTTCATTTCCATTTCTGAAGAATACCCGTTGAGGAAAATGACTCAATCCGTTCATTTTCGTTTCTAAAGAATATCCGTTGAGGGAAATGAATATCCTTTTGATTATCCGTTCATTTTCTTTTCTGAAGAATATCCGTTGAGCGAAATGGATATCCTTTTGATTATTCCTTCATTTCCATTTCTGACGAAGAACCCGTTGAGGAAAATGAATCGTCCATTCATTTTCGCTTCTGAAGAATATCCGTCAAGGGAAATGAATATCCTTTCGACACCTGACAAAGAACCCATTGGAGAAGTGAATCGTCCATTCATTTTCACTTCGAAGTATATCCACTGGGGAATGACAGGTTTATGCCTTGCATAAAAATCTTTGATGGGTTACTCTACACAAATAGATGACACCCTAGATTCCATGCAAGACAATTATTTAACACAAACGTCACAGACAGACACCTTGGAATAAATTTCGGGATGAAATTTCCTAAAGTAGGGGAGACTGTGACATTTTTGCCTCTGTGACCATCGAAAAAATACCAAATCAATGAAATATTGAGTTTCATACTTGGTATTTGTATAAATATGTATATTATTTGCACATATCAATTCTCGTTCGATTTCGAGCTCTAAATCACCTTCTGGAGAGTTATACGCGAACCGATGCGTAAACGTAATTAGTTTAATGCAAAAAATACTCTGGAATAGTGACATGGGCTTAACATACCTTAAATAACCTTTACATAACTTAGAAATAAGTTTTGGAGGGTTTGGTGTGTCGAAATCAAGTTTATTCGATCATAGGGACTATTTGCGTCAAACTGCAAAAGTCTACCGATTCGTATGGTATCGAACATTCTGGAACTTGAACATAAGTTAAACATGCCCTAAATATCCTTTATATAGCTTAGAAATAGGCTTTGAGGTGTTTGGCGCGCAAAAATAAACTTTTGGGTCAAACAGGGACGAAAAGCGTCAAAAAGTGCACAAGTTTGCATTTTCGCGCATATCTTACGTTCTGAATTGATGTGCGTTAAGTGTGATAGGTTTTTATGTATATTTTTAGCCCTTTTTAACACTTTGGTCAAGTTTTAAATTTATAAAACACGATATTCTACTAACACTAAACACACATATGGGCAAGTGCACCCATCGTGAGCGTAGTATAGTGTTGGTAAGATACCCAGGTCGTCCAAGGACACAAGAGCTTTTAATACCGGTTTATCCTCAACGTCTAATCAAATCAAAAGTTTGAAAAAGGTTTTAAACTAGAAAATAAAACCTAAAAATGCTGAAAATAAAAATAAAATAAAAACAGATAGACAAGATGAATCACTTGGATCCGACTCGCCTTTAGTGTAACCTTTGATTATTTCCGCACTTTTGCACTTTTTAAGAGATTATCTTAGTTATTGTAGTAGGACCCTCTTTTGAAGGTGACGTTACCCTCAACCAGTAGTTTGAGTCATCAAGGATACAATCCTAAAGGGTTGGATTATTGAAAGATAATTAATTAAGTTATTAATGCATAATGTGGTAGGCCCCTCTTTTGAACGTGACGTTACCCTTGGCTAAGTAGTCTGAGTCAGCAGGGAAACAGTCCTAAGTAGCCAGGTTACAGTATTAATAGTAGTTTACATATGAGGGGATCAAGGAGTTCGGACCCCCGCCATCTAATACCAGTGGGTATTGAAGGAGGTCCTACTAAAGTTGACCCAGGTCCTTGTAGGTTCTATACACTAAACAAGGCAAGACTCTTACCAAACCGTACCCTTAACCCCCGACCAGGTAGCCAACATATCTCCATATAGACCGTGGAGATATGAATGGTGTAAATATTTTTCTTTATATAGACAGTAAAATAATGCCAAGACACCACGGACAAACGATAAGGAAGACTCACCTTCAACATAAGAAACTAGTTATTAAAGTCATTAATACATAACCAAATAAAAAGTGCGAAAAGATTAAAAATAAAAAGTATTACACTAAATGCTTGTCTTCACCAAGTGATGTAAAAGACTTAGGCAAACATGGCCTTTGATTGTCAAGAACTCTTACTATCATTCTTGGATCCCGAGACTACTACACACACTCTATGATGGATGATGGATGATGGATGATGGTGGTGGATGATGGTGTTGTGGAGGTGGTGGAGTGTGGGTGAAGTGGGAGGGAGGTGGTTTGTCAAGGGATGGGCCAAGCATCCCTATTTATAGCCTGCATAGAAGCCCGGACACGACCTCGTGCCCGTTGGGCATGGCCCCGTGTCCATCCATCTTCTCTTTCTTCATTAAATGCAGTTTGTCTACATTAGTTGACCACGCCCCCATGTCCGCTGGGCACGACCTCGTGTGCAGAAGCGTATCTGTATTATCAAGATTTGCCTAGATTCTGCGAATCTTTGCGTTGACCACGGCCCCGTGTCCGCTGGACATGCCCCCGTGGTGGGTGATAGAAGCTTCTACAACCTTTGTTTTTTCTGCAGACACTTGGGCACGCCCCCCTGCTCATTGAGAACGGGGCGTGTTCAGCCTTCTGTTCTCTTGTTTTTGCTTGGGAGGATGCTGTCGAGGGGTTGGGCATGCCACGTTTATTCATTTTCTTGTATTTATGTTAGATTTAGCTGCCTTTTTGCTTCTTTTGTTCATTTGAGCTCATTTAATCCTGAAAATACAAAAGTAAGACAAAAACACACTTTTTCCAACATTAGTACTAAAAAAAGGTTACTTTTATGCCACGTTTGATGTAATTTATATGTTGCATTTTGCGCACATTAAATACCCCCACACTTGAATCTTTGCTTGTCCTCAAGCAAAACTCTTTTCAATGTGGCTTACACTCCCAAATGGAATGGGTAGAAGAGAAGGTTTTTGGGCTTGTCCTAGAGTGTCGGGATTTCCAATATTTTTTATTAAGTTTTATTTTTAATTATTTACAATCCTATTCGTCATGATTTATTTTAAACATTACATAAGATAAATTACTTATTAGGTCATAACATGCATTTTTAAAATTCCATTTATATACAAGTTCACATACCTCACGGGGGATCACTCAACACTCCGCCGAAAACGTATTTTTGTGAAACACTCGAGAGCGGCATGGAACTTACTTCTACCATAAGCTTACCAAGCAATCAATACTCCTCCTTTTTAACTATATACCTTTGTAAATATCAAGAGGACTTTTGGGGGAAGGGTTAGGCTTGGGTTAAAGGTAGGTGGGTTGGTTAGTGGTTAGTAGAAAAGGGCGAAAGGCGTAAAAAGCTTCGGTTTTCGTAAGACTTTTATTTTTATGACTTTTTATTCTAATGAAGCATTTCTTTAAACAAAGTTCTTTTTGATGAACTTGTTTGTTTATTTCTTTTGGCTTCATCATCATCATTTTTTTTATAAGAAAGTCATAAGAAAAACCGAGCTTTGTTACTAAAATAAAGGGTTTTGGTGGGTAAAAGGGTGCTTGTTTTGGGTTAGGAAATGAAAAGGTTTAGGCTCAAAGGGGTTAACTAGGGGGATTTTGGGTAGGTGGTAAAAAAAATGGTGTTGAACGAAAAAGGGTTAGTCCTAATGCCTCCATCATTTACTTACTTGGGTTTAAGTTGGTAAGGACAGGGAATGTATCGTCGTGGCAAGTTCTAGAGTCGTAAGAATCAAGCGGCTATTCACACAAGAAACGAAAGATGAGCATTTAGTTTAAAGATATGTATTTGTATGCTCAATAAAGGCTCAAAACTCACTTTTTGTGGGAATGGGTTTTTATGTGATCAAGTATATATAATCAAATTTTAACTAGATTTGTGATGCCATTTCATAATTTCCTTATGTTAGTTCTTTTTATCACGACGCTATCGATTGTAAATTTGTAAAAATATAACCTTTTTAGAACTTGTAACTCCCAATTTAAACCAAGACAAGTAAAAAAACCAAAAAGTTTTTGAAAAAAAATTGGGGTGTTTAGCGGTTCCAATAGAGTTTTGTGTAAGGCTTGTAGTTAGGACTTGCAAACTTCAAGGTTTTAGCATCCCCCCCACACTTAAATTACACATTGTCCTCAATGTGTCCAAAAAATAAGTTTTTAGGGTGATTGAATGTGTAAAAGCGTGTTTAAAACCAAATTTTAATGTTATTGGGCATCTGGACACGGCCCCGTGTTGGGTGAACACGGCCCCGTGGTCAAAGTGCCAGTAACGAGAACTTACAGAAGGTGGACACGGGGGCGTGTTTTCTAAGCACGACCCCGTGTCTGGCAAAAATCTGCATGATTTAGACAAACAGCAGGTCTGGGGCAATGGGCACGGGGGCGTATTCGCTGAACACGACCCCGTGTGGACAAACTGCAAAGGTGTAAAACAGGTTTCTGGCTTTGGTTTTCCTATCTCGGCTTTAGTAGCACTAATATTTAGTGCTATAAGCCTCGTATGTACCTGTTTAACTAATAAATGCCACACCAATCATAGCAAAACAACCTAAATTACCAAGGTTAATCATCCACATCACAAGTTAAAAAGAAAAAACAAATGCAGAAAGTAAAAGGAGTTAAAGAAAGTAAATTTTTCAACAAACGGCACGCAGGCCGGAAATTGTTCGTGAGAAAAAAGGGGTTAACCTGATAGACCTTCAACTGGCTGATCCTACCTCCACTCCTTCCGGTTAGTCCATGTCCTCGTCTTCATCATCATCTCCTCCTCCGTGCCCCGCCATGTACTCCTGGATGTTCCCAATGTCATCCTGTATGTCGGAGATGTTTCTCTCTATTGCTCCAACCCGGGCGTACGTGTTGCTGGCCATGTTATAGGTGTTCCTGGTGCACATAAGGTTTTCCTGCAACAAATCATGTAAGCTTTGAAAGTTAGGAAAACCGCCTCCTTGAGAGGAGGACTGGCCCGGATCACCCTGGGGCCGGTAGTGGTACTGAGGAGGAGGACGGATATGTGGAGCATGTAAGACGAGGGCTTCCTGTGGGTTCCATGCATGGCCTTGGACTCTTTGAAATCTGACCGACCCATCTTCCGCGTCGTAAATCAGGTTCATGGAGCGGCAAATAACAAGGTCCACTCTCCCCGACCACGGTCCTTTGCGGAAGGACCTTGGCATGTTCACGAAGTTTTTGAAGAGGCGGTAAATCCACCCTCCAAAGAAGATAGGAGTCGGGGGAGTAGCAAGCTGGTTCCAATGCATGTTTCGGAGCAGGAGGTATGGAACATCAAGGTTGGTGCGAGTATGAATGCAATGAAGGACCACCAGATCTCGTAACCCTACAATGCCACTGCTATCATGCCTTTGGCTAAGAGAGTAAGTGAGAACCCTATGGATGTAACGGTAAAGAGGGTCCCTCAACTGAGTGATCTTAGTGCGGCTGGGATTGTAGATGCTTTCTCCTATTTGCGCCCAAACAGCTTGGCATTGATTTTCTTGTATTTCACGTAACCCTCCGGTGTTTTCTTCATCCCCCGCATCTTCCTCCGCATACAACCCAACTATCGCCCCAAATTGTGCTATTGAGATTGAGTACACAGTCCCTCCACACCGGAATTCTACCCCATCATTATCGAATGGATCGGCTCTTGTTTTAAAAGCGAATGTGCTGTAGAATTCCAGGTTATATTCATGGACTGAACGAAGTCGAGTGCACAGGGCAGCCCTCAGTGGGCCGGTGACAAGGTTGTTAAATGGTTCAAGCTGGTTCACTGCTCCTAGAAGATCCATGCAGACTTGTCGTGGGAACACCTCCGGCCTGGTTCTAAGCACATCGTATCTTGCTTTAGCATCCAACTTATTTGCATTAAACTGAGTGAATTTCTTGGCCATCTTGATGTGTTCAAGGTTATCGAGGCATTGACATATGAATCTCCAAAGATAGAAAAGTCGTCCATGAAGACTTCCATTGTCTTTTCTATCATATCATGGAAGATGGCCACCATGCAATGTTGGAAGGTTGCGGGGGCATTGCATAGACCGAATGGCATGCGTCGATAAGCAAAAGTTCCATAGGGACATGTTGTCTTTTCTTGGTCTTCGGGTGCTATCGGGATTTGAAAGTAACCTGAAAAACCATCCAAGAAACAATAAAATTTATGACCGGATAATCTTTCTAGCATTTGATCAATAAAAGGCAAAGGAAAGTGATCTTTCCTTGTCACCTCATTTAATCGACGATAATCTATACATACCCTCCATCCTGTGACGGTTCTCGTTGGTATTAATTCATTCTTCTCATTAGTTATCACCGTCATACCTCCTATCTTTGGAACTACTTGGACGGGACTTACCCACGGACTATCGGAGATAGGGTAAATAAGTCCGGCGCCAAGTAATTTGATGACTTCGTTTTTAACCACTTCTTGGACATTTGGATTTACTCTACGTTGTGGTTGTATTACCGATTTGTAGTCATCGTTCATTAAAATTTTGTGCGTGCACATGGAAGGACTTATGCCTTTAATATCTACAAGCTTCCAAGCAATCGCGTTTTTGTGTTTTTTCAAAAGTTTAATTAATTTTTCTTTTTCTAAGCTAGATAATTTAGATGAAATAATTACAGGTAATTTACCATCTTTGTCTAGAAAAGCATATTCCAAACCTTTCGGAAGTTCTTTGAGCTCAAGAGGTGGGTCTTTAGGAGACTCCTTATTTGGTTGCTCATTTTGATCAAGAACTTTAAAAGTTTGTTCTATGGCGACCTCTTCTTCAACAAAGTGGTCAATTTCTTCTTTTGTATCGGGTGGTTCATCTTCATCTTCAATTAGGGGGTCATTATTGCCGAATGGATATTTCATTGAACGCTCAAGATCGACACTCTTTTTAAATGCCCCTAATTGAATAGATAGATTGTTGCGCTTCCGGTTTTTCAAAGCTTCGCGGGTTTTTACAAAGGGTCGTCCCAACACTAGAGGAGCGTCATCAAGGATGACAAAGTCGGTTGGGATTACCATTTGATTTGTTTGAACCAAGACATCTTCAACTACACCGATTGATTTTATTGCTTTCCGATTGGATAGAAAAATGGGTATTTGAAGTGGAGAAAAATCACCAATACTTAATTTTTCGAAAATGTAGTTTGGCATTATGTTAACACAAAGATCTTTATCAATTGCGATATTACTAATAAATGAATTTTGAAAAAAAAAACATGGAACCGGTGTAATGTTAATTTCAAATGGATCTTCTTTTATTAGAGCAGTTTGATCATTTGTTAACTTAATGCTTACCGTTTCGTCAATTTTAGTGTTAGTGTTTAACTCTTTTATAAACTTAGCATGAGTGGGTACTAAACAATGATTTTCGAAAGAAGTGATAAGAGATTAATTTCTTCAAAATTAGACTCTTCTTGAATTTTAACGTTATCGGACTCACCTTTTTTGTTGTTTAACTCATGTGTCGGTTTTTCACTTATTTGTCCTTCCATTTTTACATTTTCAACTATCTCTTTTTTTATTTAATTCTTCTCTTGCGCGGGACTCATCTTCCCTTGCGCGAGATTCTTTTATGCAACGTTCAATAGTTTTAATGTGTTCTATTATCCTATCGGCTTTGTCGGTGATAGAGTAAGGATCAGGATCCTCAAAGCTTGAATTTGGATGTTCGATCCTTTGTTCCTCATAATACTCATAGGAAGTAGATGGTTTACACCATTGTTCTTCATTGAAAGTATATGATGGATAAGGGTCGTAATTTTGTTCTTCATAATACTCATACGAGGTGGGTTGTTCACGCCATAGTTCCTCATAATAAGCATATGAAGGTGGTGTGACAACTGGCACCAAACCGGTAATTTCCGTACAGTTTAATTATTATTTAATATCTGCAATTATGTGCTTAAATGTCAACATTGTATGATTACATGCTATACATGTGAATTCATGCCCGTTTTATACTTCAAATATCTCTTTATGCATTACTATTAGCGTTGCGTCAAAAGGACTAGTAAACTCACCGGTAAGACACACTGTGTCAGCAACTCTGCAGAAAGCAGTCAGATAATGGAATTAGGGCCAAGGAGTAGGTCCAACGTCTAAAATACATTAAAACCCAAGTATGGATACAAGGGTTAACATATAAACCTTCCGAAGCTAAATTATGCATTAAAAAGTACCCGAAATACACTTGAAGTGCTGAATTCAGCATATTTCAGCAAAATTTAGCATTTTAACAAGTTTGTACCATGCAAAAACATGACTAAATGGTCCTGAATGCCTTCCTAAGTGTCGGGAATTAAAAGTGTCACAAAAGGGTACTTAAAGATCACTAAACGGAATAATTTGACACTTTAACGAAACGGTATCTAACCAAACAACCGAACACTACCCGAAACATCAAAATTATACTAGAAGTATTGTTTTATTATTTCTGAGCTAGTTATGAACCCCAAACACCATAACACCTCTTATAACATAATAACACATTAAATCCCTAATTAAGACACTTGAAACTTAACTTATTTATGTAATTAGTGATTGAAACTTACACTTTACCCCCTCCCCCCCTTTTTGGGACGGTCATGAGGTGGCCCCCATCAAGATCTTTACTTGATCTTGCTAAGATATTATATGATCTTATGAGATTTGTTAGAGATATGTATTGTACTTGGAAGACACATGATCCCTTGGACAATACTCTAAAGTGGGATTATAAAGAAACATGGAGGATTAAGACTTCACTATCCTTCACCCACTAACACACACAACTCTCCTTCTTCCTCCCCTCCCCACTCTCGGCCGAAACCCTCAACCATACCACCACCTTCATCCAATTTTGATCATCCAATCTCAAATAATCACAAGGTGCTAGAAGGTGTCTAAGGAGGTGTGGAGCTTGTGGATCTTGAAGGACCTCTCCCATTTGCTTTTATCCAACACAGTTGTCATCTTCAACATCTTGTGTTCATCCCTAGCCATAGAGCTAGTAGTAAGGCCCTTATGATCCCTTGTTACTTCATATTTAGTTGGTTAAAAGATGATGAACATTGTTAATCTTGATGAACACTAAAGAACATGATCATGATACTTTAACATAAGCTTAATAACATAAGAATACATGTTGAATGATGGTGATTTGCTTCTTGATGATTGATGATTTGTGTTAGTGATGTTATACATCATAGGAGACCTACTAGATTGTGATTAAACACATGATCTAGTAAGTTAAAGTGATGATCTTGTGAAAAACCAAGATCATCATACATTATGTTTTCAAGAACTTGAAGAATGAAAATGATTTTTGTGAATGATGAAGTATGTAATATGTTACTAGTCATAAACTTGGATGGATTCAAAAATAGTTTTCCCAAAGAAACCAAGTTAAATAACAAGATTTACAAAGTCTTGGTTTCTAAGTAAACTAATCATATTTTTAGTGTTTAAACAAGACTAGAAACATGTTTGTACAAGAAAAATTCAAAAGAATGATTTTTGGAAAAATCATCTAGTAAGTTGTAAAAGACTAAACTTTACAAGAACGAGATTTACAAACAAATAACCACCTTTTAAAGGGTAACTAAACCTACTAAACACACTACCAAGATACTACAAGTTTTATATGAAAATTCAAGTTCATGTTGTTAGGTAAAATTACTTGATTTTGGCACTTGGTAAGTGTTGAATGAGTTGTTGATTGTTTGTGATGATTTTAAAAGAAAATAAACACATGTTTTTGAAAACATGGGAAACCTCC
Organism: Helianthus tuberosus; assembly: GCA_030545235.1. Classification (NCBI taxonomy): domain Eukaryota; kingdom Viridiplantae; phylum Streptophyta; class Magnoliopsida; order Asterales; family Asteraceae; genus Helianthus; species Helianthus tuberosus. The sequence goes on from CM060400.1 coordinate 44,759,489, forward strand.
ATTTTTAAGGGAAACCATGTCAAAATTTTATAAAAATTTTGACACTTAGAGAAATATAAGTTTTGGTGAAACTTATTTCCTAAAAATGTACCTAAAAATATTTACCAAGGTTTCCCTAATTTTTGTGTAAATTTCAAAGTTAAGGAATGATGATTTCTTCAAGATAAAAATTGATAAAAATCGTGCATGGAGAAAAACGAGACGCGCCTCTGCTAATCATCAGTTGTATAAAGGCGCAGAAGTGCTTAAGGAAAGGATGTGTTGCTTTCCTGGCACACGTTGTAGATAAGAAGGCTGAGGAGCCAAAACTCGAAGAGATTCCTGTGGTGAAGGAATTCCCTGATGTTTTTCCCAAAGATCTTTCAGGACTACCTCCGCAACGGCAATTCGAATTCCATATAGACTTGGTCCCAGGAGCCGCTCCTGTAGCCAAGGCACCCTATCGGCTTGCACCATCCGAGATGCAAGAATTATCTACACAACTTCAGGAGTTGTTGGATAAAGGATTCATAAGGCCAAGCTTCTCGCCTTGGGGAGCTCCAGTATTGTTCGTGAAGAAGAAGGATGGAACTCTGCGGATGTGTATCGACTATAGAGAGTTGAACAAGCTCACTGTCAAGAATCGGTACCCACTACGGAGGATTGATGACTTATTTGATCAGTTGCAAGGATCGAGCTACTATTCCAAGATCGACCTTCGATCTGGATACCATCAGTTAAGGATCCAAGAGGAAAGCGTACCAAAGACTGCATTCCAAACACGTTATGGGCATTACGAATTCCTTGTGATACCGTTCGGACTGACGAACGCGCCAGCAGTATTTATGGATCTGATGAACCGCGTTTGCAAACCATATCTCGATAAATTCGTGATTGTATTTATCGATGATATCCTGATTTACTCGCGAACAAGAAAAGAGTACGAGCAACACCTCGGGACCATTTTGGAACTACTGAAGAAAGAGAAACTTTATGCAAAATTCTCCAAGTGCGAATTTTGGATTCGCGAGGTACAGTTCCTTGGTCACGTTGTGAACGAGAAGGGCATTCATGTAGACCCCTCCAAGATAGAAGCAATAAAAAATTGGGAATCCCCCAAAACCCCAACTGAAGTTCGACAATTTTTGGGCTTAGCGGGCTATTACCGGCGATTTATCGAAAATTTCTCCAAGATAGCTCAACCGCTGACCACCCTTACGCAGAAAGACAAGAAGTACGACTAGGGTAATAAGCAGGAAGAAGCCTTCCAACTGCTCAAAAATAAGCTATGCAAAGCACCGATACTATCCTTACCCGAAGGCACTGAAGACTTCGTGGTATACTGCGACGCTTCGCGTCAAGGTTTGGGTTGCGTGCTCATGCAACGCCAAAAGGTCATCGCTTACGCTTCAAGACAATTGAAGGTGCATGAAAGGAACTATACCACTCATGACCTAGAGCTAGGCGCAGTTGTATTCGCCTTGAAGATCTGGCGACATTATTTATATGGTACTCGATGTACAATCTTCACAGATCACAAAAGCCTACAACACATATTTGATCAGAAGGAATTAAGCATGCATCAGCGACGATGGGTTGAGTTGTTGAACGATTATGACTGTGAGATTAAGTACCATCCTGGAAAGGCAAACGTTGTAGCAGACGCGCTAAGCCGAAAAGAAAGGGTTAAGACCCTAAGGGTTCGAGCATTGGAAATGGCTATTCGAACGAACCTCACTGTACGCATTCATGATGCACAACAAGAAGCCCTTAAGGGGGAGAATCGTAGAGCTGAATACCTCTGAGGTATGCTAAAGAAGTTGGTGCCAAACGAAGAGGGAACCTTATACTTTAAAGGGCGTATTTGGGTTCCGCTCTGTGGCGGTATTCGAGAAGTCATCCTTAATGAAGCTCACAAGTCGAGATACTCGATCCATCCAGGATCGGACAAAATGTATCAAGACTTGAAGGAATACTATTAGTGGCCGAGGCTTAAAAGCGATGTTGCTGTCTATGGTGGAAAGTGCCTAACCTGTGCTAAGATTAAGGCTGAATATCAAAAAACGTTCGGACTACTGCAACAGCCAAAGATACCCATGTGGAAGTGGGAGCAAATCTCGATGGACTTCATAACGAAATTATCCAGGACCCCGAGAGGGCATGATATGATATGGGTGATAGTCGACCGGTTAACGAAATATGCGCATTTCCTACCAATCCGAGAGAAGGATAGCACTGGAAAGCTTGCTGAGTTGTACCTGAAAGAAATTGTGGCACGTCATGGAGTGCCTGCCTTAATTATTTCAGGCAGAGATGGACGTTTTGTCTCAAGGATCTGGCAATCCTTCCAGGAGGCCTTTGGATCTCAACTAGATCTAAGCATGGCCTTCCATCCGTAAACAGACGGTCAGAGCGAACGAACCATACAAACACTAGAAGATATGCTTCGCGCATGTGTTATGGACCTAGGCGGCAACTGGGATGCTCACCTACCTTTAGTTGAGTTTTCCTATAATAACAGTTACCATATGAGCATAAAAGCCGCACCGTTCGAAGCTCTATATGGCCGCAAGCGCCGCTCGCCATTATGTTGGGCAGACACTGGAGACAAACGTATGGTTGGTCCTGAACTTGTCCAAGAGACAACCGACAAAATCATGTAGATCCGAGAGCGCATTAAGGCGGCTCGAGATCGACAAAAGAGCTACGCTGATCGAAGACGAAAACCCTTAGAATTCGAGGTAGGAGACAAAGTTCTGTTGAAGGTCTCATCTTGGAAGGGTGTAGTAAGATTTGGAAAACGTGGAAAGCTAAACCCACGATACATCGGACCATTCAAGATTTTGGAAAGAATTGGTACCGTGGCATACAAGTTGGAATTACCGGAAGAACTTAACGGAGTACATGATACGTTTCATGTGTCCAACCTCAAGAAGAGTCCAACCCAAGAAACAGTGATCATCCCTGCGGTGAAGTGCATATTGATGACACACTCCAATTTACAGAACAACCCGTTGAGGTTACAGACTGGAAAGTCAACAAGACCAGGAGAAGTATTGTCAAACTTGTCAACGTACGTTGGAACTCTAAGCACGGACCCGAGTACACATGGGAACGTGAAGACCAGTTTAAAGAAAAGTACCCCCACCTGTTCAAGAAAAATCCTGCGAGAGTTAGCTCAGCCTGAATTTCGGGACGAAATTCTTTTAACGGGGGGAGACTGTGACAACTGGCACCAAACCGGTAATTTCCGTACAGTTTAATTATTATTTAATATCTGCAATTATGTGCTTAAATGTCAACATTGTATGATTACATGCTATACATGTGAATTCATGCCCGTTTTATACTTCAAATATCTCTTTATACATTACTATTAGCGTTGCGTCAGAAGGACTAGTAAACTCACCGGTAAGACACACTGTGTCAGCAACTCTGCAGAAAGCAGTCAGATAATGGAATTAGGGCCAAGGAGTAGGTCCAACGTCTAAAATACATTAAAACCCAAGTATGGATACAAGGGTTAACATATAAACCTTCCGGAAGCTAAATTATGCATTAAAAAGCACCCGAAATACACTTGAAGTGCTGAATTCAGCATATTTCAGTAAAATTCAGCATTTTAACAAGTTTGAACCATGCAAAAACATGACTAAATGGTCCTGAATGCCTTCCTAAGTGTCGGGAATTAAAAGTGTCACAAAAGGGTACTTAAAGATCACTAAACGGAATAGTTTGACACTTTAACGAACCGGTATCTAACCAAACAACCGAACACTACCCGAAACATCAAAATTATACTAGAAGCATTGTTTTATTATTTCTGAGCTAGTTATGAACCCCAAACACCATAACACCTCTTATAACATAATAACACATTAAATCCCTAATCAAGACACTTGAAACTTAACTTATTTATGTAATTAGTGATTGAAACTTACACTTTACCCCCCCCCCCCTTGTTGGGACGGTCATGAGGTGGCCCCCATCAAGATCTTTACTTGATCTTGCTAAGATATTATATGATCTTATGAGATTTTTTATAGATATGTATTGTACTTGGAAGACACATGATCCCTTGGATAATACTTTAAAGTGGGATTATAAATAAACATGGAGGATTAAGACTTCACTATCTTTCACCCACTAACACACACAACTCTCTCCTTCTTCCTCCCCTCCCCACTCTCGGCCGAAACCCTCAACCATACCACCACCTTCATCCAACTTTGATCATCAAATCTCAAGTAATCACAAGGTGGTAGAAGGTGTCTAAGGTGGTGTGGAGCTTGTGGATCTTGAAGGACCTCTTCCATTTGCTTTTATCCAACACATTTGTCATCTTCAACCTCTTGTGTTCATCCCTAGCCATAGAGCTAGGAGTAAGGCCCTTATGATCCCTTGTTACTTCATATTTAGTTGGTTAAAAGATGATGAACATTGTTAATCTTGATGAACACTAAAGAACATGATCATGATACTTTAACATAAGCTTAATAACATAAGAATACGTGTTGAATGATGATGATTTGCTTCTTGATGATTGATGATTTGTGTTAGTGATGTTAGACATCATAGGAGACCTACTAGATTGTGATTAAACACATGATCTAGTAAGTTAAAGTGATGATCTTGTGAAAAACCAAGATCATCATACTTTATGTTTTCAAGAACTTGAAGAATGAAAATGATTTTTGTGAATGATGAAGTATGTAATATGTTACTAGTCATAAACTTGGATGGATTCAAAAATAGTTTTCCCAAAGAAATCAAGTTAAATAAGAAGATTTACAAAGTCATGGTTTCTAAGTAAACTAATCATATTTTTAGTGTTTAAACAAGACTAGAAACATGTTTGTACAAGAAAAATTCAAAAGAATGATTTTTGGAAAAAACATCTAGTAAGTTGTAAAAGACTAAACTTTACAAGAATGAGATTTACAAACAAATAACCACCTTTTAAAGGGTAACTAAACCTACTAAACACACTACCAAGATACTACATGTTTTTTATGAAAATTCAAGTTCATGTTGTTAGGTAAAATTACTTGATTTTGGCACTTGGTAAGTGTTGAATGAGTTGTTGATTATTTGTGATGATTTTAAAAGAAAATAAACACATGTTTTGAAAATATGGGAAACCTCCATTTTTAAGGGAAACCATGTCAAAATTTTTATAAAATTTTGACACTTAGAGAAATATAAGTTTTGGTGAAACTTATTTCCTAAAAATGTACCTAAAAATATTTACCAAGGTTTCCCTAATTTTTGTGTAAACTTCAAAGTTAAGGAATGATGATTTCTTCAAGATAAAAATTGATATTAAGTATATATATTTTTGAGGAAAATATATATATTTATTGGTCACCAAATTTTGTGCTAAGTGTATGTAACATGTATTATACGTAATAGTGTGTTAGGACTTGAAAATACACTAAATACTCCTAAGGAGTAAAAATACAAAAATACACATACAAAATACATGAGAATACATAGAAGCACATGGACAAGTTATGAACTTAAAATGTATTCTTGAACAAAAATATGTAACTCGGGTAAAAAATACAAGATACTTATGTTTATTTTGGAAAATAATATAAGTAAGATACGTAGTTAAAAATATAAATTATTTTTAACAACAAAGAATACATACATAAAAGATGGTGACTTCTACTTGTGCGATACATGTCTAGTGACTAACGTTAATAAAACACGTATAGGTCATGACGCTATAAAAACAACCGGTGAAGTTTACGGCGCAAGATACGCAAAGTTGTGAGTTCATGTCCCCCTTTTCTTTTAACTGTTTTCAGTTTTTATAACTTCGGGGGTGAAATACATGTTACAAGTGTTACAATGTTTATAAATGGTATGATGAATACAAAACTAAGGAATGATACTATAGATCATGTGACGAATAGGGTGCCATAAGCACCATTAATCAACAATATACCTAGACCGCATAACAAAAGGTTAGATCTAATGGGTTTCAGGCAGCCACACTCTGGGCCACGTGCTACCTGGAGTGCTTTTGTGTCTCTAGTCGTGAATCGACAACTAAAAATGCCTATGGTTTGGATGCTTCCTATGTCGTTACACATGTCAGTGGCCTTGCAAACCACTAGCGATCTCGTATTCCTTACAATTACAGGACACAGTTTCGGATACGACTAAACAAAATACATACAATGTTTTCATACAAGTATTTAGCATTTATTACAATAACTGCATGAACTCACACCAACATTATGTTGACGATTTTCCAAAACTCACATGTATTTCAGGTAACTAAAGTGGATGTGCGCGCGGTCTTACTCTTGCTCTTGGATGATGTTTATGTTGTTAGCTATGTTGTGTCAAGACTCCTATGCCATTTTGCTAGGTTTGGTTGTTATGTCCCACTCCGTGTTCGTCTTTGAATAATGTTGTAAACTTTTCAAACAATGTTTTATGCTGTGATGTAAACTCTAAACTTAACCTATGTTTTTAGTTACGTAATGTCAATGGCATTTGGAGTTATTTTTATAAGCATGTAGTATGTTTACCATTCGTATGCAATGAGAACCTTTCAAGATCACACCTCGTGCTTCTGTCTTAGAAAGGGGTGTGACAGGTGGTGGCTCATATCTTGGTTCCTCAAAGTATGAGTATGAAGGTTCATACCTTGGTTCATCAAAATATGAGTATGAGGGAGAAGGTTCATACCTTGGGTCTTCATAGGATGTGTATGAAGTCGATGGCTCTTACCTGGGCTCCTCATAGTAGGTGTATGAAGTGGATGGTTGAAATAAGTCATAATATTGAACCGAGTGCGGGTCACCACAAATGGTGCAATAGACTTCCCTATAATCATCCTCCTCATACGTGTAGTTGTAATCTCTTGAGTATTGATCCATAAGAATCAGTCAGCAGACCACAACAGAGTCTCGAGACCAGAAAACAAAAATAAAAATGGAAACAGAGGCTGGACACGGCCTCGTGTTTGGTGAACACGACCCGTGTTCAGATTCTGTATCTAGGTGTTTTAATTAAAGTTATTGGTTTCGTTGAGCACGGGGCGTGTTCAGTGAGGACGGCCCCGTGTTAAGGCTACTGTTAATGCAAAAACTAACTAGAATGTAAAAAAAATGTGCGCGTTTTAAAAAGGTTTTGAAAAACTGATTAGTCCGTCGATTTAAAGCTTTCTTAAAATCCTTGTGTCCCCGGCAGCGACGCCAAAAACTTGATATGTGCGAGTGTGTATAGGTTTTTAATGTATATTTTTAGCCCTTTTTAACACTTTGGTCAAGTTTTAAATTTATAAAACACGATATTCTACTAACACTAAACACACATATGGGCAAGTGCACCCATCGTGAGCGTAGTATAGTGTTGGTAAGATACCGAGGTCGTCCAAGGACACAAGAGCTTTTAATATCGGTTTATCCTCAACGTCTAATCAAATCAAAAGTTAGAAAAAGGTTTTAAACTAGAAAATAAAAACTAAAAATCCTGAAAATAAAAATAAAATAAAAATAGATAGACAAGATGAATCACTTGGATCCGACTCGCCTTTAGTGTAACCTTTGATTATTTCCGCACTTTTGCACTTTTTAAGAGATTATCTTAGTTATTGTAGTAGGCCCCTCTTTTGAAGGTGACGTTACCCTCAACCCAGTAGTTTGAGTCAACAAGGATACAATCCTAAAGGGTTGGATTATTGAAAGATAATTAATTAAGTTATTAATGCATAATGTGGTAGGCCCCTCTTTTGAAGGTGACGTTACCCTCGGCTAAGTAGTCTGAGTCTGCAGGGATACAGTCCTAAGTAGTCGGGTTAAAGTATTAATAGTAGTTTACATATGAGGGGATCAAGGAGGTCGGACCCCCGCCATCCAATACCAGTGGGTATTGAAGGAGGTCCTACTAAAGTTGACCTAGGTCCTTGCAGGATCTATACACTGAACAAGGCAAGACTCTTACCAAACCGTTCCCTTAACCCCCGACCAGGTAGCCAACATATCTCCATATAGACCGTGGAGATATGAATGGTGTAAATCTTTTATTTTATATAGACAGTAAAATAATGCCAAGACACCACGGACAAACGATAAGGAAGACTCACCTTCAACATAAGAAACTAGTTATTAAAGTCATTAATACATAACCAAATAAAAAGTGCGAAAATATTAAAAATAAAAAGTATTACACTAAATGCTTGTCTTCACCAAGTGATGTAAGAGACTTAGGCAAACATGGCCTTTGATTGTCAAGAACTCTTACTATCAATCTTGGATCCCGAGACTACTACACACACTCTATGATGGATGGTGGATGGTGGTGGTGGATGATGGTGTTGTGGTGGTGGTGGAGTGTGGGAGAAGTGGGAGAGAGGAGGTTTGTCAAGGGACGATTTGAATGTGAGCCAAACACCCCTATTTATAGCCTGCACAGAAGCCCGGACATGGCCCCATGCCCGTTGGGCACAGCCCCGTGTCCACCCATCTTCTCTTTCTTCATTAAATGCAGTTTGTCTGCATTAGTTGACCACGCCCCCGTGTTCGTTGGGCACGACCCCGTGTGCAGAAGCGTGTCTGTACTATCAAGATTTGCCTAGATTTTGTGAATCTTTGAGTTGACCACAGCCCCGTGTCCGCTGGACACGCCCCCGTGGTGGGTGATAGAAGCTTCTACCACTTTATCTTTTCTGCAGACACTTGGGCACGCCCCCGTGCTCATTGAGCACGGGGCGTGTTCAGCCTTCTGTTCTCTTGTTTTTGCTTGGGAGGATGCTGTCGAGGGGTCGGGCATGCCACGTTTATTCCTTTTCTTGTATTTATGTTAGATTTAGCTGCCTTTTTGCTTCTTTTGTTCATTTGAGCTCATTTAATTTGAAAATACAAAAGGAAGACAAAAACACACTTTTTCCAACATTAGTACTAAAAAGGGTTAGTTTTATGCCACATTTGATGTAATTTATATGTTGCATTTTGTGCACATCAGAATATATCCGGACATCCAAAAATTTATGTAATCATTAAAATATTTTATTTTAGTGATTGGCATGATAAAATACCATTCGTCGCGCAATTTGGATCGTTTTTGTGTCCGTTACAACTTTCATAGTAATTAACCGAATAACGCAACCGTACGACCAAACGAACCCACATCTGAGATGTATTTAAGCATATTTTAAGTTCCATATACTTTAACTTCATTTTAGAGCCTTGAAATGGGGTTAACGGGGCTTAAACGTGCCAAAAATGCATCGAAAACCAAGTTTCTGGGCTGCAGGGACCAATTTTGACAATCTGCCAAACATTGGCTCAGGAGGGGCGCGTAAGATGAAGCCCATTTCTTACGCAGGGCGCAAGAGACCCCCAGATCAGCAAAAATCATTTTTCAGCAAAACCAAGTTGTTCCTTTGTTTTGCACATGCTTTCTTTCACTTTATGGGCTAGATTTTGATGGTTTTTAATGTCCCCTTGTATTGCAAAACCATGTGCCCAAGTGTAAGGCCAAGATCGAAGCACGAATTGCGAGGAACAATCCTAACGGTTGTGGGATTTCTATAAATACCCAACACCTTCATTCCTTTCAACTCACAATCTGATTCATTTTGCTCTAAGTTAGGGTTTAACACTTCATACCTGAGCAACTTGAATCAAGATCTTCCTACCTTGGACCCTTTGTAAGTTTCTTTCATGCTTTTATCGTTTTTCAAGCATAAAAGTCAAGCAGTGTTTGACTTTCTACTTTGACCAGTCTTTGGGCAACACAAAGTTCGTTTGAACTTTGCAACGTGAGCGTAATCACGATAGTTATAGTCCCTTGTGACTATACCTAATGATTACCACGTTGATTAGGCGTAGTGACGAGTCATAGTTTCGGTTAAAATACGTGCCTATGCGTATTTTGAAACCAAACTATTCTTGGGTATCAAAACCCTTTGTTTTGATATCAAAGTTGTTTTCAAACTTCATTTAACATGTTTAACTCGTCACTATTAGTTTAGTGCTTATATAGGGTCGTAAGATAAGCGGTCTAAACAACCGCTTAGACTTTCGAACCCGACCCGTTTGGTCGATCGTTAGGATCCGACCAAGCATGTTTAGTGACCATAGATGTTTAGGGAATAACCTTCCGAGGTTATACCTTATGGTCACTTAGTTTAATTAGTTGTATGATAGGTTGTTTATATGCCTTAGGTAAAATGACCAAAATGCCCTTTTCATGCATAATTGGTATTTAAGCATATGTAACTTAAACTTTTGTCACTTAACTGATTATGCAACATATTTAAACATGTTTAGGCATATAATACTTGTCATAGGACTAGTTAGGCGTTTCGAACGCGTTTTACGCGAACGGCGCGTTAAAGTAGCGTAAGCTACCTAAACGAGTCGTAATGGGTCGTAAGCACTTAGGATAGGTTTCGATTTAGTATGTAGGCTTTGTTAAACCATATCACATGAGTTCCAATACTCATTTGGTTTACGAAACCTTATCCTATCCGATCTTCCGATTTAGGTCCGGTTTATTAACATAGTTACCTATATTAGGTGCCGTTTGATTCCGTGATCCCTCTAGCTTTGCTTGGTTGTGGTTAAAGACTTCTAAGCATCCTCAAGTGAGTACATAGTTCCCCTCTTTTACCGTTTTAAACTGTTTTGGGGTGATTCATATGTGCTAAATGATTTCTAGTCTTTTAAACAAATGCTATGGTTTATATTACTATCTGAACTATTTGATCCATGTGAATCGTTTGGAACTGTTGATCCGTGTGAACCGTTTGGAACTGTTTGATCTATGTGAATTATCTGAACTGTTGATTTATGTGAACCATTTGGAACTGTTTGATCCATGTGAACCGTTTGGAACTGATTGATTTATGTGAACCATTTGGAACTGTTTGAACCGTTGGGTTAGGGAAGTGATTGGGTAACGGGGCGAGTGTAATGTGATAAAAGCATGGTGGATATGCCACTGGTACTTCCTATATATAAGTGCTTTTAACACATTATATATCGTTGTGTTATCTAGACCACTTTGGCAAATGTTATCAAAACAAAGTTATATTACAAGGTTTTTCTAACAATATAAACCATTCGAGTTTTATTACAAAAACAATTTACGAACTGGGTTTACTTAAACAAATGTTTTGAGTTAAGATTCATGGCATCGAAGTTTTATAAATTATAACTAATCTGTTTTGACTTGGTTATTTCAAATTACATTACAAATATTTTACAAAACTAGGTTTTCTAATATCAATTAATGAAGTTGTTCAAGTTATTTCCAAATATAAACGAGCCATGAATCTGACACTCACATAAAACCTATGTACTCGCCGTCATTTTTATACTGACGTATTTTCACATATGTTTCAGGTACTATATTTGATGATGATTGATGATGATATTGGTGCATGCTCACATAGGAATGGACGAGGCCTTAGTGACTTAATAATAATGAAAGTTAATTTGTTCATGTTTTGTTTTTAGTTTCAATACAATGTAATAAACTTAATTCAATAAAACATAACTTTTATCCATGTGTTGTGAAACAATGATTCTATTATGACACTCCCCGACGTTTCCGCAGTGGTTTGTTGTTTTAACGCGGTCGGGGTGTGACATGGAATTTTATTTTAAACTTATGATGTTTTAGAACTAAACATTATGTCACTAATCATGTTGATGATGGTTTTGTTTTACTTATATTAAATGTTCAATGTGATTGGTAGCTTGATCCTGGGCAGTCACACGCCTCGCGGTGGTACTCCGCAGGTGGAATTTGAGGGTGTGACAGTATGAGTCCTAATAGATCACTAGCTCGTTCACCAACATGGGTGAAGGGATCCTTAGTGAGTTTGCCAGCTAAGCATGACTCGCAATCATCAAATGAGTCCGCTCCGGTAGATTCAAGAATCCCCTCAGATTGGAGCCATTTTACGTGTGTCTTGCTTATGTGGCCAAGTCTACAATGCCATAGGAATGAATCACTAGTACCATTTTTCTGACATTTAGAAAGGTGATATATGTTACTGCTAGGTTGAACATCAATTTCATAAACACCGTTTCGAGGTTTAGCCTTAAAATAGTAAATACCATTTAGATAAACATAAATAGCAACATCATTAAAAACATATCTAAATCCTTTTTTTCAAAAAGCAATGAAATTGAAATAATGTTCCTGGTCAAACCAGGTGCAAAAAGACAATTGTTCAAAACAACAACAAGACCAGAAGGACATGTAAGATTAAATGTACCAGTTGCTAGAACTGGCACTCTCTTCCCATCCCAAACAATGAGCTCCATGTCCCCTGGTTTCAGTTTCCACTACTTCAGAATACAAAGACTTAATCATTATAAGTATAACTGAAAAACATTTAGGGTTTTGTAAAGCATTTTAAGTAAAAAGAATGTCTCACACTAATGGTAGGAAAAGAAGAATGACTCACTTTGTAAATTTAGGGTTTAACTAAAAGCTTCCTGATAATATTTCCTGGTGAAATACTTGAGTTCCTAATAAAATATACAATGCACACGTGTTGGTATAATAACCCAATTTAACTTTATCGATACATCACGAGATCAAAACCCCAACATAGTTAGCAAAGTATAGCCTTATTCAGGTAGCACCTTGACATCCGTTGCTAGGTTTAGGATCGATCGGACAGGGTATCGAATCAGTGATCAGGAGTTAAAATACTACTAAAGAAACGGAGACAGAATGTAGAGAATTCGTCAAAAGTTGATCAAACAGTGTGAAAGCTTCTGTCCCAAGCCAGGCTATTTATAGCCACTTTTGACTGGCCCCGCGGGTCGCAACAGGATCTGAGGATCCTTCCGCGTTTTGCGGGCGATGTCCACTATTCCTATAGTAGCCTTGTTGCATGTATAGGCCTGTGGGTCAATCTTATCATAAGTTACACATACTGGTTTTACTCCACGTGTCGCGCAAGGTTTAGGGGACCCCCCCCATATGTGTCTCCGGGGCCCCTGTTTCCAGTTTTTACATTTCGGGTCGCGCCGTACATGTTCGGGGTCTCTATTAGGGTTCCTTATAAGATGTTTTTAAGTGTTTTTAAAAGATTCCTCAGTATCCGATCTAGAATTGCACCCTCCGAATAATGGAGACCACGGTTCTGTGTTTTCCAATACCTGAATCCTAAACGTGTGAACTCTCTATGATACCCAAAAACAACGGTTAATCTATCCTTTCTTCACTAGTCAGAATACAAACCCTACTGAACTATAAGTCTGGGCTATCAATTGAACAATCCGAAGGTATCAGAACTCTCCCAAACTTGGAACCAATAATAGAAAGAACATTCTCCTCTTTGAATTGGATAGGAATTCCCTAGATGCTAACCCATGCAACCCTGTGCAAACCAAAGTTGCTAGCTTCCAGAAAGAAAATTCAAAAAATTGTCCGCCTCTCCAAGATTGTTGAAGTAAATAAGAACATTAAGCCTCCTAAGTACTTGACCTGACAATCAAAATTCTTTTCCGCCTGAATGACTGACTGAATACAAGAGAGGGTTTCCAAATCTTTTACCTCACCCATGAGACAATTATCTAGACAGTAATTGGGGTTGAGAAGCAAGTTGTCAAGGATGTTGATTTGAACCACCTCTTGCTTAGTAACATCAATTGGGGTTGAGAAGCAAGTGAATCTCGAATCGACATGCTACTAATTTCGTTCCTTTGCATCATCTTAACAGGTTGAGTATTAACTGGAAGTTTCCTGGCAGCCTTCTAACCTTATACTACCTCTGTACCATTAAAAGTGTCCTATTTTGAATTTTCAAAGTCTTTATTTATAAACTTTGACCTTAAATAATTTTGTTTGTGTTAGATAACACTTGATGAAAGTTATATGATTTGAGTGTGTTTTACAAGTGTTTTTATCGGGTTAATTTTTATCAAGTTTTATATAACACAAAAAATATATAATTAAAGTCAAAGTTTATAAATAAAGACTTTGAAAATTCAAAATAAGACACATTTAGTGGGACGGAGGGAGTAATTGAGAGGAGGTTTCCTATCGAACTTGGATATGTTAGCCCATATCTGTCTTCCTCCCATCTTGACTTCTCGAAGCTCCACTTCCAATTTAGAGGGATCCCATACGTTCATGAATCTTGCAAAAGCAAAGATAGGAACCAACCTATCTTTTTTCTTAGCGATGTACAAGTCCACCAAATGCACCTCGTCTTTCAGAACATCCCACACCATAGGAATATCCCAACCATTTGGAAGGTTGGCGATGAAATATGTAGTAGTAGCTTCTTTGACGATCTCCCAATACCGAAAGTTCCTTCTAGCAAAATCCTCCCTATCCCTGCTTCTAGTTTTGCGCCTAGTCGTCTCCCAGTCTTCCTCTCTCCCTTCCTTCATCTCAGCTTATTGAATTGTAACAAGTGGCATTGGGTGTAGAAAACATTATATACCCTACAAGTTAGTTTTTGCCATGATCAATATGTGATTAAAACCCTTTTTACAAAGATTGACTAGTTATGTGTTAACTACAAAGTCAAAGTGAACATCGAAAGTGTCTAATCCTAGGTACTTCACTAAATACCTAACATTGCAAAAATATGCAATGTCTAAACTTAGACGTTACAACTAATCCAAAATTCCAATTTTCAACCAATAGTATTTTGACACGTGTGATGGAGATGGATGTAGTGTCTAATCCTAGGGAATTCATTGAAAACCAAGCACATGTAACGTCTAAACTTAGAAGTTACAACTATTCGAGTTACCATGCAATAGTATTTTGACACAAGTGTGGGAGATGGATGTAGAGTCTAATCATAGGGACTTCACTGAAAACCAAGCACATGTAACCCTAGGATTAGACGCTTTCGATGTTCATTTCGGCTTTTATGTTTGGTCAATGTACAAATTAGTGAATTTCCCAAAAGGAGAACCTCCCAAAATATTGTCTTAATAGAGAGAAAGATAAGGTCTGTTATGATAGTGAGAGTGGAAAATATAAGGAGAAGAAAACTTGGAGCAAGAATTTAGAAGAAATCAATAGGGCCACTTAATTCATGTATCAATTTAAACGTTGTGTTCTTGTGTACTCATTGAAAATATCGGAAGTTAGAATTTGAGGGCTAAGGTAAACTTCTCTACAAGAAAATTTGAAGTTTATATATGAGTTTTACGTAAATTACTTTTTGAGTCCCTGTGTTTTATGGGTTTTAACTAGTTGAGTCCAAAATCAAAAAGTTTAACGACCTGAGTCCCTATAAGCATTTTCTTTAACCTTTTGAGTCCAAATTTCTAACACTGTTAAAATTATTCTGTTAACTTTTGTTAAATGACTAAATTACCCTTTTAATTAAAAAAACCATTTTATTATTAAATATATATACATGTTCTTTAGATCATTTGCAGATCCTACACCATCTTCATCCCACCTCCAGAACTTTCTCTCTCTCTCTACATAAACCATCTCCATCCCACCACCACAACTCCACCATCAACACCACCGTCGCCACACCATCAACACCACCGTCGCCACTGAACCTCCACCGTCACCACCACTGCTGCGCCTCCACAACACCCACCACCGCTGCACCTCCACTGTCACCACCACCGCTACACCGTCACCACCACAATACCCACCACCGCTGTATCTCCACCGTCACCACCACCACTACACCGTCGCCACCACAACTCTCCCCGTTTAGGTTTCAGGCTATTACGGAAATCGATGTTTATAAATCAGAACCCTGGGAACTCGCCGGTATAGTTTATGAATCTAGGTTTTGTGTTAGGATTTTGCTTGTTTGTGTGTTTTGTTGCTTTGGTTGTTTGTTGATTTTATTTGTGTTGTTTAAATTGGAACTTGGTTGATTGTTGTGGAATTTGTTAATTTGTTGTGCTAATTTTGTTGTTCGGTTTCTTAAAGTTTGATCATTTGATTCATTTCTGCTGTTGCTTTAATCATTTGATTCATTTCTGATGTTGCTTTAATATCGGCTTTTAGATCATGAATTGCTTCGTGTTGGAGTAACCCAGGTTTGATTCGTAGAAGCACAGGCAGAAAAATGCAAGTGGGCAGTCAATGATCGAATTAGGAAGTCGATCATGTACCTAAAATTTAAAGATATTACCGAAGTTGCTGATGCAATCAAAACTTTTGAGTTTGAGAGGAAAGAATTTTTATCTCGAACTGAGGATAATAAGAAGAGAGATAGGGAAGGACAATTTAAGCAGGCAATCGGCCAATCATCCACTACGCCACAGCATCAAGACCACAAAGTGCAAGGAAGTCAAAACTCTGGAAATCAGGCACGTCCATGGCAACCTAGACTGCAAAACCCAAGGCCTGCTCAAAACCAGAAGCCATCTTAGATCGACAAGAAAGGGTTATGCGTAGGAAAGTAATTCCATTTATTAAAATCCTCTAGGAAAAATCACTCTGAACGTGAAAGTAACATGGGAATCTGAAGAATCAATTCGCTCTCTATACCCTAATCTATTTTAGAAATAGAATTTTAGTCGAAGTAACGGTAAATCTTGCTCTTTGATATATGTTCAACTGTTCTGTTTATGGTCATTCATGCTTTACCTTATGTGAATATATCTTAACTATGATTAAGCATATCTATGTAGGAGAGATCAGTACCAATAGTCACTCTATTATATGTAAGTTTTCGTACGGTAAGATATTTTATTAAGATACGTAGTGTAAGAACCATTAGGACATAGTAGTAAGGTAATTAACAATTATGATCATAAACGTAATTATGAATTTCAGATACACATGTGTGTTTAGGAGATTCTTGTTATATAAGTTAGTAACTCTGCTATGAAAAATTCCGTTTCCGTTACTTATGTGATATGTTCTTATTTGAAAATTTTCGAGGACGAAATTTTTTTTAAGGGGGTAATAGTTGTAATAACCATAAAATTTAAAGCATTATTTTAGAAATAAAAGAATTATAATAATTTATAATAAACTAAACATTTATCTTATGATCCATCCTTCTGTATATCAACCAAAACTATTATTATTATTTATAAATTATCCAATAGGAAACCCTAATTAAGACACCCAAGTAATTCTGTACAAACCCTAGAAATTTCAGAACAATCAGAATCAGGATCAGGGCCCCTAAAACTTAGGGGGGGGGGGTAAACCCTAGTTAACGATTATCTTAAAAACTCGCTGGCAAAATTGAATTTATGAAATCTGTCAAGTCAGCAAGGCTAGTCCCACACGCGGCAACCCTATGGTAATTAGGTAACCCTTACGGACCGTAAGGGTTAATTGTTACGGTCCGTAAGGCAAGTCAATTTTCGACTATAAATAGCAGAGGTTGGGACTTGATTCTGGACGCTTAAACAACGAAGAAATTCCAATTCTACACGAAGTTATGCTCTGTTTACCTCAATTAACACACACGAAACACTAATTAGTATAGCGGGGTGCTGCAGAACAGGGTATTAACTCTATCGCTGATACGATTCAATGTCCGATTGATTGAAATCAATCCAATGGATGTTTAAGTGCTGCTCAAATTTGGGTTATGCTTTGTCATTAGTCGTGATTCCGATGGATGTTTAAGTAATTTCACTTTGTCATTAGTTGTGATTCCGATGGATGTTTAAGTGTTTACACTTTGTCATTCGTTGTGAATCCGATAGATGTTTAAGTGATTTCACTTTGTCATTAATTGTGAATCCGATGGATGTTTAAGTATCGCACTTTGTCATTCGTTGTGAGGATTTTAAATCTCGTGAGTTATCGTAAATGCTGTATTAAGTTACTAACCTAGTTTGTGTGCATGTTATTTAAATTAGGTTAAAAGACTAATCAGTAGTCTAAACTCTGCCCGTATAAATCTGAATTATTATCATAAGGTAGCATCACTTTGGAATTATTAAGGTACGGATCCTTACCCCACTCCTTGTTGTTTGATATTCAATTGTTATAAACCCGTTGAGTTCGTATATCTTTTCAAACTCATCACGTCTTTGATTATCGATTCATTTGACAGTCCGTTTGATTCCTATTCTAATCATAACTTTGGATTTAGCTTTCATGTCATGCGATATTATTATGTTAGTGTACTCATTATCGCATGTTCCAATATATGTTACGAAAAATATTTTGATAAGTTATGTAAATAAGACCATTTGTACTCTGATACCCTGAGTATCGCTTCTCGTGGAGTGTCCCACGAGCATGTTGTTGCGGCATCGACATCATGTGCTCCATCCGTGACGGAGAGATCAGTTCACGGCGTCTCTTAAGTACAAGTGTGGTACATATGGCTATTATGAGGCGTATGGATCGATCCTAGGATTTAAGTTAAGGAGGTGGATAGCGGGTATGCCAACTCGCCATCTCATGTGATAATTATGCAGGAGTAGCTACCTGTGTATTGTCACGTTTTAAGTTTGGCTCATGGGTACATCCGTATGATTTATATTATGAAATTACGTTTTTTGCATCGTATCATTTTCGCATAAAGTTTCCTCCGAATAACATTTCATATAAAGCGTTATTTGTTCTTTGAGCTTATAATTTCGTACTGAGCATTCGGCTCATTCCGTAAACTTTTTGTATATACAGGTCCGCAGGTTAATTTGGGAAGGGAAAAGAGAGAAGAATAAAGCCTAGGAATAAATCTGAAGATGTTAGTTAATTAAGTCGAATGTCTCCGCTTGTATATTAACCTTAAGTTTATCTGTCATGTGGTTGTATCCTTATCAAAAATATAAATGGAATTATGACTTTTGTTTATGATACTATTATTGTGACACGTCAGCCCTTCCGGGTTGGGGTGTTACAGTATATGTGTAAACATTGATGTGTGAAGTATGCATATACACACGTCTGTAGATAGATACGTTTGTACGTAACTATGTGCATTGGTATCTATCAATGCGGGTACCTATGTAGGTATGCATTATGTAGGTAAATTTAGACTTCGAATCTTTTTTTTCGTATGGAGTGTGAGGTGTAAAAGCTTTAAAATCTATATACTCTCAATGTAAACGGTAAATTGTAAATTGAATGTATTGTACTAGGCAAATAAATATTTTGGACTTTGAATCAAAGAGACCATAGACCTATTCTTTTCTTCTCTTTCCATTACTCAATAAGACAGAAAGAGTTGATTTTTTGAATTCAACATAGACTTTTACTGCATCCAAGTTCGGTGGATTGATTTATCTCCGGTTTGAAGCTTTATCAATACCAAACACGTAATTATTGACGAATTCAACTCTACTGTATGAACAAGGGATACCGAAACAAAATATCCCATTAAAATAATATAATGGTTATGTATTAATTTTGTAACACCACTTCAAAAATGGCAGTATTTTTAATTATATATTTAGATGCCATGAAAAATTGGGTTATAATCTCATGCTGCTCAAGAAAGTAACTCGTATTGTAGTAAAGGTTTTATATCGCTAAACAAAGTTCAATCTTTTGTTTACAACAGAATCATGTTACTTCGTAAATAAAAGAACCCTGACCGTGATTATATTTTAAAGAGTAAATTGCCAAAATCGTTCTTAAGGCTTGAGCATGTTTGTCAGTTTCGTTCAAAACAATTTTTGTGTACCATATTTCCCTTCACTTTTGGGATTTTTTGTCATTTTCATCCAAACGTCATATTTGTTTTATATTTTTTCTGACATACATTTGGATGAAAATGGCAAAAAAAATCCAAATCTCAGGTAGGATTTCGACAAAAAAGTTTGACATTTGGATAAAAATGAAAAAAAAATCTCAAAAGCAAAGGGTAATATGATGAAAATATATATTTTGAATGAAACTGACAAACATATATAAACTTTGGGTACGATTTTGACAGTTTACTCTATTTTAAAATAAGGCTCTATTACATTTAAAATAATAATTTACTTAGTGTCAAAGAAGCCAAAAAGTGTGTTCTATTACATTAAAAAAAAACTATATTCAAAATATGTATGATCAATATTTATATTTATATTTGTATTTTTATTTATATAAGTGAAAGATCCATTAAAAAGTGGGTTTGCATAAGTAGCTTAAGACGGAGTGTGAAGATAACATGTGACATTCCTTATCGGTAGAATGAAAAATATTTTGGTCCTAAATTCTTTTCTCAAAATACAATACAGAAAATTTTGTTAAAACAATTTAGCGTAAAAATCTAGTACAAAAAATTTAACTCAAAAGTGTAGTACAAAAAAATCGGCACAAAAATGTTATATAAGATAGAAATCAAAGACAATTTTTTGGGGTTTATAGTTTTGATATTTTATATAGCAATATAATGCTCAAATAAAAATAAAAAAATTACTCGATTTTATGGTACAATTGTTTTTTAAAAAATAATTTTGTATGAAAATGTTAAGAACATCTAAAAAATATGGGAAAATATGCACATGTCTTGCATGTTGAGAGTGAAAGTCAACAAACATGTTATTCCAAAAATACTTACACCATTTTTTTCCTACACTTTAATCTTAACTATTGATTTTAAAAAAATGAAAGATTAAGATTTATTCTTATCCTATTTAGACAAAATCAAGATTTCTTCTTATCTTAAAAAATAGTTGTGAATATGCATATGCTTTGCATGTATGTAAAGAGAAAAAATCAATAAATATATCATACCAAAAATACTTTTACATCATACTTTTTTTTCTTATACTTTTATCTTAATCATTAATTTGAAAAATAAATGATAAGATATCTTATCATAGGTAAAATCAACATTTTACTTGATCCTACCACTATTTATATATTATATTATTTTAATATTAATTATATAAGCTCCAGCTTTACACTTTTTGTCCCTATATAAAAAGACATGTGTTGTTTCATTAACAACGGCTATATCTAGTACTTGCGCACATTTAATATATATAGGGTAGGGTTCATGTGAAAACCACATTTATTGCGAGAACCAATATAAACAAAATAAAATAAACCCATTAAACCATAAAAAACCTAAAAAAAACCTAACCACCCCCCCCCCCCCTTTTTCCAAGTTAAATGCTATAAAAACTAAACACCCCCTCCCCAAAACCTTAAAAAAAAAAAAAACAAACCCCCCACCCCCCAAAAACCTGAACCTCCCCCCCCCCCCCCCCCTCCCCACACACACAACCTAAATGCTAAAAACTAAATTATAAAGTTAAACCACTAAAAAAAGAATAAAAAAGACTCTTCAAAAATCTAAAAAAACACTCAAAAAAAAATTAATATATTTTTTTTTTAAATCGCTACTTTTAATATCCAAAAAAAATTGTTAATTTTTTTTAAATTATTAATGAAAAGTGGCGATTTCTATGAAAAAAATATTAAAAAAAATTGTGTGTTCTTTAAATTTTTTTAGGTATTTTTGGTTGTGTTCACACTGGTTCTCGCGGTTCTCGCAATAAAGGGTGGTTCCTAACAGATTCCTCTCCTATATATATATATAAATATATAGGGTCAGGATTTAGAGAGAACGGTGAGAACAATTTTGGTGGTGACATGTGGCATTGATGTTAAATTACACTAAAGAGTAATATTGTCAAAAAACTCACTCACATGAACAGCCTGTTCAAATAAAACGCCATAAACACTCAAAAGCTTTTTTTTTAGCTATAATTTACAACAGCTCAAAAAAACCATTTTTTTGAACGCCATAAAACACTCCATAAAACACTCGGAAGCTATTTTTTGAGCTATAATTTAAAACAGCTCAAAAAAACCATTTTTTTGAGCCAGCTCCAAGTTAAAACGGCATAACAAAAAAAAACTATTTTTTTGAGCTATAATTTACAACAGCTCAAAAGAACTATTTTTTTTAGCCAGCTCCTAGTTAAAACGCCATAACAAAAAAGTTATTTTTTTGAGCTATAAATTACAATAGCTCAAAAAAACCATTTTTTTTAGCCAGCTCCCAGTTAAAACTCCCACTTAAAACGCCATAACAAAAAAAACTATTTTTTTGAGCCATAAGCCTAAATTAATAGTTTTTGAGCTTAGAAAAATCATAATTTATAGAGTTAAATGCTTGGTTGGTCCTTGTGGTTTTCAAAAAAAAATTTCAGACTTGGTCCTAGTGGTTTTCTAATTACACGCTTGGTCCCAAAAGTTGTAAAAAATGCACTCGGTTGGTCCCCAGCCCTAACATCTGTTAAATTTCTCAGTTAACTATGTGTAAAATGACTATATTACCCTTGAACAATTAAAAACCTAAAACTATATTACCCTCTGCATCATCTTCATCACCAACATCATACCCATTTCCCTCTGCTATCTCTCGATCTCACACTGGTGACCGGCCGGTTTTCCGGCGTCTACGTTCACCGGTAGCACCACACCCACCTCCGACAAACCCCCAACAACCACCTGCCATCCCCCCTTGTTTCCTTCGAGCTGGTGACCGGTGCACCTCTGGCCGGTTGTCGGTCGACTGTCTTACCAATCGAACACCCAACCCCCACACCAGTTTATACCCTCTGCAACATACCCACCTGTTGCATCCCTCAAACGATGATGATGCTGATGCGGTGGTTATGGGGTTGGGTTGTTGTGGGTGGAGATCAGAGGTTGAAGAAGAAATGGGTGTTGTGGTCAACTACTTAACTGGAATAAAAGGGGCGATGATGATGAGTTTCTAATTGTGTGAGTGAATCGGTGGTTGAGATATACCAAGTCTTGGCAGGGCAATTCTTCGGCGGTATATATATTTGATGCCACCGTTAGTTTTGCAGCCATGGAGGTTTTATCCAATCTGTACCGATTGTTTTTTACAGATCTGAGCCTCATTCTATTCAACGAAATTGCTTTTATTTATTCACGGAATTGAGTCTTGAAACTGTCATTCAGTTGATTTAGGCTAGATTTTTTATTGGAACTGTCATGTGGTTTTTATTTATTTATGAGTTAAATGGTTCGTTGACATCTTTTGGCTCGGGCTGATGAAGATGATGATGGTGTGGGTTTGTGATGAAGATGATGACGGTGATGAAGATGACGCAGTGGATGGATGCAGATGATGCAGATGATGATGGAGATGAAGATGATGATGGTGATGAAGATGATGCAGTGGGTTTTGTTAATAAGCAAGGGTATTTTGGTCATTTAACATGGACTTAACTGAGATATTTAACTGATGTTAGGGCTGGGACCAACCGAGTGCATTTTTGACAACTTTTGGGACCAAGCGTGTAATTAGTAAACCACTAGGACCAAGTCTGAAATTTTTGAAAACCACAGGGACCAACCAACCATTTAACTCTAATTTATACTGTAAAAACGCCAGAAAACAGCCAATTCAGAAAAACGCCATGAAAAAACTCAGTTGAAAAAGCCATAAAACACTCAGTTCAGAAAAACGCCATGAAAATACCTAGTTAAAACGCCATAAAAACACCTAGTTCAGAAAAACGCCATGAAAATACCTAGTCTAAAACGCCATAAAACACACAGTTCAGAAAATCGCCATAAAACCCAGTTTATTTTTTTCGAAAAGTATATCAATAGTATACTCGTTGGAAAGATAAAAAATGATGGTTTTATGGTGTAATTTTTTTCGAAAAATAATCACGTATAAAAAAGTTATTGTCATTTAATTATGATGGGGGAAAATGGCATGTGATTAGCATGTGCATCTTTGTTTGGATCTTCCTATTTTACCCCTCCTAGTAGTTCCAAGACCCCTATTATTTACAAAAATGTCACCGCATCAATCTCAGCCACAAACCACTAAGATCTTGTGGCTGAGAATCGTTCTCACCGTTCTCACACTTTGAGGTGTTCTCTCCTGATCCTGTTCATATATATATATATATATATATATATATATATAGGGTAAGGTTCCAGCGTGAACAACCTCCCAAGAGTGAACTGCGTGAACAAATCTTGACCGCTGAATTAATATGATCTTGATTATTTAAAGGGGTGGCATGATTGTAATTAATAGGTTAGATTTTATTGTTTTATTAAAATTAAAAGGGTAGAAGTGTAATTATATTATTTTGCTTATTTAAAACTAGGAAAGAAAATTATTTCCAATAATAAGAGAGTAAATCCCGTAAATATAACATGTATTATACACATGTGTACTATCGTGTTGGAATGTATAGAACAGTAGAACACAGCAGTACACATGTGTACTACGGAGCTAAGACAACAATGTTGCGGGTCACATGTGTGCTATACCATGTATTATACACATGTGTACTATCGTGTTGGAATGTATAGAGCACAGCAGTACACATGTGTACTACGGAGCTAAGAGTTATACAGAATAAAAAAGATGACTGAAAACTCTAGATCAACCAAAAAAACACTAAAACTATAATTCGAATCTTGCTATTATGACCAAAAACAATGACAATATTAAAATAAGTAATTGTTATGTAAATGTCGAAAATTTTGGTAACTGATGATGATTTAAATATGTTAGGATTTTGAAATTAATAAGACAATAATTTAAATTCAATATTTATATAAAGTTACAATCTTACCCTTGTTAAATGTATATGGAATCAATGGTTCAGATCAGTTCACGCGGTTCACTCTTGGAAATTTGTTCACGTTTGAACCTAATCCTATATATATATATATATATATATATATATATAGGAGAGGAATCCGTTAGAGAAAACGGTAGAAAGTGTGAGAACGGTGAGAACGCTTATTGATCGTCCGATCAAAACAATCTAGGAACTAGATTGGCGCGGTGACATTTTCATAAATAACACCAATTTTATTACGTGGACGCGCTTCGTTAGGTGTAAAAATGGTAAAACACCATTTCTCACATAAAACGCCATTAAAAAATAAAACGCCAAATAAATACAAAACGTCAATTTGATCACCGCGTACTTTTTTCTATGTTTTTATTTAAGCTCTCTGGATACAAAAACGCCACAAAATATGAAACACCATTATATATAACGCCAAAGCTTACATACGGATAAATGTTAATTACATTTTTTTGTTATAAAAATAACATCCCGCCTAAACTACACGCCAAAAAAAATTCTATAAATAGAAACGTCTCACCACCTTCCCTTTATCAAACACACAGTGGTTGCTAAAAAATACATCTCAATGTAAAACGCCAAAAAATACGACGTCAAACATCTTTTCTTTGATACTCAGTAATGTTCTGCATGAAGCTTCACTAAAATGATTTGTTACGTGAGTGTAGTAAGATTTTGCTGCATGAGATGGACAAAATTGAAAAAAGAGGGACTGATGACACCCATATGTCATACCGTCATCTTTGTTACTGAAGAAGGTTTGGATGATAAGAAGAGACCTATTCCAGTATAAATGCTACTTTGGCCTTGATGATTATATTGAAGACGACAGGCAGATAGCATCCACCCACACGGGGTTCATCTATGTCTCCTACATCCACAAAGACACTTCAACACATGAACAAAGAAAATAAACAACGCCAAACGCAAAACGCCATTTATTTGTCACATTTCTTGTAGTTTCAAAAGAAAAAAGAGACTGATGATACTGAAGATTTAAAATCATAAATTGCTTCTACTTTGTTTTTTTTTAATTTTCTTTATCTGTTGTTTGTTTTGTAATTTCAGTTAATAAACAACAAAAGAATATTAATGGTATAATGAAAAATATAATAAAACGCCAAAATGAGCAAACGCTTGTAAAACGCCATCAGGCCATAAAAACGCCCCCAAAAACTACCAAAATATAATAAAATTAATTTGAACAACTATTATTATAAAAAAAATGTGAAACAATGTGCAAAAAATATAAAACAAAAAAAATCCAATCGTTATCTAACCGCCATTGGAAAACAAAACGCCATAATTACAGCCATCAAAATTTGACGTGTTACACCATAAAAACAATTGAGTCTGAAAAGAAAACACAGTAAACTGTAAAAAACAGTAAAATGAAACGACGGAAACCATAATTACTAAGATTTATTATATTTATTTATCTTTTTTAAATCGCCATAATTACTTGTCATACGCAGGAAAAAAAAGTCAATATTAAAGAAGACCATGAGAACACAAGCTCAAACACGGCAAAAATTTGACTAAAACGCCACATATTGTGCAAAACGCCAAAAAATTTAAAAATGGCTAAGGTTATTGCATGGAGGTTTGAAAGGAAAGAGAAACGATTCATCATAAAGTTCTCTGATAGGAGAAGGGTAAAGGTAAGGACAATCAAAGCCATGCTTGGAATGAATGAAAAGGTTCAGAAGGATATCCTGGCCCTTGGGGTTCCAATGGACAACGATTGTGAAAGAACCAGAACTGTAATAAAAAGACTGAAGAGAAAATTTCCGGCAGAAGATGATGAAGATGATGATGATATTGACGATACTCCTATACCAAAACTTAGCAGTTGGGTATTGCATAAGGAAGAAGGAACATTTGAAGTGACTTATAAAAACGGGGTGCAATATTCAAGGCCAATGGAAGAAATGTTGAAGACAGGGTTGCTATATATCATTGAACAACTCTGTGATTTAGCACCTTCAAACGATCCAAAATCCAAGGATGCAGTGATATTCAAGAATAGGCTGCAGCAAAGAAGAGACGAGCTAATGGCGTTATACGCAAAAATGAAATTTGATGATGAAGAATATGAAGAAAGTGATGAACAAAGCTATGGGTACATCTCTGATGTAATCCCACCTACGGAAGACTATTAGTTTATTTTGATTTCGTGTTATTGTAATTTTATAAAATATTAATCTATGCTAATCAATTATACAAAAAAAAAAATGCAAAACGCCAAAAATGACATGGAAAAAGCCATAACGCCACAAAAATAACTATGTGACACAAAAAGAATTAATTCAACGAGAAGAAATCTGAGAAAAACAGTAAAATGTCAAATAATTAATAATTCTAGATAACGCCAAAATTATCTTGCACGCAAAAAATAAAGCAGCATGTCAAACGCGAAAATTGGGAAAGGAGAAGAATACTAAAAAGACAAAAAAAACCCCTCGGACCCTGATCATGCCACGCGCCACGTGTTGGGCCAGGATGCGTTCTCAACGTTCTCACACTTTTGAGCGTTTTCTCCTGAACTCACACTTTTGAGCGTTTTCTCCTGAACCCATTTCTATATACATATATATATATGATTAAGTTCAAGAGTGAACAACTTCTTGAGAGTGAATTGTGTGAACTAATATTGACCCTTGATCATTTTTTAGATTAAAAAGGTAAGATTGACATTAGCCAAGTATGTTTAATTAGAAAAACACATTTTGAATCATTTTTAATCCATTGCGTTTCAGGTAAAACACATTTTTATGTGTTTTTAGTCCATTGCGTTTTAGAAAAAAACACACTTTCTTTTGTGTTTTTTGTCTTTTGCGTTTTAGGAAAAACACATTTTTATGTGTTTTTTGATCCATTGCGTTTTAGAAAAACACATTTTGAAGTGTTTTTAGTCCATTGTGTTTTAGGTAACACACATTTTTATTTGTTTTTAGTCCATTGCGTTCTAGAAAAAACACTTTCTTTTGTGTTTTTAGTCCATTGCGTTTTAGAGAAAAAAAAAATCATTCTTTTGTGTTTTTTAGCCATTCCGTTTTAGAAATAACACATTTCTTTTGTGTTTTTTGTCCATTGCGTTTTAGAAACAAGATATTTTTTTGTGTTTTTTGTCAATTACGTTTTAGGAAAAAGTCATTTTTTATGGTTTTTGTCCATTGCGTTTTACACAACTGGGTTTTCAAAAAAAATCGAAAATATAGCAATAGTATACTCGTTTTAAAGATAAAAATCGCTCGTTTTTTGGTGCAATTTTTATAAAAAAACAATGCTGTATGAAAGATTTATTAACGTTTAAAAAAATGGGGAAATTGAAGGAGAGAAACTATTGCCTTTGATTGACTAGAATGCCCATTGACAAACCCACACGCCTTATTTTTTTTCTTCAAATTCTCTCATTTAATCGTAGCCCTTGATTAATAAATAGATTGTCAATATTACTTCATAGCATTCCTACTCAAATAAACTTCCTATTATATCCTGACCCATATATTACTTCATAGGGTCAGGATTTAGGGAAAACGATGAAAAGTTTGAGAACAGTGAGAACGCTTATGGATCATCAGATCAAAACAATCTATGGACAAGATTGGCACGGTGGCGTTTTCATAAATAACATCAATTTTATTACTTGGAACGTGCTTCATTAAGGGTAAAAAGGATAAACATCGTTTCTCCCATAAAACGCCATTAAATATAAAACGCCAACTAAATACAAAACACCAACTAATAAAAAATATTTTTCCTGCGTGGTTTTTTCTGTGTTTTAGTTGGTGTATTTTATAATCTTAGCCTACAAAAACATCCTTAAATATAAAACACCAAACTTGAAAAATGAGACGTGTTACAGACTTAACAAATAAAGTTGAGCAAAACAGGAAATACAAACAACAACTGAAATGACGGATATTTTATTAATTGCACTTATTAATAATATCTTGCCTAAACTACGCGCCAAAGACGTCCAATAAACGGAAACATCTCAGCACCATCCATTGATCAAACCCAAAAAACAAACGCAATGGTTACTAAATACCACCCACTGTAAAATGCCAGAAAGTTAAAAAATCAAAGAAGGCAAACATCGTTTCTTGGATATTCAGTATAGTTCAGCGTGAAGTTTCACAGAATGGATTGTTAGGTGAGGAAGGTCACTCATTAAGATGTTGCTGCATGAATGGACAAATCTTCAAGAAAAAGAGACTAGTGACAGTCATATGTCATTTTGTCATCTTTGTTCTTGAAGAAAGATTGGATGAGAAGAAGAGACCGATGACACTGAAGAGTGGGATGAAGAGAAAGATGACGATGACGATAAAGATGAAGACCAAGCAAAAACCCACATCATTTTGTCTCCAACATCCATAAAAAGCCACTTCAACAACAAACAACAATAAATCACACCAAAGCCAAAATGCCATATATTTGTGATAGTTCTTGTAGCTTCAAAGAAGAAAGAGACTGATTACAGTGAATATTTGGGAGAGAAATTCGATTAGGATTTTTAATTTATTTTTTTCGCTTCTATTTTTTTCCTGTGGTTTGTTATCTAATTTTCCACTAAAAAATACATTATTTCTCTAAAAAATTGCTTGTGAAATGCCAAGATGCCACAAGCGCCAAACTCTACAACTATAATAAAATTTGTGGCATCTTGGGGTTTACAAGCATTTTTTAGACCAAATGTATAAAATAATGTGCAAGAGAACAGAACAATATGCCATCTTTGTCTAAACGCCACTAAAATTACAAAACGCCAAAATCTAAAAGATGGGACGCGTTACAGCCTTAACAGATGAAGCTGAACAAACGGTAACTACAAACAATAAACTGAAACGACGAAAACTTTATTACTAACATTATAACTAAAACTCACTACATCGTTACTTAAATTTATTTATCTTTTCAAAAACGCCATAATTACCTGTCACGTTATAGGACTACATCCTACATGGTGGCAAAAAAAAGTCATTATATAAGTAGAACAGGTAAACAAAACTTAACACTCCACGTACTCTCTAACACGCCACACCTTGACTAAAACACAATAAAAGTAAAAAAAAATGGCTCAAGTTATTGCATGGAGGTTTGATAGGTCGGAGAGACGTTTCGTCCTAAAGTTCTCTGACTGGAGAAAGGTGAAGATCAACACAATCAAGGCCATACTTAGTATGGATGAAGCCGTTCAAAGGGATATTCTGGCCCTTGGGGTTCCAATGGCCGACGATTGTGAAAGAACTCGAAAGGTAATAAGAAGATTGAAGATACAATTTCCAGCAGATGATGATGATATTGAGGATACTGGTCTAACAACAGTTAGCAGTTGGGGTTTGGATGAACAAGCAAGAACGGTTAAAGTGACTTATCATCACAGGCTGGAATATTCATTGTCGATAGACAAAATGCTGAAGACAGAGAGACTACATTTTCTTGAACAACTCGGTGATTTAGCACCTTCGAACGATGCAAGAACCAGGGATGTCATGATATTTAAGTATACGCTGCAGCAAAGACGAGACGAGATAATGGCGTTATACGACAATGCACAACATGATGATGATGATGAATCTGAAGAAAGCGATAAACAAAACGATGGGTACATCTCTGATGTAATCCCATACACAGAAGACTATTAGTTTGTTTTGATTTCGTCTTATTGTAATCTTTTAAATTATTAAGAACGCCAATATCTTTATAAGATATATGGGATTAATTCAACTGGTAAAATCAGCAAAACGCCAAAAAAATGTAAAGTTTGAATTAATAAAGGTATAAAATGAATTTGGTAAGATGGCAAGATGTTAGACTTATTAATTAATTTTAATGAATTTGGGAACGCTATAAACGCCAAACTGTTATCTATGTGACACAAAAACGATTAATTGAACGAGACAAATCTAAAAAAGACCAGTAACACGCCAGATAGTTATTGAATCTAACTAAACGCCAAAAAAATCTTAGATGCCAAAAATGAAAAAAGTATTGTGGCACACGAAAATGGAAAAAGGGAAGACAAAAAGATAAAAAAGCCCATCCATCCTGATAATATCCCGCGCCACGTGTTTGACCAGGATTTGTTGACACCGTTCTCACACTTTAGGGTGTTCTCTCCTGATCCCGCTATATATATATATAAAATTAGAAAAGCTTCATGAATAGTAGGCTTAGATTTTAATAATATATAGTTTTTTTAATTTTTTCTTCATATATAGTTTTTTTTATATTTTTATTATTTCAATATTATAATAGACTATTATTATGTTTATTTTTAATGTTAAACATATATCATTAACTTTAACTTTTAATGATTTTCCTTTTCTAATATTTATTGATGTTGTCTAAACAACCTCGGTATCGGTACCTTATAAAATTGGTATCGTTTTTTATTAGCGTTTTATAAAATTTCGAATCTATCGTCATCATGTGCATATGGTTAAGTATGATTCAATTTTATTCCAACATGTCATATATTGTTGATTGTTTTTTCATCACAAACCAAACATATATTGACCAAACAACATCAGTACCGGCACCATATTCATTTTATAGTTTTCTCGACGTGTCGGTATAAAATTCATTAAACATAGAGATAGATTCGCAACAAGTGATTTTTTGGTATAGTAAGTTGTATCGAGTGTCTATATGATACCGGCACCGTAACGAACCAATTACCAACCGAACACAACCGTACCAGTACGTGTATTTGTTTTTTTAGTGCAGTTGATGTAAAATATGTGTCGATTGCTATGCCAAGTGTCAATATCGAACTGGCCCTCTAGTGAACCGTATCGATAATTGACCAAAGGTCCGCAACGAAGCGCGCGGAAATCCAACTAGTATTATTAATTTTGAACATATGCATGAATAGTAAACTTAGGTTTGTGCACATATATACCATATGAGTTGCTCCAGCTATACACTTTTTGTCCCTACAGAAAGAAACGTGTTGTTGCCTTAATCACACACAAGGCTATATCAAGTATTTTCAAACACAAGTTTTGCTGCAGTACAAGGCTATATCAGGTATTTAACTAGTTTGAATTAATTTAATGTTAGAATATAAGATGAAAAATTAATTAAGTTATTATAAAACATTAAAAGGTTTTATTTAAGTTAGACTTATTTTAACTAAAGGGGTTTTACGTTTCATCATGGTTGTAAAAATCCTAACTAGCCTCTGATTAGTCGTCGATTAATCGCTAGTCTTAGATTCACTGAGTAATCTTTATCTAATTCGTCAATTAATCAATATGTGGACAACCTTGGTCAAATTCAATCTTAATAGGCCAAAAGTCGGTGGTAGTCTAGTGATTCCGGCCAAATTTAGGCCAAATTAATGACCAAAACCTGTAAATTCTGGCAATTAATCATATCTACTTGAAAACATGGGTCGAATAATGTACTAAAACATGTCTACTGAAAAAAATTCATAAAATTGTGTGTATATACATATAAAATAGAAAAATACATATAAAATCTCGATTAATCACTAGTTGGCACCTCACCGGCCGACTATCGCTTTTTTAGCGATTAATACAACCTTGCTTTTCCTGCATGATGTAAACCGCACATTTGATTACTCTACTTATCTATTGACTGGACTTCAAACGCTTCCCTAAATGTTACCTACCACTCTAGGCTTATTTTTATTAACATTTCATTGTTAATTTTTTCTCACGAGGCGAATAAAGATATAAAAGTGGTCGAAACCAATCCCCACAGTATCTACATTTCAAACTCGCCATGAAGCGCGAGTAATCACCATTAGTTTTTAGGGTAAATTACACTTTTCGTCCTTTATGTTTGTACCGGATTGTACCGGATAGCCTTTAACTTCAATAATTACAGTCACAATCCTTTATTTGCAAAACCCGTTACACTATTCGTCCTTTAGTACTAACCAGATTAAAATTTCCTGTTAAGTTTATTCACTTAAGGGTATTTTGGTCAATTCATGTTTTTATTTAAATGTTTAATAAATAAAACAAAAAAAATGCATATTCACTTCATCTTCCAAATTTCCTAAACCTAAAATCCTAACCACCACATCTTGCTACCACCACCTCATCCTGCCGCCACCACTCCAGCCACACCCATCGCCCCTAACCCTTTGCAGATCTGCAACCCAGTTGTTTCTGAAAGTCAAATACACTAACACTATGAAGATGAAAGTGAAATGGGTTCTTTGTATCTGATGGATATATTTTAGAAAAAGAGGTATTTTTAGCTTCTTCACTTCTTTTGTTTAATATTTTCAAATACCAACATAAGTTAAATTAAAAATATGTAGCCATATATCATACTGGGTAACCTGCATCTGCTTTGGATTATCAACAAAAGTGATTATTAAAGAATGTACTAAAATTACCTACAGATCATCATAACATAGTTCAGAAACTGAAAACCCTAATCTTCATCTTCATCTTCTCGCATCCAACACACACTAACTCAAAGAGTCCACAGCCCAGCTCATGTTTACAAACATCCAGTAGCTATTCTTCTAGAACTCCGCACTTCAATCCAAGAACTTCACCAAATCATCCCTCTAATCTCTTTCAAACGGTCTCTATCAAGAACGCCTCTTTCAAACCGGAGATGAATACGGAATAGGAGGTAATGAAAATAATCATGTGGCAGTGCCGGCCCGGATCTAGGGTTTCCATCAGAAAACCACAACACCAAACCACCACCAAGTGCGGTGGAGGTTGAACAAAATGGAGGTGAATAAGGGGAGGAGGGGTAGAGAGAGAGGGGGGAGAGTGGTGGTGGGTGGTTGATGGTGGCGGTGGCGGTGGTGGGTGTTAGAGAGAGAAAGAGAAGAGTAAGGAAGAACTGAAGAAAGGGATGGAGGTGAAGATCTTTTAAAAGTTTTTTTGTTTTATTGAACTAGAATAGAAAAAGACTATAATACCCTCATGTGGAATGCAGATGTCACATTTAACTTAAAATTTTAACATGGTTAGTGCTAATGAACTTAGGGTGTAATAAGTTTCAAAAAAAAAAAAAAAAATTGTGACTTTAATTATTAGGGGACCCGGGGTGGGAGAAAAACTCCCTGTGATAAACAACCTTCACGCGTCAAAAGTAACAAAACACCACTGTCGGTCTTGAAGTTTCGCGCGTGAACTTCTATTTGCGTCATAAATTTGACGCGTTAAACAATTTGAAATCCGAACGTTGCAGCTTTTGACCTTTTTTTGACCGTTAATTTAATAAAAACAACCTATAAACAATCTATATATACTTTACAATTTTTAACCATTTCACCCACACAAAAAACAAACACATATCACACGTTCTTCAATTTTTATACCATTTCACAAATGGATTTTCCTACGGATTCGACGTTTTCGATGGATAGCGATAGCGATAGCCAATCGTCTTCCGACAATGAGACGCTTAAATTTTTCGTGTCGGTGTGTAACGATCTTGAAGGAAGTTCGAACCACCCAAAGAAGAAAATGGTGGATCGTGATTGGGTACATGCCAATGAAGTGTTAATGAACGTTCCCGAAAATATCCAACAACAGTTGCGTGACGAAGAAACTTACTTTCGGTTAAGATACGATTTAATCGAACAAGTAGGTTCTTTAGGTTTGGAATTTCCTAAATCGGATGAGAAGTAGATTTCTTTATGTATGTTTTTTTAATTGTAGTTTGAACTAGTATGTTTTAATTTAAATGAAATTTATAATTTATAATTTTAGTGTTTTATAGTTAATTTATAATTTAAAAAAATAAAAAATAAAAAAAGTTGTGAGTGATGGAATTTGTAAAAGTGATGACAATTTCCACTAAAAAAAGGTTGTGAGTGATGGAATAATGGTTGATGACATGCCGGAACTTAATTGAATGTTGTGAGTGATGTAATTTTTGCAAGTGATAACCACCCACACCCCCTTAAAGTTAAAAGGTATCCATTGCAATTTAGTATAAACATAAAAGACGAAAAGTGTAATTTACCTTAATTTTTATCAAACAAACTGGTTCTATTCAACTTAAAAAATAAAAATCCATATTTCTTGATTTTGTCAAATTTATTCGAACATGGTTTTTATTACCAACCAGGTCCTACTACCATGAAATGATGATTTTTATTAAATTTTTACAGTACTTACTACAAACAAAATTTTAAACTTTAATTTGATGCCATTATATTGTAATTTGTAAATTTGTAATACCTTTTTACATTAAATTTACAGTGTTGAAAAAATAGGATAAACTATTGTAATTGTAAATAGAACAAAATAAAAGTAGTTAAAAACCAAAATGAACAGGGTACATTTGGCTGGTCTTGAAGGAAGATTTCGACCCGGATATTTAATGCCTCATCAACGTGCATTTTGACTGAAACTTTGACTCGTCACTACAACTAGTAAATGTGGTAATCAGTAGGTATAATCGCTAGGGATTATAACCATCATGATTACGATCACGTTGCAAAGTTTAATTGAACTTTATCTTGACCAATTCATGGTCAAAGCCGAATGTCAAACACTGTTTGACTTTTAGCTTGAAATAAATAAACAAGACTAGGAAGAACACTTACAAGTGTTCTAGGGTATAAAGATAACTAAGAAAACTCAGGTAGGAAGCCTCCAACAAATGTGGTAGCCTCCACTTAGAGTTTAAGAGATAAGAAAGATCAAATTAGCAAGTTGTGAGGTTGATGGAGGTGGGTATTTATAGTGTTTCATGGATTTACAAGATCTTGCCAAGTGTTTATGTGGTCACCAAGGAAGGATCATGGCCCTACAAGTGTGTGGACAGGAGTACAAGCTTTAGAGAACACTTAAAATAGCCTACAAGATAAAAAACTAGGTTGGAAAACAAGTTGCAACAGCTGGGAAGTTGTTTTGAAGCTTCTGGTCTGAAGTCACTCACCGGTTGCGACCTCATATAGGCAAATGGGTTGCCGGGGGCAAGCCACTCTGATCAGAACTTTCAGTTTTTTTGCGAAACCCCTGCATGCTCCAAACTAGTTTTTCGACGCGTTTAACCCCCGTTAACCCAATTTTAAGGCTTTACAAGGATGTTAAAGCATAGGGGGCTTGGAATATACGTGGAAATATCATGGATGTCGGTTCATTCGGTCGTACGGTCGCGTTTTGCGCTTAATTACGACGAAAGTTCGAACGGACGCGAAAACGACACAAATTACGCAACGAATGGTATTTTTGCATTCCCATTACTAAAATACAATATTTTAATGATTAAATTTTTTTTTGGTTGTGTGTATATGGTCAGAATGCAGAATATGCGCGGATTTGCATACTTTCGCAGTTTTGACGCTTTTAGTCTTGTAACCAAATAAGCTTATTTTTCACAAACCGAACCCCTCATAAAATTTTTTCTAAGTTATGTAAACGGTATTTAAGGTATGTTTAGCTTATACCATTGTTCCGGAGCGTACGTTGCATTAAACTGATTACGTTTACGTAATAGTTTACGTATAACTTTCCAGAAAATGTTTAAGAGTTCGAATTTGAACAAGGTTTGCAAATGTGCAAATATCATGGATAATTACACGATCCAATAAATAAAACACAAGGTTTTATTGCTCACGAAATTGTTCAGGATTGGTTGGTGATAACTGTAGGCACAGTTGTCACAAATATATATTACATACAACGTACTTACGCCCGTGCGCGGCACGAAGACGCTATTGGGCTAGGCCAACTTATATCGTGTGAGACACGGGAACTCAAATGGGTTAGGCCCATTCTTATTTGTGCAAGGCACAAAGACACTCATGGGCTAGGCCCACATATAACGCTTGAGACACGGAGACTCAACACATATAACGCGTGAGTCACGGAGACTCAAAAAGGCTAGGCGCATTCTCACTTGTGCGAGGCACAAGGACTTTCATGGGCTAGGCCCATATATGCTCGTGCGAGGCATGAAGACTCACGAAGGGCTAGGCTCGTTTGTACACATTATGAATGCAAAATATGTATATAAAAGGAGTATATATATATATATATATATATTAAAACAAACAGATGAAACAAGTGCCAACATATTTAAAATACACAAGGGTTCCAAATACTTAACAAATACAAATACAATAACTTTCAAGATGACTAACGTGTACACGATTTAACATAAACTCAAGTGTCTAATGAGTTAGAGCACTTGTAGGTTATTAAGCGGTTTTGGATACCCGGTCCGCTAGCACAATATTAAGGACGCAAACTTGTGAGTTCATGTCCTCCTTTTCTTTTAAATATTTTCGGCTTTATAACTCTCGGGGGGAAATACATGTTTACTATGGTATGTATAACAACTCTCCTAAAACCATTAAAACACTCCTATACGTCCTAAAATACACCCCGTATATGAAAAATGAGCTTAAAATACCTTTATATTAATAAAAATTGAATAAAACAAATTTTAGTGGGTTCTCGCGGGGCACGACCAGCTCAAGTTAGGCAGTCGTGGGGCGCGACAGCAGGACACCAGGCCGCACTCCGTTCCGCCACGTGTCCTCATGCTTGTTGAAGCTAGGGTTTGACTCGACAGGGCTACGGCCTACCCTAGGCTTCTCGTGGGCAGCGAAGCCTTGTCCTCAATCTTACGCGGGGTGTGAGCCGCCCTATGTCCAGCCTATAAATGGAAGGCTTCGGCTCAGTTAGAATTCGTTCAAATTTCTTTTCTCTCTCTAAATATTGTAAGCTAAAACTCTCGGGAATAATACCCCTAAAAACCGAAGCTCTGCCTCGTTGTAAGTATTACAACTCCCGATTACGTATTAGTTACTCTGCCCGATTGATCTAGAGCTCCGTAACGCATGTCAAGACTCTGCCTGACCCAGTCGTTGGAATTCTGTCTCAGGGATAGGGCTAATGTAAATTGGGTTATCTTACTAACACGTGTGCATTGTTTAAATTGTAATAGATTATAACCAGGAAGTTACCAGAAAGTAGTAGGGTTATCTAAAATAGCAATGTGAGTTCATCTATTTTTGTAAACCCTTTTATACAAACCTCAATGCTTTTAAATTATGATAAACAGTGATTGAGTCTATGTATTCTACAATTATTGTCGGTATGTTGGGGTTTTGTATACATTACTTGTTACTAATACTATGAATAGTAACATGACCACAAGTTAGGATTGACAGTACCATGGGTGGAAATTTGGTAGATAGAAACATTGTAATCGCCCTCAATACTGTAAAGATATAAAATCTTGTTTTAATTAAACTGGGATGCACTCGCCAGTATTTCTTGCTGATATTTTTAAAACACGTTTCAGGTAACAAAATGTGAAAGCCAAATAGAAGCCAGCTAGATAGCACTAAAGGCTTGGAAAAGTGGCTATAAAAGTTACCTAAACAAGAAAGAAGTTTTATTTCAATAAATTAGGGTTTATCCCTATAAACATATAATAATGGAAATTTGGGTTTTTCCCATGTATTTATTATTTATAAAATGTGGTGTTTTACTCTGATAAACTATTTTCTAACTACGGTCCTGATATAAATTTTCGCTGCCAAATTAATAAACAGCGATACCACCCGCTCTGTGTGCCGCGACCGCCCGCCTCCCAGGGCATGGGTCGGGGGTTGCGACAGAAGGTGGTATCAGAGCTACAGCCACTGATTTGAGCCACAGAAGTGTTCTGCTAACACAAATATTTTATCAATTATGTTAGGAAATAATCTATGTGATTATGTGTATTTATGTATATTATTGTTTTGTGTTATTTGACAATTTGTTAGTTTACAGTATGAGTGAGCAAGGTACGTCTGACGCCTACCGTCATGTAGATAGTTCTCCCAAAAGTGAAGGAACCTTGTCACAGCCTACTCCTTCGGGGTATTCTGCTGATAAAGAAGAGGGGATTTTCATATTTAAGGCGTAATCCGAGGAACCATTCTCTTCGAAAAAGAGAAGATGGTTTAGTAGAGGAGCACACGAGAGGAGAAAGCGAATGAGAAAGTTACAGCAACAAAGAGCTTTAGCAGCAGCCAATAGGGAAGTCAATGCCCAGACACAAGAAGTAGTTAATAGACATTTGGCAAACTTCCATATATTAGCCACCACTGTAGCAGATCCAAACCTTGACCAAATTATTGCACCACAACCATTGCCACTATTACCAACCCAACCAATGGAGATAGAACCTAACCCAGGAAACCCATTTCCCATACCAGCCTTTGACCTTGACGAGATACCTAGAATCCCAACACCCAATCCTCTAGCGTATGATCCATGGGAAGATGACCATAGGGATTATAGGGAACTTTATCCACAGGCAGAACCAATACCAAACCCCATAGCACAATACACCAACCTTAACCCATTAGACCCGTATTAGAATGGCGATCAATATGTTTAGGAGATATTAAACAACCCGTACCCATATGAAGAACCGATACCTCAGTACCTTGACCCAGTACCCGTACCACGACCACCCATGAGTGATGAGAATGTGCAGGAACTCCGCACTTATGGTGAGGAATTGATAGAAGGTGGAGAGAGGATAAGACAAATAAGAGAGAAGCTAGTGTGGAAATATAACGAGCGAGAGATGCAATTCTGGAGGAATAACCCATGGTAATAATATATACATATATATATATATACATATATATATATATATATATATATATATAAATGCGTGTAGTTTGAAAAAGAAAAATCAAATCAACTAAAATAGGTAACCTAATATCTATTTGATGCATAACTAGTAGTGTGGTTATATTTTAGTTTTAGATTGTAACAGATATATATATAAAAAGAGTAAAAGTCACAATGCTCGACGATTTTGATCAATCTGTTTGTTTGATTATTTACATTAAATCTTATTCTGTGATATTAATACCTGATAAATGTTTGTAAAATCTAGATGGACGAAGAAGTAAATCAGGAAAACCAGAATAGTGATAATAATGGAAACCAAATAGATAACAGTGCCATCCAACATATAGTAGCACAAGGAATTATAGATGCTATGCCATATATTATCAAATTTGTTAAGGAAGCAGAAAAAAAGTGGAAGTAAGCGACCACCTAGTGAACCAAGTCACAATGTGAATAATGGACCACTACTCCAGTTACCAATTCCAAAAAGAAGAAGAATCATGTCATATGGTTGTTCTTACAAAAAATTCTGGTCTTGCAAACCAATAGAATTTTCTGGCAATGAAGGAGGCATTGCAGCTTTACGTTGGATAGAAAAGACAGAGGCAGTCTTAAAAATAAGCAAATGTGCAGATGAAGATCAAATTATGTTTGCTTCTAATCTTTTTAAAAATGCAGCATTAGAATGGTGGAATACTATTCTCCAGTCTAGAGAAAGTGATAAAATTAATAATATGGAATGGACTGACTTTAAGGATATAGTTGAAAGAAAATTTTGTCCTCCTCATGAAAAAGAACAAATTGCTAATAAGTTCTTAAATCTCAAAATAACTAGAATAGACTGCAAAAGTTACACTGCCATATTTTTCGAATATGCTAGGATAGTGCCAACCTTAGTCTCACCAGAACCCGTATTAATCTCCCGTTACATCTGGGGATTAATTAGTGAAATTAGACACGTAGTCAAGGCAGCTAGACCACAAACCATAGAAGAAGTAGTAGAATTAGCCAACACCTTGACTGATGAATTAGTACGTACGCAAGAAGAAAACCAGAGAAAGAACCTAGCCCAGAGACTTACCAAAGAATTTCGTTATGGAAATAACTACCGTGGGAAAAGTACAGGTTCTACTTGTGCACCTTACTGTAAGTACTGCAAGAAGAAGCATTCAGGAAAATGCTCAATGTACTAAAACTTCTTCAAAATGTCAGGACACAAGGAAGAAGACTGCAAGAGGAAACCCAGGAACAAGCTATGCTTCAACTGTGGAGAGACAGGGCATATCAAGCCGAACTGTCTGAAACTAGCTCCAGCAACAAACGGCAAAACTACTAAGAAAGACCGAGCATTTGTTCTGACAGCTGAAGAAGCCAAGATGATTCCGGATGTGATTTCCAATATGTTTTTAGTGAATGATATTTTTGCTAAAGTATTATTTGACTCTGGTACAAACCAAAGTTTTATTAATACTTCGTTCGGCAAACTTCTCAATCAACCATTAACTAAACTTCCACAAGAATGTGTGGTAGAAACAGCAAATGGAGAATCCATTAAGATTACTGAAATCTTGCAGGGAGCAAGGATAGAAATTTTAAACCATAAATTTTTGCTAACCTTTATCCAATGAATCTGGCTGGATTTGATATCGTATTAGGAATGGATTGGTTAGTAGCCAATCATGCCAGCATTATATGTGATCAAAAGTCAGTACAAGTAAATTCACCAAAGGGTGAAAAGATCACAATTAAAGGAGATAAGCCAACTAGGTCTACAAAATTCATCTCTTTGATGAAAACAACAAGTTATGCAAGGAAAGGATCACTAGTGTATATGATTTCCATAATCATTAACACTAAAGGAAAAGAATTAAAAGATATTCCCGTAGTATCAAAATTCTCCAATGTTTTTCTAGAAGAGTTACCTGGAGTACCGCTAGATAGAGAAGTTGAATTTAGAATTCACCTATTACCAGGGACAGCACCAATTACTAAAGCACCTTATCGTTTAGCACCAGCAGAGATGCAAGAACTGAAGAAACAATTGGACGAACTTCTGGAGAAAGGTTTCATACAGCCTAGTTCATCGCCATGGGGAACACCAATCTTGTTTATCAAGAAGAAGGACGGATCAATGCTATGTGCATTGATTACCGCGCATTGAACAAGGTTACGATTAAAAATCAGTACCCATTACCGAGAATCGATGATATGTTCGATCAACTGCAAGGAGCTTGATTCTTTTCTAAAATCGATTTATGCTCAGGATATCATCAGTTGAAAGTACAGGAAGAGGACATTCCTAAAATTGCTTTCAGAACAAGATATGGTCATTGTGAATTTACAGTCATGCCATTTGGTTTAACCAATGCCCCAGCAGCATTTATGGACATGATGAACAGAATATGTAAACCATATCTGGATAAATTCATAATTGTCTTTATAGATGATATTCTTATTTACTCTAAGTGTAAAGAGGATAATGCAGAGCATTTGTTTATACTTTTAAATTTGCTGAGAAAAGAAAAGCTTTATGCTGAATTTTCAAAATGCGAATTTTGGTTAAAGGAAGCGCAATTCCTTGGACATCTGGTTGATCATGAAGGAATTCATGTGGATCCCACAAAAATCAAGGCGATTACTAAGTGGAAAGTCCCTGAATCACCGACGGAGGTGAGAAGTATTCTTGGACTAGCAGGTTATTATAGACGTTTTATTCAATTTTTTTCTAGAATAGTTATTCCCTTAACAAAGTTGACCTACAAATCAGTTAAGTTTGAATGGGGACCAAAATAGGAGGAAGCCTTTAGGATTCTAAAGCAAAAGTTAACCAATACACCCATACTAGCATTACCAGAAGAAACTGAAGACTTTATAGTCTATTGTGATGCGTCTAAGTTAGGTTATGGATGTCTGTTGATGCAGCGTCAAAAGGTTATAGCTTATGCCTCTAGACAACTTAAGAATCATGAAGAAAATTATACAACACATGATCTAGAGTTAGGAGCTATAATTTTTTGCCCTTAAAATTTGGAGACACTATCTTTATGGTAGTAAGTTTATTGTTTTCACCGATCATAAAAGTCTAAGATATGTTTTTGAGCAAAATGAGTTAAATATGAGACAGAGACGCTGGATGGAGATTCATAGTGATTATGATTGTGACATCCAGTATCATGCAGGTAAGGCTAATGTAGTAGTTGATGCTTTAAGTCGAAAGCCAAGACGAGTACGTTCTCTTAAGTTAAATCTGCAGATAGATTTAAATGAGTAAATTAGAGAAATACAAGAAACAGTAATCAAGGACGATACTAAAAAATTAAAAGGAATGATTAAGGAATTAGAACAAGGAGCAGATGGAATTTGGAGATTCCATAAGAAAAGAATCTGGATACCCAAATAAGGAAACCTACGCCACCGAATTTTAGACGAAGCCCATAAGTCTAAGTATATGATACATCCTGGTAATGATAAAATGTATTAAGACTTAAGGAGGAATTTATAGTGGATTGGAATGAAAAAGGATATAGCAACCTATGTTGCTAAGTGTCTAACCTGTTCATAGGTTAAAGCTGAACATTAGAAACCTTTAGGTTTATTGCTGCAATTAGAAATGCCAATATGGAAATAGGAATTGATAACAATGGACTTTGTTATTAAATTACCCAAGACACGAAAAGGTAATATGCAATCTGGGTGACTATAGACAGATTAACAAAATCTGCTCATTTCTTACCTATGAAGGAAACTTTCAGCATGGAACAATTAGCATTGTTATATGTAAATGAAATAGTTTCATTATATGGAATTCCTTTGTCTATTGTTTCTGATAGAGATAGCCGTTTTACTTCTCATTTTTGGACTATTTTCAAGAAAGCAATGGGAACCAAGTTAAAACTAAGCACAACTTATCATCCTCAAACGAACGGATAAAGCGAAAGGACAATTTATACCATGGAGAATATGCTTAGAGCTTGTGTAATTGATTTTGGAGGAAATTGGGACGATCGTTTATCATTAATAGAATTTTCCTACAATAACAGCTATCATACCAGTATCAATGCTGCATCCTTTAAAGCACTCTATGGACGAAAGTGCCGAACTCCAGTCTGTTGGGCAGAAATTGGAGAAAAACAACTGACTGGACTAGAGATATTACAAAAACAAAGGACAAGATTATTCAAGTTAAGGAAAGACTCAAAACAGCACGGGATTATCAAAAGAGTTATGCTGATAACAGACGAAAGCCATTGGAATTTTAGGTAGGAGATAAAGTATTATGAAAAGTTTCTCCATGGAAAGTAGTTGTCAGATTTGTAAAAAGGGGAAAGCTAATCCCCAGGTATGTTGGACCTTTTGAGATTATTAGAAGAATTGGACTAGTAGCTTACCAGCTACAACTGCCAGAGGAAATGGCAGGAATACATGATGTATTTCATGTATGTAATCTCAAGAAGTGTTTTGCAGATGAAACATTAGTGGTATCTCTAAAGGTTATAGAAGTAAATGAGGAACTTAAATTTGTAGAGAAACTGCTACAGATTGAAGATTGAAAGATCAAGAATCTCAAACATAAAAGATTAGTTCTGGTCAAAGTGAAATGGGATTCCAATAGAGGACCTGAATACACATGGGAGCTCGAGTCGGAGAAGCAAAGGAAATATCCACACGTGTTCCAGTAGACCTCGAGGACGAGATCTAAAACAAGGTGGGGAGGATATAACAACTCTTCCAAACTATTAAAACACTCCTATACGTCCTAAAATACACCCCGTATACGAAAAACGAGCTTAAAATACCTTTATATTAATAAAAATCGAATAAAACAAATTTTTGTGGGTTCTCGCGGGGAGCGACCAACTCAAGTTAGGCAGTCGCGAGGCGCGACAGCAGGACACCAGGCCGCACCCGGTGCCGCCACGTGTCCTCATGCGTGTTGAAGCTATGGTTTGATTCGACAGGGCTAGGGCCTACCCTAGGCTTCTTGCGGGCCGCGATGCCTTGTCCTCAATCTTACGCGGGGCGCAAGCCGCCCTATGTCCAGCCTATAAATGGAGGGCTTCAACTCAGTTAGAATTCGTTTAAATTTATTTTCTCTCTCTAAATATTGTAAGCTAAAACTCCCGGGAATAATACCCCTAAAAAGCGAAGCTCTACCTCGTTATTAGTATTATAACCGCCGGTTATGTATTAGTTACTCTGCCCGATTGATCCAGAGCTCCGTAATGCATGTCGAGGCTCTGCCTGACTCAGTCGTTGGAATTCTGTCTCGGGGATAGGGCTAATGTAATTTGGGTTATCTTACAGGATTGACAGTACAGTGGGTGGTAATTTGGTAGATAGAAACATTGTAATCACCCTCAATACTGTAATGATATAAAATCTTGTTTTAATTAAACTGG
The DNA here is from genome assembly GCA_030545235.1 of Helianthus tuberosus. Classification (NCBI taxonomy): domain Eukaryota; kingdom Viridiplantae; phylum Streptophyta; class Magnoliopsida; order Asterales; family Asteraceae; genus Helianthus; species Helianthus tuberosus. The sequence goes on from CM060400.1 coordinate 44,803,973, forward strand.
GATGTGTTAGTGCAATATGTCTGTAGCTTCCGTCTGTATCGATTCTGTATTTTGTCATGTATATGTCTAATGTATAGTTTTGTATGTACGTTATTTTGTAACTGGATGAAACGGGAGTGATGCATTATATGTAAAAGTGATCTGGTCGGATGAGTTTGGGTCATCCGGACGGATGGCCATCCGGACGGCTGGCCATCAGGACGGATGACCCTCCGACCGGATGACTTTTCACCTCCTAGTTTGTCTATAAATAGAGATGTAGGGGTCACATTGTTAGAACTTTTGGTAGTCTCTTGTAGCGAAGCTCTGTCCAGATCTCTTTGGAACTTTTGTACTTTCAGATTATTGAATAAGAATGGACAAGTTAATCGTTGATTTCGTTGTTGATTACTCTCTGACGATGCATAGGGATTCCGCACCTCTGTATTGATCGATTCGAGCCACGTTCTTCATCGAGAACCGTTCCTCAGGGGCGTTCACAAGTGGTATCAGAGCACCAGGAGGTCGAATCAGAGAAGATTACAGCGATTTCACGAAGATCTCAGCCGATTACAACGATTTCACCTAAATCTATTCTTCATCTTTTATCTGTGTTCTTCATTTCTTCACCTAAAACTGCTAAAAATCCAAAATTGACCTACAATTTACGGATAAAATGGACTAAATTTGACATCATTCTGTTCGAAATCTGTCATAGATCATTCCTACAAATTTTCAAGTCAAAATTCGAGCTAAAACACGTCCAAATTCATCAAAAACATGAACTGTTTATCGAACGTTGCTGACATCACTCATCCGATCGGATAGCCATCCGATCGGATAAGCCTAGTTATTGTTCTTGTTTTACTTGCTGACGTCATACTCATCCGATCGGATTGCCATCCAACCGGATAAGTATTTTGGTGTTACAAAGTTCAAGTTAAACCAACGAACGACCATCCGATCGGATTTCCATCCGACTGGAGGGCCATTCGTCACTTGGCACACTTTTGTTACTTAGCTCATATTGGTCATCTGTCCGAACGACCATTCGGACGAACGACCATCCGATCCATTGTTTGTGTTTTTGAAATTTGACCAAGTTTGACTTTGCAGGTACGTTAATCACGGGAGACGAATTCATGAATTCTTTTTGTGATATCTTTGCCTACAACACAGGAGACACATCTTCCAACACCAACAACAGACTTGAGGTAGATTCCAAGTCTGCTTCTAAGTCTGAGTCATCAGAAAAGGTCAGTAGTAGTGGTTTAGAAAATGAACCAGGTAAAGCTGAATTTGCTAAAACCGAAAGTGTTTACAGAAGTTGCACGAAAGAGTGCAAAATCTACAAAACACGTGAAAGCAAATGATGTAAAAGGCAAAGCGCCTATGTATGTCGAGAGGAAGATTTTGAAATATGAAAAGGTTAAAACAGAAGCTAAAGTTGTTAAACAACCGGTCCAATCACAACCAGTAAAGAAAAATGATAAATTTTACAAACGGGTTGCTCCTCCTCAACAAACATGGATGCCAAAGTCAAAATCACAAGCCAAGACATCTAATGAAGCAAAACCAAAGGTTCAGTCAAAACAACCGTCTTCAACCAAACCGGTTAAGATGGATGTGCCTTTGGATTTGTACATAAAACTTGAGAAACAAACTTCAACCCTACCAGGGAAGAAGCATGTTCCAAAGAAGGTTCAACCATCTGGTCAACCTAAAGAGGATGAATTCTTTCTATACAAAAACTTAACGTCAAGCTACCCGAGTCAAAGGAGGCTTGGGTTGCTTCAACTTCTAACTAAATTGCATGTAAAATGTGCAGGAGCTCCCAAGATCTATTTTGAAGTGGATTATGGATAGTGGAGCATCCCGGCACATGACAGGGAGGAAGACCCTTTTGTACGACGTTAGAGGTTTCAATGGTGGTTATGTTAGTTTCATGGGAAACCAAGGTGGTCGAATCATTGGGGAAGGCACATTATCAAACAGTGTCGTTACATTCGAAAGAGTTAACTACAAACCGGAACTGGAGAACAATTTGCTCAACATTTATCAGATTTGTGACAGGATGTACACAACACATTTTACCGACAAGGAGTGTCAGATTCTGAAGCCGGGGTTTCTATCCCCGTGGAGTGGATCATTATGCGAGCACCAAGGGTAAACGATCTGTACATGTTGGACATGAGCGTTGCTACTACTACCACGGGTCACCCTCAATGCTTTGTATCGAAAGCTACCGAGAAGGAGTCAGTGTTGTGGTATCGAAAAATGGGCCATATTCACCTACCTAAGATGAATCACCTGGTTCACATTGATCTTGTTAGAGGTGTTCATCTGAAGAATTTACATCTGGAGGGAGAACGTATTAGCTATCTAAAAGGAAAGAAACACAAGAAATATCATCCCTGAAAAACAGAGAATTCAATCTCGAAGCCATTTGAAAGACATCACATGGATCTCTTTGGTCCTGTGAATGTCAAAGCATTACTGGAGATCTTTACTGCCTAGTGGTTACAGATGACTTTTCGAGATTTTCATGGGTAATGTTCCTGAAGTCAAAAGATGAAGCATTTGAGAGTTTGTTGAAGTTATTCAAAAAGATAGAAAATCTGTACCAGTCCCGCATCTGTAGACTATGGAGTGACAATGGTACGGAGTTCAAAAACAACAAAATTTAAGAATTCTGTGACAGAAGACGTATATTACAAGAGTTCAGCGCACCATACACTCCACAACAGAATGGAGTTGCAGAAAGAAAGAATAGGACACTGATCGAAATGGCACGAACGATGTTAGCTGGTTCAAAGCTTCTTATCAACTTTTGGGGAGAAGTTGTATTTGTCGCTTGCCATACTCTCAACTGGGTCCTTACTGTGAAGAAGCATAACAAAACGTGCTTTGAGCTCCTCAACAAACACAAGCCTAATTCAGAATATCTAGAACTGTTCGGGTCTCCCTGCATAGTTCTAGATCCCGATGGAAAGTTTGGTTTGAAGAATTTGGAAGGAATCTTTATGGGCTACTCCAGTCCACTTAGACGTGTTTTCGTTCCAAGTCTCGGGAGGATCATTGAAGCATAGCACGTAGAATGTCAAGGATATCCTATGCCTCCACAAAAACCCGCAGACTCATGGCGATTCAATTATGCTTCTTTATGAGATTCATTCGATTTACCAGAAGAGCCTGAGTATTTTGATCAATTAGACATATTTCGGGAATATGAAGGTTCCCAGGGTAGATTGCCAGCAAGATCTTCAAAACGTCAACAACTTCTAACGACAGTTGATGATAATGATTCGGAGTCTGACTCGGTTAGCCCGACATTAGATCGCGATGATTCAGAATCTGAGGGGGAGCAGATCCAATCTTCAGACCAAACCAGTTCAGGTTAATGAACAAGTTGCGGACCAGAATGTCATAAATTTGGAAGGCGAGGTAAACGTTCCTGGTGAAGTTATGCCGAGGACTCTATCTTATCACCCCGAGGAGTTGATTATAGGGGAACTGCAATCAGGAGTTTGAACGAGAAGCCAAATTGACCATGGCCTTACATGTTTTTATACTAAAGTTGCTCCATTACAAACTGAATTCTCACTCTGTTGCTTTATTTCGCAGATTGAACCTCGAAAATACAAAGAAGCACTGACGGAAGAATTGTGGGTGAATGCGATGCAGGAGGAGCTAGGTCAATTCGAGAAGCTCGGAGTATGGAAACTTGTCGACCTTCCTGATGGGCACAGAAAGATAAACACCAAGTGGGTGTTCAAATGCAAGAGAGACGATCGAGGAGTGATAGTCAGAAACAAAGCTCGACTCATTGTTTAGGGCTTTAGTTAGCAAGAGGGGATAGACTTCACAGAGGTTTATGCTCCAGTTTCCAGACTCGAGGCCATGAGAATATTTCTTGCTTTCGCTTCATGGAAAGGGTTTAAAGTTTACCAGTTATATGTCAAGTCGGCGTCGGTCAGCCATCGGGCTTTACCGATTCGATACACAAAGACAAGGTCTACCTCTTGGATAAAGCGCTGTATGGACTACATCAGGCCCCGAGAGCCTGGTACGAGACGCTCTCTCAACACTTGCTTTCCAACGGCTTTATCTGAGGTAAGGTGGACACCACTCTCTTCACTAAGGAAGTCGTTGGGCATCTGCTGATCGTTCAGATATATGTTGATGACATTATTTTTGGGTCAAAAAACGATGAACTCTGCAAAGAATTCAAACAAGTGATGAAGCAGAAGTTCGAGATGTCGTCAATGGGTGAGATGAAGTTCTTCCTAGGGCTACAAGTCGATCAGATGCCTGAGGGAACTTTCATACATCAAACGAAGTATGTTTACGACATTCTGGAGAAATTTGGGATCTCCGAGACTACACCAATGTCCACCCCATTAGAAACTAATCACGGTATCAACCCTGATCTCACCGGAGAGAAGGTCGACGAGATGCTATACCGTTCAATGATTGGTTTGCTGATGTACCTGACAACATCCAAACCTGATATCATGTACTCGACATGGCTCGCTGGCCGATATCAGTCGAGTCCTAGAGCCTCGCACATGTTTATCGTCAAAAGGATCCTACGCTACCTGAGAGAAACCCCAAGCCTGGGGTTGTGGTTTCCCAAAGACGGTGACTTCAAGCTCGAAGGATATTCAGACTCAGATTTCGGTTGCTGCAAAATCAATTCAAAATCAACAACTGTAGGATGCCAATTCTTCAGACCTCGCTTGGTCACTTGGCAGTGTAAGAAGCAAACAACCGTTGCTCTTTCAACGTGCGAAGCAGAATACGTGTTAGCCAGCAGCTGCTGCTCGCAGATTCTGTGGATACAGCAACAAATGCGTGATTACAGTTTGCAATTTCTTACCTCTCCTATATTTGTTGATAACGAGGCTGCAATCAACATAACAAAAAATCCGGATCACGCTAAAACTAAACACATAGAAATTCGACATCACTTCATCCGAGATGGTTTCGAGAAGAAGTTGATTCGAATAGATAAAATCCACACCGACGAACAAAAGGCAGATTTATATACCAAAGCATTTGATAAATCAAGATTTTTATACTTATTAAAATTGAATGGTATGAAACTTTTGTCGCCAGGGGGAGATGTAATTGGCGTTGTTGAGAAAACCACAGCAGAGGACGTCGAGAAGCAGACTGCTTTGGTTTGTCGACTTTTTAGTTGTTTTGGTATTTAGGGGGAGATAGATATATTTCAGAAAATACAAAAAAACTAAAAATTGAAAAAATCCAAAAAACAATAGAAAAACCAAAAAGAGTTTGTGTAAAAAGAGGAAATGATAGTATATCAGCTAGACTGTCACGGTATGCTAAAGAAATGTAATGTTTAAAAGCGTTAAACGGTATCACTGATGATATGCCGATAGGTTTTTACACAGTTAGTATAATTTTTCGGGATATAAACATAAAATTTACATCTTGCTTATTTCGCGGGGAACATCTCTCGGATATATAGGTAACCACTGAAATCTTGTTTGAAAGATTTCCTGTTTCTGACATACTAGGTCTATGTACTTGATGATATATGGGGTATTATACCAGGACTTCTGATTTTGCGGAAGCAATAACCTAGTCCTCGTATAATACTCTGCACATCTTTAATTCTTGAAGCCTCCCCTCAGCATAAAAATTGATAAACATTGCAAAATACGAATCATGTGCTGTTGAAAAAAAGATCCCCAAGAGGGACACACGTTAAAGACGAGCCATCATCTCTTTGTCTGAATGGAAGTTCTAACCTGAGCTCTCATGGCCTCGCACTACCCTTTACAGATATCATTATTGTACGTTCACCTGTAAGACGGAATATAGGGATCTGGATACGAGAGTATATTCTGAGGTGGGACATGCGAATAAGTTAAGTACTTAAAACAATAAATCATATACTGAATTAGTTGAAGTCTGTGTGAAAATTTAAAAGGATCAGTATATCGACAATCTAGGTGAATTGTTTAAAACTTAGTGTGAATTTAAGCTCAACGGTACCTGTGACTAGTCGGAAGCTGATATGATCCTCTAACACGCTCACCAAAAACATGTCTGTAAAAAGTTTACTGTTTACTTTACAGCATTTCATTTTAGTTTAGCTTAAAACCCAAAAAAATTTCAGTGTGTTCTAGCATAAACTTTCATAAAATTCAAAAAGATTTTATCTTCTGCTTTTGTTTACGACAAACCAAGGTGGAAAGCTGATCTTCAGAATTTCAGAAGTGAATCGAAACAGGAAGTTTCTGGGCTGAACAACTGGGTTGGGAGCTAATCTTTAATGTTTGAGACTTTCTACGTATAAACAAGTTCATTAAGTTGACACTTGTACATTTTTCAGGAAAAGTGTTGAAAAAGATTGATTAAAATGTCAGTTAGTTCGTTTCGGGTCAACCAAGGTCATTAACTTGGACTTGGTAGGCAAATTGAGTAACTAGGGTCATTAATTTGGACCTAGGTACTTGAGTGGATATCTAAAAATGATCAAAACTGATAAAAATTTGAAAACGTGAAAAAGTTAAAAATTGAAAATGGTTTGGTTTGGATCAGATGACCCTCCGATGGGATGGCCCTCTGATCGGATGGCCATCCGGGTGGTGACATTCACTATATAAGAGGTCAACCTTTCAGTCAATGTCATTCGTCCGAATTGTATTTCGTCATTCTCACATTCTCTCTCAACTATCACTGATCTTTGCACACATTCTTGCCATTCCAAGTACATAGGATTGTTGGCATACTCATCATTCACTATGGGAAAGGTAAGTTTCTTGATTTTAACCGCTCAATTTTGTGTAATTGATGGTTGTTTGGGTTGTTGGTTCGGACAGAGGGGGTTCCTTAGATCTAGGGATATTTAGGCTTTGATTGTTAAAACTTAACTTAGATCTAGGATCATCAGCCCTAGTTTAATAGATTCACCATTCCAATTTCACCAAAAACAACTTAGATTTGAACTTTGGATGAATTAAAGGTGTCGGCATCCGAGGGACAAAATGGTCAATTAAACCCAATCTATTGAGTTTTGAGAAAAATTGAACATAGGGTCTTGTTAATTAGCCAATTCTTTAAGAGAAATTTTGATCAATTTTGTAAAAAGTTGAAATTTTTGATCCTTGATTGTTTCACATTCAAACTGTTCTTCATGTTGATAGGAGGACCCTTCGATCGGATAACCATCCGATCGGATGGCCATCCGATCCAATACACATCATGGATTGAATAACTTTCTAAGTGTTGTGCTTATGTATTTGTTGAAAGTTGTTCATTTGTTGTACATAGCACTCACATGCATGAAGAAAATGTTAATCACTTGTGATCGAATGATCATTCGATCAGATGACTATCCGATCGGATGGCAATCCGATCCAAATGCATTGTCATGTATATATCATTTTTAAATAGAATGCTCTCAAACGAATGATCATCCGATCCATGACACTGACCTAGTAGGATTTGAGTTTTACATGTTTAGACTCATCCGATCGGATGACCATCCGATCAGTCAGTAGTATATAGAGTGAAGGGAGCTAAAGTGTTAGAAAAATTGTGAAAATTTTTGTCTCGATATTTGTGCAGACTCTAACAATGTTATTTTTGCAGGCAAGAGCGACTGATTTTCATCCCAATCACAATATCTACTGCATACTGGATGAGAACTACCCAAATATAGAGCCGTTCAAAGTGATAATACCGTTTATGAAAGAAAGTAGAATCGTTAAGGCTTTGACGGAAAAACATATATGTTATGAATCTCACATTCGAAGGTTTTGGAAGTCTGTGAGATATGATGAACAAGAAAATACGAGATGACGATCCAATCTATTATGCAGTTAGATTGAAAGATGAGAACGATAAGGACATAGATGTAGAAGTGAAGTTTACAGTGGCAGACGTAAGAAGGGTTTTAGATTTGAAGGACAATGATGACGATCCAATCATTATCCCAGAGAGGTTGACCAAAGGATTTTGGTTTAGAATGGGGTATGCAGGACACGTGAATGATAAAGGTTATATTAAGTCCAGATTCTGTAGGCCATATAAGTTCATGATGCATTGCGTTGTTCATGCACTATCTCACAGGAAAGGAGCTTATGATGAGACGTCAGACTACATAATGAACATTATCACATGTTTGGTGCTGAACAGACCTTACAACATCTCACAAGTGTTATTCAATCACATGGTTGATAAAGTGAAAGGATAGAAATACATTATGTACCCGAGATTTATTCAGATGTTATTGGATGATCAAGTGCCTAATCTTCCAAAGGATACAAAAAACGAGCTTAAGTTGAATCATATGAATAATAAAACCTTGAATAGATAGAATAAGTATAAAGGTTTGACAGTTGATCAAGAGCCAAGGGTTAAAGGAATGATCGGAAAGATTAAGAAGCCAAACTATGTGGCACCTAAGAATGATCATTGGAGGCATGCAGAGAGCAATTCTGAAGATGAAACTGATAGATTGAGGGGCATGACGGAAAAGAAGTTGAGGTTTTAGTACGAGAAGGATGAGAAGAAAAGGAAAAGGACTCCAAAGATTTCACGCAAAGTGGTTACACCGAAAGTTGTTATTAAGGGTAAAATTGGAATGCAGGAATCACAAAAGAGGTTGGTAGATCATTATTATGAATGTTATACTAATTGTGTTAATGTTTGTGTTGCAAAACCATCAAAGAAGAAATCAGCACCGAAGCTGGTAGATGAACCTGTGATTCCTCCTACAGATTTAATTCAGCAAGGTGTTGATCTAATGAAAATGACACTTGATGATTTTGTGAAGCAATTTGAAGATGCTAAAGCTGCTAAAGTTGCAAAAGACAGAGAAGCTGAGTCGTCTACAAAGAATGTTGAAGCTGAAGGTGTTAAAGAGACGTTAGTCGAAGGTGTTGTGGAGTCAGATTCAAGTGCAACAGAAAGTGATGATCCAACAAAGATTGCACCGATATCATATGTTTCTGGAAAGCAAAAGTATAAGGGGTCTCCAAGGAAAAAGAAAGATTCTGACGAGGAGGACTCAACATATGTTCTAACTCCACAAGAGAAAAAGAAGAAAGTTATTAAAAAGAGGAAAGCAAGACCCGTAGGAGCTGTTTCAAGGAGTGTTAAAGTGAAAAGAGATTCTACAGCAGTTCCTGAGGTTCAAAGTGTTTAGGTTCCAGAAATTCAAAGTACTGAAGTTCCAATAATTGAACAAAATATTGAAGTTCCTGAAGTTGAAAAGAAGAAAGCTCCTGAAAGCCCAGTGTATGAAAGAGTTGAGAAGACTGGAGAAGATGTGGAAGTGGAATATATAGGTGAAAGACAATCTACACCACCACCACCACCAATCAATCCTACAATTCATATTCGTGATGATCCTGAAGAGCAACCAAAGAAAGCTACTACTTCTAGCTCGAGTCATGGATTTCCGAAAGTTCAAGGTGAATATCCTGATGATCTTCCTGGAGGTGATTTTGATATATTCAATGAAGGTATGATCAATGTGTTAACAAAGAAAGTGAGCTTGTTGGAAAAAGTAAAGGCGAAAGCTGAAGCTGAACGTGATGAAATGAAAGAAAAACTTGAAGTAGTGAAAGCAGAAAAGGCAGAATTGAAGAAAGCTGCAAATGATCATGCTGATTTAATTGATCAATTGAATGATGATCTTGAAGATCATGCTAAGGTAATTGATTGAATCACTGAAGAGTTTGATGAGGTGAATGCTAAGTATGAGTCTATGAATGAAACCAACAAGGCACTACATCAGATGATTGGTGAACTGCATGAAACGTCTTCTAATGAGAATAAGGTGCTAAGACAAGAGATAGAAGCTCTAAGGGCCGACAAAGCAGTGAAAGACGAACAATTGAACATGTAGTACACTGTGATTGAACACAGGCATGGATTCAATGTCCAAGCTGTGTATAATGATATTGAAATTCAAAGGGTTGAAGCCAGGAGGGCTGAAAGAGAAAAGCAGTTGGCTGAAGAAGCAACGCAGAAGAAGAAAGGGTTGGTAGTTGATACTGAAAAGATTCTTGGATCTTCAAGCCAACCAGATCCATCTCAAGATGAAAGTACTGAAGATGTTAATCCACTTGCTATGGTAGTTGTTGGTGAAGTGAAAGATGTTACGCCAGAAGAAGTACAACTTGATCAAAGAAAGGTAGTTGAAAAAGGTCATGAAGAGAAGGAAGAGGAAGAAGAGGATCCTGATTTGAAAGAGCTATTTGATTCAATTGACAACTATGATCCTAATAATGATGACGATGATGATCAAGGAGCAACTGGGTTTATGATTGTGAAGCATTCTACTCAGCATACTCTTGAAGACTTCTTGAACAACGAGCTGAATGAACAACAGGAGGATCAGCATCAAGAAGCGTCTTCTTCTTCTTCTAAACAACATGCAGGTGATCAGGTATACCTAACTCTACCTAAAGTAATTTACTTGCATTCATCATTTGAGGGGGAGTTGGAGGTAGAAAGAACGACGGAATCTATGTTAGAAGAGTTGGGAATGGATGATGGGCACATGAAGTTTGATATCGAAGATGAAATTCCACCATTACCTGAGAGAGAATATACTTTTAAGTTTGCAAACGAAGCTGATAACTTTAAGGATGTAATCATTGAAGAGGGTTCTGATGTTTTCGATGAGGACACACCCTTTCACTATTCAGGTGATGATGATGATACCTTTCCTACCTTCGCCGAAATGTTCAAGAGTCACAATGAAGAAGAGGTGAGAAGGAAAGTGGTGGAAAGGATTTCGACTGAAGGTATTCCTGAGGTAGTTCCACAAGAAGAGTTGCTAGAAGACAGGAAGAAATGGTTTAAGGTTATGCCTAAGGAGAGGAAGTTTAAGAGGCCTTTACAATACTTCACGGATCATCCAGATAAATCTCTGGGTGATATTCTTTATTGGGATTATCTTGAAGATTTTCAAGTATATGCAATCAGAAGAGAACATGGTATTCAATACTTTGAGTTTCTTTCTGATATTAAAACTCTCCCATGGTAGGATATGGAGGAGCTCGTGCAGACAAAATAACATCAAATAGTTCTATTATGGTCTAGATGTGAAGATACATGATCAAAAGTTATGGAACTACATAAAGCTTCAAGCAAAGAACAAATTTCCAGATTGGAAGCCTCACTTTCCTAAACAGATTATCAAGTATGATCCAGTCATAGGTGAGAAAGATATAGCTATGAAGATAAAGCCTCCGAGATGTTTGAAAAAACATGCCGCTACGTGCTATGGAACAAGACTTCCATGAAGACTTTAAGGGTTGGATTTATAATCAAAGCACAGCAGAAGCAGTGATCTCACTATATGACAAGAAGATAGGTGAAACAAGGCGCATCAACGTGTTAGATCCGATGTGGCTTGTGAACTACACAAAGAAAGACATAGACTGCCTGTTCTTCAATAAGATTGTGTATGATGGGCCACATAGAGCACACGCGCAACAATATTAAAAGATGGTAAATATGTGCTTTGCGAAAGATATAAACTCAGGGAGGTACAGACAAAGTTTATAGATATAGAGTTGGAGGAATTCTTAAAGAAAGAAAAAAGAAGTGAAAGATTCAGGAAGATAGTTGAAAGAGCCGTAGTGTTAGGTCGCAAAAAATTTGAAAGGCCTCCTCCAACAGATCAAACACCAATCAAATCTCAAGAAGAAAAGATTCTGAGGTGGGATAGAAAGAGAGATGGAGATCCAGAGTATAGGAAGTACTGGAATGAAATCGGAAGGCCTTTAAGGCGTAAGATGTTGGCAGAGAGGGCAGAGAATAGGAGATAAAAGGCAAAGGCAAGCAGGCGCAGCAGGAAGACGTAATGAAGACTATGCAGGAAGGAAGACTATATGTACATCTAAGGGGGTCTGTTAGTGCAATATGTCTGTAGCTTCCGTCTGTATCGAGTCTGTATTTTGTCCTGTATGTGTCTAATGTATAGTTTTGTATATACGTTATTTTGTAACTGGACGAAACGGGAACGATGCGTTATATGTAAAAGTGATCCGGTTGGTTGACTTTGGGTCATCAGGACGGATGGCCATCCGGACGGATGACCCTCCGACCGGATGACTTTTCACCTCCCAGTTTGTCTATAAATAGAGATGTAGGGGTCACATTGTTAGAACTTTTGGCAGTCTCTAGTAGAGAAGCTCTGTCCAGATCTCTTTGGAACTTTTGTTCTTTCAGATTATTGAATGAGAAGGGACAAGTTAATCGTTGATTTCGTTGTTGATTACTCTTTGACGATGCATAGGGATTCCGCACCTCTGTATTGATCGATTCGAGCCACGTTCTTCATCGAGAACCATTCCTCAGGGGCGTTCACAGGATGCACTCGCCAGTATTTCTTGCTGATAAAACTTTTTAAAATGCATTTCAGGTAACAAAATATGAAAGCCAAATAGAAGCCAGCTAGAGAGCACTGAAGGCTTGGAAAAGTGGCTATAAAAGTTACCTAAACAAGAAATAAGTTTTATTTCAATAAATTAGGGTTTATCCCTATAACCATATTATAATGGAAACTTGGGTGTTTCCCATGTATTTATTATTTATAAAATGTGGTGTTTTACTCTGATAAACTATTTCCTAACTACGATCCTGATATAAATTTTCGCTGCCAAATTAAAAACACCGATACCACCCGCTCTACGGGTCATGGCCGCCCGCCTCCTGGGGCAGGGGCCGGGGGTTGCGACTGTATGGTTAAGGTGTGGAATGAAATATCGGATCATGTGTGAATAGGCGCAAAACTTAGGCGCAATTAATCCTGTTAAGGACCAAGGAACAAAAGGGTAGATCTATCAGGTACGGGCGAGCCCCACTCACGAGTCCATGTGGGACCACTTAGAGTGCTTTTGTGCCCCAGTCGATGGTAATCGACACTAAATCGTCTATGGGTTGAGTGCTTCCTATGTCGGCGCACATATTAATGTCCTTGCAAAACATTAATGATCAACAAGTTCATTGATGCTTTACATACCAATTTTCGATACTCAAACTTTCAAATGTTTTTAAGATTCATTTGATGCGGAATTAAAACACAAGAACCCGCCAACTTTTCTGTTGATATTTTTAAACTTACATGTATTTCAGGAAACTAAGTGGATCTTGGTGCAGAAGTTTACGAGTTTTCAAGGTTGTTAAGAAGACGATGTCATCCAAATTTTGGAAGGGTTTGGTCCATATATCCCGTCTTCGAACGAGACATAGGATGTGTCACACCCCGACCGCGTAAAACAACGGAACCGCGGCAGAAACGTCGGGGAGTGGAGCAACAGAATTATTGTTTCACAACCATGGATTCAAAAATTTTGTTTTATTAAAATATTAACATTAAACATTGTTTTGACATTAAGTTAAAACACAACCACATCGTCTATCATTTGTTATTTAGTCACTAAGGCCTCGTCCAGTCCTAAGTGAGCATGCATCCTAGTCTCAATCAACATCATTCGACAACACCTGAAACATATGTAAAAATAAAGTCAGCAAAGAAATGCCGGCGAGCGCATAGGTTTTGTGTGAGTGTCAGATTCATGGCTTGTTTACATGTTGAAATAACTCGTACAACTTCGTTAATCGATAGTAGAAAACCTTGATTTATAAAATGTTTGTATTGTAAAATGAATAACCAAGTCAAAACAGATTGGTTATAGTTTATAAAACCTCGATGCCATGAATCTTAACTCAAAACACTTGTTTATGTAAAACCAAATCGTAAATCATTCTCATAATAAAACTCGTATGGTTTATATCGTATAGAAAACATCATTGTGTGACATCGTTTAAAATCGTTCGTCCAAGTGAACTAAATAAAACCACGGAATATATTATGATAAAAACACTTATATATAAGAAGTACCAGCGGCGTATCTACCTTGCTTTTATCACATTACACCCGCCCCGTTACCTAATCACTTACCATAACCTGTGACATCTGTGCTTGTGATATCATCTTACAAACTCTGAACAATCCAATATTTATAAAACAATGTGTTTTAATCCCAATATTTGTTATTTATGTTTGACTTTATGCACGTTTTGATTTTTTGATTGATTTTGAACTCTATAATCGCTTTCTGGAAAGATATACGCAAACTGATGCGTAAACGTAATCAGTTTAACGCGACAAACTCTCTGGAACAGCAACATAAACTTAACATACGTTAAATAACCCTTACATAACTTAGAAATAAGTTTTAAAGGGTTTGGTATGGCAAAAACAAGTTTATTCGCTCACAGGGACTATTTGCGTCAACTTGCAAAAGTCTGCCGTTTCGTAAGGCAACGTACAGTTCAGAACTTGATCATAAGCTAAACATACCATAAATAACCTAAACATAGCTTAGAAATAAGCTTTGATAGGTTCGTTGTGAGAAAATATGCTTATTCGATCTTACAGGGACTAAAAGTGTCAAAAACGACGTAAGTTTGCATTTACGTGCATATCTTACGTTCTGACCACATCTGGACACCAAAAATTTTTGTACACGCTAAAATATTTTTAATTTAGCGATCGGCATGCAAAAACTTCATTCGTTTCGCAATTTGGATCATCTTCGCGTCCGTTACGATTTCCGTCCGTAACCGTACAGCTAAACGAACCGACATCCGTAATATTTTTGAGCAAAATTCAAGTTAAATATACTTTAACTTCATTATGGAGCTTGAAAATGGGCTTGACGGGTGTTAGAAGTGCCGATACGCGTCAAAACAAGCTCAGGGGCTGAAACTATCAACTATTGAAAGTTGCTAGTCTGCAGGTAGCTTGTGGACCGTATGCACATGGCCTTACGGTCCGTAAGGTATGCCCAGTTCACAAAAAATTCCCAGCAGCTTCCCAGCTCGTTCTTGAGGCCCTTGTTTGCATTTTTTATGTTTTGGGGACCAAGTTAACACCTCTCCAAGGCTTCTAATCTGCTTGTAACATTTGTATGGTCATGATTACTTGCTTCTTGGCCACACAAACAAGTGTCATGATCTTATTCTTCATGCTCTACTATAAATAGCAAGCCAATTCATTCATTTTCCTGCACACTTGATCTAAATTCTCTAAGTTGAGGTTTTATAACTTCATACTTGAGAATTATAAGATCAAGTTCAAGCAAGGACCTTTTGTAAGCATCCCTTCATTCTTTTATTGCTTTCCTAGCTTAAAAAGTCAAACAGTGTTTGACTTTCAGTTTGACCAAGTCAATGGTCAACGCAAAGTTTGTTTGAACTTTGCAACGTGATTGTAATCACGATGGTTATAATCCTTAGCGATTATACCTACTGATTACCACGTTAACTAGGTGTAGTGACGAGTCAAAGTTTCGGTCAAAATGCGTTTTAGCACGCATTTTGCAACGGAACTACTCTTAGGTAAGTGTTTTGATACCAAATCAGTTTTCTAAGTAGGTTAAACATGTTTTGACATGTTTAACTCGTCACTATTAGTTTAGTGCTTGTATAGGGTCATACGTTAAGCGGTCTAGACATCCGCTTAGACTTTCGAACCCGACCCGTTTGGTTGATCTTTAGGATCCAACCGAGCTTGTGACTTTATGCACGTTTTGATTTTTTGATTGATTTTGAACTCTATAATCGCTTTCTAGAAAGATATACGCAAACTGATGTGTAAACGTAATCAGTTTAAGGTGAAAAACTCTCCGGAATAACAACATAAACTTAACATACCTTAAATAACCCTTACATAACTTAGAAATAAGTTTTAAAGGGTTTGGTATGGCAAAAACAAGTTTATTCGCTCACAGGGACTATTTGTGTCAACTTGCAAAAGTCTGCCGTTTCGTAAGGCAACGTACAGTCCGGAACTTGATCATAAGCTAAAACTACCATAAATAACCTAAACATAGCTTAGAAATAAGCTTTGATAGGTTCGATGTGCGAAAATATGCTTATTCAATCTTACAGGGACTAAAGGTGTCAAAAAACGACGTAAGTTTGCATTTACGCGCATATCTTACGTTCTGACCACATCTGGACACCCAAATTTGTGTACACACTAAAATATTTTTATTTTAGCGATCGGCATGCAAAAACTTCATTCGTTTCGAAATTTGGATCGTCTTCACATCCGTTACGATATCCGTTGTAATTTACTGAACAATGTAACATGCAAAAACTTCATTTGTTTTGAAATTTGGATCGTCTTCGCGTCCGTTACGATATCCGTTGTAATTTACTGAACAATGTAACCGTACAGCCAAATGAACTGACATCCGTAATATTTTTGAGCAAAATTCAAGTTAAGTATACTTTAACTTCATTATGGAGCTTGAAAATGGGCTTGACGGGTGTTAGAAGTGCCGAAACGCGTCAAAACAAGCTCAGGGGCTGAAACTGACAACTATTGAAAGTTGCTGGTCTGCAGGTAGCTTGCGGACCATATGCACATGGCCTTATGGTCCATAAGGCATGCCCAGTTCATAGAAAATTCCCAGCAGCTTCCCTGCTCGTTCTTGAGGCCCTTGTTTGCAATTTTTATGTTTTGGGGTCCAAGTTAACACCTCTCCAAGGCTTCTAATCTGCTTGTAACATTTGTATGGTCATGATTTCTTGCTTCTTGGCCACACAAACAAGTGTGATGATCTTGTTCTTCATGCTCTACTATAAATAGCAAGCCAATTCATTCATTTTCCTGCACACTTGATCTAAATTGTCTAAGTTGAGGTTTTATAACTTCATACCTGAGAATTATACGATCAAGTTCAAGCAAGGACCTTTTGTAAGCATCCCTTCATTCTTTTATTGCTTTCCTAGCTTAAAAAGTCAAATAGTGTTTGACCAAGTCAATGGTCAACGCAAAGTTCGTTTGAACTTTGCAACGTGATTGTAATCACGATGGTTATAATCCTTAGCGATTATACCTACTGATTACCACGTTAACTAGGTGTAGTGACGAGTCAAAGTTTCGGTCAAAATGCGTTTTAGCACGCATTTTGCAACAGAACTACTCTTAGGTATCAAAACACTTTGTTTTGATACCAAATCAGTTTTCTAAGTAGGTTAAACATGTTTTGACATGTTTAACTCGTCACTATTAATTTAGTGCTTGTATAGGGTCGTAAGTTAAGCGGTCTAGACAACCGCTTAGACTTTCGAACCTGACCCGTTTGGTCGATCTTTAGGATCCGACCAAGCATGTTTAGTGATCATAGTCGCATAGGGAATAACCTCATGATCACCTAGGATTGGTTAGTTATTTGTTAAGTATCTTATATGCCCATAGGAAATGACAAAAATGTCCTTTTGAAGCATAAATCCATAATGTGCATATGTGAACATATTTTTGACATGTAATCTGATTTAGTAACATGTTAGGGTATAATTGGGCATATAAGACTTGACATAGCACATAGTTAACCATCCGACCTTAGTTTCACGCAAACGACGCGTTATAGTGGCTTAAAGTACCATAACGGGTCGAGACGGGTCAAAAGCACTTAAGTAGACTTCCAAATCAGAATGTAAGGTCTATTAATCATGCCATATGAGTTCAAATACTCATTTGATTTATAGATCTTCATTCTATCCTATCTCCCGGTTTAGGAGCCGTTTATTAACATGGTTACCTATACTAGGTGCCTTGTTGATTCCGTGATACTTGGAGCATAAATTGGTCTTATTCTCAAGACTAATAAGCAATCCCAAGTGAGTACATAGTTCCCCTCTTTTACCGCTTTCAAATACTTTGGGGTGATACACATGTGCATACTTGTTACTTTCATGCTTTCATTGCTTTTATGACATAAACATGCTAATTTCACCTAGTGCATATATAGTACATGCTTTCAATTATGTTTTGCTATGCATGTTTACTTAGCATGCTAGCACATTGATTTCATAAACATTTTTGCTATGTATGTTTACTTAGCATGCTAGCACATTGATTTCATAAACATTTTTGCTATGTATGTTTACTTAGCATGCTAGCACATTGGTTTCATGAACATTTCTACTATGTATGTTTACTTAGCATACTTAGTACATGGTTTTCACATGCTTACATTGGTTATGACATTTGGTGTGTTTAATCAGAACAATAATACATTCATTAACATTAGCTACGCCGCTCGGCAGTATGTAATGGTACCATTGGAGTTGACCACTGCCGTTTCCGACTTCCTAGGTTTGTTTGGAAGTTGGGAATGACAGAATCCGATATACATAACTTAGATGAACCTTTAATTTGTTTAAAGGTTTGTCGCCACAGTCGCAAGGCTTGAATGTATGCGAATAAACAATACTGCATAAATGTTTATAATCATAAAGCATTGTTTTCTGCAAAACATAACATTTGATTTAAACTTGGGTTTATTCAAAAGCATGGTTTTGTACATTTTCCTATCGGGTTGAGCAACTACTAGTTACTCACTGTACATAACATTGATTATCACATTAACATTTTCATGTAGTTAAGTAGATACTTTCTACTTGCTATGCATTACATTTGTTTATACATGATACATTTCCCATATGACATTATACATAGTTTATACATAAACATTTTAACATTAAACAAGACATTTTGGTTGGTTATTGATAAGTGACTTATGTAACGGGGCTATGTGTTATATGATAAAAGCATGGTGGATACACCGCTGGTACTTCCTATATATAAATGCTTTTATTGTGTTATGCACTGTTGCGTTATCTAAGCCACTTGACAAAGACATGAAACATTTTTCACAAGGGCACAACATTTTTATACAATGTAAACATTTTATACAAACTCACTTTTACTTGGTTATTCATTTAACCATGCATATTTCTTTTATATCATTTGATTTTCATATCGATTTTCACATGGTTTCATAAAAGAACACATTTTACAAGGTTCATGACTACTTTTTGTTAAACCCTTCTTTAAACGACAAGTCATGAATCTTGCATAAACAAAACCTATGTATCTCACAGGCATTTTTATGCTGACGTACCTATTTTCGCATGTGTTTCAGGTGCTAATGCATGATGATGCTTGTGCTACACTTAGGCGGACTTGGGCCTTAGTGACTTAAAAGACAATTATTATGTGATGCTTTATTTAAATTCCAAGACAATGTAAACGTTAATATTAATAATACAAAAGTTTAATTACCATGGTCGTTGAAACAATAATTCTGTCGCCTCACTCCCCGACGTTTCCGCCGCAGTTTCGTTGTTTTACGCGGTCGGGGTGTAACATAACTCAATCATTCGTTCAATTCGTTTAACTTGTTTAAATCATTCCAATCGTTCAATCGTTCCAAAATCGTTCAATCGTTCAAATCGTTCTCGTTTTAATTGTGAGAACTACTTTTGGTCGTCTCGTAGAATACATTCAAACCTTCGTAACTCGTCCATCGTTCAACTCATATTAACAAACATCCAAAGGGTAAGTTAACAATTAACAGGTTCAATCGTTACCCACATAACCCCCACACATAACCATGGGTGCAGTCCGATAACGGGATTTGTCAGATCCTATGGTACCATAACCTAATACTGGTCGGCTTGGCCAAAGCTAATGAATGTCATTCGTTATGTAAATACGTCCAACAAGTTCGTTTACATTATCGAAATCGTTTATGTTTAATATAAACCATAGTATTCGTTTTTGAAATCGTCGTTAAAAGCATCGAAATCGTTTAACACCTATGAATCGCCCCAAAACAATTGAAAACAGTAAAATTGGGGAACAATGTACTCACTTGAAGTGCAAAGTATCCTCGATCTAATGAACTTAACGAAGCTCAGGCAAACCAAGGAAATCAAGTAGCACCTAGTAATCGGATCGCTAAGTTAATAAATCGACACCTAAATCGGGAGATCGGGTAGAATGAGGTCTCGTAAACCAAATGAGTATTGGAACTCATGTGATATGGTTTAACAAAGCCTATATTCTAAATCGGAATCTATCCTAAGTGCTTATGACCCGTTACGACCCATTAAGGTAGCTTACGCTACTTTAATGCGTCGTTCGCGTAAATGCGCGTTCGAGACGCCTAACTAGTCATATGACAAGTATTATATTCCCTAACATGTTTAAATATGTTGCATAATCAGTTTAAGTGACAAAAATTAAGTTACATATGCTTAAAATCAAATTATGAAAAGGGTATTTTGGTCATTTTCCTAAGGCATATAAACTACATACCATACAACTAATTAAACTAAGTGACCATAAGGTATAACCTCGGAAGGTTATTCCCTATACACCTATGGTCACAATATATGCTTGGTCAGATCCTAATGATCGACCAAACGGGTCGGGTTCGAAAGTCTAAGCGGTTGTTTAGACCGCTTATCTTACGACCCTAAACAAGCACTAGACTAAAAGTGACGAGTTAAACATGTTAAAACATGTTTAACTTAGTTAGAAAACAGGTTTGATATCAAAACAAAGTGTATATCAAAACAAAGTGTTTTGATACCCAAAAATAGCTTTGTCGCAAAATACGCATAAACACCTGTTTTGACCGAAACTTTGACTCGTCACTTCGACTAATCAACGTCGTAATCAGTAGGTATAGTCACAAGGGACTATAACCATCGTGATTACGCTCACGTTGCAAAGTTCAAATGAACTTTAGGTTGACCAATTCATGGTCAAAGCAGAAAGGCAAACACTGTTTGACTTTCATGCTTGAAAAGCATAAAAAGCATGAAAGAAGCTTACAAAAGGTCCAAGCAAGGAAGAATTGATTCAAATTACTTAGGTATGAAGTATAAAACTCCAACTTAGAGCAGATTTAGAATCAAGTGTGAGGAATGAATGAGAAACCCACTTCTATTTATAGGAAGTTAGGATCAAGGAGATCATTCCATGTGTTTAGGAGGTTTAATCTTGACCCTACACTTGTGGAACATAGTTTTAAATACAATGGGAGCCTAAAACCAGACCAACGTATTGAGAAAATTGCACAAAAGACCTTGGAAATCAAGCTGGTTGCTAAAAACAGGTTTGCTGGAAATGGGCTCTGTCACGTGGCACGCCAGGGTGTCCTGGTTCTGGCGCATGGCGCGAGGGAGACTAGTTTCAAGTTTCCCAAATTGGCAGAACAGGTCCCTGCATGCTTAAAACTTGATTTTTGACACGTTTAAACCCTGTTAACCCCATTTCAAAGCTCTATAATGAAGTTAAAGCATAGAGAACATGAAATATGCTTGAAAACATCTCAGATGTCGGTTCGTTTGGTGGTACGGTTACGTTATTTGGTTAATTACGATGAAAACTCGAACGGACGCAAAAACGATCCAAATTACGCGACGAGTGGTATTTTTGCATTCCAATCACTAAAAGAAAATATTTTAATGATTACAAAATTTTTGGATGTCCGGATATGTTCAGAACGTAAGATATGCGCGATAATGCAAACTTATGCACTTTTTGACGCTCTTAGTCCCTGTTGATCAATTAAGCATATTTTCACATACCAAACCCCTCAAAGCCTATTTCTAAGCTATGTAAAGGATATTTAAGGTATGTTTAGCTTATGATCAAGTTCCAGAATGTTCGTTACCATACGAATCGGCATAGTTTCGCAGTTTGACGCAAATAGTCCATGCGATCGAATAAACTTGTTTTCGACACACCAAACCCTCCAAAACTTATTTCTAAGTTATGTAAAGGTTATTTAAGGTATGTTAAGCCTATGTAACTCTTCCGGAGTGTTTGTCACGTTAAATTGATTACGTTTACGCATCAGTTCGCGTATAACTTTCAAGAAAGCGATTTAAAGCTTGAAATCGAACTTGAATCAAATCGTAAAATCGTCAAACACAAATACACACATATTAACCCCAAAACACATCGTTTTATTGACAATTGACATTGTATTACATCGTTCATCATTACAGATCACAGTTGTCACAGTCTCCCCTACTTTAGGAAATTTCGTCCCGAAATTTTAACTGGAGGAAATTTGTGAAAACAAATGTGGATATTTCGCTTTCATTTGGTCCTCACGTTCCCAAGTAAACTCTGGGCCATATTTGGACTCCCAGCGAACTTTGACTAATCGTATTCGCTTGTTCTTAAGTTGTTTGATTTCACGGTCCACTATCTCCACAGGTTTCTTGACAAAGTGCATCGTTTCATCAACTTGAATTTCGTTGAGTGGAATATGAAGATCAGTATCGCCTAAAAACTTGCGTAGATTGGACACGTGGAATGTTGGGTGAATATTCCCAAGTTCAGGAGGTAGCTCTAGTCGATAGGCAACCTTTCCAATTCTTTCAACAATCTTAAATGGTCCAACATATCGTGGTGCAAGTTTTCCTTTCATTCCAAATCTCACCACTCCCTTCCAAGGGGATACCTTGAGTAGGACACGGTCTCCGACTTGAAATTCCAAGGGCTTGCGTCGCTTATCCGCATAACTCTTTTGACGGCTTCTAGCTGTCAGAAGATTTTCGCGAATTTTCTTGATTTTATCTGTTGTTTCCAGAATAAGCTCAGGTCCAATAAGCTGAGCTTCACTGATCTCATTCCAACAGACAGGTGAACGACATTTTCGACCGTATAAAGGTTCAAACGGTGCCATATTGATGCTAGCATGATAACTATTGTTGTAAGAGAACTCGATCAACGGTATATGAGAATCCCAATTACCACCAAAGTCTATCACGCATGCTCTAAGCATATCCTCCAATGTTTGTATCGTCCTCTCAGATTATCCATCTGTTTGGGGATGATAAGCAATGCTTAGATTTAGTTGGGTTCCCATAGCAGATTGCATGGTCTTCCAAAAGTGAGATGAAAATCGAGCATCACGATCAGATATGATATCCAAAGGAACACCATGTCGACATACAATCTCATCAACATAAATCTTGGCAAGGTTATCAGCAGTTAGATCATCGCGAATCGGTATAAAATGAGCTGACTTCGTTAATCGATCAATAACAACCCATATAGCATCGTGACCTCTAGATGTGCGCGGTAACTTAGTGATAATAACCATCACAATGTTCTCCCACTTCTATACCGGTATCTCTGGTTGTACAAGCAAATGATATGGTCATTGATGTTCAGCCTTGACCTTGAGACAAGTTAGGCATTTTGATACATACAAGGCAATATCCTTTTTCATACCAGGCCACCAGTACTGAGTACGAAGATCCTTGTACATTTTTTCAGCACCAGGATGAATAGAATATCGAGACTTGTGAGATTCAACCATCACTAAAGTGCGAAGATCGTCTTGTTTCGGAATCCACAAATGATTCTTGAAATAGAGTTACCCATCGTCTTTCGTTTCGAGTTTAAGCTCAAGTTGAAGTGGTAGCTCATATTTCAATAAGCCTTTGGTTAGACAAGATCGTTGTGCTTAAAGGAAACGAGTTTGAATATCAGATAGAGTGCAAACAAAATGAAGCTTGGCTCGTTCCTTTCGACTCAGAGCATCGGCTACTACATTCGCCTTACCAGGATGGTAGCGAATCTCGCAATCGTAATCATTTAGGAGTTCAACCCAGCGTCATTGTCTCATGTTCAGCTCCTTCTGATTAAAAATGTGCTGGAGACTTTTGTGGTCTGTGAAAACCACACATTTCATTCCATAAAGATAGTGTCTCTAGATTTTGAGAGCAAAAATGTCACACCCCCAAATTCCACAAGCGGAGTACCACCGTAGGAGGCCTGACATGACTAGGTCAAGCCATCAATCATATTGAACAATGTAATAAAGTAAATATAAAACCAACCAACAATATAATTGGTGTCCAAAACAAATTAACTAAGTTCAAGTTATCAGCAGAAGCATAAAGTTTAAAACCAAAATATAAGTTTAAAAGTTCAAATGTTTAACATGGAACTCAACAGTCCATGTCCCACAACGACCTCTCCTTCCTGTGCAAGCTCCATCTATTAACCTAACGACCTGCAAGGCATATAGTAATGAATCAACAACAAAGTTGAGCGAGTTCACAGTTGGTTGTCCATTTTAAAGTTGTTCCAAAAATCATAAGTTCTTTCGAAAACCATGAGTTAATCACTTCCTTGTTTCCCAAACCATAACTAGTGGGGGCTACCCCATGTTAACCACTAGACCCATTACCATATCGACTACTGACTGAAGACATGTTTATGTGCCCTGCGTCAATGTCTATCATCATTGACTAAGTGCCCAGAACCATTAGTCCACTCCCATCCTCTGCGGCACGATGTGAGGCTTGTCAAACCTAATAGCGCTATTTAACTAATGACCCGTTCGCCATTGGCCCGACGATTAAGTCGATATAAAAATGAGGGACTTCATGATTGAGTTTTGTCTAGTAAGTTTAAGGTTGTCCTACCCAAGGAGGACCGAGGTACATATAATACCCAAGGAGAATATGCAGGTTTCATTTTAGTTCCTTAACACATTCCCAAACCACCAGGAATCCCATGCCTTGTAGAAAGTATGAACTCACCTTAGGTTAGCTCGGCAGATAAACGAAAAGGTCACTTGAGCTATTTGTGGTCAACCACATCCTAACATGGTTACCATACAAGTCAGGTCTAGGTTCAAGTAGTGCACATAGGTTTACGCATAAGCTAACAGGTTACGAACACGTAATGATCATGGCAAACACGTAGAACACATTTAACACGTTAACAGTCAAATACACATAATGTCCAACTTGTGCGACTCAGATGATTGGGCCGTTGAGCTTGTGCGAGCCCAATAATCTTGTGCGATGTAATAAATAAAGCCCAAAGAACAACCAGCCCAACTTGTTGTGCGTCTAGCACAATCTTGGGCGACTCACAACGGGTTGTGCGATCCAATACAAACCCAGCCCAATAACATGCAATCCAAAACCTATACGGCCCAAACATACAAACAGACAATCAACTTGTGCGGTCCAGTTACACTTGTGCGATCCAATATAACTTGTGCGATTGGATTTTGGGCTTTCGGCCCAACAGCATAACACAACCTATTATACTAGGCGGCCCAACCTCTTGTGCGATCAGCACAACCTTGTGCGATTCACAAGATGTTGTGCGACTGTTCTTAAAGAGGTTATACAATGTGCTTTAACAGTTTTACCCTAACATAACTTAGCTTGTGCTTCCTAAAATCATGCAATCTATTCTAACAGTTTCCATATTTGCAATCAATCGATCAACACAATCAACAATTTCTAATCAATCCATTATTCGATCAAACATGATTTTATCAATTAATTTCTGATGAACCCTAACCATATTCAAAGCATAAGCAACATCTTATAACATTTAAACTATCAGATTTAAAGCTTTCAACATCATCAAGCAAACAATCCGAAAAACAGAAATATGATAGCCGATTAACATCTATTCGGTTCTAGATCAATATCATGTAAATCCGATTCATATGAGCATCATCACCTAAACCCTAATTCCAAATCAACACAAGTTTCACAATCATCATGTAGGTTCGGTTCAATCATTTAACAGCATCAACTAAATACACATCACTTGTTCATACATTACCACAACATCAAGAATCATTCATCATTCATACGAACAATCCCAGCTATCACATAAAATCATGGTAACCATAATATCATCTACAAAACAATAATCGTGAAACACTAACCGGTTAGAAGGTAGAACAAAGTTTGATCTGAACAAGAAAGCTTCGAGGAAGAGGGGATGTTGTCGTCGGCCTCGAGAGGAGAAAAAGAGAGAGTAGGGTTTGTGTGTTCTTGTGTTTTGCAAATAATGAGGAGCATATACCCTCCTCATGGGGTTATGCGTGCAAGGGAGTGGGCCGAACCCATCATGGGCTGCCCCTTTGGGTCAAATGTTCGAATAAAAGTGTGGGCCGAGAGGATATTGGGCGATTACATTATATATACATTCATTACACACAATCACATAATACAAACATAATATTTCATTTAAAACCACATATCACGTAATCACGTATCGTTCAAACAAGTTACATCAAAGTACGACTAAAGGTTTGAAATACGAGTTGTCACATCATCCCCAAGTTGAAAGAAATTTCATCCCGAAATTTAGCACGTAGTTACTGAGGAAGCTAGTTAGGTTGCACGGTTTTCCTGGGGTTGCACGGTTTTCCTGGGTTGTCACATCCTTCCCTCGTTGGTTTGGAATTTCATCCTGAAATTCTGCAGTAGCTTCAGCCTTAGTAGTGGATTCACTTTTCTCGAACAACTAGGGATACTTATCTTTCATTTGGTCCTCCCGTTCCCAGGTAAACTCTGGGCCACGACGGGAGTTCCAGCGAATTCGAACGATGGGTATCCTGGTATGTTTGAGAACCTTAACGTCTCAGTCTGTAATCTCTACTGGTTCCTTGACAAATCACAACTGATCGTTGAGAGTGAGTTCCTTGAGAGGAACTACGAGGGTCTCATTTGACAGACACTTCTTCAGATTTGACACATGGAATACGTTGTGAACTCCACTGAGTTCTTCAGGTAGATTCAGTCTATAGGCAACCTTGCCAATTCTCTCAGTGATTTCGAAAGGTCTAACATAACATGGATTTAGCTTGCCTCATTTACCAAAACGAACCACACCTTTCCAAGGTGAGACTTTTAGCAGCACTCGATCCCCAACCTGGAACTCGAGTGGTTTCCTACGTTTATCAGCATAGTTTTTCTGACGGTCACGGGTTGCCGCCATTCGTTGTCGTATTTGGGAAATCTTTCTATCGTGTCGACGAAGAGTTCTGGGCCAGTGATTTGGCTGTCACCAACTTCTACCCAACATAAGGGTGATCGTCATTTCCGTCCATACAAAGCCTCAAACGGAGCAGCCTGGATGCTGGTGTGGTAACTGTTGTTATACAAAAACTCCACTAATGGTAGGTGTCTTTCCCAGCCGTTAACAAAGTCGATTACACATGCTCGAAGCATGTCTTCATGAGTTTGGATGGTTCGTTCAGACTGTCCATCCATCTGTGGATGATACGCTGTGCTCATGTCCAAACGCGAGCCAAAGGATTTGTGCATAGCTTGCCACAAATCAGAGGTAAAACGTGGATCACGATCAGAAATGATGGAGGTTGGCACCCCGTGCCTCGAAACTACTTCCTTCAGGTAGATGTCTGCTATAGTAGATAACTTATCCGTTTCTTTGATAGCCAGGAAGTGTGCAGACTTGGTCAGTCGATCTACTATCACCCAAATGGTATCATTTCCTCGTTGTGATCTTGGTAAGCCAGTAACAAAGTCCATAGAAATTTGCTCCCATTTCCATGTGGGAATCTCTGGTTACTGAAGTAGGCCTGATGGCTTCTGGTATTCAACCTTGACCCTAGCACAGGTTAGACATTTGCTAAAATAGGTCGCTATGTTAGCCTTCATGTGGGGCCACCAATATGTAACTTTGAAATCGTGGTACATCTTATCAGAACCAGGATGTACTGAGTAACAAGACTTGTGTGCTTCATCCATCACAAGCTCACGTAGATTACCATAAAATGGAACCCAGATGCGCCCTGCCATGTAGTAAGCACCGTCTTCCTTAAGTTCTAATCATTTCTCCAATCCTCGCAAGGACTCGGCCTTGATGTTCTCTTCTTTCAATGCTTCGACCTGAGCATCACGAATTTGAGCAGGGAGTCTGGAGTGAATGGTAAGTTGTAACGTACGTACACGCTTAGGTTTGGTTTCCTTTCGACTGAGGGCATCAGCCACCACATTGGCTTTGCCTGGATGGTACCTGATTATGCATTCGTAGTCGTTAAGGAGTTCGACCCATCGACACTGTCGCATGTTCAACTCCTTCTGATCGAAGATATGCTGTAGACTCTTGTGATCGGTGTAAATGGTGCACTTGGTACCGTACAAGTAATGTCTCCATATCTTAAGAGCCAACACCACTGCTCCCAACTCCAAGTCGTGAGTAGTGTAGTTCTTTTCGTGAACCTTTAGTTGGCGTGATGCGTAAGCAATGACTTTCTCACGTTACATCAACACACAACCAAGTCCTTGGATTGACGCGTCAGAATAAACCACAAAATCGTATGTGCCCTCAGGCAGCGAGAGAATAGGTGTGCTACAAAGTTTCAACTTCAGCTACTGAAATGCGGATTCCTGAGCATCACCCCAACAGTAGGTGACACCCTTCTGAGTTAAGACAGTAAGAGGCTGCGTAATCTTTGAGAAATCCTTGATGAACCTTCTTTAGAAACCCGCCAAACCCAAGAATTGACGGATTTCAGTTGGAGTACGAGGTGCAGGCCAATTCCTGATTGAGTCAACCTTGGATGGATCAACGTGAATCCCATCCTGATTAACCATGTGGACTAGAAAATGGACTTCACGAAGCCAGAAGTCACATTTCGAAAGCTTAGCATAAAGTTGTTCTGTTCGTAGGAGTTCCAAAAAGAGTCACAGATGACGCTCGTGTTCCTCCAGACTCTTGGAATAGACCAGGATGTCCTCGATAAACACAATAACGAACTTTTCCAAGTAGCGTTTGCACACTCGGTTCATAAGATCCATGAAAACCGCAGGTGCGTTTGTTAGCTCAAAAGGCATGACCAGGAACTTGTATTGCCCATAATGAGTCTTGAATGTTGTCTTGGAGATGTCCTCGTCTCGAACTCTCAGCTGATGATAGCCCGATGTCAAATCAATCTTAGAGTAGAAGCTCGACCCTTGCAACTGGTCAAACAGGTCATCGATACGGGGAAGCGGGTAACGATTCTTCACGGTCACCTTGTTGAGTTCACGATAATCAATGCACATTCGAAAGGTACCATCTTTCTTCTTCACAAACAAAACCCGTGCTCCCCAAGGCAAAGAGCTAGGATGAATGAAACCCTTGTCCAAAAGTTCTTGTAGTTGCGCGGACAGTTCTTCTAACTCTGATGGGGCTAAGCGATAAGGTGCACGAGCTATAGGCGCTGCTCCATGAGCTAGCTCGATTTGAAACTCGACCTGACGATGTGGCGGAAGTCCAGGTAATTCCTCAGGAAATACCTCAGGAAATTCGCGTACGATCAGAATATCTTCTATCTTCTTTTCTTTTGTTGAGGTGTCAGTAACGAGTGCTAGGAAAGCAGTGTGGCCCTTTCGCAAAGACTTCTAGGCCTTAAGGAAAGAGATGATGCCCACAATGTCACACCCCGACCACGTTAAAACAACAAACTGTGGCGGAAACGTCGGGGAGTGTTGTAACAGAATCATCGTTTCAACAACCATGGTAATTAAAAGTTTCGTTTTATTGATTCATAAAGTAATTTACATTGTCTTAAAACCATAAAAACAAATTAAACATCGTCTACTATCGTTTTTATGTCACTAAGGCCATGTCCAAATCCTAATTGAACATGCTCCCTAGCAATCATCACGAAACATCACCTGAAACATATGTAAAAACAAAATCAGCAAAGAAATTATGGCGAGCACATAGGTTTTATAAGAGTATCGGAATCATGGCTCGTTATTATATATTGCAATACTTCGAAAACCTAGTTTTAAAAAGTATATATTATTGCAACATGATTAACCAACTCAAATCAAGATGGTTATAATATATAAAATCTCGTAGCCATGATTCTTAACCCCAAAACATTTGTTTTAGTAAACCAATTCGAAAAACATCTCGTTAAAACTCGTTAATAAAACTCGTATGGTTTATATCATTTCGAAAACCTCGTTGTGGGACATCGTTTCAAATCGTTTCCCAAGTGAACTAAATAATGACATGAAATGTAATATGATAAAAGCACTTATATATAAGATGTACCAGCGGCGTATCTACCATGCTTCTATCATGTTACACCCATCCCATTACCAAACCACCAAAGGGTAAGTTAACAATCATCAGATTCGGTCGTTACCTACACAACCCCCACACATAACCATGGGTGTGGTCTGATAACGGGATTTGTCAGATCCTATGGTACGATAACCTAATACTGGTCGGCTTGATCAATGCAAATGAATGTCATTCGTTATGTAATTACAACCAACAAGTTCGTTCACATTATCGAAATCGTTACTAGTTTAATATAAACCATCTTTATCGTTTTTGAAACCATCGTTTAAACCTTGAAATTGTTTTGTACATATGAATCACCCCAAAACAATTGAAAATAGTAAAATAGGGGAACTATGTACTCACATTGAATGAAAGGGTATCCTTGATCTAAAGGACTTAGCGAAGCTCAGACAAACCAAGGAAATTCAAGCAGTACCTAGTAATCGGATCACTAGTAAATAAGATTGACACCTAAATCGGAGGATCGGATAGAATGAGGTCTTGTAAACCAATGAGTGTGGAACTCATGTGATATGGTTTAACAAAGCCTACATTCTAAATCGGAACCTAGCATGAGTGCTTTTGACCCGTTACGACCCATTAAGGTAGCTTATGTTATTTTACCGCGTCGTTCGCGCAAAACTATGTTCGGATGGTTAACTATGTGCTATGTCATGTCTTATATGCCCAATAATACCTAAACATGTTACTAAATCAGATTATATGTCAAAAACATGTTCACATATGTAAATATGTACTTATGATTCAAAAGGGCGTTTTGGTCATTTCTTATGGGCATACAAGCTACTTAACAAATAACTAACCAATCCTATGTGATCATGAGGTATAACCTCAGTGGTTATTCCCTATGAAACTACGATCACTAATCGAGCTTGGTCGGATCCTAATGATCGACCAAACGGGTCGGGTTCGAAATTCTAAGCGGTTGTTTAGACCGCTTAACTTACGACCCTAAACAAGCACTAAACTAATAGTGACGAGTTAAACATGTCAAAACATGTTTAACTAGCTTATAAAACTGATTTGGTATCAAAACAATGGGTTTTGATACCTGAAAATAGTTCCGTTGCAAAATGCATGCTAAAACGCATTTTGACCAAAACTTTGACTCGTCACTACGCCTAGTTAACATGGTAATCAGTAGGTATAATCGCTAAGGATTATAACCATCGTGATTACAATCACGTTACAAAGTTCAATTGAACTTTGACTTGACCAATTGATGGTCAAAACTGAAAGTCAAACTGTTGGCCAAACTGTTTGACTTTCTGCTTAAACATAAAGAATAAGCATGAAAGAAGACTTACAAAGAGTCCTAGCTATCTTTTCTACCAAGAATAAGTTTCCAATCAGATTAGAAAGCTCCACAAGTCAGATGTAGAGGAGAAATGAGAAGAATGAGCAATGAATGAATGAATGGTGATGGCTATTTATAGTTATGGTGAGTTCATGAGATCATGCCAAGTTTTTGTGTAACTTCCAAGCAATAAATCTCCCCCATACAAGTGTTGTAAGCAGGTTAAAAGCCTTGGGGAGGTGTTAACTTGGCTACCACACAAGGAATTTTACATAAACAGCCCTTGAAGTATCAAACATTTACTGAAAACAAGTTTCTGGTCGCTGGTACTTTCATACGGCCCGCGTAAGAATAGGGAGGGGGCTTACGTGCCCCGCCTGGGCTCCCCAGTTCAGCACAAGTTTGAAAATTTACAGTTTAGGTCCCTGCACTTGGTTTAAGCTCATTTCAGGCCCTTTTGACCGCCATTAAGCCATTTTCAAGGCTCTACAAGGTCAATAAAGTTTAGAGGACTCAAAATGTGCTCGGAAAACTCTCGGATGTCGGCTCGTTTGGTCGTATGGTCGCGTTGTTCGTTAAATTATGAAGAAACTCAAACGGACGCGAAAACGATCCAAATTAAGCGACGAATGGAATTTTTGCATGCCGATCACTGAAATAAAAATATTTTAGTGTGTACAAAAATTTTGGATGTCCAGATGTGGTCAGAAGGTAAGATATGCGCGTAAATGCAAACTTACATTGTTTTTGACACTTTTAGTCCGTGTAAGATCAAATAAGCATGTTTTCGCATACCGAACCCCTCAAAGCTTATTTCTAAGCTATGTTTAGGTTATTTATGGTATGTTTAGCTTATGATCAAGTTCTGGACTGTTTGATACCATACGAATCGGTATAGTTTCGCAGTTTGACACAAATAGTCCCTGCGATCGAATAGACTTATTTTCAACACACCAAACCATCCAAAACTTATTTCTAGGTTATGTAAAGGTTATTTTGGGTATGTTAAGCCTATGTCACTATTTCAGAGTGTTTGTCGTGTTATACTGGCTGCGTTTACGCACCAGTTTGCGTATAACTTTCTAGAAAGCGATTTAAAGCTTGAAATCGGAATCGAATCGAATCGTAAAATCATCAAACACAAATACACACATAATAGCACCAAAACACATTGTTTTATTAATAATTAACATTGTTTTACATTTTACATCGATTACAGAGCACAATTGTCACAGTCTCCCCTACTTTAGGAAATTTCGTCCCAAAATTTTAACTAGAGGAAACTTGTGAGAACAATTGCGGATATTTCGCCTTCATTTGGTCCTTACGTTCCCAAGTAAATTCTGGGCCACGTTTGGATTCCCAGCGAATCTTGACCAAATGAATTCGTTTGTTCTTCAACTGTTTGAATGTACGGTCCACTATCTCCATAGGTTTCTTGACAAAGTGCATCGTTTCATCGATTTGGATTTCGTCGAGTGGAATGTGAAGATCAGCGTTAGCTAAACACTTTCGCAGATTGGACACGTGAAAAGTCGGATGAATATTTCCAAGCTCTGGAGGTAGCTCTTGTCGATAGGCAACCTTCCCAATTCTTTACACAATCTTAAATGGTCCAACATATCGTGGTGCAAGTTTTCCTTTCTTTCAAAATCTCACCACTCCCTTCCATGGTGACACCTTGAGTAGGACATGGTCTCCGACTTGAAATTCTAAGGGCTTGCGTCGTAAATCTGCATAACTCTTTTGACGGCATCTAGCTGTCACAAGATTATCATGGATTTTCTTGATTTTGTCGGTTGTTTCCAGAACAAGCTCAGGTCCAGTAAGCTGAGCTTCACCGGTCTCGTTCCAACAGACAGGTGAATGACATTTTCGACCGTAGAGAGCTTCGAATGGTGCCATATTGATGCTAGCATGATAACTATTGTTGTAAGAGAACTCGATCAATGGCAGATGAGAATCCCAATTACCACCAAAGTCAATCATGCATGCTCTAAGCATATCCTCCAAAGTTTGAATCATTCTCTCATATTGTCCATCTGTTTGGGGATGATAAGCAGTGCTTAGATTTAGTTGGGTTCCCATGGCAGATTGCATGGTCTTCCAAAAATGAGATGAAAATCGAGCATCACGATCGGATATGATATCCAAAGGAACACCATGGCGTGATACAATCTCATCAACATAAATTTTTGCAAGTTTATCAGCAGATAGATCCTCGCGAATCGGAATAAAATGAGCTGACTTCGTTAATCGATCGATAACAACCCAAATAGCATCATGACCTTTGGATGTACGCGGTAACTTTGTGATGAGATCCATAGCAATGTTGTCCCACTTCCAAACCGGTATCTCTGGTTGTACAAGCAAACCAGATGGTCGTTGATGTTCAGCCTTAACTTTGAGACAAGTTAGGCATTTCGATACATACAAGGCAACATCCTTCTTAATACCAGGCCACCAATACTGAGTACGAAGATCGTTGTACATTTTATCCGCACCGGGATGGATAGAATATCGAGACTTGTGAGATTCGTCCATCACTAAAGTGCGAAGATCGTCCTGTTTTGGAATCCACAATCGATCCTTGAAATAGAGTAAACCATTATCCTTCGCTTCGAGCTTAAGCTCAAGCTGATGTGGTAATTCCTTACCTATCAAATCTTGTGAAACACAAGATTGATGAGCTTGAAGAACACGAGTTTGAAGATCAGATAGAGTTCGAACGGAATGAAGCTTGACTCGCTCCTTTCGACTAAGCGCATCGGCTACGACATTCGCCTTACCAGGATGGTAGCGAATCTCGCAATCGTAGTCATTTAGGAGTTCAACCCAACATCGTTGCCTCATGTTCAACTCCTTCTGATTAAGAATGTGCTGGAGACTTTTGTGGTCTATAAAAACCACACACTTCGTGCCATAAAGATAGTGTCTCCAGATTTTGAGAGCGAAAACCACAGCTCCCAACTCAAGATCATGAGTCGTGTAGTTCTTTTCGTGAACTTTCAATTGTCTAGATGCGTATGTTATAACTTTTACTCGTTGCATGAGGACACAACCAAGGCCTAAGTTGGACGCATCGCAGTAGACAATGACATCATCGTTTCTCTCGGGTAATGATAGAACAGGAGCATCACATAGCTTCCGTTTCAGCGTTTGGAACGCTTCTTCTTGTTTGGGTCCCCACTCAAAAGGCTTATTCTTTTGAGTCAAAGCAGTGAGTGGAACCGCGATCTTTGAGAAGTTCGAAATAAATCGACGATAATATCCAGCAAGACCAAGAAAAGATCAAATCTCTGTGGGTGTCGTCGGTGTATTCCAATCCTTGATTGCATTAACCTTGGTTGGATCCACATAAATACCTTGCTCGTTGACAATATGTCCCAAAGACTGAACATCTTTAAGCCAAAATTCACACTTGGAGAATTTATCAAAAAGTTGTTCCTTCTTAAGGAGTTCCAATGTCAAACGAAGGTGTTGCTCGTGATCGGCTCGAGACTTCGAATAAATGAGAATATCGTCGATGAACACAATGATGAACTTGTCTAAATAAGATTTACAAACCCTATTCATTAAGTCTATAAAGATAGCTGGGGCATTCGTCAAACCAAAAGGCATGACAGTAAACTCGTAATGCCCATATCTCGTGCAGAATGCAGTTTTGGGAATATCTTCTTCGAATACACGAAGCTGATGATACCCAGAACGCAGATCGATCTTGGAGACCTATTTAGCACCTTGCAGCTGATCAAAGAGATCATCAATTCGGGGTAGTGGATATCGATTCTTGATGGTAAGCTTGTTAAGCTCATGATAATCGATACACATTCGAAAAGATCCATCTTTCTTTTTCACAAAGAGGACAGGAGTACCCCAAGGTGAATAACTTGGACGGATGAATTCTTGCATCTCAGACAGTGCAAGACGATAAGGTGCTTTCGCAATCGGGTTAGCATTGGGTACAAGATCAATATGAAACTCGACTTGACGAACTGGAGGCAAACCAGGCAGTTCATCAGGAAACACCTCTGGATAATCCCGAAAAATCGGAATATCCTGAATACTCTTGTTCTTGCCTTTCTCCTCGGTGAAATGTGCCAGAAAGGCAACATATCCCTTTCGTAGGTAACTTTGGGCTTTCGTACACGACATGAGTTTCAATTCGCCAGATGGTTTCTCGCCATGAACTTCCAGAACATCGCCAGACGGAATAGGAATACGATTGATCTTATCGAAACAAACCACCTCAGCATGGTGTTTGGTTAACCAATCCATCCCCACGATAGTGTCGAAACTCCCAAGTTGCATCGGTACGAGGTCGATGGAGAAAAGATGGTTATCAAGGTTCAATTGACAACCATGAATAAATGAATCGAGTACGAGTGGTTTACCAGTAGCAACCTCGACAGATAAGGGATTCCTCAGTTTAGTTCTAGGTATCGCAAGTAAAGGCTCAAAGGATAACGAAACAAAACTCCTATCGGCACCAGAATCGAAAAGAACAGATGCAAGTTGATTGTTAACAAGGAACGTACCGTTAACAACCTCGTTGTCCGCCCTCGCCTCGTTCACGTTTAGATTGAATGCTCGTCCCCGAGCGGGATTCACATTCGCTATCGCGTTCGGGTTCGCATTCGCATTTACCAACCTCGGGCAGTTGTTGCGAAAATGACCCATTTCTACGCAATTAAAACACGAACCAGGTGGGAATCTCACAGCATTACCTTGAGCTTGTGCTAGAACCTGAGCAGCTTGATTTTGACCAAAACGACAAATGTTGGCCAAATGCCCAAGTCTACCACACGTAGCACACTGTTTACAGGCCTGTTGGGCAACATGGTGACCATTACATCAAGCACAGTGAGGTGCGGTACCAGCATATGCTTTCTTTGCAGGAGGTTGAGACGGTGGGTTTTGAGCAGCCTGTGCTGTAACAACAAAGTTCTGGGAAGCCTTGCGCTTCCTTGACTTTTTAGAAGACTCACCCTGCTTCTTTCCCTTACCCTTTTCCTTGTCAGAATCGGTCGACTTCTTTTTATCACCCTTGCGGGTGAGTTTACCCTTCCTGACTTGGGACTCAGTCAGAGTATCCGATAACTCGATCGCATGACGGACGGTAGTAGGATTAACACCGGTCACAATATCCTGAATGGAATCGGGTAAACCATCGATATATCTCTCGATTGCTTTTTCCAGTGGGGTAACCATAGTGGGGCACAACAAACTAAGCTCCTCAAATCGATCCGTATAAGCATGGTGTTCTCCCCCTTCTTGTTTCAAATCATCGAATTCTCGTTCCAAAGCTTGAATCTCGTGATGGGGACAGAACTCTCTCATCATGAGAGCTCGAAGCTCTTCCCAAGTTTGCGCTAATGCCACTTCGGCACCCCTATCACGCATCAGACTGTTCTACCATGTAAGAGCTCGCTTCTCAAACACACTTGAAGCAAATTCAACTTTACGCGCATTCGGACACTGCACATGTCTGAATGTGCTCTCGATACTCTCGAACCACTGCAGGAGCGCAGTTGCTCCTTGTGACCCAGAAAACTTAAGCGGCTTCGCAGAATTGAAATTCTTGAAATTACACGGTGCATTATTGTTGTTATTATTGTTGTTGTATAACTCGTGGATTTGGGTCACAACGCCTGGAAGTACAGCAGGCATTTGCTAAGAGACAAGGGCTGCGACTTCTTCAGCAGTAAAAGTTTGAGCTTCGCGTCGAGGAGGCATTTTCTAACAAGGAAACATAAGAAACGAGTGAGGTCGACAATTGGAAAAAAAAAAGAGGTATTGAAAACATTGTCAAAATGCAAGGAAGGAGATCATTTGTTTGTTGCTTCGGACAAAGAAACGACACGCAGTGACTAATCAAAGTAAATAAGTCATAATAATGTATCACCGAAGACATGCTCGCCTATAAGTGAACACTCACCCCAAGAGTTCCCAGGTAAGAGTGACTGGTCCGATACTGCGGATTTGTACGAACACTCTAGCCTTAGACAGAAAACTCAGGGTACAGGCATTCACTCTTCCAGTTTGCACGTGTTCACATTATTTAGACCCAAACTTTGATGAGATTTTGGAAACTCAGAGGGTTCAAAACCTTACAATCAATCATCCAAGGATAGATAATTAATTTTCGAAGCGGATTTGTTATTGTGTTTTCGTTGTGGTTATCACCTAAGGATAGGTGACGGTATTGTTTTAAAATCTAAATGCAAGATAACTCGCGTTAGGGTCCTAGAAAGTTATAGTCTAGGTCAAAGCATTACTAATAACCTAATTCCCTATAACCATTGGTTCTGATACCAACTCTTCTGTCACACCCCGACCACGTTAAAACAACAAACCGTGGCGGAAACGTCGGGGAGTGTTGTAACAGAATCATCGTTTCAACAACCATGGTAATTTAATGTTTTGTTTTATTGATTCATAAAGTAATTTACATTGTCTTAAAACCATACAAACAAATTAAACATCGTCTACTATCGTTTTTATGTCACTAAGGCCACGTCCAAATCCTAAGTGAACATGCTCCCTAGCAATCATCACGCAACATCACCTGAAACATATGTAAAAACAAAATCAGCAAAGAAATGCTGGCGAGCACATAGGTTTTATAAGAGTATCGGAATCATGGCTCGTTATTATATATTGCAATACTTCGAAAATCTTGTTTTAAAAAGTATATAATATTGCAACATAATTAACCAACTCAAATCAAGATGGTTATAATATATAAAATCTAGTAGCCATGATTCTTAACCCTAAAACATTTGTTTTAGTAAACCAATTCTAAAAACATCTCGTTAAAACTCGTTAATAAAACTCGTATGGTTCATATCATTTCGAAAACCTCGTTGTGTGACATCGTTTCAAATCATTTCCCAAGTGAACTAAATAATGACATGAAATGTAATATGATAAAAGCACTTATATATAAGATGTACCAGCGGCGTATCTACCATGCTTCTATCATGTTACACCCATCCCATTACCTAATCACAACCCAAACCAATCGTTCGTTCAAATCGATTTATCTCGTTTAAGTCGTTCCAAATCGTTTTAACTTGTCCCAAAATCGTATTCGTTTTAATTGTGAAACTACTTTTGGTCGCCTTTCTAATAACATTCAAACCTTCGTGACTCGACTACCTCACCTATCGCATTAACAAACCACCAAAGGGTACGTTAACAATCATCAGATTCGGTCGTTACCTATATATCCCCCACACATAACCATGGGTGTAGTCTGATAACGGGATTTGTCAGATCCTATGGTACCATAACCTAATACTGGTCAGCTTGATCAATGCTAATGAATGTCATTCGTTATGTAATTACAACCAACAAGTTCGTTTACATTATTGAAATCGTTATTAGTTTAATATAAACCATCTTTATCGTTTTTGAAACCATCGCTTAAACCTTGAAATCGTTTTGTACATATGAATCACCCCAAAACAATTGAAAATAGTAAAATAGGGGAACTATGTACTCACATTGAATGAAAGGGTATCCTTGATCTAAAGGACTTAGGGAAGATCAGACAAACCAAGGAAATTCAAGTAGTACCTGGTAATCGGATCACTAGTAAATAAGATTGACACCTTAATCGGAGGATCGGATAGAATGAGGTCTTGTAAACCAATGAGTATGGAACTCATGTGATATGGTTTAACAAAGCCTACATTCTAAATCGGAACCTAGCCTAAGTGCTTTTGACCCGTTACGACCCATTAAGGTAGCTTATGCTACTTTAACGTGTCGTTCGCGCAAAACTATGTTCGGATGGTTAACTATGTGCTATGTCAAGTCTTATATGCCCAATAATACCTAAACATGTTACTAAATCAGATTATATGTCAAAAACATGTTCACATATGTAAATATGTACTTATGATTCAAAAGGGCGTTTTGGTCATTTCTTATGGGCATACAAGCTACTTAACAAATAACTAACCAATCCTATGTGATCATAAGGTATAAACTCAGTGGTTATTCCCTATGCAACTATGATCACTAATCGAGCTTGGTTGGATACTAATGATCGACCAAACGGGTCGGGTTTGAAAGTCTAAGCGGTTGTTTAGAGCGCTTAACTTACAACCCTAAACAAGCACTAAACTAATAGTGACGAGTTAAACATGTTAAAACATGTTTAACTAGCTTATAAAACTGATTTGGTATCAAAACAATGGGTTTTGATACCCGAAAATAGTTCCGTTGCAAAATGCGTGCTAAAACGCATTTTGACCGAAACTTTGACTCATCACTACGCCTAGTTAACGTGGTAATCAGTAGGTATAATCGCTAAGGATTATAACCATCGTGATTACAATCACGTTACAAAGTTCAATTGAACTTTGACTTGACCAATTGATGGTCAAAACCGAAAGTCAAACTGTTGGCCAAACTGTTTGACTTTCTGCTTAAACATAAAGAATAAGCATGAAAGAAGACTTACAAAGGGTCCTAGCTATCTTTTCTACCAAGAATAAGTTTCCAATCTGATTAGAAAGCTCCACAAGTCAGATGTAGAGGAGAAATGAGAAGAATGAGCAATGAATGAATGAAAGGTGATGGCTATTTATAGTTGTGGTGAGTTCATGAGATCATGTGAAGTTTTTGTGTAACTTCCAAGCAATAAATCTCCACCATACAAGTGTTGTAAGTTTCCAATCTGAAGTATCAAACAGTTGCTGAAAACAAGTTTCTGGTCGCTGGCACTTTCATACGGCCCGCTTAAGAATAGCGAGGGGGCTTACGCGCCCCGCCTGGGCTCCCCAGTTCAGCACAAGTTTGAAAATTTACAGTTTAGGTCCCTGCACTTGGTTTAAGCTCATTTCAGGCCCTTTTGACCCCCGTTAAGCCATTTTCAAGGCTCTACAAGGTCAATAAAGTTTAGAGGACTCAAAATGTGCTCGGAAAACTCTCGGATGTCGGCTCGTTTGGGCGTATGGTCGCGTTGTTCGTTAAATTACGACGAAACTCAAACGGACGCGAAAACGATCCAAATTAAGCGACGAATGGACTTTTTTCATGCCGATCACTAAAATAAAAATATTTTAGTGTGTACAAAAATTTTGGATGTCCAGATCTGGTCAGAACGTAAGATATGCGCGTAAATGCAAACTTACGTTGTTTTTGACACTTTTAGTCCCTGTAAGATCAAATAAGCATGTTTTCGCATACCGAACCCCTCAAAGCTTATTTCTAAGCTATGTTTAGGTTATTTATGGTATGTTTAGCTTATGATCAAGTTCCGGACTGATCGATACCATACGAATCGGTATAGTTTCGTAGTTTGACACAAATAGTCCCTACGATCGAATAGACTTGTTTTCAACACACCAAACCATCCAAAACTTATTTCTAAGTTATGTAAAGGTTATTTTGGATATGTTAAGACTATGTCACTATTCTGGAGTGTTTGTCGTGTTATACTGGCTGCGTTTACACACCAGTTTGCGTATAACTTTCCAGAAAGAGATTTAAAGCTTGAAATCAGAATCGAATCGAATCGTAAAATCATCAAACACAAATACACACATAATAGCACCAAAACACATTGTTTTATTAATAATTAACATTGTTTTACATTGTACATCGATTACAGAGCACAATTGTCACACACAACAGCACCACTCCTGTCGCCACGAATAACGAGAGGTTCTTTACCAGAACGAGGGATGCGGACAATCTTCTCCTTGCATAGAATCTCTTCTCGATGATGGGATAACCAATCCATCCCAATGACAACGTCGAAGCTACCAAGAATGATGGGGATAAGGTCGATAGAGAAGGTCTGACCAGCTAACGTGAGATTACAACCCTTAACTATGTGTGTGGCCTCAAGACTTTTACCGTTTGCTAGTACTACAACATGCTTGATGTTTAAGGGAATTGGGGTACGCTTAAGCATCTGACTAACTTTTAAGGACACATAACTAGTATCGGAACCCGAATCTAATAAAACAGAAACAAAGAAGTCATCCAGTAGGAACCTACCCGTCACGTCGTTGGGATCGTTCCTCGCATCACCCTGACCAATCACAAAAGCACGTCCCCTAGCACCATTGCCATCGTTGTTACCCCCATTGTTGTTTCCATTTCCCTTGTTGTTGTTGTTGTTCTGATTCTGGTTCATCTGTGGACAGTTCCTTTTGAAGTGGCCTTCAGCCCCACATTGAAAACACCCCTTATTATTACCATGTTGTTGTTGCTGTTGCTGGTTCTGTGGAGCTTGTCGCTGCTGCTGACGATTCTGATTCGCAGGATATGTGCTCCTGCAATCCTTCGCTGCGTGACCAGGTTTGTTGCATCTATGACAGCGACCCTTGTTACACGGCCCGCTGTGGTGCAAGTTACAATGGTTACACTTAGGTTGATTTCCCTTGTACCCTCCTTGTTGACCAGGGCTCTTGTAGTCGTCAGTCCTTCGCTGTTGAGACTGAGACTGAACAGAAGCTGAACCCTTGCTTGAATTTCCATCCTATTTACACTTGTTGTCGCTAGGAACATCAGAAGTAGTGGTAGCACTAATACGCTTTGGCAGTCTGTTCTGCTCAACTGCCTGATCAGTGAGGCGGTGGGATAGTTGTATGACCTGCTGAATCGTGAGAAGGTTAGCCGAAGTCACCATACTCTGAATTTCTGGCACTAGACCCTTGATGTATAACTCAATACGTTTGCAGGGAGGATCCACCATGGTAGGACACAAAGCAGCTAGTTCGTTTGATCTCTTAGTGTATGCCTTGATTCAGACCCCGTCATTTTCAAATTGTAGAACTCCACTTCTAGCTTGTGAATGTCGTCATGATGATAATACTCCTCTTTGATCAGTTCCTTAAAGTCATTCCATGGGGTGTCGTTAGCAGCTTCCAACCCTAGCATTTGCACTTGTGCGTTCCACCAAGTGAGCGCACCACCTTCAAGAGTTCCAGTAGTGAACTTCACCCTATTAGCAACAGGGCATTCACACATTTCGAAGACAGATTTAATCTTCTCGAACCAGTGGAGGAGACCTACAGCTCCTTCTGTACCACTAAAGGTACTGGGTTGACAGTCCATAAAGATCTTGAACGTACACACGGGAGGTTGAGCATGCTGGCCTCCTGCTGGAGCTGCTGCGAGCGCCTCAGCAACTCGTTCGTTGATTAGAGCCGTCAGCTGGGCTTGAGTCAAGTTGAGACATCCACTCATGTTCTTCACATCGAAGTAAAGACAAGTGAGAAAGGTGTCGCGAAAGTGTGTAAGTATAGGATGACAGAAGAGAGGAAGCATACAAGGTTTCAAGCAACAATTGTTTACACTAACTAAGCATACCATGATCAATGCACTACTTTAACTAACAGGCAGGCAATACAAACACAAACCATATTACCTATATTGTTGATCCTTGCACGTGGAGCGAAGTGTCGATGTGGATCGTTGAGCACTGTACAAGTTATAGTCTGCTTTTGTTAAAAAGCTTTTCCCTTTTTAAAACCAAGTTCACTATAACCAATGGCTCTGATACCAATCTGTCACACCCCCAAATTCCACAAGAGGAGTACCACCGCAGGAGGCGTGACATGACCAGGATCATGCCACCAATCATATTGAACAATGTAATAAAGTAAATATAAAACCAACCAACAATATAATTGGTGTCAAAAACAAATTAACTAAGTTCAAGTTATCAGTGGAAGCATAAAGTTTAAAACCAAAATATAAGTTTAAAAGTTCAAATGTTTAACATGGAACTCAACAGTCCATGTCCCACAACGACCTCTCCTTCCTGTGCAAGCTCCATCTATCAACCTAACGACCTGCAAGGCCTATAGTAACGAATCAACAACAAAGTTGAGTGAGTTCACAGTTGGTTGTCCATTTTAAAGTTGTTCCAAAAATCATAAGTTCTTTCGAAAACCATGAGTTAATCAGTTCCTTGTTTCCCAAACCATAACCAGTGGGGGCTACCCCATGTTAACCACTAGACCCGTTACCATATCGACTACTGACTGAAGACATGTTTATGTGCCATGCGTCAATGTCTATCATCATTGACTAAGTGCCCAAATCCATTAGTCCACTCCCGTCCTCTGCGGCACGGTGTGAGGCTTGTCAAACCTAATAGCGCTATTTAACTAATGACGCGTTCGCCATTGGCCCGGCGATTAAGTCGATATAAAAATGAGGGACTTCATGACAGGGTTTTGTCTAGTAAGTTTGAGGTTGTCCTACCCAAGGAGGACCGGGGTACATATTCTACCTAAGGAGAATATGCAGGTTTCATTTTAGTTCCTTAACCCATTCCCAAACCACCGGGAATCCCATGCCTTGTAGAAAGTGTGAACTCACCTTAGGTTAGCTCGGCAGATAAACGAAAAGGTCACTTGAGCTATTTGTGGTCAACCACGTCCTAACATGGCTACCATACAAGTCAGGTCTAGGTTCAAGTAGTGCACAGAGGTTTACACATAAGCTAACAGGTTACGAACATGTAATGATCATGGCAAACACGTAGAACACATTTAACACGTTAACAGTCAAATACACATAATGTCCATCTTGTGCGACTCAGATGATTGGGCCGTTGAGCTTGTGCGAGCCCGATCATCTTGTGCGATGTAATAAATAAAGCCCAAAGAACGACCAGCCCAACCTGTTGTGCGTCCAGCACAATCTTGTGCGACTCACAACGGGTTGTGCGATCCAATACAAACCCAGCCAAATAACATGCAATCCAAAACCTATACGGCCCAAACATACAAACAGACAATCAACTTGTGCGGTCTAGTTACACGTGTGCGATCCAATATAACTTGTGCGATTGGATTTTGGGTTGTTCGGCCCAACAGCATAACACAACCTATTATATTAGGCGGCCCAACATCTTGTGCGATCAGCACAACCTTGTGCGATTCACAAGATGTTGTGCGACTGTGCCTAAAGAGGTTATACGATGTGCTTTAATAGTTATACCCTAACATAACTTAGCTTGTGCGACTGGCTTGTGCGATTTGCCTTATGCGATTAGCTTTATGTTTCCTAAAATCATGCAACCTATTCTAACAGTTTCCATATTTGCAATCAATCGATCAACACAGTTAACAATTTCTAATCAATCCATTATTCGATCAAACATGATTTTATCAATTAATTTCTTATGAACCCTAACCATATTCAAAGCATAAGCAACATCTTATAACATTTAAACTATCAGATTTAAAGCTTTCAACATCATCAAGAAAACAATCCGAAAAACGAAAACATGATAGCCGATTAACATCTATTCGGTTCTAGATCAATATCATGTAAATCCGATTCATATGAGCATCATAACCTAAACCCTAATTCCAAATCAACACAAGTTTCACAATTATCATGTAGGTTCGGTTCAATCATTTAAAAGCATCAACCAAATACATATCACTTGTTCATTTGTTCATATATTACTACAACATCAAGAATCATTCATCATTCATATGAACAATCCTAGCTATCACATAGAATCATGGCAACCATAATGTCACCTACAAGACAATAATCATGAAACACTAACCGGTTAGAAGGTAGAACAAAGCTTGATTCGAACAAGAAAGCTTCGAGGAAGAGGGGATGTTGCCGTCGGCCTCGAGAGGAGAGAAAGAGAGAGTAGGGTTTGTGTGTTCTTGTGTTTTGCAAATAATGAGGA
Source organism: Helianthus tuberosus (assembly GCA_030545235.1). Lineage (NCBI taxonomy): Eukaryota > Viridiplantae > Streptophyta > Magnoliopsida > Asterales > Asteraceae > Helianthus > Helianthus tuberosus. The sequence continues at coordinate 44,848,697 of CM060400.1, forward strand.
GTATACACCCTCCTCATGGGGTTATGCGTGCAAGGGAGTGGGCCGAACCCATCATCGGCTGCCCCTTTGGGTCAAATGTTCGAACAAAGTGTGGGCCGAGAGGATATTATGCGATTACATTATATATACATTCATTACACACAATCACATAATACAAACATAATATTTCATTTAAAACCACGTATCACATAATCACATATCGTTCAAACAAGTTACATCAAAGTACGACTAAAGGTTTGAAATACGAGTTGTCACAAAAAAACCACAGCTCCCAACTCAAGATCATGAGTGGTGTAGTTCTTCTTGTGAACTTTCAATTGTCTTGACGCATAAGCTATGACTTTACCTCGTTGCATAAGAACACAACCAAGGCCTAGATTCAATGCGTCACAATAGACAACGAAATTATCGTTTCCATCGGGCAAAGATAGAACAGAAGCATCACAGAGTTTTTGTTTCAGCGTTTGGAACGCTTCTTCTTGTTTAGGTCCCCACTCAAAAGGCTTATTCTTCTGAGTCAAAGTAGTGAGAGGAACTGCAATCTTTGAAAAGTTTGAAATAAATCATCGATAATAACGAGCAAGACCAAGAAAAGAACAAACTTCTGTGGGTGTCAGAGGTGTGTTCCAATCCTTAATAGCAGCAATTTTGGAAGAATCCACATGAATACCCTGCTCGTTAACAATATGAGCCAAAAAATTGAACTTCTTTAAGCCAGAATTCACACTTGGAGAATTTGGCAAACAGTTGTTCATTCTTCAGGAGTTCCATTGTCAAACGAAGGTGTTGTTCATGATCAGCTCGAGACTTCGAATAAACAAGAATATCGTCGATGAATACAATGATGAACTTGTCTAAATAAGCTTTACAAACCCTATTCATTAAGTCCATGAGGATAGCTGGGGCATTCGTCAAACCAAAAGGCATGACTGTGAACTCCTAATGACTATATCTCATACGGAAAGCAGTTTTGGGAACATCTTCTTTGAGTACACGAAGCTGATGATACCCAGAATGCATATCGATCTTGGAAAAACATGTAGCACCTTGCATCTGATCAAAGAGATCATCGAATCGTGGTAGGGGATATCGATTCTTGATGGTAAGCTTATTAAGCTCACGATAATCGATGCACATTCTGAGCAGCTTTCCCTGAAGCTGTGCTGGATTCTGAGCAGCTTGATTCTGACCCAAAGGACAAATGTTGGTTGTATGCCCAAGTTTACCACAAGTAGTACATTGTTTACAATCATGTTGGGTCGCATGGTGACCATTGCACCTATTGCAGTGTGGTGCGGTACCAACATACTGTTTCTTGGCAGGAGGTTTTGCCGGTGGGTCCTGAGCATTTTGCGTAGTGAGAGCAAAGTTTTGGGAAGCCTTGCGCTTCCTCGACCTCTTAGATGACTTGCCTTTCTTCTTTCCCTTACCCTTGTCTTGAACGAAATCGATCGACTGCTTCTTATCACCCTTGCGGGTCAGTTTACCTTTTCTGACGTGAGACTCAGTCAGAGTAGCAGCCAATTCAATCGCCTGACGCACAGTGGTAGGATTACTACCAATTACAATGTCTTGCAGAGAATCGGGCAAACCATCGATATACCTCTCTATCGCTTTTTTCCAACGGGGTAACCATAGTAGGACACAACAAACTGAGCTCCTCATAACGATCCGTATAAGCATGGTGTTCTCCCCCATCTTGTTTCAGATCGTCATATTCTCGTTCCAAAGCCCTAATCTCATGACGGGGACAGAACTCTTTCATAACGAGAGCTCGAAGCTCTTCCCATGTTTGTACCATTGCCACATCGGCACCCCTATCACGCATCACACTGTTCCACCATGTAAGAGCACGCTTCTCGAAAACACTGGATGCAAACTCAACCTTTTGTTCATTCAGGCACTGAATATGTCTAAATGTGCTCTCCAAACTCTCGAACCATTGCAGGAGCGCAGTTGCTCCTTGAGACCCAGAAAACTTTAGTGGTTTAGCCAAATTAAACGTTTTGTTACTACACTGAGCATTGTTATTATTGTTGTTGTTTACTTGATTAATCTGAGTTATTAGGTTCGGAATCACAGCAGCCATTTGCTGAGCGACAAAGGCTGCGATTTCGGCGTTAGTTTGAGGTTGTGCATCTCGTCGAGGAGGCATATTTTTAAAAAGAACAATGAAACATGACAAACGAGTGAGATCGCTAAATTGGATAAACAAAAGAGGTATTGAAAACGTCGATAAAACATAAGAAAGGCGATCATTCGTTCGTTACCTCGAGTAAACAAACGATACACAGTGACTAATCAAAGTAAATGGATCAATATAATGTATCGTGAAAACATGCTTTAGCCTATAAGTGGACACACACCCCATGTCACACCCTGACTTTTGCGGAAGCGTATGATGTGTGACTTGTTTAATACCATTGCATTCAATTATAATAAACAACTATATGATCAAAACGATGTTCATCCATTCATTAAGTTTAAAGTATTACAAACACCATTTATTTAAGTTTCAGACAACACAACCTTCGACTAAGTTACAGATCGACAAAAGTGGATGACATCTAAACTTGGAATCTACTTCTAGAAACAACACCTGCGCCCAAGATCCAACTTGTTACCTGAAATACATGTAATTTTGGAAAACATCAACAAAAGTTGAGCGAGTTCATGCGTTTTGTGTGAGTACTGACAAACTTGTAAACCTTTGAGAAACTCCTTTGAAAACAGGTATGAAAAGCATTTATGAACAAATCAAATTAAAGTTTTGCAAGGACATTAAAACATGTGAAGACATAGGGAGCACTCGAAATGAGTAGGCTTATACCCTCGTCGATTCCCTCGACTATGTCGAATTCCCTTCGACTATGTCAATTTACCTTGACCATGTCAATTTACCTTGACCATGTCAATTTACCTTGACTATTGTTGATTTACCTTGACCGGGACACCGAAGCACTCAAGTGGTCACATAAGTACCATGAGTGGGGTTCGGCCATACCCGTTAGATCTAACCTTCGTCCCTAATTAAGAATTAATAGCATTTCAAATTTAATCTATGCTCACATGATCTATAATTCATTTCATAGCCAATTCATACCATTTAAACGTATGCAACATGTATTCCACCCCCGAGAGTTATAAAACCAAAAACAGTTAAGAGAAAAGGGGGACATGAACTCACAGTTTTGCGTTCTTCAATCCGACATAACTCACGCGGCTACTAGTGTGCACGACTACCTACAACGTACTACAGTCTATCAGATGAGCGGGTCGTGCCTTGACTTAGTATTAACTAGTGTCTTTGAGTTACGTTTCTTTGTGTCTTCAACATTATTCCAAGTTATATAATTATTTGTTAAAAAAATAAATATTTTAACTTAAATTATATTCATTAAATTTTGGAATAATTGTTATAGCAATATATTTTAACTTATTACTTTTCAAGTATTTATACTTGTAGTGTCCTTCCCAAGGATGGGGGTGTCTTATACTTGTATATATTTGCCATGTATTTGGGGTCGTATTCCGGTGTGTATTTATACGTACGAGAATACGTATCTTTATTGTATTTATTAAGTATTCTTATACTTAATTCCGTATTAATTATTCCGGAATATTATCTTTAATAAAATTTCACCAATATATATTTCCAAAATATATATTTTTCAATAAATATTACTTAGGAAAATTATTTATAATTTTCCTTTGGCAAAATATTTGTATTTTCAAATAAGTTCCAAAAGTAATATATTTTCAAGTCTAACTTAGAAAATATATATAAACTTATCTTTCTCCAAAAACCATATATTTCATATTTAATTGAGAAAATATATTTTTCACCCAAAAAATATTGTATTTCATGTTTGTTGAGAACATATATATTTCTTTCAAAAATAATATATCTTCTAAAAATTTCTAGAAAAATATATATTTATACTTGCAAAAAGTAATATATTTTTCTCTTGTAAAAAATATGATATATTCTTGTAGTATTTGTAAAAATCATATTTTTATTCACTTGGTGTCTAAAATATTATTTACCAAAATATACATATGAATATTATTTCCGGAGTATTTTGTAAGTTATATTCTCTAGTTCGGTTTCACCAATGTTTTGTGTATAACTTGTATATTCATATTCTTGGAATTTTGGTAATATTTTGGATTGTAATTTTTGGGTGTTTTGACGAGTTATATTATTTCATGTCCTAAAATAATATAACTAATACACAAAATATATAAACAATCACACACATGATGACTTCTGAATATATATTTCCTAAATACATATTTAGTCACTTTTATTTATAAAAACCAACCTCCAATATTTATATTTTGTAACAAAAATTATGGCAAACTTTTATGAAAAATTCACGGTTTAGAATACACTTGTAAATATTTATTTCGAAATATTTTTTCTAAGTTTTTAATTTTCAGAAAAATTTTACCATAGTTTCCCCTAAAAATGGAGGTTTCCATGCTTTCAAAGCATATCATTTTCTTTTAAAATCATCATCATTCATCAACAAATCATTCAAGACTTAGCATGTGCCAAAAATAATATATTTACACTATGACATGAACTTGAAACTTTGTAAAAATTTGTAGTAACTTAATATGCTATTTAGTAGGTTAAGTTACCCTTCAAAACATAGTTTATAGTTTATAAAACTCATTCTTGAAGATTTTAGTTCTTCACAATTTGTATGAAGATTTTCTAAAAATACTTCTTCTTGTATTTTTCTTGTTAACAATATGTTTCTAGCTTTGATTTAACACTTAAAACATGTTTACTTCCTTTAAAAACCATGATCATGTTAAATCTCGTAATAAACTTTGGTTTCTTGAAAATATTATTCTTAAAATCTTTTATTTTCAAGACTTGTAACTTGTAGGAATAATCATCATACATTAAAACAAGTTTATTTTCAAGTTCATGATTTACATAAAGGATGATCATTAAAAATTTCTCAAGATCTATCCTTACACTTGCTAGATCATGTGTTTAATCACCATCTAGCAAGGTTCTTATGATGATCAACATCATAAACACAAGAAATCAACATTCAAGTATACTTCATACACTTAAAACAACTTGATCTTCATGTTTTAGAGCTTTATGTTCAAGTTTATGCTTATGTTTCTTCATGATCTTTATGTTTAACATCTTATATCATCTTTTATCCAACATAATATGAAGTAAAATGAGATCACAAGAGTCTTACTACAAGCACAAGGCTAGGGATGATCAAGAGGAGAAATGAGGTGGATAAAAGCAAATGATGAAGGTCCTTCAAGTTCTGTTGCTTTCACACTTCCTAACTTGGCTTCTTACACCATTGTATATCAAGAGAACGGATGGAATGAAACTTGAAATGAGGATAAGGGAGGAGGGTGTTTGGGCCGTAGCCTTTGGAGAAGAAGAAGGGAGTTTTGGGTGTTGGAAGATGACGAAGATTTATGCTATAGTCTTGTGCGTTTTTATAAAAATTCTCTAACTTTTGGATGGCATATGGCATATTTGTTAAGCATATTCCAAACAATATCTTATAAAATATAACAAGAAAATCAAGGGTGGGACCCATGTCCCCTAGCCGTCCAACATGGGGGGGGGGTAAAGTGTAAATTTTAATGGTTAGTTACTTGATTTAGTTGGAAAGTAATGGTGCTAGTTAGGTATTTTATGTATTTAATGTTTATTAGATATAATATGATGTTCGGTGATCATAACTAGCTTCGTAACATAAAAACAGTGCTTCTAGTAAGAATCTGATGTTTCGGGTAGTGTCCGGTTGTTCGGTTCGTTACTGTTCGTTAAAGTGCTAAATTGCACAGTTTAGTGTGCTTTATGTTGTGTTTTATGACAGTTTTGATTCCCGATACTTAGGAAAGTATTCTGGACCATTAAACCACTTTTCTGCATTATATTTAGATGTTATATTGCTGAAAATTGCTGAATTTATTTATTTTCTGCAGAATTTTGTAGTTTTAGTGTGTTTCTGGCACTTTCCGGTACCTATGTCATCACTAGGAAGGGAGTTTTGTGATCCCTACTTTCCTACACACTATACTAGTGTAACACTTGGTCATGGGGCTTATTTTGTGTCTTAACCTCATGTCTGCCTAAGTACTGAACTCCCGTCAGTACCCCTAGTTTATCTGACAACTGTGCTAACTCTGCTCTATGCATTAATAGAACTATATTGGGTTGCATGTAGTAATGATAAAAGTCTTACAACATGAAATGCCATTGTAAGTATATAACAGAAATCAGAAATTCTTTCGTCTTATAAACTAGATCATGCACAGTCATTAATGCACATATTACTATTTAATTATTGTACGGAATGCATGGAAAAGTGCCAGTTGTCACATTCTCCCCCCGTTAAAAGAATTTCGTCCCGAAGTTCAAGCGATGCCATCAGTCGCAGGGGATTTGTGAACCAAATGTGGTCACTTAGGCTTAATTTGGTCTTCATGTGCCCAAGTAAACTCTGGGCCATGATATAAATTCCAACGAACTCTAACAAGTCAATTACGACTTCTCCGGGTCTTGCGGACTCCCAGTCTGCAACCCTATAGGTTCTTTAATAAATTGGAATTTGTCGTTGACGTGAATTCTGTTTGCGGGATTTACGATTGTTCCTAGAGTCAGGCTCTCTTAAAGACTAGACACGTGGAATGTGTCGTGATCACAACTGATCTTACCTGGAAGTTTCAGCCTGTGAGCAATGGTCCCGATCCTTTCCAGGATCTCGAAAGGTCTAATATACCATGGGTCCAACCTCCCACACTTTCCAAATCATACCACGCCTTCCCAAGGCGAGTCTCTCATTAACACCATACTTCTTATCTCAAATTACAACGGTTTCTGCCGCTCGTCGGTGTAGCCTTTCTGTATACCGCGTGCTGTCTTGATATGATCCCATATCTGAACGATCTTGCCTATAGTTTTCCTGAACCAATTTGGGCCAGTAAATCGTTTATCCCCGGTCTCCGTCCAACACAACGGGGGACCGATACTTACGTTCCTTTAAAGCTTCACACGAAGCGGCTTAAACAGCGGTGTGATAAATATTATTGTAGGAAAACTCCACTAAGGGCTAGTGAGTAATCCATCTTTTCATCAAAGTTCATCACAAAAGCACATAGCGAGTCCTCCAAAGCCTGTATCGCTCATTTTCTCTGGCCGTCTATGTGACAACCCGAACTTTCAAGGTATTGGGCCACCTTACCGACCACGATTAGATCGAGATTTGGGCCTGCTGACTGGGCCGGTTATTGTTGATGTTGACTGGACCGGTTGTTGTTGTGTGGCCCAAACCAAACCCTTTTACCAAACCTATCGTATTGGAACACCCAGCTCAAACCCTTGATCGAACTAGTGGCCCAAAAACTTATTACACCTTTCTTATATTTACGTAAATCATATACTAGGCCTCACATCTCCATTAGTTACTAACCCTAAATATCTCCATCTAATCTTTGGTGTACGGCAGAAGAGACCCCCGAATCATAAGCTGGTTCCATCTAATCTTTGGTTAGTGAATCTTAATTGTTAAAGCTACTGTTAATTACTAGTTAATGGCAATGTGTATGTATAGTCTTGATTGTCAAAGTGTTACTATGTGTTAAACAACTAACTATTTCGTGAATTCCTGATTGAGTAATGATATGGTTATGATCGGCCCAAATAACTGTCTTGATTAGTGAATATGATCGGCCCAAATCACCATTTGATTAGAAAAACATAACTGGCCCTGTTCCTTGTCCGTTTGGCTACTTGTATACGTGAATAAGTGTGATTACAAAGTAGAACAAACCCTACCCCTCCCTATTGGTTGTGCGACGGCAGAAGACAAGGCCTTCCCCCTGTCGTGATCTTCATCACCATATTCTCATCGATCTTCTGGTTAGTATTCCTTACGATTGTTTAAGTAGGTTGGTTGTTTTAATGAATGTGTGTTTAAGTGAAATCTGTGTGCAATATAACATATACTGTACGATCAAGAACCATGTACATGATTAGCATTATTTTGATCAATAGTCACATGAATCGAGTGCTAGGCTGCGAGGATCTTTGTGATCCGAGTAGCGTATATTGCGATGGACATGATCCGGTAAATGGTAGGTTGGCTGATCCGGTTATGAATTATTGTGTGGTTTATAAGTATTAAGAGTAATGTGAATAATGATGGTTCTTTATGTTAGTTGAAAGAAATGAAATAAATTAAGTCATGATTGATCTTGATTAAATAACCACTGTTAATGCAATAATGCTGTAAGAAGGGTTACGATTTGGTGTAAGCATGTTCATATTAATCCTCATATGATAATCTTGGTCAAGTGTGCTAATGTATATTGAGAGTTTGAATGTTGGATGCTGTTAATTGATGATTGTACATGGAATTCAGATTATATTGATAAGAATATGTTGATGAATTGATACCTTGATTTGGACCATCCACAATATTCGATTTACATATGATTAAGGGCATGTCTATTCACACACCCATGTTGTCTATCCACACACCCCCAGTGTCGAGCTGTGGTCAGAGCGCGGCGTTTTGGTCCGGTTAACCAGACAAAGACTGACGGGTGTCTGACGGGTCTGTTGACCGGACCAAAACGCCGAGCTTTGGCCGCTTTCTGGTCCTGTCAATCGGACAAAAGACTGACACCCGGTCAGTCTTTTGACTGGTTGACAGGACCAAAACGCAGCCAAAGCTCGGCGTTTTGGTTAGGTCAACAGACCCGTCAGACACCCGTCAGTCTTTTCTCTGGTTGACCAGACCAAAACGCCGCGCTCTGGCCATAGCTTGACACTGGGGGGTGTGTGAATAGACAAAGGGGTAGGTGGGGGTGTGTGAATAACAAGACCCATGATTAAATATTGTTAGCGGTGATTGTTATAAAAGTCAAGGAACTGATTTCTAGGATGTGAAACAGTCTGACACGTTGCCTTAATTGAGGTTATGATAATAAGATAAGTCATACAAATAATTATCACATTAAATTGTGTTGATTGGGTCTTGGTTGTTACTGGATCAATTAAAAACAATGGGTAAGGGTGCTAGTTGGGCCGCATGAAATTGTATCATATATAATTAATCACACGAAGTCTGGTAGGTTGGTTTTGGGGCCCGATTCAAGTTAATTGGTGAATCCGTTGAATTTGGGTTAATGGGCCGGGTGCACCAGTTGGGTTAAATGAATGGAACGGCCCAACCGAACGGGTTTAACGGCTGGGCCGGTTGACTTGGGAGCTATATGATGAACCGAATCTATATAACACATTGTGTGTTATTCGGAAATATGGCAACGTGGAACACTTATGATCCGAATGTGAAGTGAGTGTGGTACATTAATTTGCATTGTGAATAGACTACGATCAGAGTACTTGCATGTTGTGTGTGTCAATATGTGTTACATGAATACGTTTGAACTTTACATGTGAACAAATACGTGAATACATGGAACTAACTGCCTCTGTAAACCCGGTAGGATTCGATTGGTTAACTGTTAAACAAGCACTAAGTCTAACCGAGCAAACCGAAGGTGAGTTCACTACATTCGAGCATGCGTCCCAGTGGTTGGGGACAGTCAGTGGGTATCCCGTGGAAGGATAAGTCTTTTGGGTAAAAAAGGGTATATTGGTTAATATTCTCACCTATCATTCTTGTAAGTCCCTTATGTTGTTACCTGGAGGGTAACGGGTATTAGTTGGTAGCGCTACTTAGGTTTGGCACCCTCACACCGCTCCTAGATAGGACGGATGTGAACTAATGACCTAGTCGGGCCCAGTACTGGATAGGAGTACGTGGGAAAGGGCAGTCATGTACATCAGGAGCCGTCTTGTTCGGAATTGAGATATTAACAATATTACTTGCATTGGTTATTGAACTGTTTTACATACAACTGGTAACAAACGTTTTCTAAAACTGTGAACTCGCCAGCTTTGTCTGATACACTTGCTACATGCTCGCAGGTCGTTAGGTGATTGAGACAGGAGCTTGTTGGCTGGAGAGCAAGAGTGGTCATGGTCACGCTGATGAACTTATTTATCAAACACTTAGTTATTATGATCGTTTAGTATTTACTTTATGGTATCTTTACGCTTCCGCTGAACTTATGGTTTTGAATGACTTACGTTTGGGATTTCATTATTATTAAACGATGGAACTTTATTTTAAACTTGTGATTCAACGTAATTGGTGGCTCATTGCTAGTAGTCACACGCCTAACAGGGACACTCCCTAGGTGGTAATTTGAGGGTGTGACAGTTTGGTATCAGAGCCACTGGTTATAGTGAACTTGGTTTAAAAATGTTTTTTTTAAACCAGACTATAACCGAACAAGTTCTGAATACGACCATGACACTCAGCTCCAGACTGCAAGGTTCGTCTCTCGTATACTCATTGTACTGCATAAATAGTGAACACTTACATATGATATTGCATGAGATTGCACGTCTAGCACAATAGTATGAATTCATTTATCACATGCCGCTGTTATGTGTCTGATAGGGTGGTATTTCCCTAAACATTCATGACCCACGTTACGTGAAGCTCTTTGATTGCCACTCGAGTTGGAGGAACCATTTGACATGAGTTAAGAGGAACTGAGATGAGCATGCAAATCACAGTGTTATTGTGGGTGCACACATAATAACAATGTGGGGTGCATGCGAGTCCCAGTGAGGCTTAACAAGTGAAAAAGGGGTCCCGTTCCGTTATTTGATCGATGTGAAACACAAAGTCTATAAGATTCATATCAGTGATTGTCTCTTACTTGAACGTGATCTTTTCACTCCTCTCTGAATCCTTTCGAATCTCGATGCTATCGAGTCTTACCTGAACACCCATCTGAACGCCTAGCGAACTGTGTAGAATGTTAGGTGCTTGTACGGACATCCCTGAGTGGGATGTTGCAACGACAATGATTGGTCTATACCTTTCTCACTTTTCTTTGTTGCTGGAACTCTACGTATTGACGTCTTAGACCCTGAAGTGTGATCACTTCTGCAACACTCTTACAGCACACTGTCTATTACTCAATCGACTTGTTAGATTGATGGACAAAAGGGTAAGCGTAGTATTTTACCGACCTCAGTATTTGGACAACCCTGATTACCGGCAACGAACACCAGCAACTTGACTTCAATTGAATTCTTAACTCTAGTAAGCGACTCGTGGGAGTCAACTCTTACGAATCAATTGGGACATAGGCGATGACAACAGATTATAGAGTGAAATATGTGGCTACCAGTACAGTGATTAGCGCGTGGCACAGAAGGTAAAAAGATGGACTTTGATGGTGAAAGATTGTAGGGCTCCGTTTCAAGAAACGGCATTGGAGGCAGCAGGCACGGCAACATCAAGGTACTCGTAATCATAGTCTACAGCATGGAAACGAAGGTGACATTGACAGGGATTGGCTGTCGCTAAGTCAAGACGTCAACGACCAAGGGAATAATGATAGTAATGGGAACCCACGCAACCGTAACAAAAACACTGGAAATGATGCTCGTGGAAGGACATTAAGGATTGGCGTAAGAGACGCCAGGCATAGCAGCAACATGATAGCTTGTATGGGTAGTTGTTCGCTTCGTCTCTATTCTGCTTGACCCTGATACTTCTTGAAACTAAACCTGATGTGGAATCGGCTGATGACAAGTCAAATGGAGTCTCATATGTTCGTTAGAGTATACACACGACCTGGTGAGACGAGTGTTCGACGTCGACCTTCCTTCTACTATCCTCGAGGGTTACAATGCAGTAGTTAGTGTGAATTGGTTATCCATGAATCACGTAGATATACCCAGTGAGGAGAAAACTTTGTGTGCAGAATCGTTATTTGTTCTAAGGCATCAGAGTAGTGCAAAGGTTAGCGCCATTACAGATGTGAAGGCCAGAAGTGCCTACGGAGGGATTACTCCGCTGTGTTAACAACCGTTACTAATGCCAAGGTTGAGAGAAAAGAGGATCGAGGATCCACCAATTGTTTGTGAACCCTCTCGGTTTGTTACTCGAGGAACTTTCGGGCTTACTTCCACAACTGTTAGGCAGAATCTCAGTTTAATCTCATGCCAGAAGCAGTCTGGATAGCTCGTACTTCATACCGTCTTGCACCAGGAGGGTTGCAAGAACTGTCTAGTCAACTTCAGGAACTACCTGGTGGGAGTTTAGCAATCTAGCTCCTTGCTCTGGGGAGCCCGAACTCTATTGTGGAAACGAAGGACAAGTCCTTTCGTACGCGTACAGACTACCCCAAGGTGGCAATCATAGAACGTCACCCTCTATCTCGCATCGACAACCTGCTTGACCCGCTGCAATGATCAAGCTTCTATTCGGAAAGCGACTTAAGATCAGACTGTCACTTGATGGAAGACTCAGGGAAGGATGACTTCTAACACGGCGTTACAGGCACAGTACGGCCACTATGATTTTCTGTTCTCGTTGTTTAAAGTTACCCAACACACCAGCAGCCTTAGGGATCACATGAGTAGTATGTGCCAACCCCATCTAGCCAGATTCGCCAACCGTGTTTATCTATGACGTTTTGAATCACTTCCAGGAGAAAGGAGCACCTTGAACGGCACTTGTATTTCATCGTAGAGCTTCTAGGGGAGGAAAACCTACGTGCGAAGTCTACCTAAGTGTGACTTCAGGATTCGGGAAGTATACATTTTTGTCATATAAACAACGAAGTGGGAATACACATGGATCTCGCTAAGATCCATTTTGATAGAAACTGATCAACGTCAAAGATCCCTTCGAGGATACAGGAATTTCTTGGCCTCACTAGATGCAATCGCAGCTTAACCACAAGATTTTCGAAGGTCGCGCAGCTTAAATCTCTTTAGCACAGCAGGGTGCTGTGTTCGTGAAAGACAAAACAGGAGGACATCTTTTCAGCTTTCGAATTCCAACTCTGCAATGCACAGAGCATCGACTTACCCGAGGGTGCGAGTGATTTAATGGTGTACCATGATGGTCCAAATCAGAGTCCCAGTTACACACCGACGCAACCCGAGAGAGTGATGACTTATGTAATGGAGTTGCGAGGAGGTACTACACGACACACAAACTGCAGTAGCAGCCGTGATCCTTGGATTTAAGCTGGAGGCATTACTTGGACGGTACCAAATGCACCACTTAGACCGATCACAAGGGCCTCCCGTGCACCCTGGTTTCAAAGGAGCTAGAAGAATTGGCGGTATTGATGGATGAAGCTTACAAATGATTACGACCGTGAAACATGGACGTGCATGAGCTTTGTAGCACACTATCGACTCTAGCCTACCTGATCAGATTCGTCTTGTTTCAACCGAAGCATTAGAGGAGGAGGAAACTCAAGTTGGGCCCATGCGGGGCATGGAAGAACAACTTTGGGCAAGTTGGGCAATTTTCGCTATTTTATGGAGCGCATATGTTTTCCCCATTGTGAAGCAACCGTAGAGAACTTGAGTGGAGCAAAGCACACTGCCTTGATATTTTTGGTCATCTGGGTTTGATGAAATACATTAGGATCAAGGGATCTTGTACCAACAACTAGGATTGAAGGCCTACATAGCAAAGCATGTGAACGACGTGTGACTTGTGTGAAAGTCAGGGTGGAACACTAGAAACCCTCTGGTTCATGTCAGTAATCAGAAACACCTATTCGGAGGTTTGAAACAGACAACCATGGATTTTGTCACTGGCTTACCTAAAACTCAGAACGGAAACATCATCACCTGGGTGATAGTTGATGGACTCAAGTTACCAGCACCTTTCCTTGCGATCAAGAAAACTAACGACTCTTCATAGTTGTGAGTATTCCTCTGAGAGAGGCGGTTTTTAGGCACGAGGTGCCAACTCCTGTTACCTCAAATTTTGATCTATGTTTGATTTATGACAGACAACACACAACATCCTTGGCTCACGTCTAGAGCACTGCTTATCACTATAGGACAAAGGGTGGAGTATTACTGCGGCAATTATCATCTTGGTAACCAGGCAGCTCTGTTGAGGCATTACATAGACAATAATGCCAACCTTTCTTGTTAGACTATGATGGTTGACAATTTAATCACTGGTCCAGGACTGGTACTCGAAACTCTTAGGAAGGGTGTCTGGGTCAGGAGCCGATTGGCGGCAACGCGTGACCGTCAGGAAAGCTCATAAACTTGGGAAACGCTAGAAGATCGCTATAGGCGATCGTATCGTATTGAAAGTCTCACCCTGGGAGGGTGTGGAATGCTTGGGAAGCTTGGCGATTAACGTAACCTACAAACTCGAGTGACCTGACGAATTGGGTAACGTCATGATGTCATTTATGTCCCGGGACTACAAGAGGTGTTTGTTCGATGAAACACTTGTGATATCTTTACTATTATTGAAATGCAGGGATCCGATGACGTCCAAGTACACACACTTATTTCCAGTCGATTAATCTAAATCTGATGCAACCGGTGAATTTCGTGGCGAAATTCTTTTCAAGTTGGGGATGATGTGGCACCTGGGGAAAATACGCAACAATCTTGATTTCTCATTTTACTCCTCTGTGCTTACTTGTAAATTTCGGGACGAAATTTCTTTCAAGTTGGGGATGATGTGACAACCCGAACTTTCAAGGTATTGGGCCACCTTACCGACCACGATTAGATCGAGATTTGGGCCTGCTGACTGGGCCGGTTATTGTTGATGTTGACTGGACCGGTTGTTGTTGTATGGCCCAAACCAAACCCTTTTACCAAACCTATCGTATTGGAACACCCAGCTCAAACCCTTGATCAAACTAGTGGCCCAAAAACTGATTACACCTTTCTTATATTTACGTAAATCATATACTAGGCCTCATATCTCCATTAGTTACTAACCCTAAATATCTCCATCTAATCTTTGGTGTACGGCAGAAGAGACCCTCGAATCATAAGCTGGTTCCATCTAATCTTTGGTTAGTGAATCTTAATTGTTAAAGCTACTGTTAATTACTAATTAATGGCAATGTGTATGTATAGTCTTGATTGTCAAAGTGTTACTATGTGTTAAACAACTAACTATTTCGTGAATTCCTGATTGAGTAATGATATGATTATGATCGGCCCAAATAACTGTCTTGATTAGTGAATATGATTGGCCCAAATCACCATTTGATTAGAAAAACATAACTGGCCCTGTTCCTTGTCCGTTTGGCTACTTGTATACGTGAATAAGTGTGATTACAAACTAGAACAAACCCTACCCCTCCCTATTGGTTGTGTGACGGCAGAAGACAAGGCCTTCCCCCTGTCGTGATCTTCATCACCATATTCTCATCGATCTTCTGGTTAGTATTCCTTACGATTGTTTAAGTAGGTTGGTTGTTTTAATGAATGTGTGTTTAAGTGAAATCTGTGTGCAATATAACATATACTGTACGATCAAGAACCATGTACATGATTAGCATTATTTTGATCAATAGTCACATGAATCGAGTGCTAGGCTGCGAGGATCTTTGTGATCCGAGTAGCGTATATTGCGATGGACATGATCCGGTAAATGGTAGGTTGGCTGATCCGGTTATGAATTATTGTGTGGTTTATAAGTATTAAGAGTAATGTGAATAATGATGGTTCTTTATGTTAGTTGAATGAAATGAAACAAATTAAGTCATGATTGATCTTGATTAAGTAACCACTGTTAATGCAATAATGCTGTAAGAAGGGTTACGATTTGGTGTAAGCATGTTCATATTAATCCTCATATGATAATCTTGGTCAAGTGTGCTAATGTATATTGAGAGTTTGAATGTTGGATGCTGTTAATTGATGATTGTACATGGAATTCAGATTATATTGATAAGAATATGTTGATGAATTGATACCTTGATTTGGACCATCCACAATATTCGATTTACATATGATTAAGGGCATGTCTATTCACACACCCATGTTTTCTATCCACACACCCCCAGTGTCGAGCTGTGGTCAGAGCGCGGCGTTTTGGTCCGGTTAACCAGACAAAGACTGACGGGTGTCTGACGGGTCTGTTGACCGGACCAAAACGCCGAGCTTTGGCAGCGTTCTGGTCCTGTCAACCAGACAAAAGACTGACACCCGGTCTAACCGAGCAAACCGAAGGTGAGTTCACTACATTCGAGCATGCGTCCCAGTGGTTGGGGACAGTCAGTGGGTATCCCGTGGAGGGATAAGTCT
This sequence comes from Helianthus tuberosus, assembly GCA_030545235.1. Taxonomy (NCBI): domain Eukaryota; kingdom Viridiplantae; phylum Streptophyta; class Magnoliopsida; order Asterales; family Asteraceae; genus Helianthus; species Helianthus tuberosus. Next base: position 44,864,883 of record CM060400.1, read on the forward strand.
TTTGGGTATAAAAGGGTATATTGGTTAATATTCTCACCTATCATTCTTGTAAGTCCCTTATGTTGTTACCTGGAGGGTAACGGGTATTAGTTGGTAGCGCTACTTAGGTTTGGCACCCTCACACCGCTCCTAGATAGGACGGATGTGAACTAATGACCCAGTCGGGCCCAGTACTGGATAGGAGTACGTGGGAAAGGGCAGTCATATACATCAGGAGCCGTCTTGTTCGGAATTGAGATATTAACAATATTACTTGCATTGGTTATTGAACTGTTTTACATACAACTGGTAACAAACGTTTTCTAAAACTGTGAACTCGCCAGCTTTGTCTGATACACTTGCTACATGCTCGCAGGTCGTTAGGTGATTGAGACAGGAGCTTGTTGGCTGGAGAGCAAGAGTGGTCATGGTCACGCTGATGAACTTATTTATCAAACACTTAGTTATTATGATCGTTTAGTATTTACTTTATGGTATCTTTACGCTTCCGCTGAACTTATGGTTTTGAATGACTTACGTTTGGGATTTCATTATTATTAAACGATGGAACTTTATTTTAAACTTTTGATTCAACATAATTGGTGGCTCATTGCTAGTAGTCACACGCCTAACAGGGACACTCCCTAGGTGGTAATTTGAGGGTGTGACAGTCTATCTAAGGGCGAAATGCAGTACTAAGGTCCAATCGTGACCTAAACGCCTTAGAAACGTCTGCCATATCCTTGGCACAAAACGACCATCTCGGTTGGTCAAGATAGAGTCAGGCATTCCACGACGTGCCACAACCTTTCTATGCTAAATCTCTGCTAAATCCCTTGCGATGTCTTCCTTGCTGTTTGGTAGGAAATGTGCAGTCTTGGTGTGTCGGTCAATTGTTAGGCCCTAAAGTGTGAGACTGACGCATCAAATTAACACAACGGGTTATGGTTACGAACTGGGCTTTACCGGGTTAGTTATATTAGGTTTTGGACCTTTATAGGTCACTTGGGCCTAGCTTTAGGCCATGTGGGCCAAGCAGGCCCAAGGGAAGCCCATGTAAGGAAGTGGGCTTGAGTTAGTATATAAACAAGTTTTTAACTTGTTTTAGGGTTTGAACCTCATTGTTACAGAATTCCTAAAGAAGCCAGAGAGAGGAGATTATGGTGTAGGAACTTGTACCAGACGGTTTTGCTAGTTGATAGTAATAGAATCGTGTGCAAGTTTGAAAGTATTTCGGTATTGTGTTCTTCGTATTTTCAGTTTTTCGTGTTTATCTTGAATCACCAATTGATTGGATTCCGCACAATCTATTGGTTGTTTGATATCATTGAAAGATCCGGTTAAACGGGACTTACAAGTGGTATCAGAGCCATTAGAACCTGTTTCTAGGCTCGGTTTGATATCAAAGATTCAAGATTTCATTATTTTTGGTTCGGTGTTCTTCGCGTTCTTTGTAGTGTTCATCGAAATTTTATCAAAAATCACTATATTTTGGTGTTTTGATTTTGGAAAAAGGCTGTTAAAAGGATTAAACGTAATTTGCAAAAATCTTTAGAAATATCTTGTTTTAAAATTTTACACAATTTTCGGAGATTTGTTGAATTGATATTTTTGGTGAGATTGAGATTTCCATATTTTATTTAAAGTCACAGCTATCATTCATAACATGTTCTTTTGAGCCGCAATCACCCTCAAAATCTTCATTAGTCTCGAGTCCCATCTATCTCAAGGTCTCGAGTGGAACAGTCGCAACCATCAAAAGGTCTCGAGTGGGACAGTTGTGCTGGTCTCGAGTTGCAACCCTTAACAGCAAGTCTCGAGTCATCAACTCTGAGGTCTCGACTCACATCGTCTGCTTTCAAGGTCTCGAGTCATCTTCTTCCCCAGCTGTCTCGAGTCGCAACCTTCAACCTCGGTCTCGACTCTTCAACATCTTCACGGTCTCGACTAGTCTATCATCATCTGCTACAAAGGTCTCGACTCAATTAATATCCGGTCTCGAGTCATCTTCACAACACCACAGAAGGTCTCGAGTCGCAACAACGGTTCCGAGTCACGGTTTTGACGATCACCTTCTCTGAGTCGCAACCAGAGCTGCTTTCATCTTTCAAGGTCTCGAGTTGTTCATCTCCGAGTCGCAACCTCATTCTCGAGTCGCAATCAGCCACATCGAGTTTCAAGAGGACTCGAGTCTATCACCAGGTTTCGAGTACACTGCCATTTCATCACAAGTCGTAACCAAGGTTTCGAGTGGTGAGTTCTCGAGTCCACTGATTTCCAGTCATCTCCATACTTGCATCTCCGCCGCAAAACATCTCCGACCACCACATCTTAACACCTCCGTGCACCATCATTTCCGATCTCCGTTTTTCATCACCTCCGACCATCTACCATTTTACATCACCTGCAACAGTAAACATGATTTGGATGTTATAAGTTGAGCGGAAATTAGGGTTTCGGTGTGATTTGTCTTTGAACGAAGAAGACGTACAGAGCCGTTGTCTATTTTGTCTTTTTAAGGTTTTAGATGATAATAATATAATAATAATAATCAAATCATTTAGTTGTTAGTGCATGGAATGTCTGTTGACTTCGTCTGCATTAGGTCTTGTGTCTAGGATTGTTTGAATGATCACACATTAGGATTTAAGTTAGGGTTTTAGGTATGAAACATGAGATTTCGCTTGAATGGGTATGTATATGCTTGAAGCGAAATCAGCATAAGAGATTTCGCTTCAACAGTCTCAAGCGAAATCATGTCACTCTATATATAGGTGTGTTGGTCATTTGAAGCGATAACAGTTGTCATTGTACGTGTGACGAAGTGCTGACGGATTTGTATCAGAAAACCTTGTACAAGCACTCAAATTAATCAGAAAAGAAAGATTAAAAGGATTAGAGCTGTTATGACTTAGTTTACTTTGATTCCGCCTCTGTAAACTGAGATGAATTGCCTTGACTGACGTTTAAGGGTCATACAACGGTCCAACAAGTGGTATCAGAGCCATCATCAAGGAGTACAAAGAAGAAGATGAATATTGGCAACACAAGTGGTGGGGAACACCAACGTCAAAGATGATTGAAGAAGCGAAAGAGAAAGAGAGAAAGGAGAAAGAGGAAAAAGAGAAGAAAGAAAAGCAAGTTGATACAGGCATAATTGATACTACGCAAGAGTTGACAGCTGAGAACCTGGGAGTGATGGCTGACAAAGTGCTAGCTACAAAAGCACTTGAGGTAGATCCTAATTCTGTTACTGAGTCAAAGGAGTCGGTCAGTCAAAGTGTGTCAACAAATGCGTCAGGTAACAAGATTGAGTCAGATAACAAGATTGACGGGAATGCTGACTGCAAAAATTGCACCAAACAATGCAATTTTTGTAGCACTGTCACGTATCTTAACAATGAGAAAATCCAGAATCTGACAACAAAGGTTAGAAATGTTGAAAATCAGATTCTTGATCGTGACAAAAGTGTAAGAGCTTCAACTGAACGGATTAAAGAATTAACGACTAAAATTGAAAATGATAAAACTGAACGTGAGAAAATAAAATCTGAAAATGAAAAGTTAATTCTTGAAAACCGTCAAATTTCTGAAAAATTTGAGAAATTGAAAAGCATTGTTAAAGATAGTGATGATCGTAATGGCAAAACATTTAAAGAAAATGAACATCTAAGAGCTGTTTTGAGATTAAAAGAAGAATCGATTAATGAACAACTGGATCAAATTGCTAAACTGAAACTTAAAGTTCAAGAAGCTGAAATTGAGAATGAACGAATCCAGTTGAAGCTTAACAGCTATAAATCGGCAAGCTTTGTTTTGCAGCATATTGTTCCTAAACCTATAGGGAAAAACAAAGATGGCGAGGATGTGTTTTCTGATGGAACGGGTGTAGGTTTTCACAAAGTTCCACCGCCAATTTTAGAGAACTACACGAAAAAGCAGTCTAGTTTGGTGGAAATTGAGGAAGAAAGTGAAGTTAAACTTCCTGAAAACATTGATGTCACGTTCACATCTTCCAATAACGAGGGTGTCCAAAGTGATGTGGTGAAAAGTGTGATAGACAAAGTGCTTAAACCGGATTGTGACACTTCTGAGGAGGATGGGTGTTTTCTAGATAGATACATTTCGAAACAAAAGTCCAAGAACAACTTAGATGAAGAATCAAACCTTGTCATGTACAAGATGATGGGTTCGGATAAGTTGTTTTCGGATTCAGAGTTTCCAATAGAGAATGTTAACATGAACAAATTGACAAATGTTTTCAAACTTGTTGAAGTCGAATTGTCAGCAGTGAATAATCTGAGTCGAAAGAAAGACAGGGTTTATAACAAGAAAACTGTTTATTCACCACGTTTTTACAATAACAATCGAAACAATTGGTCGAGCGATTATCGGGGTGGTAATAGTTATCGGAAGAAAAATTTTCAAAACAAGAGGTTTACAGAAAAGAAGGTGTTTGTGAATGGTTCACGTTTACTTTCTGATGAGAAAAATGAAATTTTTTCAAAATCGAATGAAGAGTTCTTTGAGAAGAGAGCTTCACAGGCTCAGTCTGAAGGCACGAGTCGAGTAGTTGATACTCGTACTTGTTTTAGATGTGAACAAGTTGGTCATATTGCACGAAAGTGTACATATGTGAAGCCTAGGACTGAAGCTGTGAAGGTTCAACAAAAGAAGGTTGATGTGAAGGGTAAAGCACCAATGTATGTTGAGAAGAAAGTGGTTGAGAAGCAAAACGTTAAAATCAACAATGTAAAAGCAAAAAATGAACCTGTAAAGAAATTGGTAACTCGAAATGACAATTTTTATAAACGGGTTGCATTAACTGAACAAATTTGGAAACCAAAAGGTGAAATGAAAATTTCAACTTCTGAAGTGAAAAAGGCTGAAGAATCAATTTCGGTTGATTATGATGAAAATTTTCCCCCTTTGAAGGCTGAAAATTTCAAAATTCAAGTTGCTAGAGTCAAGGCTACACCTAAGGCTGATGAGGCCTGGGTGGACACCATGTTTGAATAAGCAGTTTGAATTGCCGGAGCTTCCTGGTTCGCGAAGCATGAATCGGCATCTTTCTTGAAGTTGTTTAAGTCGTAGTTTGTTTTGTGCAGGATCTTCCACAACTGATATCCAGATGGATTATGGATAGTGGCGCATCTCGACATATGACAGGGAAGACCGCGTTGCTGTATGATGTGAAGAACATTAATGGTGGTTATGTGGGATTTGCTGGTCATGAAGGTGGTAGAATTGTTGGTGAAGGAACGTTGTCCAATGGGATTGTGACGTTTGAGAGAGTTAACTACATCACTGAGCTGGAGAACAATCTGCTTAGTATCTCGCAGATTTGTGACAATCAGTATACTACTCACTTCACTGATAAAGAGTGTTTGATTTTGAAACCTGGTTTTGTTGTTCCTGAAGAATGGATTATTATGAGGGCACCTAGAGTGAATGATTTATATGTGTTAGACATGTCTGTAGCAACTACAACTACTGGTCAAGCACATTGTTTCGTGTCTAGAGCAACTGAGAAAGAATCCAGATTGTGGCACCGAAAGATGGGGCATATTCACCTAAGGAAAATGAATCACTTGGTGCACAATGATTTGGTATTGGGAGTTAATATCAAAGGTTTTCATCTGGAAGGGGAGTGCATTAGTTGCATTAAAGGCAAGCAGAAGAAAAAGTCACATCCTACAAAGCAAGTCAATTCAGTTTCGAGACCTCTGGAAAGACTTCACATGGATTTGTTTGGTCCGGTGAATGTCAAGAGCATTACGTGAGTATCGACCTGGATGTTGTTGCCTAAACGTTCTGCTTTATTTTCTTTGGTGTTTCGTTTAAGCTTTGGATCACCTCTGCGTATACGGGAGTATCGATCTGGTGGTTAAAGCCTAAACAACTTCAACTTATTCTTATTTTCTTATTTTGTTTAAACATTGGACTTTCTCTGCGTATACGGAAGTATCGACCTGATTGTTAATGTTTAAACATTCTGCTTTGTTTTCGCACAAATCACAGTTGATAAAAGTTTAAAGGCATTATTTGAGACAGTGTATTACATGATGAGGGGATATGCTGAGATCGTGGGGTCCATAAGAATTTTAGTGCTATCTTAATATACCTTAACGTATCGGTAAGCATTTCGAAAGTTTTTAGTTTGAGTTTATGTGGACAACAATATCGTCAATCTATGTGAATCGTTTAGAACTTAAAATGTTTAAAGCTTAATGGTGCTAGTGATTTGTTTCATGAACTGATATGATCCTCTTACACAAACTCACAAAATTATTGTTTGTACATATTTGTTTACTGTATTTCTTTAAAATCAAAATCCAAAAAGATTTTCGACAACTGATGTTGAAGAGCTGATTTTCAAAATTCCAAGTGCTAAACTTGATGAACAGGGTTGGGAGAGTTTGTTGAAAACTTTGAATGCTATATACAAATATCTTTGAAAGATTGAGTGGTAAGTTAATCAAGGTCATTCGTTTGAACTTGATGTAACTAGTATTTTTGATGAATGAATCTTGTCTACCAGTAAGTTTTTAAATTTAATGGTTATAAATTTGTGAAACTTATATTGTGGTAGAGGATGTGCAGGTTAAACAGGTTTGATCTTCATTATTCCCAACGGCAGCTAAATGACAAAGCTTGAACCAGACATCTCAGATTCTAGCATATTGAGAGGGGGAGTCAATGAAAGGGGGAGTCTGGATCAACAGTCAAATGGAAGATTGAAGAATGGAGTCAGGATGTGATCCTAAACCTGTGAAGAATGCTTATGATGTGAAGACAGAGAGTTGAAGAAAAGACCAAGACTGAAGACTCAGGAGCTGAAGACTTCGTCAACATCCAAGGGGGAGTCTGTTAGTGCATGGAATGTCTGTTGACTTCGTCTGCATTAGGTCTTGTGTCTAGGATTGTTTGAATGATCACACATTAGGATTTAAGTTAGGGTTTTAGGTATGAAACATGAGATTTCGCTTTAATGGGTATGTATATGCTTGAAGCGAAATCAGCATAAGAGATTTCGCTTCAACAGTCTCAAGCGAAATCATGTCACTCTATATATAGGTGTGTTGGTCATTTGAAGCGATAACAGTTGTCATTGTACGTGTGACGAAGTGCTGACGGATTTGTATCAGAAAACCTTGTACAAGCACTCAAATTAATCAGAAAAGAAAGATTAAAAGGATTAGAGCTGTTATGACTTAGTTTACTTTGATTCCGCCTCTGTAAACTGAGATGAATTGCCTTGACTGACGTTTAAGGGTCATACAACGGTCCAACATTAGTAATCATTACCTAATCATTATTTATTTATAATAATCATTAATAATAATAATAATAAGTATTCTTTTATAATAATAAAAAAAAGGTTTGTTTGGTTGTGAAAAGTTTGACAGGTTTTGAGGTGCGGTTTAGAAAGAGGGTTCATTCGACTACTGAGTGTTTGAGTTAGCGAGTGCACGGGTTGTTGGGATTGAACCCTACCAGAGGAACAGATAATGTAAAGCCAAAACCAGGTCACAACAGAGGATCCACAATAAGCAGCAGTTTACACTTTGCTCTCCCCTTGAAAGTGATTTATAACAACTGATGGTCTCTATCTGCTGTTCATATTCAACTGCTGCTGTCCTTTCAACTGCTGATGAAAACCCTGAAGTATCCAACACTGCTGGTCCTATCTACTGATGATAAAGCACTGCCCAGTCAAGGACTGATCAACCTTGAGGAAAGCACTGACATAAAGAGAAAGCAGCTGTTTAGTGAAATATCTGTTTTTTGTATAGTCAGTGGTTAGGTTAGCAGTGTTTGTGTAAGGACAGTAGATACAGGTTGTTAGGCTGTTAGACGTCGCTTTCATGGTGACGTCAGCTGAGATATCTCAGTGGTTTGGATTGCCTATAAATGTAACAATACCCTGTACTGTTACATTTGATTGACTGAGCGGATTCTTCTCCTCATGTCTAATCCTTTCATCTTGTGTGCAACCAACCTTGGGGCATCAGGCTGAGGGGGAGTTTAGTTTGTAAGCATATCTGTAATCTTTTGCTTTGATTTGTAAATCCTTTGACTCTATGAGAAGCAATTGTTTATCAAACTATTTTCTCCTTTGATTGTGTTTACAGAGTTTGTTTTCATTTCCGCTGCACTTTACATGTTTTCATATTTACAAATCATTCCAAACATACAAACAAACACAATCATGAGAGCCTCCGATCCTAACAATTGGTATCAGAGCCCGGACAGTCAAATTTGATCTAACAATCAATTTGACATAACAGTTCGGCTCAAAATTCATTGATACTAAGGTTGGTTGTATTTAGTTGAAAAACAGAGTATCGAGTAAATCATGTTCAAAGTGGTTAATCAAAAACTCTGTAAATCAACCAAGATGTCATATGACACACAAATTTCACACAACAAGTGAATTCATGCACAAATCACTCATAGTTTTCAGATCTGAAAACATATCTGTTAAACTATGGGATTATTTCATGTTTTCAAAATTGATTTCAATTGCTGTTATGAAAATTGTGAGGTCACCTTATTAAAATGCTAAAGTATGAACCTCAGATTAACAAGAGCCTATGTTCATAAAACATTAGTGTTGTTGTTAACTTAAAAAGAGGGGAATTAAAACTTTAGTCATTCAAATCTTATGTGTTGAAAAACAGGTTGAGTTCCTCAAAAGGACAAAATCAACTATGCTAAAATACATTAAGAAAATTCACAAAAACTCAAAAGTGTGTCTATCTCAAAACTTTTGAAGTCAAAAGAAAAGAGTATAAACATAAAACACTTATGAGTCAAAGTTTAGGGTAATAATGGTTATTAAGCAACTATGTGCATTCATCTGTTCAGAAAAAGGTTTTGATCCCAGTGAATGAACTCCAAAGAGGACTAGACAAATGTTCAAAAATTTATCCATGTGTCCTCATGATTGCAATCAACTGACAAAGAAAATGGTACCAAACAGTGGTCAAAATGTATTCCAAAAATTTCCTACCACTGTTGTCAAACTACTGACCATTTTTCAAAAACTTGTGAATGATGTGATTATGTACTCTATTGAAATTATACCAGATCCTTTTGATACTGTTCTCAGAAAATCCTTTAACCATTTTTTTTCTTCAAGGATTTTCTTGAATAAACAGGATATATTATTTATTTTTTTTAATAATATATATGAAACTTTTGTTTGTTTTTGTTTGGCATTAGTTTCAGTTCCTGTCAGGATGTAATACCTTATTTTTGATAGTATTATTTTCCTCATAAATGGGTCAAAAGGAAATGGTACATATGTCAAGATCATGTCATACTCAGGTTGGCTCCTATATTTACATCAAAAGTTGATTACTAACTTGCTTGAATTACTAGGGTACTCATGTTTTAATTGACTATTAAACGAAAATGAGTTGCCTTAGCAAAAAGTTCTCATCATCTGAGGTACTAAACCACTGTCCTTCAAAATTGACATGTGGCAAAACCTTGAATGAAAACTCTAACAACTGTTGCTGGAATACTTGTTCTTCAAATCTGTACCATTTACCCTAACCACTGTTGTTCTCAAAAAAAAAAAAAAAAAAATCTGGTTCCTAAGTATTGTCCACTGCTGAAAGTCAACCACTGATCCTTCCATTTTATTGACAAGCACTGATGCTCAAAATCAGAGACTTATTCACTGATGTACTATCCACTGATGGTAAAATCCTCCACTGTCCACATTATTACCGTTGTAACCGCTGATGTTTGATATATCAGTGGCTCTTAAAACAACTGTTCTCCACCCTTCATCCATTTCATCAGTGTTTGACACGTGGTCAGTTTTTAGCCTTCAGATCAAAATAACCGCTGCCACATCAGCGATCATTTTTTTTTCTCCCTAAATAAAACCCTGCCCTAAACCCCAAACAGGGTTTTACACTGTCGAATTGAATTCCAAAATTCTCTTCTCATAGCAGTTTCCAACCCTTCTTCTCAAAATCTCCAAAATTCTCCTTCGTTCTTCTCCGCAAAAATGACAAAATCAAAGTCAAAATCAAAGTCAAAATCAAAATCAAAACCTAAATCACCATCACCTTCCAAAGAGGTCGCTCAAACGGCCGAAGAACCCATCGAAATACCATACAAACAATCTCACAACTATCTGGGTTTACTCACAAAACCTACCGATAATCATACCTTTGACACCATCATTGATACATTATCTGCATCAAAGTACAAAACTTTGTTAACAGCAAATGCTCCCATCTATCTGCAAACCCAGAGAGAGTTTTGGAAAAAGGCGACGCTTGAAAAACAAGACGATAAAGTCATAGCCATTAACTCCTCGCTACAGGGTAAAGTGATTCAAATCACACCACAATCCATCTCCGAAGTCTTTAATCTTGACGATCAAGAAGGTAAAATCTATTTTGATAAAGCCGAGATGTAAACTGATTTCGTAAAAAGGGGATATACAGAAGAATCAAAGGTAGATACCTTACAAAAAGGTTATTTTCCATCTGCACCCAGATTTTTATTTCACACACTTCTGATGTGTGCTTCGAATAAAACAACATCTTTTAACGAAATACCATTGAAAATTCAATGCCTGGGTTACGCTATTTTGAATAATAAGGACTACAACTACTCCCAGGAGATTTTCAATGACATGGTGAAAAATGTTGAAAGTAAAGCATTTTTATTTTTTCCAAGATTTTTGAGTTACTATTTTGAACAAAAATTTGAAAAGGAAAATGTAAATTTGCTCAAACAAGGTGTTCATTGTCAAATAAAAGGCTTAACAAAAGAAACATTTTCCAGAATGATGGCACCAATAAAAACAAAAGCAGGGGTACCTGAGCAGATTTTAGCGGTTACAACTGCTCCTCAGGTATCAGCTGCTGAGCCCACTGCTCCAGGTGATCAAAGCAACACAACCACTGCTTTGAAACCCACACCTGATATCACCAAAAAGACCAAAAGAAAAACATCCAGGAAACCCACCAAACCCAAAACAAAGGCAACTCTAGAAGATGAGATCCCAGAGGAAATGCCTGTGACAACACAAAAGTCACCACAAACCACTGCTGCTACTTCCTCACAGCAGTTGGAAGAAAGATCTCAACCCATGCCTCAAACTCCTCCTGCATCCTCACAAAAGGATCAGGTTGTAATCACAGGGACACCAAATTATGAAGCTCTAGATCCACTTGGCTCTATCTTCCACAGTCCTGATCCCAAGGACATGTCTCTTTCAACACCTATACCCTCACCAATCATAATGCCACAATCCATGTTACCCTTGTTGCATGTAGCTGCTATAGCTCAGACACAAACCAGTTCCTCTCTATCACCTATCACTGAGAGTATACTCCCACAGGTGACTGGGTCTGATGCTACTACTCCTGCTATCCCAGCAACAGTTGAGGAGGTTACACCCCCTGAGTTACAAGTAACTCTCGGTGGTAGTTCAAGTGGAGCAGCAACTACAACTAGTGGATCAACAGATCCTCAGTTGGACAGTTGTTTCATAAGTAAGACTCCCTTGAAGGCAATTTCTTCCATGGCAACTTCGATAACCACCAGTGAGTTGGATCTAACCACTGGTACCATCAAAGGTTTATCAAGTGCTGAAGAAAGAAGTCCCAAGTACCAAGAACAAGGGGCATCAATGGATGATTTTTGGAACACAGTTCCTAAGTCACACATTGATATAACCACTACTGGTGGGGATTCAGATGATCCCAGTAAAATGGGTGATGATTCAAGATATCAGGAATTGACGGGTAGAGTTGAAAAACTTGAAGAATCAGTTTCTGAAATAAAGGAGATGGTGCAAGAGATTCTCAAAGCTCAGAAAGCACAATCCACTGCAGTTCCACCTCAAGCACCTGCTCCACCACAGGCACTTGCTACAAATGAGCTCTAGAATCTTTTTCAACCCATGCTTGAAAGACAAAAACAAGTGGCTGATCAGCAGCATGAAATGCATATACAAATGCTGACTAATATGGTGGAATCAAGGTTCAGAGATACTCAAGCAGATATCAAGGCTATAAAGGCCAGCATCCATAGCACCACTGGCAAAGAACCTTCTACTCTACTATTCTTTGATGACCTCCCTGCAGATAATGCCAAAAAGGGGGAGATAATGAAACAAGCAAAGAAGAAGGGAATAGAGCATGGCCTGTGTGTTGAACCTGAGCAAGCAAAGCAAACATCTAAGCCACCTTCCACAAAATCTCAAACAGCTGATACAGCAGTAGTTACAAAAACTGTTGTCAGTAGCCAAACAGCTGTTACATCAACACACACAACTCCAACACACACCACTCAATCACAAACAACAACCACTGTTCCACCACCATCATCATCTACAATCATATCACCACCACTGCCTCCTGTCATAAAACAGAAGACAACAGATGTTACAACATCTGTTGTAATGACAGCAGCGGTTGAAACACCAGTTGTTTCAACAGTTGTTGGTCAGACACTCTCCACCATTCAAACCACTGTTTCACCAACAGCCCCTCCTCAACCAAAAAGGAGAAAGGTTTTCATTCCTTATGATTCACCACCACCATCACCACCATCAAAAACTATCTCACCATTTTCAACCCCTGCCCAAAAGCAGAAGACATCTACTGACACATCAGTAGTTGTAAGGTCAACAGAGGCTGAAACACCAGTTGCTTCAACAGCTGTTTGCCAATCACAAACCACTGCCCTCATCAATATCACATCACCATCATCACCTCCTGCGAAAAAGCAGAAGACATCAGATGTTATAACATCTGTTGTAATGACAACAGCAGTTGAGACACCAGTTGTTTCAACAGCTGTTAGTCGGTCATCCACCACTGCTCTAACCTTTCCTACTTCACAGCCAAAGCTCTTCAACAGAAAAAGAAAGCCAATACCTGCCGATGAGAGTACACATGATCCTAATGCTGCACAACATCCACTGGAACTTGAAGCTATCAAAAATGAGATGAGGCAATTCCATACAGAAGAAGATCCTTCAAAAAGGAGATTCTCCTCACTCATAGGCTACATGCCACCAGAGGATATGGATGATTACCTCAAACTCAAGGCAAGGCAGGCTAAAGCAAGAGCTAAATTTGAAAGTGAACGTGAACGTCTAAGCGAAGAAGGCATTGCTAAAAGACTGGATTTCTTCCTTGAAAAGGTAAAGCAGATGGAAGAATTCGCACAGGAACTAATCAAAGAAAAGGCTGAACAACGCAAAGAGCTAAGAAAACAATATCTTGCCTATATTATGAAAGAAAAATTCTATCTTGCTGAAGAAAAACAGTTTGAAGAATGGCCAATAATCGCTCTAAAGCATGAGGCTGAGAGGATTAACAGAATTAAGAATGATCCTACAAAGAAGAAAAATGCTCCAAACTGGAACAAATTCAAAAAGCTCATTGCTGACTTCACTGCTGAGTATAAAAGAAAGAAAAAGGAGCTGGTGGATGCAAAAATGGATATTGCTGAAGCCATATCAAAATGGTCAAGACAGCAGACTGATGAAGCCTACAAAAGGCTGAAGAAAAGAAAGATAACTGTTTCAGGCACTTCTAAGTAGCAAGAACAAATGATGAAGCTTGAACAGAAGATAGGAAATCTTGACACACTGTTCCGGTCTACTTTTGTAACAAATCAAGAAGAGGGAGAACAGCTGACTGAAGAAGAGGTAATAGAAAAGGAAGCAGAGTACTTCAAAGATACCATCACGAAAATGGGTCTAAAAGAAGAAACTTCAACAAAGCTTCAAAGCCTTTTTAAGGCATTAAACAAACCTGTATCTCCAAACACTGCTAAAGACAAGACAGAAGCTGAAAGACAAGAACTTATTGAACAAGAAACTGCAGAAGATATAGCTGCAGCAGACAAAGTCACTAAAGAAGCGTTCAAAAGAATGTCTGAAAGTCTGCAGGTGTTTTCAAGGCCATCATCCCTCAACTCATCTTCAAATAAGTCTCTCCCAAGAAACCCACTTGGCTTAAAAATACTAAAGTGGATGTCTGATCAAAAGACTCACGTATTGACCCTGGTCAGAGCCAATGGCGAAGTGAAGTACATATCAAGGAAAGAAGCACTAGGCCTTAGTGTTCAAGATTTGCAGGATCTCCTTGAACTTACACTGTGTAGGGATGAGGATGACCAGAGTGCACAGGAATTTGAAGCTGAATTCAAAGATCAAGCTAAGGCACTCTTGATGAGTAATAAAGGTCCTGAATAATGAAGGGTTTTGGCATTATCTGTTCCAGGGGGAGATTGTTGGGATTGAACCCAACCAGAGGAACAGATAATGTAAAGCCAAAACCAGGTCACAACAGAGGATCCACAATAAGCAGCAGTTTACACTTTGCTCTCCCCTTGAAAGTGATTTATAACAACTGATGGTCTCTATCTGCTGTTCATATTCAACTGCTGCTGTCCTTTCAACTGCTGATGAAAACCCTAAAGTATCCAACACTGCTGGTCCTATCTACTGATGATAAAGCACTGCCCAGTCAAGGACTGATCAACCTTGAGGAAAGCACTGACATAAAGAGAAAGCAGCTGTTTAGTGAAATATCTGTTTTATGTATAGTCAGTGGTTAGGTTAGCAGTGTTTGTGTAAGGACAGTAGATACAGGTTGTTAGGCTGTTAGACGTCGCTTTCATGGTGACGTCAGCTGAGATATCTCAGTTGTTTGGATTGCCTATAAATGTAACAGTACCCTGTACTGTTACATTTGATTGACTGAGCGGATTCTTCTCCTCATGTCTAATCCTTTCATCTTGTGTGCAACCAACCTTGGGGCATCAGGCTGAGGGGGAGTTTAGTTTGTAAGCATATCTGTAATCTTTTGCTTTGATTTGTAAATCCTTTGACTCTATGAGAAGCAATTGTTTATCAAACTATTTTCTCCTTTGATTGTGTTTACAGAGTTTGTTTTCATTTCCGCTGCACTTTACATGTTTTCATATTTACAAATCATTCCAAACATACAAACAAACACAATCATGAGAGCCTCCGATCCTAACACGGGTTCTCATTTGGTTTGTGTTTTGAGGAGAAGAACAAAAGTATCAACCACCCGCTGAAATTATGGCATTTGTGTTTCACAAACCTGCGGCTCAAGAAATTACTCGTGAAGAGGTACTTTCTGCTTTCTGTACTCCTGAGTGTAGAGAAAGAGTTGAAGTTTATAGAATACACAATGCTGAGCTAATTCAAGATTATCAAGATATCAAAACTAAAAACTTTACTTTATCTAAAAACGAAGAACACAATACCGAAATACTTTCAAACTTGCACACGATTCTATTACTATCAACTAGCAAAACCGTCTGGTACAAGTTCCTACACCACAATCTCCTCTCTCTGGCTTCTTTAGGAATTCTGTAACAATGAGGTTCAAACCCTAAAACAAGTTAAAAACTTGTTTATATACTAACTCAAGCCCACTTCCTTACATGGGCTTCCCTTGGGCCTGCTTGGCCCACATGGCCTAAAGCTAGGCTCAAGTGACCTATAAAGGTCCAAAACCTAATATAACTAACCCGGTAAAGCCCAGTTCGTAACCATAACCCGTTGTGTTAATTTGATGCGTCAGTCTCACACTTTAGGGCCTAACAATCTCCCCCTAGACTGATGCCATCAAATTGTCTTCATAACATGAAATCAGCAACGTCTTCAACGAAGTCTATGGTCATCGTTATGCTGCAGATGTTGTGGAAGTTCTTAACTTCTGTACTCTCAGCACTGGGTCTCTTTTCTTCAGCTCTTGTGGTTAGCTTCATATCAGGATCTCGATCAGCTTTGCTTGAAGTCTTGTCAAAAAGAATGTGAGAGGAGGATTCTCAACAGCTCTTTTCTTCTTCAGTCTTTGTCTTTCAAGCAAGTTCACGGTACTTCTTCAAATGTACTTTCATTGTTAGACAGCGTTTCGTATCCGATTCTTCTAACTCAGGTACATCTTCTTGTTGTGCTGCTTCAGGCTTCTTCAGCAACTCACAGCTACTCAATCTTCATCAACCCCTGTTCTTGATTGAAATCAAGTTCTGCACATGCTCACAAACTCATAAGCAAACATTTCTTATGCAACAGGGAGAGTACCATATGAACACTAGATACATCCAAGTACTTGTACTCGGATTTCACAATTTAAATTCTTTCAACTTTTGATGATCAGTCAAATCTTCAAGAACGGTTACATTTTTAATTTTAAGAAAAACAAAAAGACACTCTATTTTTGGATTTTCGATTTTATAGAAAAGCACGACACTATTTTTGTATTTTTTTTTTTAATTTTTAAGAACTAAAAACAAATAAGAACTCAAAATATAAACAACTGCCATAATATACAATTACAATTGCAATGGGATCAAAATTCGTTCTCAGGCAGACTAAGGAACACTTTTCAGTACGAGCCTAATCAAACTGGTCTATGCGATTGCCAATATGTTTGTCCACTTAAACTTTAACGCTCAACTTTTAATTTTTCAACTTCGTGATATGCTTAAGGTAATATTATACTATTATACCCGTGTGTCCCATTCCAAGGCATACCCCCGCGATCAAGGTAAGCACAACGATTCATCGTAGCAGGTGAGTATACTGATGTCATCCTTTAAGATATCCTGACTGTGTCCAGGTCTGCATATAATCTATTTTATCATATTTTGATTTCTTAATAATGAACACCCAAATAAATACTAATCAAATCCTGGAAATATAAACAGCACACTCTATCATGCAAGTATCTTCCCTACCACATATTTCACAAGTCCAATCCAGATTTCTGAAATCTTAACTGGGAATAGGTTGAGAAGAGAACAGAATAGATCTTTTGCAGAGATGGTATAATATACAGATCAAATGAGTTTTTCTCAGTTTGATATAGGTTTCTTGGGTTTCTTTTGGGCACTTGAGGGCCTCTTTCGGGTGTATTAGATCTATAGCGCGACAACGTACAGCTAGGTCAGCATGTATCTGGATGCAGCAGAAGCTGTCGTTGCCTAGCACCTCCAGGTCAGCATATATCTGGATGCAGCAGAGGAGGTACACGACTTTTTTTAGAGAAGATTTCAGAATCAGATCAAAATTGTGTGTATCGGGACAACATACAGACATTCAAATAGAAATGAGCTAATTCCAATTGACTTTCTTTCCTGGGGTCATGTACAATTTTAGTTCTGAATAGAAGGACAGCCAAGATATCCCCGGATGATTCAACAATATAAAGACCCGAAACCTCAGATGTTGGCTATCTATCAACGCAAGATTTAAGACCATAAAATCATACGCCTTTGGTATGTTACCCACATGGTACATAGTTCGTTATGTTTATAACACTTAGTATCTTTTATCATGTTGAGCGTCAAGCCTATCGACATATCGCAGTAGATCCTAGTCTTTTCAGCTATGGCACCTTACATGTGTTAGTCAAACCCTTTAACACGAACATTTATTTCACTTCCCATATCATGCAATCTTTCTTTTTGGCTTTTTCATTTTTCTAATGTTTTTGTATTTTTCTCATTTTCTCCCCCTAAAACAATACATATTTACAGCAAACTCTTTTTGTGTTTTTCTTTTTCTGAGTTTTCTCCCCCCTTAAACTCTATATCTATCTATATGTTCCTCTCCCCCCTAAATTTGTGCATAAATCTTGTATTTTTGCGCAAATTTACCATTTACTAGAGAAAGGACACTTCATATACAAAGTAATGAACTAAGAAAAAGAAAAAATATTTTTGCTTAACCGTTCCGTCATTAGATTGAAGACTAATCAAATTCAAATCAAAGTACTGAATTTAAATTGTGAAATCCGAGTAATGAAATCCATTAAGATTCGTTCCCACTTCCACATGGGAACCTCAGGTTGTTGCAGCAGTCCTGATGGTTTCTAGTAGTTTGTCTTAACTTTGACATAAGTAAGACAGTTACCCACATAGGTAGCTGTATCAGCTTCCATCTTGGGCTACTCATACTAATCCTTCAAGTCTTGGTACTTCTTATCGGATCCAAGATGGATCGAGTACCTTAACCTATGAGCCTTGCCCCAAAGCAAGCATACATAAATGCCATGAAACGAAACCCAGAGTCGTTCCCGGAAGTATAAGGTTCCGTCTCTCATAGGCAATACTGCACTTCCATTTCATATAACGCTTCAGCTTGAAGGTTCTCTGGTTTGAGCGCTCCTTGCTCAGCTTCACGAATCCGGGTAGCGGAATTCGTTTGTATGGTCATCTCTAAGGCTTGCACCCTTAGAGGCTTTGCGCGTTCCTCGCGGCTCAAGGCGTCTGCTACAACGCTTGCCTTGTTCAGGGAATATTTAATCTCACAATCATACCCATTCAGTAGCTTAGGCCATCTTTGTTATCTAATGTTTAAGTCCTTCTGATCGACAGTGTGCTGCAACCCTTGTGATCAGTAAAGATCGTGCAGCGTTTGACTATACAAGTGATGATGTCAAATCGGCGACGCGCAATTACTGCACCTAGTTCAAGGTCTCTTCTAATGATCCTTTAATTGCGACGCGTATGCGATGAGTTGGTCTCGTTGCATCAACGCGCAATCGAGACTTTGTCGATGAGCGTCACAAGAACCGCAACTCTATTGGTACTGTTAGGTGAAGACAAGATAGGAGTCGACTATGTTAGGGTTGCTAGCGGTTGAGCAGTCCTTGAAAGGTTTTCTAGGGGTCGTCTAATACAGCCTATAATCCCCAAAAATTCTTAGTTGCGTCTTCAGGACTCCTTAGCTCTTGATTGCCGGGTTGACATAAATCTCATTTTTATCCATCACATATCCTAAAAATCTTACCTCACGAATCCCAGGTTCGCACTTAGACGTCCTCACACACAATTGTTCTTTCTCTAAGAGTCACAAGATAAATTGCAGATGTTGTTCAGGACCTTCCTTGGTCGTTGAACATATAAGAATGTAGTCAATAACTATAATCATGATCTATCTAGGTATGGCTTACACATTTGATTCATGAGGTCCACGAATACTGCCGATGCATGTGTTAAGCCAAACGGCACGACAAGGAACTCGTAATGCTCGAAGCGAGTCCTAAAGGTCATTTTAGGGATACTTTCTTCTTGTATTCGCAGTTGAGGACATCCTGACCTCAAGTCGATCTTCGAGTAGTAACTAGAACCTTTCAATTGGTTGAATAGGTCATCAATCCTTGGCAATGGATACCGGTCCTCGATATCCAATTCTCTGAAGTTGATGCCAATTAGAAACTACCAACTTTCTTCTCGGGTCCTTAACTAAGGACGTCATGTCCTCAATTCCATCTTGGAATAGTAGCTGGGACCTCATAGTTGGTCAACAAGTCACCAATTCTCGGTAAGGGGTACCGATTCTTGATGGTTAGTCGTCTATCTCCATGTAACCTATGCGTAACACATTTTCTACATTAGTTCTTCTAAGTTCCTCTCATATTAGATTGTGTACGCGTGTAAGAATTGTCATCCCACTTCCTAATGAATATCACTGGAGCTTCCATGGTGAGAGGCTCGGCCTGGTAGATTTCCTTTGTCTAACAACTCTTGCAGTTGCATCGGAGGTTCATGTATCTCGGACGAAGCTAGTCAGTAAGGCATCATCTGTCACCGGTGTCGTTCCTATAGGTTTATCCTAAACTCCTCTTGTCGCTGTGGAGGTGTTCCTGGCAATTCTTCAGGAAAGGCTTCTGGAAATTCCTCTACCACGGGGATGTCTTCAGGCTCTGGCTTCTTGGTCTCCTTATCGACGACATGAGCAGGGAAGGCTGTACAGTCCATTCGGAGGCGTTTGCGTGTCTCTATAACCAATGTGAGGTGTCGCAAATCCACCGCCTTGTGGGGCCTAGTGCCCTCGCGCCTATTACAAGACGGTTGTGTACTTATAAGTGTCTCATCATTCGCAAGAGGGATGCGAATGATTTTCCTTATAACGAACCACTTCAGCTCTATACTTGGATATCCAATCCATGCTGACTACCATATCATGACTTCCCAGGTCAATGGTAATAGAAGGTTCCGGCCTTCTAGGTTCCCAAAATACAATCCTTAATCATTTCCTTCGCTTAACTAACCTTCCATCTAAGGAATACGAGATATCTATTATACTAGAAACTAGGCTAAGCAGTTCCTAAGTTCTAAGGATACAAGGTTGAAGTCGGTACCAGTATTAATCCATAAATAGATGCATAGAGTTGGTTAATAGGGAACGTACCCGTAACCGCATCTGGATCCTGGCATGCTTCACGAGCTCCGATCGCAAAGACCCTTCCTTGCTTGGTTCTTCCTAGGGCAATCTTTCCTAAAGTGCCCTACTTCACCACACCTGTAGCAGCCAGGAACTTTACCATTATCTCTTCCGTCTTGATCCTTCACCCAACAAGCATCTTTACTGTGCCCTTCCTTTCCACACTTTCCGCACATAAGCTTCAGACATCGACCTTCATGGTAAAAATTACATTCCTCGCATCTTGGCTTATTCCTCAAGTATACCTTACCACCGGCCTTATTAGTGGCTCCATAAGCTTTCCTGCCACGAGGCGGGTTCACTTCCCTTCTTTTGTTTGCTTTAGAGCTTCGATAGCTAACTTGGGTGCCTATCTTTAGGTTCGAAGACTTCCTTTTCTTATTGCCCGAAGACTCCACATGAGTCTCTTTCTTGCTTGTCTCAGGTTCTGGAAAGTTTCCCATATGAAAAGCTTCTTCAGTAAGCGTAACACTCAAATCGATAGCCTCTGTGATGGTTGGAGGCTTTGAGGCAGTAACCATGCTCATGATTTGTGGTGTAAGTCCATAAATGAATCGCTCAATCCTCTTGAATTCCGGCTTGACTAAGTAGGGAATGACCCTAGACAAGTCATGAAAGCGTTGGACGTACTCAGCGATCTTCGGCCCGTCCATTTTCAAATTCCAGAACTCAGTCTCAAGCTTCTGGATTTCGGCCGTAGAACAGTATTTCTTCTCCATCATTTCCTTGAGCTCGACCCAACTCAGTGCATAAGCAGCATCTTCACCAAGGGTCTGAACCTGAAGGTTCCACCAGGAGAATGCGCCATCCAAAAACAACCCTGAGATAAAGGTAACACTCCGCTGGGGCGAACAGTTACTCATTCTCAGGACGGAATCAGTCTTTTCCGCTCAACGAACAAATGCAATGGCACCTCCTGTGCCATCAAAATTTAATGGCTTGCAGTCAAGGAACTGTTTATAGGTGCAGCCAGATGGAGGGTTATTTCCGGGAGTGCCACCACTGTGTTCAGAGCGAAGGGCTTCATGCTGCGCTATAGCTTGGGAAATGCGCTCATTGAGTTCGGCCTCAGTTCTTGGTAACGTACTGGTGTCTGTGTCACGTCTGGGCGGCATTCCTTCTGGAAAAAAGGTATGGGGTAGGTTAGACAACATTCCATAATTGTCTATGAGGTAGATGTTACCACAAGAAAACATGTAATTACCCAATATCACAAGCATATATAATCAACAATGTATAAGTAAGGAAATAACCACTGAGCTTTCATATAGGCTTGACAACTTGACTTATTGTTTGTAATGGGGAAAACAAAATGAACTCGAGGCTACATCACCTCAGTCATGCAAGTTTCATATTATGAAAGTGGAAGTTATTTTCCTTCTACATGGGTTTTCTTAGGTCTTTAGCCTCATAAGCCGGGTATACTTTCCAAGAGATGGGGGTTGTTCTTGTAGGGGTGATAGAGAGTGTAACGTCACTGAATCTTTCCCGCGTGTTAGCCATCTTCACTTGCTTAGAAACCGGTTCCCAAACAGCTCGTAGATGGGTAGAAGTGTCAGACACAAAGTAGGCGAAGACAGGTTTCCTACTTTGTAGGGTGCTAAGGCAACTGTCTAGGTATTGGTCTACCAGATGAAGGCATGAACACCTAGAGATTATTTTTGGAGGGATGGTGATCATTAGCCTGACCCGCAGAGTCCACCAGGATTTCCATGCACTACAAGTCGTTATTACATGGGCCCCCGTAATAATAAATTGTCTTGCACGGTTACCCCAACTTTCCCTCGTCCAAGCAGATGATCAACTAAAGAGGGGACACTACTGTCCTTATACCTCTGACATGGAAAGGACCATTGTGGTGGTCCACGCGCTAACATTCGTCATCGTTACGCGCGAATAAGCACGATGATTGAACATAATAGGAATAAGGAGAATTCCTAGTAGTTGGAGGGGCACCTTTAAGATGAGTACTTTATCTTCCTAGTCTGGACAGGAGCGTCTTCAATCTTGCTTTACAAAAGCCACAGGGACCTCGTCCCGCTGATGAGGGTGTTGTCCAAGGTTGCCTCCTCTGCCTCGCTGTTACCACCGTAGTTAGGCACCTTCGCATTCGAGAGGGAACAGCAGCCATCTTCTACGGAACCAGCTCAGGATCTCGATTGGTAATCACTCCAGTCATGAGCTTCATAATAAATGCGAGGTCGACATTCTCATCGTGCGAGCCAAGAACAATAATAGGATTCAAAGTCGAAGGTACCTCGTTCACGTCAATAATTATTCCGTACAATTATACGCATATATATATATATATATATGTATGTATCAATAGATAACCATGTTACTTAGTATAAGCAGGAAAATAAATGCAGCATATCACATATAACTCTCGTTTATCCTTTCGGAGGGGGGGGGTCATTTTGTCTTTGGCAAGTCTATCCCACATAGACTATGCCTTAATTGGCACCTTAGTTTGGGGTATTCTCCTCCCTACTAATGTCCTTGCCTTGTCTTTTCTTTGAAAAATGTTTGACTCATGGATCTTGACGCTTACGTGAGTGCAATGAAAACCTTTTTGTAAAATGTTTTCGTGAGAGAGTCCTAGTGATTGTAGTCTAGACTCGAGAAGGAATCCTAGTTCACTACAATCGAAGCTCTGATACCAAACTGTCACACCCTGACTTTTGCGGAAGCGTATGATGTGTGACTTGTTTAATACCATTGCATTCAATTATAATAAACAACTATATGATCAAAACGATGTTCATCCATTCATTAAGTTTAAATATTACAAACACCATTTATTTAAGTTTCAGATAACACAACCTTCGACTAAGTTACAGATCGACAAAAGTGGATGACATCTAAACTTAGAATCTACTTCTAGAAACAACACCTGCGCCCAAGATCCAACTTGTTACCTGGAATACATGTAATTTTGGAAAACATCAACAAAAATTGAGCGAGTTCATGCGTTTTGTGTAAGTACTGACAAACTTGTAAACCTTTGAGAAACTCCTTTGAAAACAGGTATGAAAAGCATTTATGAACAAATCAAATTAAATTTTAGCAAGGACATTAAAACATGTGAAGACATAGGGAGCACTCGAAATAAGTAGGCTTATACCCTCGTCGATTCCCTCGACTATGTCGAATTCCCCTTCGACTATGTCGAATTCCCTTCGACTATGTCAATTTACCTTGACCATGTCAATTCACCTTGACTATTGTCGATTTACCTCGACCGAGACACCGAAGCACTCCAGTGGTCACATAAGTACCATGAGTGGGCTTCGATCGTACCCGTTAGATCTAACCTTTGTCCTAATTAAGAATTAATGTCATTTCAAATTTAATCTATGCTCACAAGATCTATAATTCATTTCATAGCCAATTCATACCATTTAAACGTATGCAACATGTATTCCACCCGAGAGTTATAAATCCGAAAACAGTTAAGAGAAAAGGGGGACATGAACTCACAGTTTTGCGTTCTTCAATCCGACGTAACTCACGCGGCTACTAGTGTGCACGACTACCTACAACGTACTACGGTCTATCAGACGAGCGGATCGTGCCTTGACTTAGTATTAATTAGTGTCTTTGAGTTACGTTTCTTTGTGTCTTCAACATTATTCCAAGTTATATAATTATTTGTTAAAATAATAAATAGTTTAACTTAAATTATATTCATTAAATTTTGGAATAATTGTTATAGCAATATATTTTAACTTAATACTTTTCAAGTATTTATACTTGTAATTTCCTTCTCATGGATGGGGGTGTCTTATACTTGTATATTTTTGCCATGTATTTGGGGTCGTATTCCGGTGTGTATTTATACGTACGAGAATACGTATCTTTATTGTATTTATTAAGTATTTTTATACTTAATTCCGTATTAATTATTCTGGAATATTATCTTTAATAAAAGTTCACCAATATATATTTTTCAATAAATATTACTTAGGAAAATTATTTATAATTTTCCTCTGGCAAAATATTTGTATTTTCATATAAGTTCCAAAAGTAATATATTTTCAAGTCTAACTTAGAAAATATATATAAACTTATATTTCACCAAAAATGATATATTTCATATTTAATTGAGAAAATATATCTTTCACCCAAAAAATATTGTATTTCATGTTTGTTGAGAACATATATATTTCTTTCAAAAATAATATATCTTCTAAAAATTTCCATAAAAATATATATTTATACTTGCCAAAAGTAATATATTTTTCTCTTGCCAAAAATATGATATATTCTTGTAGTATTTGTAAAAATCATATTTTTATTCACTTGGGTCCAAAATATTATTTACCAAAATATGCATATGAATATTATTTCCGGGGTATTTTGTAAGTTATATTCTCTAGTTCGGTTTCACCAATGTTTTGTGTATAACTTGTATATTCATATTCTTGGAATTTTGGTAATATTTTGGATTGTAATTTTTGGGTATTTTGATGAGTTATATTATTTCATGTCCTAAAATAATATAACTAATACACAAAATATACAAATAATCACACACATGGTGACTTCTGAATATATATTTCCGAAATACATATTTAGTCACTTTTATTTATAAAAACCAACATCCAATATTTATATTTTGTAACAAAAATTATGGCAAACTTTAATGAAAAATTCATGTTTTAGAATACACTTGTAAATATTTTTTTGGAAATATTTTTTCTAAGTGTTTAATTTTTAGAAAAATTTTGCCATAGTTTCCCCTAAAAATGGAGGTTTACATGCTATCAAAGCATATCAAAATCTTTTAAAATCATCATCATTCATCAACAAATCATTCAATACTTACCATGTGCCAAAAATAATATATTTACACTATGACATGAACTTGAAACTTTGTAAAAATTTGTAGTAACTTAGTATGCTATTTAGTAGGTTAAGTTACCCTTAAAAACATAGTTTATAGTTTATAAAACTCATTCTTGAAGATTTTAGTTCTACACAACTTGTATGAAGATTTTCTAAAAATACTTCTTCTTGTATTTTTCTTGTTAACAATATGTTTCTAGCTTTGATTTAACACTTAAAACATGTTTACTTATTTTAAACACCATGATCATGTTAAAACAAGTTTATTTTCAAGTCCATGATTTACATAAATGATGATCATTACAAATTTCTCAAGATCTATCCTTACACTTGCTAGATCTTGTGTTTAATCATCATCTTGCAAGGTTCTAATGATGATCAACATCATAAACACAAGAAATCAACATTCGAGTATACTACATACACTTAAAACAACTTGATCTTCATGTTTTAGAGCTTTATGTTCAAGTTTATGCTTATGTTTCTTCATGATCTTTATGTTTAACATCTTATATAATCTTTTACATAATATGAAGTAAAATGAGATCACAAGAGTCTTACTACTAGCACAAGGCTAGGGATGATCAAGAGGAGAAATGAGGTGGATAAAAGAAAATGATGAGGGTCCTTCAAGTTCCGTTGCTTCCACACTTCCTAACTTTGCTTCTTACACCATTGTATATCAAGAGAATGGATGGAATGAAACTTGAAATGAGGATGAGGGTGGAGGGTGTTTGGGTCGTAGCCTTTGGAGAAGAAGAAGGGAGTTTTGGGTGTTGGAAGATGATGAAGATTTATGCTATAGTCTTGTGGGTTTTTATAAAAATTCTCTAACTTTAGGATGGCATATGGCATATTTGTTAAGCATATTCCAACAATATCTTATAAAATATAACAAGAAAATCAAGGGTGGGACCCATGTCCCCTAACCGTCCAAAATGGTGGGGGGGGGGGGGTAAAGTGTAACTTTTAATGGTTAGTTACTTGATTTAGTTGGAAAGTAATGGTGCTAGTTAGGTATTTTATGTATTTAATGTTTATTAGATATAATATGATGTTCGGTGACCATAACTAGCTTCGTAACATAAAAACAGTGATTCTAGTAAGAATCTGATGTTTCGGATAGTGTTCGGTTGTTCGGTTCGTTACTGTTCGTTAAAGTGCTAAATTACGCAGTTTAGTGTGATTTACGTTGTGTTTTATGACAATTTTGATTCCCGATACTTAGGAAAGTATTCTGGACCATTAAACCACTCTTGTGCATTATATTTAGATGTTATATTGCTGAAAATTGCTGAATTTATTTATTTTCTGCAGAATTTTGCAGTTTTAGTGTGTTTTTGGCACTTTCCGGTACCTATGTCATCACTAGGAAGGCAGTTTTGTGATCCCTACTTCCCTACACACTATACTATTGTAACACTTGGTCCTGGGGCTTATTTTGTGTCTTAACCTCATGTCTGTCTAAGTACTGAACTCCGGTCAGTACCCCTAGTTTATCTGACAACTGTGCTAACTCTGCTCTGTGCATTAATAGAACTATATTGGGTTGCATGTAGTAATGATAAAAGTCTTGCAACATGAAATGCCATTGTAAGTATATAACAGAAATCAGAAATTCATTCGTCTTATAAACTAGATCATGCACAGTCATTAAAGCACAGATTACTATTTAATTATTGTACGGAATGCATGGAAAAGTGCCAGCGGTCACACCCTAAGAGTTCCCAGGTAAGAGTGACTGGTCCAATTATGTGGATTTGTATGAACACTCTAGCCTTAGACAGAAAACCCGAGGTACAGGCACCCACCCTTCCAGATTGCATGTGTTCACATTATAAGACCCTAACTTTGACGAGATTTTGAAAATTTAGGAGGTTCAAAACCTGATAACAAATCATCTAGGAATAGATGATTGATTTTTAAAACGGATTTGTTATTGTGTTCTCGTTGTGGTTATCACCTAAAGATAGGTGACGGTATTGTTTTAAAAATCTAAACGCAAGAAAACTCACGTTAGGGTCCTAGAAAAGTTATAGTGTAGGTCAAAGCATTACTAATAACCTAATTCCCTATAACCATGAGCTCTGATACCAACTCTTCTGTCACAACCCGACCGCGTAAAACAACGAAACTGCGGCGGAAACGTCGGGGTGTGGAGCGACAGAATTATTATTTCACAACCATGGATTCAAAAGTTTCGTTTTATTAAAATATTAACATTAAACATTGTCTTGACATTAAGTTAAAACACAACCACATCGTCTATCATTTTTTATTTAGTCACTAAGGCTTTGTCCAGTCCTAAGTGAGCATGCATCCTAGTCTTAATCAACATCATTCGACACCACCTGAAACATATGTAAAAGTAAAGTCAGCAAAGAAATGTCGGCGAGCACATAGGTTTTGTGTGAGTGTAAGATTCATGGCTCATTTACATGTTGAAATAACTCGGGTAAATTATGCTTTTCGTCCTTTATATTTGTATCAGATTGCAATGGATAGCCTTTAACTTCATTAATTACAGTCACAATCCTTTATTTGGAAAACTCAATACATCTTTCGTCCTTTAGCACTAACAAGGTTAAAATTTGCAGTTAAGTCTATTCACTTAAGGGCAATTTAGTCTCTTTACCAATTTAATTAAATTAAAATTTAAAACAAAACTTAATATTTACCCTCACCCCCTCCATCTCTCTCTCAACTCACACTCTCCCCCTCACCCTCTTTAAATCCTCTGGAAGTAAAACCACCGCCTCTTACCACCAATAACCACCACCAAATCGGCATTGGCTTTTTTCCAGTCAGGTGAGTGTGATTTACTAGATCGGTGACGGATACAACAGCACCGTTTCTACAACAATCGGCACCACCAACCAGAGGAATATGAGAAGAAGCAAGGATCTAGATCTGAAAATCACTCCGGTTCACGTAACAGTCCTCTCACCGGAAAAGGTGTTCCGTTTCGTTGCACGGATCTAGATCTGAAAATTACTCTAGTTCATGCAACAGTTGTCATTGATGCAAGAGAAGGTACGTGAATCACACGCGCCACTGTTTCTGCAACATATTGCATTTTCCGACAGCTATAGCACTGACGCAAGTATTTAGCAAGGGGCCGTAGCGGCCAGCAGCTTCAACATATTCTTCTGATACGTATATTCGAACAAGGTTGAGTTCCTCCAATAATGATAATTTCTTCCAAGCTTCACTAAATCTTTCACCAAAGTAATTTTCTGGCATTTTTCGTGGATTACGTACGTTGAAGAAAAATATTCAGAATGTGTAGTATTTGTCTTCCATGGTGGATATTAATTTGCAGTATTAATTTTAAGAGGGTTGAGGGAGAGAGTGTGAGTTGAGAGAGAGATGGAGGGGGTGAGGGTAAATATTAAGTTTTGTTTTAAATTTTAATTTAATTAAATTGGTAAAAAGACTAAACTGCCCTTGAGTGAATAGACTTAACTGAAAATTTTAACCTTGTTAGTGCTAAAGGACGAACGATGTATTCAGTTTTCCAAATAAAGGATTGTGACTGTAATTATTGAAGTTAAAGGCTATCCATTGCAATCTGATCCAAACATAAAGGACGAAAAGTGTAATTTACCCAAATAACTCGTACAACTGCGTTAATCGATATTAGAAAACCTTGTTTTGTAAAATGTTTGTATTGTAAAATGAATAACCAAGTCAAAACAGATTGGTTATAGTTTATAAAACCTCGATGCCATGAATCTTAACTCAAAACACTTGTTTATGTAAACCCAAATCGTAAATCATTCTCGTAATAAAACTCGTATGGTTTATATCGTATAGCAAACATCGTTGTGTGACATCGTTTAGAATTGTTCATCCAAGTGAACTAAATAACGCCACGGAATATAATATGATAAAAACACTTATATATAAGAAGTACCAGCGGCATATCTACCATGCTTTTATCACATTACACCCACCCCGTTACCTAATCACTTACCATAACCCAATCGTTCTTTCAATTCGTTTAACTTGTTTAAATCGTTCCAATCATTCAAAATCGTTCCAAAATCGTTCAATCGTTCAAATCATTCAATTGTTCAAATCGTTCTCGTTTTAATTGTGAGAACTACTTTTGGTCGTCTCGTGGAATACATTCAAACCTTCGTAACTCGTCCATCGTTCGACTCGTATTAACAAACCACCAAAGGGTAAGTTAACAATTAACAGGTTCAGTCGTTACCCACATAACCCCCACACATAACCATGGGTGCAGTCCGATAACGGGATTTGTCAGATCCTATGGTACCATAACCTAATACTGGTCAGCTTGGCCAAAGCTAATGAATGTCATTCGTTATGTAAATACATCCAACAAGTTCGTTCACATTATCGAAATCGTTTATGTTTAATATAAACCATAGTATTCGTTTTTGAAATCGTCGTTAAAAGCATCGAAATCGTTTAACACATATGAATCACCCCAAAACAATTGGAAACAGTAAAATAGGGGAACTATGTACTCACTTGAAGTGCAAAGTATCCTCGATCTAATGAACTTAACGAAGCTCAGGCAAACCAAGTAAATCAAGTAGCACCTAGTAATCGGATCGCTAAGTTAATAAATCGACACCTAAATCGGGAGATCGGGTAGAATGAGGTCTCTGAAGCCAAATGAGTATTGGAACTCATGTGATATGGTTTAACAAAGCCTATATTCTAAATCGGAACCTATCCTAAGTGCTTACGACCCGTTACGACCCACTAAGGTAGCTTACGCTACTTTAACGCGTCGTTCACGCAAATACGCGTTCGAGACGCCTAACTAGTCCTATGACAAGTATTATATGCCCTAACATGTTTAAATATGTTGCATAATCAGTTTAAGTGACAAAAATTAAGTTACATATGCTTAAAATCAAATTATGAAAAGGGTATTTTGGTCATTTTCCTAAGGCATATAAACTACCTACCATAAAACTAATTAAACTAAGTGACCATAAGGTATAACCTCGGAAGGTTATTCTCTATACAACTATGGTCACAATATATGCTTGGTCGGATCCTAATGATCGACCAAACGGGTCGGGTTCGAAAGTCTAAGGGGTTGTTTAGACCGCTTATCTTACGACCCTAAACAAGCACAAGACTAAAAGTGACGACTTAAACATGTTTAACTTAGTTAGAAAACAGGTTTGATATCAAAACAAAGTGTTTTGATAACCAAAAATAGCTTTCTCGCAAAATACGCATAAACACGTATTTTGACCGAAACTTTGACTCGTCACTTCGACTAATCAACGTGGTAATCAGTAGGTATAGTCACAAGGGACTATAACCATCATGATTACGCTCACGTTGCAAAGTTCAAACGAACTTTGGGTTGACCAATTCATGGTCAAAGCAGAAAGTCAAACACTGTTTGACTTTCATGCTTGAAAAGCATAAAAAGCATGAAAGAAGCTTACAAAAGGTCCAAGCAAGGAAGAATTGATTCAAATTACTCAGGTATGAAGTATAAAACTCCAACTTAGAGCAGATTTAGAATCAAGTGTGAGGAATGAATGAGAAACCCACTTCTATTTATAGGAAGTTAGGATCAAGGAGATCATTCCATGTGTATTGGAGATTTAATATTGACCCTACACTTGTGGAAATAGTTTTAAATACAATGGGAGCCTAAAACCAGACCAAGGTATTGAGAAAATTGCACAAAAGACCCTGGAAATCAAGCTGGTTGCTGAAAACAGGTTTGCTGGAAATGGGCTCTGGCACGTGGCGTGCCAGGGTGTCCTGGTTCTGGCGCGTGGCCCGAGGGAGACCAGTTTCAAGTTTCCCAAATTGGCAGAACAGGTCCCTGCATGCTTAACACTTGATTTTCGACACGTTTAAGCCCTGTTACCCTATTCCAAAGCTCTATAATGAAGTTAAAGCATAGAGAATATGAAATATGCTTGAAAACATCTCAGATGTCGGTTCCTTTGGTCGTACGGTTGCGTTATTCGGTTAATTACGACGAAAACTCGAACGGACGCAAAAACGATCCAAATTACGCGACGAGTGGTATTTTTGCATTCCAATCACTAAAATAAAATATTTTAATGATTACAAAAATTTTTGGATGTCCGGATATGTTCAGAACGTAAGATATGCGCGATAATGCAAACTTATGCACTTTTTGACGCTTTTAGTCCCTGTTGGTCAATTAAGCATATTTTTCGCATACCAAACCCTTCAAAGCCTATTTCTAAGCTATGTAAAGGATATTTAAGGTATTTTTAGCTTATGATAAAGTTCTGTTCGTTACCATACGAATCGGCATAGTTTCGCAGTTTGTCGCAAATAGTCCCTGCGATCGAATAAATTTGTTTTCGACACACCAAACCCTCCAAAACTTATTTCTAAGTTATGTAAAGGTTATTTAAGGTATGTTAAGACTATGTCACTGTTCCAGAGTGTTTGTCGCATTAAATTGATTACGTTTACGCATCAGTTTGTGTATAACTTTCCAGAAAGCGATTTAAAGCTTGAAATCGAACTTGAATCAAATCGTAAAATCGTCAAACATAAAAACACACATATTAACATCAAAACACATCATTTTATTGATTTGACATTGTTTTACATCGTTCATCATTACAGATCACAGTTGTCACTGAATGCAAAGCGTTGTTTTCAAACTTTATTTTGGACAAGTCTAGATTGTAAAACTTATTAACTTATGTTGTCTTTTGCCACTAAACAAATTATGAATTGTATTTTATATTATGGTAATGGATGAACATCGTGCATGTTTTATTTTATATAGTTTGTTTACTTACATCGTATGTTATGGAAACCGATCAAGTCACACTACGCGCTTTCGCCTCTAATGCGGGTGTGACATAAATGTCGTTGAAAAATAAAGTTGTATTCATAATAGAGTATTGTTTATGTTTCATAAGCTATGCAAGTGTTGGTTCCGTTCATGTATCATGACGAACCAAAACGGTCTCGACTGAACAATATCGATACCCAGATCTGTATTATCCGAATCAGTACGATTATTTATTTTTATGGTTGTCAATTTAAAACAAATGTTGTTCTTTTTTAAGCATGTCATGACTTTACGCCTTTGTTTTTCTCTTAAACTTGGTATAACAAGTGTCGCTACCATAACGAACGAAACCAATAGCAACCAGTTTTGGCCATGTAGCGCAGGGTAGATTTTTGTACAGAACTGATATAGAGTGGAAGTTAAAAAACAAAAATAATTCTTAAAGAAAATAGATATATTTATGAATGAATGAAACTGTTATAATAGGCTCCTTTTATAAGGGTTTTCTAAATTTGGCAGGTTTCCCAAATTTTTGAAATTACAATTAGATAGAAATGAAAAGAAATTAACACAATAAATATGGGCGTAAATCCAACTAATAAGAAATTTACGCGTTATTGGGTAAAAAAAGGAAAGTATGGAAAATTGCTAAAATTAGGGAAAGATTTTCGTTGATGAAATCAGAGGCTTAAATCATGGAATTCGAATCTGACAACTAGGCCAAACCACCTACGGTGGTTTGCTACAACATCCGACTCGTTGAGACCTATATGTCCGAAGTCGTGGGCTTCGTAACTCAACTGTAGCCAGGTTATGTCCGTTTAAAGTTTGGTTCTTTCCTACCCTATATGGTGGTTTGCCTCAAGATCGTACTCGTCGGGACCTTTATGTCCGCTGATCGTAGGCCTCGTAACTCCAACCGTAGCCAAGTTATGTCCGTTTAAAATTTGGTGCTTTTCTACCCTATTTTCCCCTATAAAGTTGGTCCATGTAGGAGTCAACTAATTCTTGGGTCCGCTCCTCGATCATCAACAACGAATACTGAAATACATGATTTATAAACGGAATAATATATATTTTCGATTATTCATCCATGACTTTGATTGTCACCAAATGGGTAGAAACTTGATTCGACTATTATTTAAATTAGCTATCTAATTAAAAAGAAAATGACTACTCAAATTAGATTATTAATTTAGATGTGTTTCTTAAATTAATAATATTTTGACTTATATATTTGTTAAAAATACAATATAATTATCAGGGGCGGACCTACCTTAGGGGAAGGGGTAGCCTTCGCTACCGTTTGGTGATCGGGCGGTAGTGTAAATTTTGAAAAAAAAAATTGACCTTTTTTGATGTTTTTTTGATTTCATTACCGTTTTTTTATAAAACGTTATAGCTACGAAGATTTTCTAGATACGCCATTGATAATTATACAATTACTGAAAAAAAAAAAACAAGAAAAACCATTGATTCCCAATTAGAAATAGCAGATTCCAAGTAAATGCATTTCTTTTATGTCGTGCCAATTTTGACTTTTCAAGATTATGAAAAGATGGTCTCTGTCAAAGGTTATTTTTCATATGAAACCTCAATTGCTTTTACTAATTTCGCAAGGTATTCTAGATTCCAGCATATACTTTTGACGATTTCCAAATTTGCAACAAAACTCTATCCAAACAATGGAATATCATGATCAGATAAATTCGTTGTTAATCGCTTTGGAAAATATGACACTAACAGAAAGCAGTCAAAAGCGTTGTTTTAAAAAGCGTTGTTTTAAAAACTAGTTTTTAAGTCATATCGGATTGAGCTCTAAAATGGTTTAACCGGTTGAACCGGGTTGTATCGAGCGGTTGAATCGGGTTACTAGTTAACCCTACAAATTCTATGAAATACAAATTCATCTAAAAAAACAATCCAATCTCAACTAGGATTTATCTAACAGATCATAGTTTTATCTAAAAACAATATTTTTTATTGTAAACTATTAAACATTTTAAGAATATTTTTATTAGTTGTAAACAATATTGCATTGTACGAGGCGAATAACAGTTTCAACAACGATGAAATATTGGAATAGAAGACACTAGGTTAATTACCGGAAATATGGAAGATCAATATTATCTTAATATTGTTTTTTTATTAAAATTAAGAAATCAAATCTTAAGATAATGCAAACCGGTTCAATGGTTTGAACTGGTAGAATCGAATTTACCGCCGGTGACATACCGTCAATGTTTTAAATACCGGTATGAACCGGCCGGTTATACCGGATATCGGACACGAGTCCGGTACGATAAAGGACTGTAAAATCCGAATACGGTATGTCTTATGTACCGGCAATAAATCCGGTTCTATCAGTTCAAACCGTTGAACCGGTTTGGATTATCTTAAGATTTGACTTCTTAATTTAAAAAAAAACGATATTAAGGTAATATTGATCTTCCATATTTGCGGTAATTAACCTAGTGTCTTCTATTCCAATATTTCATCGTTGTTGAAACTATTATTCAACTCGTACAATGCAATATTGTTTATAACTAATAAAAATATTCTTAAAATGCTTAATAGTTTACAATAAAAAATATTGTTTTTAGATAAAACTATACATAAATCCTAGTTGAGATTGGATTGTTTTTTAGATGAATTTGTATTTCATAGAATTTGTAGGGTTAACTAGTAACCCGGTTCAACCGCTCGATACAACCCGCTTCAACCGGTTAAACCATTTTAGAGCCCAACCCGGTATGACTTAAAAACTGGTTTTTAAATCAATGCATACCATATTCGGGTTTTACCGTCCTTTATCGTACCGGACTCGTGTCCGATATCCGGTTTAACGTACCGGTATTTAAAACATTGGTCAAAAGATGACCGCGGGTAATTTTTTGCGACAGATTACCGTTGCATTTTACAGGATGAGTAAAGTTGGTTAACGTTACTAACAGATCACAGACAGCATATACCTATTGTGAAGCCATCTTCGCCCGACTTTTCTCCCAAAGATACCTGATAGTTTTAATGTCTTCTAGTTGTACCCTTTTGCTTCCAAAACGACTTCGTTGCGGATTTTCCAAATCTACCAACCAACGAGTAGGATAATAAACTGTACCGTCTTTCTTTTTTTGTTTGACCCGCTTACATGATTGTCATCAAATGAGTAGAAACTGGATTCGACTATTATTTATATTAGTTATCTAATTAAAAAGAAAAATAGATTAGTTATCTAGATAAGAAATCATGTACAAGAGATAATTCTTGTACGAAGTGTAGGAGACAAGCTCAACCATTGATCTTCCAAGATTAGTGGCTCAAAATAACTAGGCAGTGACATTTCGTAAATATAAGGTTAAAATAATTGAAGAAACAAATAGAGAAATGGTATTTTGGTCCTTTCATACTTTAACTCTTCCATCCCTGATTTTCAAACGTTTATAACTTTTTCACACGTTAATATTTAAAAAAAAATATCGTGTTAACGACGATTTCATTCTCTTTAATTCGAGCAACCCATTGCTATAGTTTTCTTGAAAAAAATTACATGATTTTGAATACTCATTATGTGTGATTACGTGATTACGTGATTTTGAATACACAACACATGAATACATGATTTCGAGTACCGTTTACGTGATTGTGTGATTTCATTATAGAATATGAAACTACACTAAGTGATTACGTAATTACGTAACAATATTCCATAGGAAACACCACGATCGGTATAAGTCGTCGGTGATATGTCGGTAACATTGGCCGACTATACTCGCCTGGAAAAATGCGTCGGTAATATGTCGC
This sequence comes from Helianthus tuberosus, assembly GCA_030545235.1. Classification (NCBI taxonomy): domain Eukaryota; kingdom Viridiplantae; phylum Streptophyta; class Magnoliopsida; order Asterales; family Asteraceae; genus Helianthus; species Helianthus tuberosus. Next base: position 44,900,564 of record CM060400.1, read on the forward strand.
AAATGAAACTACCCATGGTCATATTTTGACACATTTATGTCAGTACCAAGGTTTAGAAGGAGATCACCAACGAATCTATAAAACTCCGCTGAATTAGTAAAAAGCAATTGAGGTTTCATATGAAAATGAATCTTTGATTGGAACCATCGTTATCTTGAATAGTCATACTTGGCAAGACATGACCCACGCATTTACTTGGAATCTGTTGTTTCTAATAGGGAATCAATGGTTTATCTTGTTTTTTTTTTTTTTCGATAATTGTATAATTATTACCGTATGTTCAAACAAGTAGATAAGTCAAAATAGTTATTATCTTAAGAAACACGTCTTAAATTAATTATCTAATTTGAGTAGTCATTTTCGTTTTAGTTAGACAACTAGAGAAAGGATAACAAGAACTTTTCCATACAAACAAGGATTTAAGGACAATTGGCATTAGTTTGAAGGTTAATTTAGTTATTTTTCATTTAAAACAATTTTTTTATTGATTTTCAAACATCTATAACTTTTTTCATTTGTAAATATTTAAAAAAAATATACTGTATTAAAGAACATTTCATTCTCTTTAATTCGAGCAGCCTATTGCTATAATTTTCTTAAAAAAAGTACTAGACTTTGAATACACATTAATCCATTACGTAATTTTGGATATCCATCACATAACTACGTGATTTTGAATACCCATTACGTGATAACACATTCAACATAAATCATTATGTGATTACACTTTCAGTATAAATACATTACCGATTACACATTCAGTATGATTAGTTATAAGTAATGTTATTACAATTATGCTTATAACGTAATCAATCATTGTGTTTCACATAAAATACTATAATGAAATCACGTAATCACAAAATGGATATTCAAAATCACGTAGTCACTTAGTAATACATAGTCAGCTATTGTCAATGATAATTATCGGTCTGGGATTCCCGCACGCTTCGTTACAAAAAAAATAAGAGTAATATTTACTATTTTTAAAATTTTAACTACTATGATTCCTGCGTGCTTCGTTGCGGGCCTTTGGCCATTATCGGTCTGGTTCATTACAATACCAGTATGATACCGGCACTCGGCATAACAATCGGCACATTTTTTATATCGAATGAAAACCATAAAAGCGAATACCCGTAGAGCTGTTGTTCAATCAGAATCAGTGTTGGTATCGTACACACACTCGATATAGCTTACGATACCGAAAAATACTTTATTGCGAATATTATTATGCGCTCAACGAATTTTCTACCGCCACATCGGGAAAAAATTAAAAATGAATACGCTATCGACGTTGTTTTGTCAATATATGTTTGGTTTGTTATGATGAAAAAACAACTATGTGTGATTGTTCTAATAAAATATTTATAGAATTATACATAATAATAAAAATATGATGACGATATATTCGAAAAAAGCAAATAAAAAAACTATACCGATGTTACACGCTATTGGTTCAAATGTTATTCATATTAGACTATGGGCCCACGGGCTTAATTAGGTTTGTAGGGTTACTTCTAATCCCTATATATTTTACCTACTCATTCAATAATAATCAATCAGTCTTTCACAATCTTACTTGGTATTGGAGCCAACCTAGGCTCTATATCGTTTCCGTCGCATCACACACAATTAACAAAACCTTAGCCGTCACCACTTGAGAAAAAACCCTAGACCCTGCCGCCACTGCCGCCTTTAAGGTATCTTTTCGTTTTTCGTTTTCATTTTTTCAGTTTCGTACTCAAATAAAGCTTCGTCTTCGCGTCTAGATTCACTGATCTTCTTACGGTCTCTTACCACACAGATGATGCTACGACTCATCTTGTTGACTTCGCATTTTCGTCAAGCCGCCCCTTGCTGCTGTGCCGCCGCCGCTCATTAGACTACATTCTTCCGCCGCGCCGCTACTAGCCGTGGCTACATTGCCGTATTGGTTACCTCTTATAGGATTACGAGATCATTCAAAAATGTGGATCGAAAATTATGGATCGAAGATTGCAAGATTATGGATCGAAGATTATAAGATTATGGAATTTTGGCCGAAATCGAAGACAGTTTTGTAGGGTTTATTATTGTTTTTGTTTTCAGTCTAAGCTTCTAGTTCCATCCACTAAGACTGCGGGTAGTATTAGACTATGGGTCCATGGGCTCAATTAGGTTTATAGGGTTAGTCGTTGTAACAAACCGACTTTGCAAGTGAAAGACAAAGTCAAGTCAAACTCTAAGTCAAGAAGTGTTATCATTCAGATCTATCAATTCTTGCTTAATTATTGCTTATTAGCCAAACCCATTGCGGTAATCGATATATTAGTTGACTATTTTAAACGATATTTTAAACTATGTTTTGCAACGCATTCACAACGCTTATTATCGCATGCTAAACGTTGTTTACAAACGCATACTATTTAAACGCACTTTATCGCATTATTACTATCGCTATCACAATGCAACGCAACACAAACTCGAAACGCAGTTAATGGTATTGTTCTATGTGTGTTATTATGTGCTTTACTTGTGTGTGCCTTACATATGTGTTGATGTTATACGCAAACGCAATCGCAACTCTATCGCAACTCGAAGCGCGGATTTACTTTTATGCTTTTTATGTGTTATGTTATTTGTGTAACTACTTGTTTAATGCTATTGCAACGCTTACTCGCAACTCGCTTAAACGCAACGCAACGCTCAACGCACAAAACCAAAGTCGGAAAACTAACTCGCACAAGTTGACTGATCGAATGATCATTCGTCCGGATGACCACCCGATTGGATGGCCGTCCGATCGGCTGACCATCCGACCATCGCTTCCACCGCCTTAAACCCTCTCTCACACTATAAATACCCACCTGTCACATCACTGTTCACTGATGTGACAGCTCTACCCTACCAACACGCTCTCAGCTCGTTCTCAAGCACATTTCACTCGATTCAAGGCTATTTTTGTAAGTTTTCTTCCTAAATTTTGTACTTCTATCATCAATACACACTTTCTCATCATCTTCTCCATCGAATCTTACATCTTCACCACGAAATCACCTGATTTGGACTACTTGAAGGTGACGTCATCACGGTTTCTTATGCTATCCAGGGTAACCCAGCAGCTCCTGCTCCCATTGCTCTTGCACGAGCCTGTTATGCATGTGGTGACCCTAATCATTTTTCCAATGTCTGCCTGAACCATGTGGTGAAACAAGAGCTGCAGCAACCATCGCAGCAGCTACAACAGCAACAACAACAGCAGCAGCCGCAACAACAACAAGTTGCCCGTGGACGAGCTTTCAACATCAACGCTCGCCAGGCCCAAACTGACAACAACGTTGTCAATGGTACATTTCTTGTTAACGGTATTTATGCTTCGTGTTTGTTTGATACTAGAGCCGATAACTGTTTTGTGTCATTTGAATTCGAAAAGCTTCTAAACCGTAAATGCGCTAACCTCCCAACGACGTTCGACGTACAAATCACCACTGGAAGAACCGTCACCATCAGCTCTGTACTCCATGATTGTACTCTTGAACTCAACAATCACGTTTTCCTGATCGATCTCATTCCGATGCAACTCGGTAGTTTTGATACATAGTAGGCATGGATTTTCTACGTGAAAATCGTGTTGAAGTTGTTTGTTTCGAAAAGATGATCCGTTTCTCTCTTTCAAACGGTAATCAACTCTGTGTCTATCGCGAAGTGTCTTCAAAGGAACTGAAACTCATGTCATGCATCCAAGCAAGAAAGTATCTCCGCAAGGAATACAAGGCTTTCTTGGCACACATCGTAGTAGTGGAGAAGGAAAAGAAAGCAATGGAAAAGGTGCTCGTGGTTCGTGATTTTCCTAATGTATTTCCTGACGATTTACCTGGTCTACCGCCGTCTCATGATATCGATTTTCGTATTGACCTCATTCTTGGAGCTAAACCCGTAGCTAAAGCCCCTTATCGCCTCGCTCCGTCCGAAATGCGTGATCTTTCCCGTCAACTCCAGGAGCTACTTGCTAAAGGGTTCATACGCCCTAGCACATCTCCATGGGGCGCACCTGTCCTTTTTGTGAAAAATGAACGATGGATCGTTCCGAATGTGCATCGATTATAGGGAACTCAATAAGCTTACTATCAAGAATCGCTATCCCTTACCCCGAATCGATGATTTTTTTGATCAATTTCAAGGCGCTACGTGTTTTTCTAAAATCGATTTACGCTTTGGTTTTCATTAATTACGAATTCAGAAAGAAGATATCCCTAAAACCGCCTTTCGCACCCGCTACGGTCATTTTGAATTTGTCGTTATGCCCTTTGGTCTTACTAACGCCCCCGCAGTTTTTTATGGATTTAATGAATCATGTGTGTAAACCCTTTCTCGACCGCTTCGTCATCGTGTTGATCGATGATATCCTTATCTATTCGAAGTCGAAAGCCGAACACGCGCAACATCTTCGTTTGGTTCTCGAACTACTCCAAGGAAATCGCCTCTACGCCAAGTTCTCCAAGTGTGAATTTTGGCTTGAGAAGGTTCAATTTCTCGGTCACATTGTTAATAGTTAAGGTATTCACGTTGATCATGCGAAGATTGAAGCAGTTAAGAGTTGGATTACGCCGTAAACCCCGTCTGAAGTTCGTTCTTTTCTCAGATTGGCAGGTTATTATCGTCGATTTATTGCTGATTTCTCTAAAATCTCCGTCCCTCTCACCTCTCTCATGCATAAATACAAGCCTTTTGTTTAGGGAACCAAACAAGAGGAAGCCTTTCAAACTCTTAAGCGTATGCTTTGCAACGGTCCTATTCTCGCGCTACCTGATGGAAACGACGACTTTGTTGTCTAGTGTGATGCCTCTAACCTGGGTCTTGGTTGTGATCTTATGCAACAAGACAAGGTTGTCGCGTTCGCATCTCGACAGCTCAAGGTTCACGAGAAGAACTATACAACCCACGATCTCGAGATCGGTGCAGTTGTTCTTGCAGTAAAGATTTGGCGACACTACCTTTATGGTACTAAGTGCACGGCCTTCACCGACCATAAGAGCCTACAACACATCTTAAATCAGAAAGAACTTAATATGCACCAACGCAGATGGGTCGAACTTCTCAATGACTACGACTGTGAGATTCACTACCACCCGGAAAAAGCAAATGTCGTTGCCGATGCTCTTAACCGACGAAGCTATTTACATAGTGTTCGTAATGTTCAAGCCCAACACGACCTCGAAACTCTTATTCGCGACGCTCAACACGCCTATTTCACCGAACGCACATTGAAGGAAGAATGAGTTCTTGGATCTGAAAACCAACTAGTGAATAAGCCTAATGGTATTTTTCACTATCTCGACCGAATTTGAATTCCCAATCGCAACAACCTCCGAGAGATTTTGCTAGATGAAGCCCACAAGTCTCGATATTCCATTCATCCCGGTGCCGACAAAATCTACCAGGACCTCCGTGCCCGGTATTGGTGGCCAGGAATGAAGAAGGATATCGCTCTCTACGTTTCGAAGTGCCTGACTTGTTCCAAGGTTAAGGCTGAACATCAACGACCCTCTGGCTTACTCGAACAACCCGAAATTCCTATGTGGAAATGGGAGAGTATAGCTATGGATTTCATCAAGAAACTCCCATGCACGCCACAGGTCACGATAGCATTTGGGTTATCATTGATCGTCTTACTAAATCTGCCCACTTTTTACCGATACGAGAGGACTACAAGGTTGAACGATTAGCACGAATCTATACCGATGAAGTCATTTGTCGACATGGGACACCTCGTGACATCATCTCTAACCGTGATGGTCGATTCACTTCGCGTCTCTGGGAAACTTTTCAATCCGCCCTCGGTACTACTCTAAATCTCAGTCCCGCTTTCCATCCCCAGACCGACGGTCAGACTGAGTGCATGATTCGCACCCTTGAAGACATGCTTCGCTCGTACATTATAGATTTTGGTGGTAATTGGGATTCGCATTTACCTTTAGTCGAATTCTCGTACAACAACAGTTATCACTCTAGCATTCAAATGGCACCATTTGAGGCATTATATGTAGGGCTGTTCAAATTGCTCGACGCTCGAAACTCGTTCGATGCTCGATCGAAAAATGTTCGGAATTTGCTCGTTCGATTCAGCTCGATTGAAAAAGACACTCGGTTCGAATCGGTTCGGTTTGAAACGAACCGAGCATGAGCAAAGGTCTGCTCAGTTCGGTTCGACTCGGTTGGCTCGGATTATTTTTAATATATATATATATATATATATATATATATATATATATATATATACTATATATAATGTATTGCATAAGGTACAACACATCAAAGCTACAACTCATAAAGCTTTTAAAACACAACCAATAGAAATGCAGCACAAGGATTATGATCCACACCGTCTATTCCAATCCCCATCCACACTTGAAAGATAATCTTGAACCATCAAAATTCAAAAACCCTTTAGGCTCTCTTTTGCCCTAATTCCCTTTCTCCTTTGATGACTAAGAATGTGCGATGAAGAACAAACAAATTATCTCCACATCTCCGCTCTGCTCCATCTGCTTAGGGTTCCGACGATGGTAAAGCCATCGGAGGTTGAATCTCTGTTGACCATAACCATCTTCGTCTGCCGCTCTTGCAAACCTCAAGTAAGTTATGTATTGTTTTTTTTTTCTAATATTTTATCATATAGGTTTATGGGTCATGGGTTTTTAAGAAATATCTCCATTTTATCTTTTGATGAAGGGTACTCTCTGTTATTTGTACACTTATCTCTTGATGAAAGATAAGGTTTATTAATAAATTATATATGTTGTTTTTATATGTGTTTATTTGATATTATTATTATTATTATTGTTGTTGATTTGTGTTTTATGTGTTTGCAGGTTCTGGATTTGTGTCACAAGACCTTTATTTTCATGGATTCTTCAGTGCCTTGCGATGTTGTTACTTTTTATGTGATTTTTTATATTTTTTTAATGTTTTCAAAAATAATATTTCCCCTCTTTGTTCAAGTCTGATGGGGGCGCCGGTGAACCGACTGTTATTAAACTGGAATTTTACAGACGTTATCAATGGTGTGGGTGTGTAGTGAAGCATGTACCACCCTCACTAACTTATACGCTTCCTCACTAACTTATACGCATCGCGGCGGGTTGCATTTCTAGTTCTACTAATTTTTTAAATACAACACTCAGATCTTGGTTGCCATTTTTTTTTTTTGTTACAGTTATGATGAAGAGGTTAGGTACTTTGATGCAAATGTACCATATGAAAAAAGAAAGCAATTGGAAGAGAAACTGATGCAAGTAATGTTTCTTGTCACTTGCTAAACATGATTCTTTATTTGTGTGTAGTATTTCCTGATGCAAGTAATGCTTCAATCGGTCGACGATTCATCTTTCCGTTTGGATGATCTCGGTAGAACCGGTTTCTTTTTATTCCTTGTTACTTAGTAAATTTATATTTGTGTTCTAATTGGACGAAACCTTAGGTACGAAAACTGCACTTTACTCTAAATACTAACAACCCCATCATCACTTTTCTATTTGTTATGCGACGCTCGATAGTCGCTCGACGCTCGTTCGAAAAATACTCGGATCGAAAGGCGCTCGTTCGACTTTGGCTCGGTTGAAAAAACGCTCGGTTCGATTCGGTTCGGTTTGTAAACGAACCGAGCATGAGCAAAGGTCTGATCGGTTCGGTTCGGCTCGTGAACAGCCCTAATTATATGGAAGGAAATGTCGATCGCCTATTGTATGGCACGAGATCGGAGACACGCAAATTACCGGTCCTGAGTTATTGAAAGAAATAACTGACAAGATCCCCCAGATACGTGACAATCTCTTGAAAGCTCGGAGTCGTCAAAAGGGTTACGCCGATAAACGCCGCAAGCCCCTTGAGTTCAAAGTTGTTGATCACGTACTCCTAAAGGTTTCACCTTGGAAGGGGGTGATCAGATTCGGCAAGAAAGGAAAGCTAGCGCCTCGATACGTTGGACCCTTTAAGATTCTGGAAAAAATTGGCAAAGTGGCCTACCGACTCGAATTACCGGAGGAACTCAGCAACGTACATCTGACTTTCCACGTTTCGAACCTCAAAAAGTGTCTAGCCAAAGAGAATTTGCATGTCCCTCTCAAGGATTTGTAACTGGACGAAACATAACACTTCGTGGAAAAGCCAGTAGAAATCATGGACCCAGAGACCAACAAACTTCGACGCTCTCACATTCCTATAGTGAAGGTTCCTTGGGAAGGCAAATGCAGCGTCGAGTTCACTTGGGAACTCGAGAGTGATATGAAAGCTAAATATCCACAACTCTTCGTTACGCCTGCGCCTTAATTTCGGGACGAAATTTCCTAAAGTAGGGGAGGCTGTAATAACTCGACTTTGCAAGTCAAAGTCAAGTCAAAGTCTAAGTCAAGACGTGTTATCATTCAGATCTGTCAATTCTTGCTTAATTATTGCTTATTAGCCTAACCCGTCGCGGTAATCGATATATTAGTTGACTATTTTAAACGATATTTTAAACTATGTTTTGCAACGCATTCACAACGCTTATTATCGCATGCTAAACGCTATTTACAAATGCATACTATTTAAACGCACTTTATCACATTATTACTATCGCTATCGCAACGCAATGCAAACTCGAAACACAGTGAATGGTATTGTTCTATGTGTGTTATTATGTGCTTTACTTGTGTGTGCCTTACATATGTGTTGATGTTATACGCAAACGCAATCGCAACCGCAACTCTATCGCATCACAATCTCATCGCAACTCGAAACGCGGATTTACTTTTATGCTTTTTATGTGTTATGTTATTTGTGTAACTACTTGTTTAATGCTATCGCAATGCTTACTCGCAACTCGCTTAAACGCAATGCAACGCAACACTCAATGCATGAAACGAAAGTAGGAAAACTAACTCGCACCAGTCGCCGGATCGAATGACCGTTCGGTCGAATGATCATCCGTCCAGATGACCATCCGATCGGATGGCTGTCCAATCGGGTGACCATCCGACCATCACTTCCACCACCTTAAAGCCTCTCTCACACTATAAATACCCACCTGTCACATCACTGTTCACTGATGTGACAGCTCTATCCGACCAACACGCTCTCAGCTCGTTCTCAAGCACATTTCACTCTATTCAAGGCTATTTTCCTAAGTTTTCTTCCTAAATCTTGTACTTATATCATCAATACACACTTTCTCATCATCTTCTCCATCGAATCTTACATTTTCACCACGAAATCACCTAATTTGGACTACTTGAAGGTGACGTCATCACGGTTTCTTATGCAAACTGTGGTATGACATCATCTCATCAATAATTGTTCAGATCTAAAGGATTTCTACACTATTTTACACAAATCACAACAAGATTAAAAGAGTTGGTAGATGTTTTCAAACTTTCTTTCAACTCATTTACACTCTCATACTAAAAATCGATGGAATCCAGACTCATTCAGGCTCTCTACTCATTCACTAGTTGAGAACCGGTCTGAGAATGGATTTCCCCCGAAGAGACGACCGATTCACGGTCGAACATGAAACCCCGTCAAGAACAGTTAGTCTGATCGACTGGGGTGGTTCCCATCCGATCGGATGACCTGGGCTTGATATGGACTTCCGTTGTTCGACACGTCATCACGCCGTCTCCATAAATCGCAAACTTTTAACTTGGAAACTTGTAAAATTTTCAAACAAACAGGTCGCCACTCGAATTGCCATCCGACCGGATCACCATCCGATCGAATGACTATTCGACCAGGTGACTTGTTCTTTGTAACTTCAACACTTAAACGATTTGATCAAAACTTCAAGGAATACCAGACTCTCTCTCGAATTGCCATCCGACCAAATGGCCATCCGTCCGGATGACCATCCGATCGAATGACTTGATTTATACTACAACGAAAACTTCAAAAATTTCCAACAATTTACAAATACATCCATCGAATCGAATGGCCAACCATTCGAATGATCTTCCGTCCGAATGACCATCCGTCCGGATGGCCATCCGATCGACTCACCATTCAACACTTCACTCTGCTTACACACTGTTCAACGCTTACACTATCGTTCTATGCTCAGGCTAATTTTCAAGCACTCCGTTCAATCCATGGTTGTGTTTATTTCCTAAACACATACTGTGAGTATACTCGAACCCATTTTCTTTTAACGCACTTTTGGATGTTACATAGGTTACCTATATCAAATCACATCGAACACACAACGCAATTACTTTTAACGCTGACCGCTCTCGCATGTTATACGTGACTCGATGAATGCTTGTATGTTATGTTTACACAGTGATTGTTTTCCTGACACATTAGCAATGATAGTACTATAGTTTGGACTCAGCACCTGTCATGGACAGGGGTTGTTAAGGGCTTTACTTCACATGGTCACAGGGGTGATAATGTGTTGCGCATTCTACAACTCTCAGTTATGTCGGTTGCATACTTCATTGTAGATAGCTTACTTGCTTCACATTTCTACGTATTACATGCTGCTTATGCATAAACGCTTTTACTATACTATATACTATGGAAACTTGTGCACTCACCTTTACACTCTGTGTATTGACTTTATTTTAACGTATGTGACAGGTTGATTAGGATGCTTTGCTTGCTGTGCTATGACGAACCAGCTAGGGAGTCTAGAAACAAACTAAATAAATCTGAGTTGTCAGAACAGCTTATTTTATTTATGAGACAATAATCTGTAATAACTGTTTATGCTTTATATGTTTGTGGTATGGGTCATGAACGTTAAATATATTGCAACTTCATAGTTGTTATGGATTCTCGTGAGCAATCTGTTTCGCTCAGTGCCACACCGATGATTCCTCCATCAGTTGGGGTGTGACAGTCGTAATCCCTATATACTGTAACTTATTCAATAATAATCAATCAGTCTTTCACAATCTTACAATTCAGAGAATATCGGTAATGTTAAAAAAATCACTAAAAGTTAAAACTTAAGAAATACGTTTAAGGTGAAAATAAATATAATAATAATTTATTGTAATATTATAATGATTAAAAAATATGATAAAAACACGATATCTAAATATAAAAACAAATACCGTAAACCAGGAAATTCTAAATACTCAAGCCTCATTCACATAGACAACTAATGTACAATTCCTGTGCGTTGTTCTAGCATCTACTCAAATATAAATTATTTCGAATTGATTATGGAGTGTAATAATTCCAACACCATAATATTAAATAAAAAAGTCTAAAAAGCCAAGAAGTTATCACACCAATTAAAAAAAACTTTAACATCGCCACGCATGCTCGTCACTACAAACCAATTGCCGATTACCACATCCTCACCATTTCAAATTACCCGACCACAAAAACCCTTAGACGAATTAGACACTAAACAATAGCTTTTTATTAATAAATTCAAGGGTAAATTACACTTTTCGTCCTTTATGTCTGTACTGGATTTCAACGTATAGCCTTTAACTTCAATAATTACAGTTACAATCCCTTATTTGCAAAACCCGTTACATTCTACGTCCTTTAGTATTAACCAGGTTACAATTTTCGGTTAAGTTTATTCAATTAAGGGTATTTTGGTCAATTCGTATTTTTATTTAATTGTTTAATAAATAAAACCAAAAACATTGCATATACACCTCATCATCCCCAATCTCCTAACCCTAAAACCCTAACCACCACCACCTCCTGCCACCATAATACATGTCAAGCCACAAACTAATCGATCTCGAGCTGCTACTGCTGCAGGATCTGAGAAAAAATTTCTTCCCCTAGAACTGTAAACCTATCACACTGATCTACCAACCTCCGGTTAACGTTCTTAGCGTCGGAAAACGAACACATATACGAAGAATCTCATGATCGCTTCTAGAAACCGGAAGAGTGTGAGTCAGATCGTTGTCTAGATCTGGAATTGCGAACGCAAAAGAGTACATCGGGAGGAAAGTGTCGGCAGTTGTGGTGCCGGAGAGAGGATGCGTTGGATGGTACGCTAATCAGTTGGTTGTGTTGGATTGTTTGTCAATGGAGTCAATCATTATCATTGGATTGCGAAGGAGGATATGGAGGAAGATGAGGTGCTTCAACGGCCATATGGATAGAAAGGTAGAAATAGATAGATAAAGGGTTGGGGACATCAGGTTTTTGTTTGGTGGCGTATTAATAAGATTCACTAATTCAGTCACTAAATACAGTTGGTGGCGGCAGGATGTGGTAGTGGTGGCGGCAGGATGAGGTGGTGGAGGCAAGATGTGATGGTTAAGGTTTTAGGGTTAGAAAATTGGGGAAGATGAAGTGTATATGCAATGTTTTTGGTTTTTTTTATTAAACATTTAAATAAAAATATGAATTGACCAAAATACCTTAATTGAATAAACTTAACTGAAAATTTTAACCTAATTAGTACTAAAGGACGTAGAGTGTAACGGGTTTTGCAAATAAAGGATTGTGACTATAATTATTGAAGTTAAAGGCTATCCGTTGCAATCCGGTACAAACATAAAGGGCAAAAAGTGTAATTTACCCTAAATTCAATAATCAAACTTGATTATACAATTAACGTCAACCATCACCCCTTTTCTAAAGGCAAACTTCCTAGGAAAAAGGCACGCTTAAAACTGGAACGGCCCAAAGAAACAACTTACATAATTAACAACATCAGTATCAACTCCAACTCGACCCGACCCGATTTCGGGTTTGTGAAATTTCAGAATCTTAACAAACAAACTCAACCAAAATCAGGACTCGTAGATGTCTCAGATAAGTTAATACTTATCATCATCGACTGAATATAAAAACCAACAAGAAAAATCAATACCATCTGAGATGTAGCAGTGTCTCGCTGCACATGGTTCCGTCGGATTTAATTTCAACCTTAAACAAAATAAATATATTAAAAGTAGCAAATCACGCTAAACCACAACAATCTAAACACACAATCATCAAACAGCAGGGGTCATCATCAAACTCCAAACTCAAGTTGTCTAAAGTAAATAAAGTGCCAGAAACAGGAAAGCTTTTTTTTTTTTTTTGATCCACTATGAATATATGAACAAGAACAAGGTTGAAGCTTGTTGAAGGAGCATACATCTGTTTCACCGCACAACCTGTTTAAACTAACGGGATTCGAGATCCACCAATCTGTTCAACAAGCTTTCGAGATCCACCGATTTGTTCAACGAGACTCGAGATCCACCGCACCCCCACCGCTGCAGTCGTCCTCTCACTGTGACAACTGGTACTTTTCCATGAATTCTGTACAATAATAAACAGTAACTGTGCTTTAATGACTGTGTGTGATTGAATTAACAAGGCGAATGATTTTCAGATTACTATCACATACATACAATGGCATTTCATGTTGCAAGATTTTTTTATCATTACTACATGCAACACAGCAGGGTACAATTAGTGCACGAAAAAAAGTTAGCACAGTTACCAGACAAACTAGAAGTACTGACGGGAGTTCAATACTTAGACAGACATGATGTTAAGACACAAAATAAGCCCCGGAACCATGTGTTACACTAGAATATTGTGTAGGAAAGTAGGGGCTACAAAACTGCATTCCTAGTGATGATTTAGGTGCTAGAAAGTGCTAGAAACACAATAAAACAACAGAATTCTGCAGAAAATAACCAAATTCAGCAATTTTCAGCTTTTTAACAACAAAATATAATGCAGAATTATGGTTTAATGGTCCAGAATACTTTCCTATGTGTCGGGAATCAAAACTGATGTGAAAGACAACATAAAGCACACTAAACTGTGCAATTTAGCACCTTAACGAACCGTAACGAAACGAACAACCGGACACTACCCGAAACACCAAATTTTCACTAGAAACATTGTTTTAGTGTTACGAAGCTAGTTATGGTCACCGACCATCATATTACATCTCATAAACACTAAACACATAAAATACCTAACTAACACCTTTACATCCTAACTAAACCATGTAACTTATAATTGAAATGAGACCAACACCCCCCCCCCCCCATATGGACGGTTGGGACATGGGTCCCACTTGGGGATTTTATTTGATTAAATTATTTGATATGCATGAAAGATTTGGAACATTATAACCAGTAGATAATCTAGTGTTGGAAGATTTTCCTATAAACCACAAAGTTCTTCATAATCATCATTCACCTTCATCAACACAACCAAACCTCCTTCTTCTTCCCCTAAACTCACGTCCCAAGCACCCCATTCTAATCCTTCCATTCTCAATCCATTCTCAAGTAATCTAAGCATACATTAAGGTGTATCAAGCACATTTAAGAAGGGTGGAAGCATTGAAACTTGAAGGACCTTCACATAGAGCTTTTATCCACCTAGTTTATCATCTTCATCATCTTGAGTTCTTCCCTAGCCTTGTGCTAGTAGTAAGCCCCTTTGTAACTTGATTTTACTTCATATTTTGATGGTTAAAAGTATATGTAAGTTGTTAAACATGAAGAACATCAAAGATCAAGAACATAATCTATAACATAAAGCTCAAAATCATAATAATCTATGTTGTTTAAGTGTATGTATGCTTCTTGATTGTTGATTGTTTGTGTTATGATGTTAAACATCATATGAAACTTGCTAGATTGTGATTAAACACATGATCTAGCAAGTGAGTGGATGATCTTGTGAAAAACCAAGATGAACATCCTTTATGTAAACATGGACTTGAAATATGAAGATGTTTTTATGAAAGATGATGATCAAAACATAATGTAGATCTTGTAGATGGATGATTTCAAAACTAGTTTTCTCAAGAAACCAAGTGTACTTACAAGATTTACAAAAACATAAGTTTTAAAGAAACTAATCACATTTTTTTAGTGATGTCACACCCCGACTTTCCACGTATCACCGGTGGGCCTGGTGGGGAGTATCGTGACGTAGTTGATATCATAATAGTCAAACAACACAATATATATGAATGCACAGCGGAAGCAAAAGATAAATTATATTACAATCCGAATATAACGTAATATCAAGTATTACAAAGGAAAGTAAAGGATCCACAGGCAGATCTTAAAACATAACATTGTTCGACAGACTTTAGGCGCCTAGAACTTGCAAGATTCCTTATTAACGCCCTGAGCAGCTTCCAGCTTATTACGTACTTGTACCTGTCACTTAGACTTTGGAAAATACGTCAGTTTTCAGTGGTAAATACACTCAACTGACTCATTTGAAAAGAGTTTAAGAAAATTGGTTTAGGTGCACAAGGCACGAAAATATGTTGACACTTTGATTAAAATGCTCAAGGCAAAATTAATCTTTTACACTTGGGACAAACCATATCTCATGTTATCAGTTTTACATAACTTGTTCTACATACGGGGCCCGGTTCTATGCCGGTTCATGATTAACCGACACACCACTATTCCCTTATTGGGAATCCCTTATTGGGTAAAATTAATTAATAAACATATGGCATCTGTCAGGTGTATGCCTACACCCCGTGCTTAGGTCGTGGCCATTGCATTTAATGAGTCAAGGATATCCAGGACACGGTCGCATTAACCCCCAATGTTTCAGTCAAGCAATATGAATTAAAACAGGTTATTTGGGTTTCCCGACTCATTGGTCTTTGAATCCCATACCTGACCATGCGGTATTTATATTACCGTATCCCAAGCCCGTAATAGGGAAAATAAGTTAAGAGTATTTACCTGAGCTAGCTCCTGTCTTAAATAGCAAGAATTATAATAACTCAGC
The DNA here is from genome assembly GCA_030545235.1 of Helianthus tuberosus. NCBI lineage: Eukaryota > Viridiplantae > Streptophyta > Magnoliopsida > Asterales > Asteraceae > Helianthus > Helianthus tuberosus. Next base: position 44,916,275 of record CM060400.1, read on the forward strand.
CGTATTCACTTAAGTAAGCGTAGGTACAATTTACCGGAAGGCTCTAGTCTGGAATGATGGTATAAATAACCAATTAGCATGCTAACGGGTCTTTAACTAAGCCTAAGCTTAGACCGGTTAATTTATATGGTTCAAACGCATGATTAGGCGAAGACCGGAATAGAATGTGATTTAGACCCGACAAGATTGAAGACTTGCCTTATATGGTTAATCTAGGCACATTCTAAATTTTGGGGTAAAACCGATAAGGTTTGACCCGTTTCGGCTAATTTATGTAAACTAGTTACATAAGCTGAACCGAACGCGAAAGAGGCGTAACGGGTAATCACAAGGGTCCTAACCAGGTTTCCTAAGTTAATATGCCTCAAATGTGTTGTGATATCAGTAGGATACCTTCCATTATGCCCAAAACGAATTTAAACACAAACTATGCCCCGTAGGGGTAATTTGGTCATTTACAATGTTATAAAAGAGTTTAAGTGTTATCCTGAGTTACAGGTCTGATATAATCAGCAAAGATACTTAATTTAATAAGTTTTAACAGTAGGGTAAAGTGTATAAGTGAAATTTATCAATTATAACCAAACTATGCACCGTAGGGGCATTTTAGTAATTTCACATAAGCCAAAAAGCTCAAAACTGAAGTCTGAGTTAAACAACTTTTGCTTACTGTTAAAATATCATAATTTACCTAAAATTTCTGTAGGTATCAACCCTTGTATGTTTAAAATAGTTTTAGTACATACTATGCGTTAAAAACGCTTAATAAGGCGATTAGAAACCATTTCCGGGTTCTATACATAAAGCTGATATTTTTATTATTCCAGAAGGCTTAAAATAATTTATTTATCATATGTTATCAGTAGCAAAAGGTTTGGGGTCAAAAAGATATGTAAAACTCATTTTATAGCCCGAAAGGGCAAAACCGACAATTACCAAATTAAGCTTACGAATCTAAGTTATGCTCAGCCTAAAATTAATTAAAAATCTTCAAAAATCCCAAAATAATATATTACATCAGTGGGTAATAAGTTTGATATCAAAAAGTAGGCTTAACTAGGCTATACGCTAATTACGCCGTTAAATTAACATAAAGCTTTCAATTTACGCTAATGAGCATAACTCTTAATCTAGACCTCAAACTGATGTCAAACTTTGGGTAAAAGTTTATATTTCAGTAACTAAGGTTTCTACTCTTTTACATTTTTAAAAATCACGTTTTATAATCAAAAGGGCATAATGGTCAACATGTAGACAATTAACGGAATCATGCGTATTAATTGGATAACTAATGATCCGTGGTGTATAATCACAGAGGGTTATACTAGCATGTAACCTGGTCCTAAGGAAGCTCTAAGGCAATTCCAAATCATACTAAAACGGGTCAGAACTGAAGTCAAAGCAAAAGTCAAAGTTTTGCGACTTTCGGTCCCGAACCGGGTCTAAACAGAAGATTGTCGGGTTGAACATGTTTAGACATGTTCTTACACTAATTACCAAGTTATATAAATGATAAAATAGGTTGTATGTGTTCTACATTGCTAATTATGCATAAATTAGAAAATAAGTATCCTGTTGACTTTTTAATAACAAGTTTGACCCGACGTTTGACCTAGTTAGATTGGGAATCAGGGGGAACCCTTTTAAGGGTTTATTACCCACATAATCACCAACTTATAACTACTTTCAATTCGACTAATCACTGGACCATTAGTGATTAATCGCTAAGTCAACCGTTAATTACGATGGTTTGACTTTTAAGCTAAAACTAAGCAAAAACTTAACTAAGGAAGGTTAAGCAAACTTACAAGAGTCCTATGAACGATTAGTGATCACTTGAGAGAAGTCTTGAGCTCCAGAAATGATCAGGAATGCAAGAGAAAGGTGTGAAGAACTTGTTGCAACTTAGTGTCTTTATATAGTGATCAAGAACCCACTAGATTGGTGACATGCAAGTCTACAACTGACCACAACTCATCCACAAGTGTCCCTAGTGTCTAGGAGTCATTTAGGGCTTGTCCAAATATGAGGAAAATCGTTTAAAGTTCAGTTCCATGCGCATAACAGCAAATAGCCCCGTTTTTAGTTACTGGGCAACCCTTGCGCACCGTAAGGGTATGCTTGCGGTGCGCAAGCCTTCTGCTGAAGCCAAAAAATCTTGATCTTTCATGCATTCGAAGGGGCAACCAGGTATTTCGAATTTGGGACATTATTTTACAGTAAGGGGCCTCTAAAATGTGCCTTTAACAGTGATATACCCTACCACTTTGAAGTGTTTGCTTGGATTCTTTTTAAAAGTGCCATAAACGAAGGTTTACCGTAGAAATTCCATAGGATCCTATTTTGCACTTTGAAGTAAATTATTGTCAACGATTACCAGATCGAAGGTATATTAGATGTTTAAAATATATATTAGGGTCTTGGGATTTGTAAATGAGGTCGTTTAGAGGTAAAAATTAACATGACGACACTTTTAAATCCTGCCGTACATCTTTAATTATACCCGGGTTTATATCACTCTTGTCTTATATGACACGTGTCAACACATTATAGGACGCGAATTTTCGAGGTGTTACATCCTCACCCCCTTAAAAGAAATCTCGACCTCGAGATTTGTTAAAGTAAAGGAAGTATTTTCTACCTTATATTGGGCTTAATCTTTCCCAGTACCTTTGAGCCTCTAAGGCACTCCAATTGACCTTTATAATAGGTACATGTATCTTTTTGGAGTTTCTAATCCTGTCGATCCTTAATCGACACAGGTTGCTCATACTATCATAGTTCTGCATATCATTATGTGATAGTGCTTTTCGACTTATTGGTGATACGTCGCTACATCATTAGTGTGGGTCACATTGCGCGTTCCACCAAGCCCCTTAATTAGGTCTTAGCTCGTAGCTATTTAGTCTTTATACATTCGAATCCTTCGAATGACTTTGTATATTCCAAGCTTAACTAACCTGAAATTACAACTCGGCACACCCTTCTAGGGTGTTATCTTTTGTTGAACCTTATCTTTTAACCAGCACTTAGGAGGGTTACTATTTTCATAAATCCTTGATTTCCTGCCGTATAGTGGCAACTTACAATCGATTATGGATTGGTATGATCTTATTTGTTGTTTCCTAGGCAATTTTCAGATCCTGATAATTGGACTTACCAATTCTCTATCTAATAATAGATGTTTAACATTCCATCTATACAAGGTCTCAAAAGGATTAGCCTTGATACTTATATAATAATTGCTATAGAAGAAAAAAAAACTTATTTTATGGTGAGATGGTTATTCCAACCACTGCTTAACTAATCTCAAAGAATAGCTAAACCTTACAGCTATTCGAACCAATAGACGGTCCTGGGCAGGTAATAGCGATTCTTAATTGTTGCCTAAATAGGGTTGCGGTAATCAATGCATAAGCAAGATGATCCGTCTTTCTTATTTATATAAATCAGAGTTCTTAGGACTTCGAATTTTGGCTTTATGAAATCTTCTCTAAAAACTTATCGATTTGGCTCTTAGTTCTTCCTATTCCGTTGATACTAACAGATATAAGGCTTTTACAATAATTGTAGCCCTAAGCGGGATGTTCGTTCTAACATCCACTTGCCTCTCAGAAGGTAAACATGGTAATTCTTATAAAGAAGATAATCATGACACACACAGAGATGTTAGAGATGTCTGTATTCTCAGGCTTTGGTTCATCTATCGATGTCGGTGTCAGATATATGACACATTCTCTTTACCAATGCAAGGATGCCCTAAGTAGAGATACTTATAAGGACATTTTATATTGGATATCTTCTTTGGATACTACTAGTCGACTTTAGTACAATATGACCATTGGGATATCTCAGGGGTTCCATGCATTAAACCTCCATACTGATCAGGCATGGAAGCAATCTTTGGGACACACTAGGATACGCTAATCCTCATATGGTACTCTCATAAAACATAGTTTGGCATTCGCAGGCGATATAAAATAATGAGAAAATAATAAAATAAAGTAATATATATTGTCGTACTCTTTTTAGGGAAGAGTACTCCAGATTCTTATGAAAGGATTATCTCCGAGGATGGGAGAGAGGGTCATTAAATATTCCATTGGTAAGTTATACCTTATTTTTAATATCTGCAGTTCTTATTAATGTAATCAAAAGCTTCCTAAGCTTACGGTTTACTAAAGGTTTATTATCCCTTGCATTAACGTAAAATACTGAGCAGATACAATCGATGCTAAAAGGTAAAGACGTACCTAATGCTATTATTGAGATGCACTGTCTCTGGCATTCAACCGTTAGTTTAGGCGTTTTCTTTCTTACCCATCCCAGACTTAGCTGCTCCTTCCTTGGCAGCCTCAGGGCAATTAGTACTGATGTGGCCCTTTTCGCCACAGCTGAAACAGTTTGCATTCTTTATGTCCCTACATTCGTGGGACTGGTGGCCAGTTCTCTTGCAGATGCCACATTGCTTTATCCTTTGGTCTGATCGACACTGTCCCCAGTGTCTTCTTTTGCATGTTTTGCATGTAGGCTTCTTGTTGGAATCCTGTTGGTTATTGTTGAACTCGGATTTGCTCTTCTTAGGATTCTGGGAGTTATCCTCCTCCCTTTTACGCTTCCCGTCTTCAGAGGCCTTGGCAGCCTTGTTTCTAACCACATCGAGTGTGAGAGATAGCGACAGATCTGCCGCTGACCTGAATGTAGTAGGTCTCGATGCTTTCACACTTGCCTTTATTTCTGGGGCTAGACCCCCAATAAAGCGAGCTATTCGCTTTGGTTCCGGTGTGATCAAATAAGGAACCAATCGAGACTTGGTATTGAAACTTGTAAGGTATGCTTGACAATCTAAGTTCTCCATGACTAATGTCAAGAATTCAGTCTCAATCTTCTCAACTTCATGTTGAGGACAGTAATTTTCTTTGATAAGAGCAACGAACTGATCCCAAGTCATGTTGTACAAAGGGATCTTCCGGGTGGCTTGAATCAACGATCTCTACCAGGCTAAGGCCTCACCCTTAAATGATTGCGACACAAACTTGACCACATCCCTCTCAGCGCATCCGCTGATATCCACAACTGTATCCATCTCATCTAACCATGTCATACAATCTACAGCTCCTTCCTCCCTAGTGAAATCCCGGGGTTTACATGAAACAAAGTACTTGTAGGAGAAACCCTTATCACGGGGTCCTTGATTCAGTATGATCTGTTGAGACGAATCACTGTGATGATTAGAAGAGTGACTCTCGTCATCTTCCTTCTTGGGTTCATCCTTCTTGGGGGGTGGCTTTGTATGTGGTGTCTATAGGGTCCTACTTCGAGTCCCACTATACTCTTCATACTGTCGTTCTAAGGCTCTTGTAACAGCGTCGTCTACTAACGCCTTCAGTTCAGCACCCGTTAAATTAATCCGGGCGTTATCATTATTCTCCCTTGGGTGACTACTTATTTCATCCGAGTTAGCCATTTTAATTTGAACTGTTGCATAAAACAATGACAATAGTTTATTTGGGAGTTTATTATGGAATTGTCTTTTATGGCAATTCATTAACCATGGTAAACATAGACCATATTTGGTTAATTTATCATTCATATTTATTTAGGATTTATATTATAACTTATCCTAATTATAAAAACAATAACAGTTTTACTAGTGGCACGAAAGGCCTAGTCATATGGACATTTATAAATTATAAGCTATGATTTCAGAGAATCAAAGCATTGAGGTTTGAATCATAGTTCATTACCTTTTCTTGACATGGAGTTGTAGGCTACCACTGTCTTTAGTCTCAGAGGACATTAACTATAGCCCGCAGGCACTTCCCTTCTAAGGGATGTTTATAATATGATCATCTTATAGGATGATATAAGCCATGATTTCAGAGAATCGAGGCATTAAGGTTTGAATCAAAGTTCGTTACCCTTTTCTGGACAGAGAGGCAAAGGCTACTACTGTCTTTAGTCCCTTAGGACAATAAGTATGGCTCGTAGGCATTTCATAACTCATGGATGTTTATAATATGATCATCTTCATTTGATGATATTAGTCAGGATCGCATTGATCATACAAACTATTATGCTTGGACGTAGTCCAACATCTTTAGACGAGGGTCAGAGACCACCACGGTCGTTGTCTTATCTGACATCAAGTTTGGCCCGTAGGCACTTCATCACTAATGGATGATTATTTCAAATAAGGGAATTTAGATTAACCCCCTTTTTAAAAGATGGCATGTGTGACTTTAACTATTCACAGTTTACCAAAAATGTTAACATACTTACAGATGTTAATAGGTATTGGAATCTTTTGGATAGGTTTTACCGTCTTGGCCATGTCTGCAATGACATTTAGGCTAGGTTTTACCATCTTGGCCATGTCTGCATTGACATTTAGGCTAGGTTTTACCTTTAAGATTCCTTTAATATTTAATGCAGAACAATCCTAAATTGAAATGTTAACAAGGATCTGAATCTAATTGTGGAACCACCGTCTTGGCCCTGTCTTAAAATGACACATGAGCTAGGTCTTGTCCTTTTTAGATATTGCCATTTTATTATAATGGTAGATTTTATAATATAGGAATGATATTTTTAATATAATCGTTCCTTTAAAATTTAAACAAGTATATGGTTGCCCTAAACGGGACTTCTACAAAAATGACTTGCCCATGCAAGAGCTAATCAGAAAATAACAAAGGAACCAAATAAGGACAAATGAAACGAATTACAATTTGTCCTATGTTCTTGTCTAGACTCAAGAATGTGCAACTATGTAACTGAGATTAAACACAAAAGGCTAGTGTTTAATTCACTCGGTGTTGGCTCTGATACCAACCTATCACACCCCGACTTTCCACGTATCACCGGTGGGCCCGGTGGGGAGTATCGTGACGTAGTTGATATCATAATAGTCAAACAACACAATATATATGAATGCACAGCGGAAGCAAAAGATAAATTATATTACAATCCGAATATAACGTAATATCAAGTATTACAACGGAAAGTAAAGGATCCACAGGCGGATCTTAAAACATAACATTGTTCGACATACTTTAGGCGCCTAGAACTCGCAAGATTCCTTATTAACGCCCTGAGCAGCTTCCAGCCTATTACGTACTTGTACCTGTCACTTAGACTTTGGAAAATACGTCAGTTTTCACTGGTAAATACACTCAACTGACTCATTTGAAAAGATTTTAAGAAAATCGGTTTAGGTGCACAAGGCACGAAAATATGTTGACACTTTGATTAAAATGCTCGAGGCAAAATTAATCTTTTACACTTGGGACAAACCATATCTCATGTTATCAGTTTTACATAACTTGCTCTACATACGGGGCCCGGTTCTATGCCGGTTCATGATTAACCGACACACCACTATTCCCTTATTGGGAATCCCTTATTGGGTATAATTAATTAATAAACATATGGCATCTGTCAGGTGTATGCCTACACCCCGTGCTTAGGTCGTGGCCATTGCATTTAATGAGTCAAGGATATCCAGGACACGGTCGCATTAACCCCCAATGTTTCAGTCAAGCAATACGAATTAAAACAGGTTATTTGGGTTTCCCAACTCATTGGTCTTTGAATCCCATACCTGACCATGCGGTATTTATATTACCGTATCCCAAGCCCGTAATAGGGAAAATAAGTTAAGAGTATTTACCTGAGCTAGCTCCTGTCTTAAATAGCAAGAATTATAATAACTCAGCCGTATTCACTTAAGTAAGCGTAGGTACAATTTACTGGAAGGCTCTAGTCTGGAATGATGGTATAAATAACCAATTAGCATGCTAACGGGTCTTTAATTAAGCCTAAGCTTAGACCGGTTAATTTATATGGTTCTAACGCACGATTAGGCGAAGACTGGAATAGAATGTTATTTAGACCCGGCAAGATTGAAGACTTGCCTTATATGGGTAATCTAGGCACATTCTGAATTTTGGGGTAAAACCGATAAGGTTTGACCCGTTTCGGCTAATTTATGTAAACTAGTTACATAAGCTGAACCGAACGCGAAAGAGGCGTAACGGGTAATCACAAGGGTCCTAACCAGGTTTCCTAAGTTAATATGCCTCAAATGTGTTGTGATATCAGTAGGATACCTTCCATTATGCCCAAAATGAATTTAAACACAAACTATGCCCCGTAGGGGTAATTTGGTCATTTACAATGTTATAAAAGAGTTTAAGTGTTATCCTGAGTTACAGGTCTGATATAATCAGCAAAGATACTTAATTTAATAAGTTTTAACAGTAGGGTAAAGTGTATAAGTGAAATTTATCAATTATAACCAAACTATGCATCGTAGGGGCATTTTAGTAATTTCACACAAGCCGAAAAGCTCAAAACTGAAGTCTGAGTTAAACAACTTTTGCTTACTGTTAAAATATCATAATTTACCTAAAATTTCAGTAGGTATCAACCCTTGTATGTTTAAAATAGTTTTAGTACATACTATGCGTTAAAAACGCTTAATAAGGCGATTAGAAGCCATTTCCGGGTTCTATACATAAAGCTGATATTTTTATTATTCCAGAAGGCTTAAAATAATTTATTTATTTATCATATGTTATCAGTAGCAAAAGGTTTGGGGTCAAAAAGATATGTAAAACTCATTTTAAAGCCCGAAAGGGCAAAACCGACAATTACCGAATTAAGCTTACGACTCTAAGTTACGCTCAGCCTAAAATTAATTAAAAATCTTCAAAAATCCCAAAATAATATATTACATCAGTGGGTAATAAGTTTGATATAAAAAAGTAGGCTTAACTAGGCTATACGCTAATTACGCCGTTAAATTAACATAAAGCTTTCAATTTACGCTAATGAGCATAACTCTTAATCTAGACCTCAAACTGATATCAAACTTTGGGTAAAAGTTTATATTTCAGTAACTAAGGTTTCTACTCTTTTACATTTTCAAAAATCACGTTTTATAATCAAAAGGGCATAATGGTCAACATGTAGACAATTAACGGAATCATGCGTATTAATTGGATAACTAATGATCCGTTGTGTATAATCACAGAGGGTTATACTAGCATGTAACCTGGTCCTAAGGAAGCTCTAAGGCAATTCCAAATCATACTAAAACGGGTCAGAACTGAAGTCAAAGCAAAAGTCAAAGTTTTGCGACTTTCGGTCCCGAACCGGGTCTAAACAGAAGATTGTCGGGTTGAACATGTTTAGACATGTTCTTACACTAATTACCAAGTTATATAAATGATAAAACAGGTTGTATGTGTTCTACATTGCTAATTATGCATAAATTAGAAAATAAGTATCCTGTTGACTTTTTAATAACAAGTTTGACCCGACGTTTGACCTAGTTAGAGTGGGAATCAGGGGGAACCCTTTTAAGGGTTTATTACCCACATAATCACCAACTTATAACTACTTTCAATTCGACTAATCACTGGACCATTAGTGATTAATCGCTAAGTCAACCGTTAATTACGACGGTTTGACTTTTAAGCTAAAACTAAGCAAAAACTTAACTAAGGAAGGTTAAGCAAACTTACAAGAGTCCTATGAACGATTAGTGATCACTTGAGAGAAGTCTTGAGCTCCAGAAATGATCACGAATGCAAGAGAAAAGTGTGAAGAACTTGTTGCAACTTAGTGTCTTTATATAGTGATCAAGAACCCACTAGATTGCTGACATGCAAGTCTACAACTGACCACAACTCATCCACAAGTGTCCCTAGTGTCTAGGAGTCATTTAGGGGTTGTCCAAATATGAGGAAAATCGTTTAAAGTTCAGTTCCATGCGCATAACAGCAAACAGCCCCGTTTTCAGTTACTGGGCAACCCTTGCGCACCGTAAGGGTATGCTTGCGGTGCGCAAGCCTTCTGCTGAAGCCAAAAAAATCTTGATCTTTCATGCATTCGAAGGGGCAACCAGGTATTTTGAATTTGGGACATTATTTTATAGTAAGGGGCCTCTAAAATGTGCCTTTAACAGTGATATACCCTACCACTTTGAAGTGTTTGCTTGGATTCTTTTTAAAAGTGACATAAACGAATGTTTACCGTAGAAATTCCATAGGATCCTATTTTGCACTTTGAATTAAATTATTGTCAGCGATTACCGGATCGAAGGTATATTAGATCTTTAAAATATATATTAGGGTCTTGGGATTTGTAAATGAGGTCGTTCAGATGTAAAAAAATAACATGACGACACTTTTAAATCCTGCCATACATCTTTAATTATACCCGGGTTTATATCACTCTTGTCTTATATGACATGGGTCAACACATTATAGGACGCGAATTTTTGAGGTGTTACAAGTGATTAGTCAAGTGTAGAAATATGTTGTTAACAAGAAAAATTCAAGAAGAAATATTTTTAGAAAATCAACTTAGAAGTTGTGAAAGTCTAAAATTTGCAAGAATGTGATTTATAACTAAATAACCACACTTTAAGGGGTAACTAAGCTTACCTAACACCATACTAAGTTACTATAAATTTTTTCCAAATTTCAAGTTCAGTGTAAAATGCATAATTTTGGCACTTGGTAAGTATTGAATGAATTGTTGATGATTTGTGATGATTTTAAATGAAAACGATATGCTTTGAAAGCATGGAAACCTCCATTGTTAAGGGGAAACTATGGCAAAAATTTTCTAGAATTAAACACTTAGAAAAAAAAAATATTTTTTAAACAAGTGTTTACAAGTGTATTTTAATCATGGTTTTTCATATAGAATTTGCCATAATTTTTTTTACAAAAATTACAAATATTGGAGGTTTGTTTTTTATAAATAAAAGTGACTAAATATATATTTAGGAAAATATATATTTAGACGTCACAATTTGTGTGATTACTTGTATATTATGTGCATTAGTTATATTACTTTAGGACTTGAAATAATATAACTTACCAAAAATTATAATACAAAGTAATACCAAAATTCCAAGAAAACAAATATATAATTTATACCCGAATATTGGACAAACCGAACACGAACGTATGAACTACACTTATATATATTTCGGAAATAGATGTATATTTTGACAAACGAGGCCAACGGTATTTTGAAAACCAAAAGAACGGAAATTATAATTTTTACAAGTGTTACAAAAATATATCATATTTTTGTCAAGTAGAAAATACATTATTTTTTAGTGGAGAAAAATAAATATATTTTCTGGAACAATTACAAGATATACTATTTTTGGAGAAAATATATATTTTCTTAAACAAATTAAGAATATATTATTCTTGGGGTGAAAAATGGATTTATATATATTTTCTAAGTAAGAATTATAGATAATTTTCTATAAAAGTTTTATTAAAATATACATATAATTTAAGGATGTAAATTGGTGATTTTAAATAATATTCCGGAAGTTATAAATGCAAAAATTAAGTATAAGAATACTTAATAAATACAACAAAAATACGTATCTTTGTACTTACAAATACACGTCGGAATACGCCACAAATATTTGGCAAATACACAAGTCTAATATACACAAGTATGATTATACCCATCCTTGGGAGAATACATATGTGTTGGGTCTAAATCGTGTAGTCTAATGTTATCAACGAATCAAGTCAACAAAGTCAACGCCAGCAAGTCAAAGTCAACGCACAAGTCGACACGAGAAGATCGAAGAAAGATATGGCGTGTGAATGTTCGAGATATGATAGTTTTATTGCTTTGGATAGTTAAATATATTTTGTTTTAAACAAAATATATTTATTATCTTATTTAGTTAGTCTTCATGTTTATTGCTACTTTTGGTAAGTTTTAATCTCTAGGGTCCTTAATGTAATTAGCCAAAGTTGTTTAGGCTATATATAGAAAGAGATGATTAGGGTTTTAGTTAACACACATTTCTAGAGAAGATTTGGGGGCTAATTGTATCATCATTGCAAATCATTCTAGTGGGTTTTATTGCTATATTTTTTAGTGTGTTCATCTTTATTTCATTATCAAAATCAGATTTTGGCTCGATTTGATCCTACAATTTGGTATCAGAGCCTTAGTGCTCTTGGTTGTTGTGTTCTTGTTGAGATTTTTCATAGTTTTGAAGGTTTTCAAAAGTTTCAAGGTTTTCAAATTTTTTGAACTAAATATGGATTGATTTGGTGTGTTTAATCGATAGGTTGTTGTTAATATATGATTAGGGAGTCATTTTGGACATTTTGATGTATCAAAAGGTGGTTTTTGAGATGTTTTCGTGAGATTAGAGGGTTTTAGTTCGTGTTAAACCCTCTGTCTAGCGATATTATTTTGAACACAGCGAACAATTTTTGAAGATAGCGAACTTATTTTTTTTGAATTTAGCGAACTCAGTGTTGAAGGTAGCGAACATATTTAAATCCTTTAGAAACTCATCGCAGGATCATTAACTTCGACGATCGTCATTCGAGCGAAATTAGTGATCATTTGCGAAATAGTGTCCAGTGACCCTTGAGCGAAATTATCGAAGGCGACTTCGAGAACCGTGATAGCGAACCACAGCGTTCTTATCACGGTATTCGGTGATATTAACCTAACTATTGTCTGTGTTGTGTTTTGTCAGCGAAATTATCGGATTCGCTCGTGCAGGATTCCTTATAGCACCAGCGAAGGTTAAGCATCGGTTAGCGAAGTTGTTCAGGATCCTTCGGTCATCGGCGAAGTTACTCTGTTCACTGGTTGTCTGTGTATTGTCAGCGAATTTAACTTCTGATCAGCTCCATTTTGTCTCAAACAAGCAAAGATGTCGTTGAATCAACTAAGTCCAATTGCTCAAGCGGAACTTGAAACCGGAACCACAACTCGGCCACCAAAGTTGAAAGGGGCTGAAGACTTTAGCACTTGGAAGACTCGCATTCAATCGTTCTTCGAGTACACGGACTACAATCTGTGGCTCTCTGTCACCGCTGGACCCCACATTCCAACGGTTGTCCGAGGAGATGCGGTGGTGGCCAACAATGATGCAACCACCTTCACTGATGAAGACAAGGCTCTAATCCAACGTGATCGTCGTGCTCATGCTGCTTTAACAATGGCACTATCAACTGATGACTGCAACATGTTTGAAGAACACCGAACTGCAAATGCACTCTGGAATGCATTGATCGAGTACTACGAGGGAAATGAAGAGTTGATTGAAAGCAAGAGAGATATGGTGCAGAAACAATATGACATGTTTTGTGGAGTTCGTGGAGAAAGTCTTTCTGATCACATCAGTCGCTTTCTGAATATGATGACCAAAATGAAGAAAGCGGGAAATCCTGTCACAAACCGTGCTGCAATAAAGAAGCTGCTAGATTCACTTCCCAAGGAATGGAGCCTACAATGCATGATGATCAAGAAGGATTTCCTCAACAATCCAAATCCTGTCACTCTGTCCGACCTGATCAACACCTTAAGAGCCTTTGAAATGGATGTCAGCAAAAGAGAGATGAACACTGCCAGTCCCACTGCCAGTTACCCACCAAAGTCTACTCAAACCTCTGCTGGATTGAAAAATGTAGCATTTCTTGCTTCAGGTGGCATCACTCCACAAGCTTCTGACCTAATCTACGCCAACGCTTCTGCTAGCGCATCGAAAGCTCCACAACTTGTTGAGAAGACTATCACTGTTGACACTCAAGCTTTGAAAGTGTCCACCGAAAACGTGGCACTTTTCAACACATTTCTGAGCAGCTATGAAGCCCTGATGTCTGGAGAACTGAAAAAGGAGATGTTCACTGCTAAAGACATGTATCAGGTTGATCCAGATGATATGGAGGAAATGGATCTGAAATGGCAAATGGCCATGATCACCTTGAGGCTAAAGAAATTTCAAGACAAGACAGGAAAGCGTTTGGGTCTGGGAAAGGCCGGTTTTGACAAATCCAAACTTAGGTGCTACAACTGCAAGAATCTTGGTCATTTCAAGCGGGAGTGTCCTCTGTTGAAAGAAGGAAACAGTGAAACTACTCCTGCTGTAAAGCAAATCACTGTTGAAGAAAACAAGAACAACGCGTCTCCCAGCACGCCAAAAGCTTTAGTCGTTGAAGACTATGATTGGAGTGAAGAAATTACTGAAGCAAAGGAGCAAGTCAACAAAGCTCTGATGGCTAAGATATTAAGTGAACCCTCATCGAGGCAGACACCCGAAATTCCAAAAGGAGATAATACTGCTGACAAAGGGTTGAAAAGCATTCTCACTTCAGTGGAGCCTGAAAACGAAAAGAAATGTGGAGAAGCTGAGGAGCATGTTTCGAAAGAGGCATCTGATCAAAAGAAAGGTAAAGAAAAGTTCCCAGCAGCCGCCATGAAAGCAGATTCATCAAAAGAAAAAGCTGACAAGGACTTGGTAAACAGCATTCCACTCAGTTTCAAAGAAAAATTATGCACACCAGCATGCGTTGATGTCGTGGCACATTACAAGTCTCTTAATCTTGAATTTGAGAGACAAAAAGACAAGGCCTTAAAAATGAATAATGAACTTAAACTGAACGAGGCCGCATACCAGAGAAAGTTGAACTCAACTTTAGCTGAGATGCAAACTCTAAAAGAATTTGTGATTAGAAAAGATTTCATCATTAACGATCTCACAGATAGATTAGAAAAGGCCTTAAATGAAACTAACAAATTGCAAATTATCATTGATAAATGGAATGTCAGTCAAAAGGCCTTTACTGACATCAAAAACTGCCAACGACCAACGTATGTGAAAGACGGGATCGGGTATAAGGATAGGCAAGGAAACGAACGAAAACTCTTTCTTCCACCACATAGCAAAAACTATGTGCCTATACCTACTCCTCATCCCGAAAATGATCTCATTGATGAAAAGGCCTCTATAGAACAAAACGATTCTTGTAAAAACGAAACAACCGCTAACTTTTCTAAAAGTAATGCAGATCCAATTGTGTGTAAAGAAGATGTGTGCGATGAGGATGGAGACTGCGGCGGTTCAAAAATAGGAATCGGATATTCAGGCGACAGTTATTCCACCGTTAACTGGTTCGTCTGGAATTGTTCTAAGAAAAACAATGTTAAGGATGAATGTAATAATTTAAGTAGGAAGGATGACTGTAATGGCCGAGTGCCTAAATTTAAATCTTCGGATGACTGTAAGGGCCATGTGCCTACATTTGAGACCCGTGATCGTGAACATGCTATGTTTGAATGTCATGATTTAAATTCTGCATCTTGTGATGATAAAGTTGTTTGTGAATCTCCTGTATTTGTGCCAGAATTGAAAAAGAATAGCTTTGGAATATTCCTCACCAAGGAAATTCCAGAATTTATTCCATCTCGAACAGGTATGACAAATTCTGAAAAGACAGTCACTGAAGATCAATGCAACGAAGACTCAAGCTCTGCTGTGAAGACTTCAATTCCTGAGGATGAGCGAATATCAGAGACATCAAACGAAGGTCGAACAACAGACAGTGAGAGCATAGAATTCTCAAGTGAAGAAACCTTGGAAACCTCAAGTGAAGATCAAACAACAAATGATGAAAGCTCCGAAAGTCCAAGTGTTGAAACAATTGAAGACCAAAATCCAGAAAGTTCAAGCGAAGATCAAAGCTGCAATGATTCAATTTACGAAGCAAGTGAAAAACAGGACTCAAGTGAATATCAAACGTCTGAAAGCTCATCCGTTTACGACAATGATGAAGAACGTTTAGAATATGAAAGCAGAGTTGACAAGAAAATGAAGAAAGCAGAAAGCTCAAGACACTCATCACATACATCATCTTCTAACACCAAAAGACCCAGACATAAAAGATGCTTTCGCTGTGGTCATTTAGGACATACAGCGAAACATTGTAAAACCAAGAAGTTTTCTAAACCAGAGCATGATTTTCTTACAAACGTCACATATCAGTTAAATGATCTTAAGAAGTCTGTTAAAAATCTGGTTGAGTCAACTGCCTATTTTTGGAAACAAAAAGAGGCCAAAGTGGGTCAAAACCACGATAGATTCGAAATTAAGCAAATCTGGATTCCCAAAACTAACTAATTTGTATATGTGTATTTTTGTGTATATCAGAATAAACTCCAGAAATGGCTCCGCATGCTCATGGAATACATCTGGCACGTAGACAGCGGATGTTCAAGACACATGACAGGACTGAAGGAACTCCTGAAGAATTTTCGCTTCATCGATGGTGACTTCGTATCCTTCGCTGGAGACGAGAAGGGAGGAAAGATTGTTGGAGTAGGAGATGTGGTGTCTGAAGCCCTCACTCTGGAGAATGTCAATTATGTACCGGAGCTGTGTTACAATCTCATGAGCGTTTCATAAGTCTGTGATAAAGGAATATCGGTGCTTTTCAATGACATGGAATGCTTGTTCCTGAAGCCCGGATATGTTGTTCCTGCTGAAATGATCATGCTCACTGCTCCAAGACAAAACAACACATACGTGCTCAACATGAAGAACGCCAAGACAAATGACAACTTAACCTGCTTGATATCTAAGGCTTCAGAATCGGAATCACTGCTTTGGCATAGGCGACTGGGGCATGTTAATTTTAAAAATATGAACAAACTCTCTAAGTTAAACTTAGTTAGAGGTCTTCCAATTAAGGAATTTCCATTTTCTGAAAAATGCATTGCATGCGCCCAGGGAAAACAACATAAGAAACCGCACAAGTCCAAAGCAGTGAACACGATCACGGCACCTCTTCAGTTGTTGCATATGGATCTCTTTGGTCCAATCAGTGTTAAAAGTCTTGCTAAAAGTTCTTATTGTTTGGTGATTACAGATGATTTCTCTCGTTTTTCTTGGGTTTATTTTCTTGAGGCTAAAAGTGAGACAGCGGAAATTCTCAAGGCATTCATTCCCTTGATTGAGAACGTGACCAAACTAAAAGTGAAGTCAATCAGAAGTGATAATGGCTCCGAATTCAAAAATCAAACTTTCATATCCTTCTGTGCAGAAAAGGGAATTCATCTTCAATACAGTGCAGCCAGGACTCCTCAACAAAATGGGGTTGCTGAACGCAAGAACAGAACATTGATTGAAGCCGCAAGGACCATGCTCGTGGATTCAAAGCTTCAAATCATCTTCTGGGCAGAAGCAGTTAACACGGCTTGCTACGTTCTAAACAGGGTTCTCATTGTAAAACCACACGGAAAAACGGCGTATGAACTTCTCTTCAAAAGAAAGCCGCTTATTGATTTCTTCAGACCATTTGGATGCTCTTGTACTCTTCTAAACACTCAAGAGAATCTCATCAAGTTCGAAGCAGTGGGTGATGTCTGCTACTTTATGGGATATTCATCCACTCAGAAAGCTTACAGAGTCTACAACAAGAGAACAAAGATGGTGATTGAATCGTACTATGTTGATTTTCAAGAAGGAAACTACACCAACACCGGAAGTACTCCTGATTGGTTCTATGATGTGGGTGTGATTTTTAACACTTTTGAAATTCCTGAAGCAGCTCCAGACACTGAACCTATTGAAGACACTCATGTTGAACCACTGTTTGACTCATCCGACATTGGTTTAACTCCATTTACTACCCGTCTATCTCCATCAACTGCTGACCCTATTTTGGCTGTAAATGAAGCAACTGGTGACACTTCGCCTGAGAACACCCAAGAAAACGGTGCTTCTTCTTCACAGGTGAATGTGAATGAACCAACTCAAGAAGATGATCCACCAGTGATTTACGTGGACGAACACTTCACCAACCTTCCGCAGCAAATTGAATCTCTGACAAATGCCGGATAGACGAATCGAAATCATCCTCTTGAAAATGTTATCGGCGCAGTTGAAGAAGGAGTGCGTACTCGCGGGCAATCGTCAAGCATCAACAAAGGGCTATTTGCAGCTTTTCTGTCACAATCTGTTCCCCGAGACATCGAAGACGCTATTCAAGACTCCAGTTGGGTTCAGGCGATGCAAGAGGAACTATCTCAATTCAGGAAGCTTAAAGTTTGGGAGCTAGTAGATTTACCTGAAGGAAAGTTTCCGATTGGTACTAAATGGGTCTTCCGAAACAAGATGGATGATCGTGGAGTGGTAATCAAGAACAAGGCTTGACTGGTGATCCAGGGGTTTCGACAGGAAGAAGGAATCGACTAGGAAGAAGTTTTTTCTCCGGTTGCACGACTGGAAGCCATCAGAATATTCCTAGCTTACGCGTCATACAGAAATTTCAAAGTTTTTCAGATGGACGTAAAAAGCGCTTTTCTGTATGGAAAGGTAAAGGAAGAAGTCTACGTGTGTCAGCCTCCGGGTTTCGAAGATCCTCATTTTCCAGGACACTACTACAAGTTGGACAAAGCCCTCTATGGTCTTCACCAAGCTCCACGTGCTTGGTACGAGACTTTGTCAACTTATCTTTTGAAGTGTGGATACACCAGAGGAACGATCGACATGACTCTCTTCACTAAAAGAGTCGGGGAAGACGTAATGCTGGTTCAGATTTATGTGGACGATATCATCTTCGGGTCGACCAACGAAGAACTGTGTAGAGAATTCGAGTCTGTCATGAAGGCACAATTTGAAATGAGCATGATGGGAGAGCTGACGTTCTTCTTGGGGATAGAAGTGAAGCAAAAGGATGACGGGATTCTTATTCATCAAGCCAGGTACATTCGGGATATTCTCGCAAAGTACAACATGAATGACTGCAAAGTTGCAAGTACTCCATTTGCTTCTCAGACGGAGCTTACTCTAGATCCTCAAGGAAAACCTGTAAACAAGTCCTTCTATCGCTCGATGATCGGATCTCTGATGTACTTAACGGCTAGCAGGCCTGACATCATGTGGGTTGTCTGTCTCTGTGCTCGCTTTCAGACTAATCCCAAGGAATCTCATGAAACCGCTGTGAAGCGCATCTTCCGCTATCTTAAAGGAACTCCGAAACTAGGTCTTTGGTATCCTAAAGATAGTAATTTTGATCTTATTGCTTATTCTGACAGTGATCATGCAGGTTGTAAAGTAGATCGCAGGTCCGTATCAGGAGGATGCCAATTCCTGGGAAATTGTCTGATCTCATGGCAAAGCAAGAAACAGACAACTGTGTCCACCTCCACAGCTCAAGCAGAATACACCGCAGCCTACAGTTGCTGTTCACAAGTTCTTTGGATACAAAATTAGTTGTTGGATTATGGAATCAACATCATGCAGACTCCCATATTCATCGACAATGAGGCATGTCTGGGAATTGTGAAGAATCCGATCCACCACTCCAGAACGAAGCATATCGAAATTCGTATTCACGCAATTCGAGATGCATACGAGAAAGGATACATTCAAGTGGTTCCAGTGGATACAACCCAGCAACGGGCCGACATTTTCACCAAACTTTCGATAAAACGCGATTCAACCAGCTGGTAACCTGGTTGGAAATGGTAAATTTCCTTGAATGGAAATGAATCTTGTGTCCAAAAGCTTTCGTAAATACACTATCCTTGTTTATAAAAAAAAAAAAAAAAAAAGAGGCCAAACCCTTTTCATAATAAGTGCCAAATTTGGCCAAAACCTTAGATAGATTAGTTTGGTCTCTCTGCTGTACGAAAGTACTGACCTGTTCACCAAACTATCTATCATCAAATCATACCAAATCTGGTATCTGTCTCCGCCCTCGGTAGTTTTCGGGATCTCTGCTGTACGAAAGTACTGACCTGATCTCCACTCTATCGTTGAAAAGAATGAATCCAATATACTCACCTGTTATGAGGAACCTTTGTGCATACCTTGATCGCGGGGGTATGTCCTGATGTGGGACTCACGGGCGTAATGATTCTATTCTAAATAGCTTGTGTGGGGGCCATAGAAGTCTTGTAAATATACCCAAAACATGATAATTAATCACCAGATGTATGTCGAAAGAATGGTGCATGGATTTAAGCGGACAAACATACCAGCAATCGTTCTTGAGTCATGGCTATCCTAAAGAAAGTTGAAGTGTGGCTAGACTTTTCAAGTTGGTATGATCTCGTATTTGATCAGATCTATATCTCAAAGGTTGAAAGTTAAAAAAAAATGTTAAAAAAAAAATCTAAAATCCAAAAATATTTTTGATTTGTGTACAGTTGTTTTTCTAAGTCTTCCATATCACATCAATCGTGTCTTAAATCGCTTGAGATACTCTTTCCATTGCACACCACAGATGAATACGGTTTTGTTTGTACTTTGAATCAGTCTAAAAGAAAATGTGGAGTTGTGTTTATATCTGTGAACAGGTTACTTCGACTATTTGCTGCAATGATGGCCGATCATCAATTGAGCAAGATACCAGACCAAAGCACTGGTTTCCTGAAGATTATAGAAGACACCAAGCTAGGAATCCTCCTCCTACGTCTTCTAATTCACTCAAGCTAAAGAGAGTTGAAAAAGGTTGTTCCTGCTTGTCAAAGATGATGCATGCAAAAAGGGGGAGCTTATCCAGATAAATTACTCAAAGAGCAAAGTGTCAAAAGAAGATCTTCAGTGAAGAAAATTTGGAAAGCATCAGTCTAGGGGGGGATTGTTGGGTCTAAAATTGAGACTGAAGCTTGCCAAATTGAAGATCACATCATGCATGATGTTGACGGTTCTAAAGATGATGCAAGAGTTTGATAACATTAGCCTAAGGGGGAGATTGTTGGGTCAAAATCGTGTAGTCTAATGTTATCAACGAATCAAGTCAACAAAGTCAACGCCAGCAAGTCAAAGTCAACGCACAAGTCAACACGAGAAGATCGAAGAAAGATATGGCGTGTGAATGTTCGAGATATGATAGTTTTATTGCTTTGGATAGTTAAATATATTTTGTTTTAAACAAAATATATTTATTATCTTATTTAGTTAGTCTTCATGTTTATTGCTACTTTTGGTAAGTTTTAATCTCTAGGGTCCTTAATGTAATTAGCCAAAGTTGTTTAGGCTATATATAGAAAGAGATGATTAGGGTTTTAGTTAACACACATTTCTAGAGAAGATTTGGGGGCTAATTGTATCATCATTGCAAATCATTCTAGTGGGTTTTATTGCTATATTTTTTAGTGTGTTCATCTTTATTTCATTATCAAAATCAGATTTTGGCTCGATTTGATCCTACAATATGTATAATTACATGACATACTAAGTTAAAATATATTATTTTAACAAATATTCCAAATGATTAATAAATATAATTTAAGTTAAAATATTATTATTTTTACAAATAATTGTATACTTTGATATAATACAGGTACATCAAAAACACAACTCAAAGATGTAACTCAAAGTACACCAAGATTTCCAAAACTAGTCCTAATTAACAACTAAGACAAAGAGTCGTTACACGACCTAAACGACTTATAAAACAAGGCACGTGTTTAGGTAGTTGTATGACTTATAGAATGACCTTTGAGCATACGAGATAGCAGGACGCAAACTTGTGAGTTCACAACTCCCACTTTTTACGGTTTTACAATTTTATAAATGTTTTCGGGGGTGGAAAGAAATGCAAGTTTTGCAAAAGTAAACAATCTTTCGATAAACGAAAACTCATATTTCTAAACCATGTTACGAATGGATTTCAAGGAACTCAAATGGTTTACGAACGACTTATACTAAATACACCGGTTTTACAAAACAAATGCGTATTTTTGAAACGTGCATGATTTTCATGAGTAGGGACGGGATCGTCCTAGTTACAATAACGGGACTGGGTTGGACTGCGTACGTAAAACGAGGCAACCCAGTGAGTTCTTGTCCCCCTTTTCTCTTAACTGTTTTCGGAATTTATAACTCTCGGGGGTGGAATACATGTTACGAAAGTTCAAATGGTATGATTTGGCTATGAAATGAACTCTTAGATCATGTGAGCATAGACTGAAATTGAAATGCTAATAACTCTCATAAGAATCATGGACAAAGGTTAGATCTAACGGGTACGGTCGAGCCCCACTCATGGTCTTATGTGACCACTTAGAGTGCTTTAGTATCCCAGTCGAGGTGATTCGACAGCGTCGAGGTGATTCGACAGCGGTCAAGGGGATTTGACACAGTCCAGGTGATTTGATACGGTCAAGGGATATTGACACAGTCAAGGTAAATTTGACACAGTCGAGGAGATTCGACAAAGACAAAAGCCTACTCATATTGAGTGCTCCCTATGTCTTCACATGCATTAATGTCCTTGCAAAACATTAATTGATATGTTTATAGACGCTTTTCATACCTGTTTTCAAAGGAGTCTCTCAAATGTTTACAAGTTTATCAGACCTCGTACAAAACGCATGAACTAACTCAACTTTTTTTGATATTTTCAAAAATTACATGTATTTCAGGAAGCAAGTTGGATCTTGGGCGCTGGTGTTGTTTCGGAATATGAATAACAAGTTTAGATGTCATCCATTTTTGTTGGTTTGTAACTTAATCAGAGGTTGTGTTGTTTGAAACTTAAATGACTGGTGTTTGTAATATTTTAAACTTTATCAATGGATGAACATCATTTTGATCATATAATGTTTATTATAATTGAATGCAATGATATTGAACAAGTCACACATCATACGCTTCCGCAAAAGTCAGGGTGTGACAGTTTGGTATCAGAGCTTCGATTGTAGTGAACTAGGATTCCTCCTCGAGTCTAGACTACAATCACTAGGACTCTCTCATGAAAACATTTTTACAAAAAGGTTTTTCATTGCATTTATGAAAGCGCCAAGATCCATGAGTCAAACGTTTTTCAAAGAAAAGACAAGGCAAGGACATTAGAAGGGAGGAGAATACCCCAAACTAAAATGCCAATTGAGGTATAGTCTACGTGAGATAGACTTGCCAAAGACAAAATCCCCCCCCCCCCCCTCCGAAAGGACAAACGAGAGTTATATGTGACTTGATGCATCTATTTGCCTGTTTATACTAAGTGACATATTTATTCATTAATATATACATGCGTATGAGGGTAAGGAATAATTATTGACGTGAACGAGATACCTTCGACTTCGAATTCTATTATTGTTCTTGACTCGCACGATGAGACTACCGACCTCGCGTTTATTGCGAAGCTCATGGCTGGAGTGATTACCAGACCAGATCCTGAGCTAGTTTCCGTAGGAGATGGCTGTTCTTCCCTCTCGAATGTGAAGGTGCCTAACTACGGTAGTGACGACGAGGAGGAGGAGGCAACCTTGGATAACAACCTTATCAGCAGGACGAGGTCCTTGTGGCTTTTGGGAAACAAGATTGACGACACACTTGACCAGACAAGGAAGATGAAGTACTCATCTTGAAGGTGCCCCTCCAACTACTAGGAATTCCCCTTATTCCTATTACGCCTAAGCATCTTGCCTATTTGCGCGTAACGATAACGGATGTTAGCGCGTGGACCACCACAATGGTCCTTTCCATGTCAGAGGTATAAGGACAGCAGTGTCTCCTCTTTGGTTGATTATCTGCTTTGAACGAGGGAAAAATTGAGGTGACCATGCAAGACAATTTATTAGAGTAAACTGCAATTTTACCCCTGGGGTTTAAGCCAATTGGCACTCTGACCCCCTCTAACGAAATAATTGAAATTTACCCCCCAATGTTGATGTTATGTCGCAATTTTACCCCTGCTGTCTAATTATGTTTAAAGTCAACATAAGTTATTAACGGTCAAAGGGTATAATCGTCTTTTCCACACTAGTTTTATATCTTACTCAACATAACACCCTAATATATCACACTCGCTGCAATCTTAACCCCCACCTATTAAGCTCTCCTTCGTTTCTTCTCCGGTGACATAACGATGAACAGTACGGAGATGGTGAAGGTTTTACAGTCTTCAGTGGTTGTCGGAGAAGGTGTACGGTGGTGATGAAGGTGATTCAGGTTGTAGGTGGTTGTGAGGAAGACTACCGGAGATGGTGATAGGCGATGGTGATTATGGTGAACGACGATGAACAACGGTGACTGAATATGATGAACGATGGATGGAGGTGGTCGTCGATGTGTTTAGTGGTTCGAGAACGGAGATGATGATAATGATCAAACTCGAAACCAAAAACTTAACTCGAAACCTCAACTCGAAATCAGAAGATGATGAAGTGAAACGGAGGTGGTTATGATATCAACGATGCAGTTGATAATGATGATCAGACGATGGTGGTTGCCGGTAATAACCTGTCCACTGTCCACTCTTGGAGATCTTTCTCTTAAGCTCTCACTCTTCAGGTTAGCAATAACCTCTATTAGCTGTTAGGGAAATTTATAGTGTTTGTGATTACAAAAATGATTATTATAGAATAAAGTTCCATGCTTGACTATTGGTTTGATATGTGTGGGTGTTAAATCTACTAACTGTTTAGACAATTAAGATCATGAGGTTCAAAATATGTTACCGTGTTTGTGACGTAGATGATTCTTTGTGAAGGATATTGTGAGGATGATTTAATAGAATGAAATGTTATGAAAAATTCGAAAGATGAACGATTTCCGGTTAGTGTTTTGTGAAATAACGATAGTGGTTAATCGATTTGGAAGATAACAGTGAAACGGTGATTCGACGATTTAATTCATTGAATATTGTTAGCAATGAAGATGATGTAGATCCTAAACATAAAGGCATGAATATGTATAGCTATATGGTTTACATGTGATGACTGTGTTTAGAAAAGCTTGATGTTGGCTTTCATGGAGTGTAAAAAAATATATACATGAGGTACAACCTACTAGAGGTTGCATGATTTGAAAATTTGTGTGATAAATGTTTTGTCTTTTTTCGGTTGATTTAAGAAAGTGGAAGGAATGTGTGTTGGTGACCCCACAACATATGATTCGCACACTGAACGAATGACAATAACCTCACACAGTAGACAATGGTGGTTGCCGGAATGGTGAAGATGATGATTTCTGGTGAAGATGATCGGAGTGGTTGAGTAAATTCCATTGGGGGTAATATTGCAGAGTAAAACAAACCATAGGGGGTAACAAGAAAGGGTAACATAGTCATTTCACATTCCATTTAACAGATCTGTTACCTTATTTGATGGCAGGGGGTAAAATTGCGACATAACATCAACGTTGGGGGGGGGGGGGTAAATTGCCATTATTTCGTTAGAGGGGGTCAGAGTGCCAATTGGCTTAAACCCCAGGGGGTAAAATTGCAGTTTACTCCAATTTATTATTACGGGGGCCTACGTAATAACAACTTGTAGTGCATAGGGAATCCTGGTAGACTATGCGGGTCAAGCTAACGATCACCATTCATCCAAAAAATTTCTAAGTGTCCACACCTCCATCTAATAGAACAATACCTCGATAGTTGCTATAGCACTCTACAAAGTAGGAAATCTGTCTTTGCCTACTTCGTGTCTGACACTTCTACCCGTATACGAGTCGTTTAGGAACCGGTATCTAAGCAAGTGAGGATGGCTAACACTCGGTAAAGATTCAACAACTTTACGCTCTCTATCACCCCTATATGTGGTAGAAATGCACAACCCCCATCTCTTGGGAAGTATACATGTCTTTGTGAAACTAAAGACCTAAGAAAACCAATGTAGAAGGAAAATAACTACTACTTTCATATTATGAAACTTGTATGACCGAGGTGATGTAACCTCGAGTTCATTTTGTTTTCCTTGTTACAAACAATAAGTCAAGTTGTCAAGCATATATGAAAGCTCAGAGGTTGTTTTCTTATTTATACATTGTTGATTATACATGCATGTGATATTAGGAGATTACATGTTTGCTTGTGGTGATATATACCTCATAGACAATTATTGAATGTCGTCTAACCTACCGCATACCTTTTTCCAGAAGAAAATGCCACCCAGATATGACACAGACACTAATACGTTACCAAGAACGGAGGCTGAACTCAACGAGCGCATTTCCCAAGCTATAGCGCATCATGAATCCCTCCGCTCTGAGCACAGCGGTGGCACTTCCGAAAATAACTCTCCAACTGGCTGCACCTATAAACAGTTCCTGGACTGCAAGCCATTGAATTTTGATGGCACAGGAGGTGCCGTTGCTTTTGGTCGTTGGGCAGAAAAGACTGACTCTGTTTTGAGAATGAGTAAATGTTCGCCCAAGCAGAGAGTTACCTATATCTCAGGGTTGTTTTTGGATGGCGCACTCTCCTGGTGGAACCTTCAGGTTCAGACCCTTGGTGAAGCTACTGCTTATGCACTGAGCTGGTACGAGCTCAAGGAATTGATGCGGAAGAAATACTTCGCCAGGGCCGAAATCCAGAAGCTTGAGACTGAGTTCTGGAATTTTAAAATGGACGGGCCAAAGATTAATGAGTACATCCAACGCTTTCATGACTTGTCTAGGGTTGTTCCCTACTTGGTCGAGCCTGAATTCAAGAGGATTGAATGATTCATTTGGGGACTTGCACCTCAAATCCTGAGCATGATTACTGCCTCAAAGCCCCCAACCATCACCGAGGCTATCGATTTGAGTGTTACGCTTACTGAAGAAGCTCTTCGTATGGGAAAATTTTCGGGATCTAAGACAAACAAGAAAGAGACTCATGAGGAGTCATTGGGCGGCAATAAAAGAAAGTTTTCGAATTTGAAGAAAGGCACCCAAGTCAGTTATGATAACTCTAATGCAAACAAAAGAAGGGAAGTGAACCCGCCTCGTGGCATGAAAGCTTATGGAGCCACTAATAAGGTCGGTGGTAAGGTATATTTGGGGACTAACCCGAGATGTGGAAAATGTAAGTTTCACCATGAAGGTCGATGTCTGAGGCCTAAGTACGATCGGTGTGGAAAAGAAGGACACAACAAGGATGTCTGTTGGGCGAAGTATCCAAACAAGGAGGAAATGATGACGGCAACCAAGACAGAAACGATAATGGTAGAGTTCCAGGTTGCTTCAAATGTGGGGACGTGGGGCACTTTAGGAAAGATTTCCCTAGGAAGAACCAAGCGAGGAAGGGTCTTCACGATCGGAGCTCGTGAAGCACGCAAGGATCCAGATGCGATCACGGGTACGTTGCCTATTAACCAACACTATGCATCCATTTTGATTGATATTGGCGCCGACTTTAACCTTATATCCATAGGAATTAAGAACCTACTTGGCCTAGTTTCAAGTAGGATAGACGCCCTGTATTCTTTAGAATTAGCAAATAGAAGGTTAGTTAAAGCGAATGAGGTGATTAAAGATTGTATTTTGGAGCTTAGAGAGCGGGAACTTTCTAATACCATCGACTTGGGAAGTCATGATATTGTAGTCAGCATGGATTGTATATCCAAGGATAGAGCTGAAGTTGTTCGTCATAAGGAAAATCATTCGCATCCCTCTTGCGAATGATGAGACACTTATAGTACACAACCTTCTTGCAATAGAAGCGAGGGCACTAGGCCCCATAAGGCGGTGGATTTGCGACAGCTCACATTGGTCATAGAGACAAAAAGTGCCTCCGAATAGGCTGCATAGCCTTCCTTGCTCATGTTGTCGATAAAGAGACCAAGAAGCCAAAGTTAAAAGACATCCCCGTTGTGAAGGAATTTCCAGAAGCCTTTCCCGAAGACTTGCCTGGGTTACCTCCACAGTGACAAGAGGAGTTTAGGATAAACCTAGTGCCAGGAGCGGCACCAGTGACGGATGGCGCCTTACCGACTAGCTCTGTCCGAGATACAGGAGCCTCCAGTGCAACTGCAAGAGCTGCTAGGCAGAAGGTATCTACCAGGTTGGCTTCACAGAGCTGCGAAAACCCCTCGCTCACAACAGTGGAAGGATAACAGTTAGGAAGGAGGACGACAATTTTTATACGTGTACACAGCCTAATCTGAGAGTAACTCAGAAGAATTAATGTTGGAAAAAGTATTACGCATAGGTTACAGGGAGATAGACAACAAACCATCAAGAATCGGTACCCCTAACCGAAAATTGATGACTTGTCGACCAACTACAAGGTCCAAACTACTATTCCAAGATGGACTTAAGGACAAGATATCACTAGTGAGGACACGAGAAGAAAGTATCCCTAAAATGACCTTTAGGACTCGTTTTGAGCATTACGAGTTCCTTGTCATGCCGTTTGGCTGAACAAATGCACCGGCAGTATTCATGGACCTCATGAATCGGGTGTGTAAGCCGTACCTGGATAAGATCGTGATTATATTTATTTACTACATTCTTATATGCTCAAAGACCAATGAAGGTCATGAGCAACATCTGCAATTTATCTTGGGACTCTTGGAGAAAGAACAGTTGTGTGCGTAGGATGTCGAAGTGTGAACCTTGGATTCGTGAGGCAAGATTCTTAGGTCACGCGGTGAATAAGAACGGGATTCATGTCGACCCTGCAATCAAGAACTAAGGAGTCCCAAAGACACAACTAAGAATTTTTGGGGATTGTAGGCTTTATCAGACGACTCCTAGAAAACTTTTCAAGGATTGGTCAACTACCAACAACCCTAACCCAGACGATACCTATCTTGTCTTCACCTGACAGTACCAATAGAAGCGCGGTTCTTGTGACGATTCTCGACAAGGTCTCGATTGCGTGTTGATGCAACGAGACCAAGTCATCGCGTACGCGTCACGTTGATTAAAGGATCATGAGAAGAGACCTTGAACTAGGTGCGGTAATTGCGCATTGAAGATTTGGCATCATTACTTGTATGGAAAACGCTGCACGATCTTTACCAATCACAAGGGTTTGCAGCACATCATTGATCAGAAGGATTTGAATATGAAACAGCATAGACGGGTTGAGCAGTGGAATGGTTAAGATTGTGAGATTAAGTATCATCTGGACAAGGAGAGCGTTGTAGCAGACGCCTTGAGCCGCAAGGAACGCGCAAAGCCTCTAAGGGTGCGAGCCTTAGAGATGACCATACAGACAAACCCCGCTACTCGGATTCGTGAAGCTGAGCAAGAGGTGCTCAAACCAGAGAACCTTCAAGCTGAAGCGTTACGTGGAATGGAAGTGCAATTATTGCCTAAGGTGAACGGAACATTATACTCCATGGAACGAATTTGGGTTCCGTTTTGCAACAATTTATATACGCTTATTTTGGGTAAAGGCTCATAGGTCAAGGTACTCGATCCATCCTGGATCCAACAAGATGAACCAAGATTTGAAGGATTAGTATGGGTGGCCCAAGATGGAAGCTGATATAGTTACATATGTGGGTAACTGTCTTACTTGTGCCAAAGTTAAGGCAGAATACCAAAAACCGTCAGGACTGCTGCAACAACTTGAGATTTCCGTGTGGAAGCGGGAACAAATCTCAATGGACTTCATTACAAAACTACCAAGAACCCAAAGAGGTTACGATATGATTTGGGTGATTGTTGATCAACTCACCAAGTCTGCACATTTCCTACCAAACAGTGAGGAAGACAGCACAAGGGAATTAGCAGAGATTTACCTTAGAGAGAGATTGTGGCATGTTATGGAGTGCCTGTTTCTATTTTATCCGACCAAGATGGTCGTTTTGTGCCAAGGATATGGCTGACATTTCAGAAGGCGTATGGGTCACGGTTGAACCTTACTACTACATTTCACCCTCAGACGGATGGCTAGAGTAAACAAACGATACAGACTTTGGTAAACATGCTACGTGCTTGTGTGATGAACTTTGATGAAAAGTTGGAATACTCACTTGCCCTTAGTGGAGTTTTCCTACAATAATATTTATCACACCGCCGTTTATGCCGCCTCGTGTGAAGCTTTATATGAACGTAAGTATCGTACCCCTCTGTGTTGGGCGGAGACCGAAGATAAACGATTTATTGGCCCCGAGTTTGTTCAGCAAACTACAGACAAGATCGTTCAGATACGTGATCATATCAAGTCAACACGTGATATACAGAAAAGCTATGCCGACAAGCGGCAGAAACCGCTGGAATTTGAGTTCGTAGATGTGGTTATATTGAAAGTCTCACCTTGGAAAGGCGTGATACGATTTGGGTAGTGTAGGAGGTTGAACCCACAATATATTAGACTTTTCGAGATCCTGGAAAGGATCGGAACCATTGCTTACAAGCTGAAACTTCCAGAAGAACTTAGCAGTGTTCACGACACACTTCACGTGTCTAGTCTATAGAAGAGACTGACTCAAGAAACAGCCGTCATTTCCGCAAACAAGATTCACAACAACGACAAACTCCAATGTAGTACCGGACCTGTTAAGGTTACGGACTGGAAGTCCATAAAACACGGAGAAGTCGTATTAAAATTATTAAAGTTCGTTGGAAATCACATCATGGCCCAGAATTTACATGGGAACATGAAGGCCAAATTAAGTCTAAGAATCCACAATTGATTCAAAACTCCCCTACGATCGATGATATAGCTTGAAATTCGGGACGAAATTCTTTTAACGGGGGGAGAATGTGACAACAGACACTTTTTCATGAATTCCGTACAATAATAAACATTAATCTGTGCTTTAATGATTGTGTGTGATTGAATTAACAAGGCGAATGATTTTCAGATTACTGTCACATATATACAATGGCATTTCATGTTTTCAAGATTTTTTTATCATTACTACATGCAACACATCATGGTACAATTAGTGCACGAAACAAAGTTAGCACAGTTACCAGACAAACTAGAAGTACTGGCGGGAGTTTAGCACTTAGACAGACATGATGTTAAGACACAAAATAAGCCCCGGAACCAAGTGTTACACTAGAATAATGTGTAGGAAAGTAGAGGTTACAAAACTGCCTTCCTAGTGATGATTTAGGTGCCGGAAAGTGCCAGAAACACAATAAAACTGCAGAATTCTGCACAAAATAACCAAATTCAGCAATTTTCAGCTTTTTAACCACAAAATATAATGTTGAATTATGGTTTAATGGTCCAGAATACTTTCCTAAGTGTCGAGAATCAAAACTGTCGTGAAAGACAAAATAAAGCACACTAAACTGCGCAATTTAGCACCTTAACGAACGGTAACGAAACAAACAACCGGACACTACCCGAGACACCAAATTTTCACTAGAAACATTGTTTTAGTGTTACGAAGCTAGTTATGATCACCGAACATCATAGTACATCTCATAAACACTAAACACATAAAATACCTAACTAACACCTTTACATCCTAACTAAACCATGTAACTTATAATTGAAATGAGACCAACACCCCCCTCCCCCATATGGATGGTTGGGACATGGGTCCCATTTGGGGATTTTATTAGATTAAATTATTTGACACGCATGAAAGATTTGGAACATTATAACCACTAGATAATCTAGTGTTGGAAGATTTTCCTATAAACCACAAAGTTCTTCATAATCATCATTCACCTTCATCAACACAACCAAACCTCCTTCTTCTTCCCCTAAACTCACGACCCAAGCACCCCCTTCTAATCCTTCCATTTTCAATCCATTCTCAAGTAATCTAAGCATACATTAAGGTGTATCAAGCACATTTAAGAAGGGTGGAAGCATTGAAACTTGAAGGACCTTCAAAGAGAGCTTTTATCCACATAGTTTATCATCTTCATCATCTTGAGTTCTTCCCGAGCCTTGTGCCAGTAGTAAGCCCCTTTGTAACTTGATTTTACTTCTTATTTTGATGGTTAAAAGTATATGTAAGTTGTTAAACATGAAGAACATCAAAGATCAAGAACATAATCTATAACATAAAGCTCAAAATCATAATAATCTATGTTGTTTAAGTGTATGTATGCTTCTTGATTGTTGATTGTTCGTGTTTATGATGTTAAACATCATATGAAACTTGCTAGATTGTGATTAAAAACATGATCTAGCAAGTGAGTGGATGATCTTGTGAAAAAACATGATGAACATCCTTTATGTAAACATGGACTTGAAATATGAAGATGTTTTTATGAAAGATGGTGATGAAAACATAATGTAGATCTTGTAGATGGATGATTTCAAAACTAGTTTTCTCAAGAAACCAAGTGTACTTATAAGATTTACAAAAACATGAGTTTTAAAGAAACTAATCAATTTTTTTAGTGATTAGTCAAGTGTAGAAATATGTTAACAAGAAAAATTCAAGAAGAAATATTTTTAGAAAATCAACTTACAAGTTGTGAAACTCTAAAATTTGCAAGAATGTGACTTATAACTAAATAACCACACTTTAAAGGGTAACTAAGCTTACCTAACACCATACTAAGTTACTACAAATTTTCACCAAATTTCAAGTTCATGTTGTAGTGTAAAATGCATAATTTTGGCACTTGGTAAGTATTGAATGAATTGTTGATGATTTGTGATGATTTTAAAAGAAAATGATATGCTTTGAAAGCATGGAAACCTCCATTTTTAAGGGGAAACTATGGCAAAAATTTTCTAGGATTTAAACAGTTAGAAAAAAAAATATATTTTTAAACAAGTGTTTACAAGTGTATTTTAATCATGGTTTTTCATATAGAATTTGCCATAATTTTTGCTACAAAAATTACAAATATTGAAGGTTGGTTTTTGATAAATAAAAGTGACTAAGTATATATTTAGAAAAATATATATTTAGATGTCACAATTTGTGTGATTACTTGTATATTATGTGTATTAGTTATATTATTTTAGGATTTGAAATAGTATAACATACCAAAAATTATAATACAAAGTAATACCAAAATTCCAAGAAAACAAATATATAATTTATACCCGAATATTGGACAAACCGAACACGAACGTATGAACTACACTTATATATATTTCGGAAATAGATGTATATTTTGACAAACGAGTCCAACGGTATTTTGAAAATCGAAAGAACGGAAATTATAATTTTTACAAATGTTACAAAAATATATCATATTTTTGTCAAGTAGAAAATACATTATTTTTTAGTGGAGAAAAATAAATATATTTTCTGGAACAATTACAAGATATACTATTTTTGGAGAAAATATATATTTTCTTAAACAAATTAAGAATATATTATTCTTGGGGTGAAAAATGGATTTATATATATTTTCTAAGTTAATCTTGAAAATATATTATTTTTGAGGTTTATATGAAAATATAATTATTTTTGCCAAGGAAGAATTATAGATAATTTTCTATAAAAGTTTTCTTAAAATATATATATTTTAAGGATGTAAATTGGTGATTTTAAATAATATTCCGGAAGTTATAAATGCAAAAATTAAGTATAAGAATACTTAGTAAATACAACAAAAATACGTATCTTCGTACGCACAAATACACGCCGGAATACGCCACAAATACTTGGCAAATACACAAGTCTAATATACACAAGTATGATTATACCCATCCTTGGGAGAATACATATGTATAATTACATGACATACTAAGTTAAAATATATTATTTTAACAAATATTCCAAATGATTAATAAATATAATTTAAGTTAAAATATTATTATTTTAACAAATAATTATATACTTTGAAATAATAAGGTACATAAAAAACGTAACTCAAAGATGTAACTCAAAGTACACCAAGGTTTCCAAAACTAGTCCTAATGAACAACTAAGACAAAGAGTCGTTACACGACCTAAACGTCTAATAAAACATGGCACGTGTGTAGGTAATTGTACGACTCATAGAAGGTCCTTTGAGCATACGAGATAGCAGGACGCAAACTTGTGAGTTCATTACCCCCACTTTTTACGGTTTTACAATTTTATAAATGTTTTCGGGGGTGGAAAGACATGCAAGTTTTGCAAAAGTAAACAATCATTCGATAAAGGAAAACTCATATTTCTAAACCATGTTACGAATGGATTTCAAGGAACTCAAATGGTTTACGAATGATTTATACTAAATATACCGGTTTTACAAAACAAATGCGTATTTTTGAAACGTGCATGATTTTCATGAGTAGGGACGAGATCATCCTAGTTACAATAACGGGACTGGGTTGGTTTGCGTACGTAAAACGAGGCAACCCAGTGAGTTCATGTCCCCCTTTTCTCTTAACTGTTTTCGGAATTTATGTAGGATCGTGTGATGACCCGAATGAGTCGTTCAGAGGAGTTTTACTTTGTTTCAGGTTCTGAAAACAAGAAACAAAGGTAGACACAGCTTGCAATTCACTTTAAACACCTGGTAGATTGATATTACACTGGTTACACTCAAGATTCAAACCGGCAGCACCTCGGTATGATTTTCCAGAACCTCTCCAAATGAATTCGCTTGAAGCCTATTTATAGGAGATGAGGGCTCGCTTGAAAGTGTCCAGAATCAGTTCAAGCGAAATGCCATAAGTTGGTTTCGCTTGAAACTGACAAATATCATTTCAAGCGAAATGGCTTTCTTCAAGCGAAATTCCTATAAACACATCCTAATTTCATCTATTTTCTCGAACAACGTGCCCTGATCTAACATATCTAGAACAAGACTCGATACAAGACGAAGTCGACAGATGTATGCACTAACAGACTCCCCCTCAGATGTTGACGAGTCTTAAAGTGTCGAGTCTTCACATCTTCAGTCTTTATCAGTCTTTGGGCTTCCTTCCAGGATCTCCACCTGGCTCTTAATCTTTCTAATTCTCTTGATCAGATCTCTTGATTCCTTAAGTTTATCAGCATCAGCAAATCCAAGATCATGACCTGGCTCACACTTTCCACAAGTTCAGGATCGAAACCTGGCTCTCTTAACACTCAGAGTCTTTAAGTAACGAAACCTGGCTAAACCTGCACATTCTCTACCCAAAAATTAATTTTCTGATGTTCACTTGTAGAGCAATTCTTAGAATAATTTAACATTTAGATCCTGATGAACCACTTGCAGGAATGTTTTCATAAAAAAATTTCTCATTCAAACATTTACTCCCTCTCTCAAAATGCTTAGCCTTTTCAAACACTCTTTCCCAAACATGTTCGTCATGTTTAGCACTTGGAATTTTGAAAATCAGCTTTTTAACATCAGTTGACTAAAATCTTTTTGCGTTTTTCAAAAAATTATGCTAAAACACACCGAAAATCTTTTTGGATTATTTAGAAAAGAAATGAAATGCAGTAAAGAAATATTTACAAACAATATTTTTGTGAGTTTGTGCAAGAGGATCATATCAGTTTTCGACAAATCACAAGTACCGTTGAGCTTAGTTATACTTTAAGAATTAAACAATTCACTTAGATTGCCGATATACTGATCCACTTAAATTTTCACACAAATTTCAACTAATTTAGGATATGAGTTAGATGTTTTAAGAACTTAAACTCATTCATGTGTCCCACCTCTTGAATATACTCCCGTATCCAGATCCCAATATTCAGTCTTACAGGTGAGTATTACCACAGATGATATCTGTAAGGGGTTATAAATTATGTAGAATCATGAGAGCTCAGGTCAGAACTACCATTCAGCAGAGAGATCATGACTCGACTTTTGGGTGTGTCCCCTTTAGAGGGTATTTTTTACAACTGCATTGATTTGCAATTTTATTGTCACATCATTTATGCTGAGGGCGGCGCTATATTTCAAGCATGCGGAAAGTATTATTCGAGGACTAGGTCAGAACTTCCATTCAGCAGAAGTCCCGGAATAATACCCCAGATATCACTGAGCATAAAGACCTAGTATCTCAGAAAGAAGGACCTTTAAAACGAGATTTCAGGGGTTACCTATATATCCAAGTAGTGTTCCCCACGAAATAAGAAAGTTTGAATTTAAATTTATATCCCGAAAAAGCTTCCTAAATGTGTAAAAACCTATCGGCATATCATCAGTGAGACTGTTTAACCCTATTTAAACATTACATTTCTTTAGCATATTGTAACTGTCTACTGATGTACTATCATTTCCTCTTCTTTGACACCAAAACTCATTTTTTATTTTTATCATGTTTTTGACTTTTTCAAATTTTCTAATGTTTTTGGATTTTCTGAAAAAATCTACTCCCCCTAAAATACAAACACATTTAAAGGAAATTTGAAAACAAACTGTACAAGTAAATTGACAACCGATATCGAATCGCATCAATTCGCCATCCACTAGGCATAAACAATCAGAACTCCCCCTTTCACAAAACTATTTTCTCATTATGATTTCAAAACACTTAAGTTTGTTTTAACCAAAATGATTTTTCCGGAAAATAAGTTTCGTTGATTGATTTTACCATTTGTAGGTTAGGGGTTTGGTTCATCACACTGTCTTTCAAATACCACTTGAAAGTATGGTCCAATCAAGTTCAACCTAATGACCTTGATTAACCACTTGTAGGAAAAACAAGTACAACTTAATGTCCTTGATTTACCAATTATAAATGAAAACCTTCATCAACCTCTTGTAGGAATACTACATCTACACAAAATCATTTTACCAATAAAGATGCCGATTCATGCTTCACACTTACCAACCTGGAAGCTCCGGCAATTCCTGCAGTATGACTTGCCAAAATTTAGCCATTATAAAATTCATTCACAAAATTAAATGTCAAGAAAGATGCCGATTCCTGATCCACGATTACTAACTTGGGATCTCCTGCAAGTCAGTTTTTTCAAGGGAAAAGAATTTCCACCCAAGTCTTACCAACCTTGGGTGTTTTTAACTCTTGTTCAGTAGGGTTATATGTTGCTTTCTTTGTCGCATAAAAATCATTAACCCCTTTTACTTTCCCATCAATCATCTTCCCAAAAATTTTCTTAACATTTCCATTGAAAACTTTCTCAACATCAAATTCCTTTTTATCAAAAAAAAATTGATTTGAAATCTCAATCTTACCAACCTTTTGCTTAATTTTTTCAAACGTCAAAGATGGAATTTTAACATCATCTTCAACTTGTAGCTCCACTGATTTTGTGGAATCAGGTTCATCGCCGACTTTTACATCACCCTTCATGACAACCTACATTTGGTTATCTTTTGCTTTCTTTTTGTAAAAATTTTTCTTTGACCTCTCACCAACTTCATA
Source organism: Helianthus tuberosus (assembly GCA_030545235.1). NCBI lineage: Eukaryota > Viridiplantae > Streptophyta > Magnoliopsida > Asterales > Asteraceae > Helianthus > Helianthus tuberosus. Next base: position 44,953,000 of record CM060400.1, read on the forward strand.
ACTCGAATTTTCAAAAATTTTGAATCTTTCAGTTGGTGGTTCAACATCAACAACTTTTTCTTTCAGTTTTTCAGATACTCCCTATTTTGATTTTTCCGTTTGAGAACAAACTGATGCAATATGACCAGCTCCATTGCATTTGAAACAGGTTCGAATATCCTTCTTGTGAAAAACTCCAGTTCCTTTTCTCTTTTGTTCAGCAAGAAACTCCTGGTTTGATTGTCTCCAGAATGGTTTCTTCTGTTCTTCTGCATTTCCACCTGAAACAAGTTTTGTACTAATTTTAGAAATTTTATCATTGTTGTAATATTTAAGTGGAATAAAACCCAATCCTTTCTTTTTGTAGCTACCATTATGATTTGGTTTCTTTTGAAAACCAGAACCAGAATTGTAACCCTTTTTCTTGTTTAATCGGTGTTGAACTCGTGAAGTGTATTTTTTAGGTTTTTTAGTAAGATTTAAATATTTTATTTCAGAAATGTTAATTTCTGTCATTTTGAAAACCTTTTTAATCATTTCAATTCTAACACTTCTTATTGGAAACTCTTTGTCAGAATATAATTTGTCAGAATCATTCAAAGTATATGCTACTTCGAATGTTTCATCATTCAAATTTGATTTTGATAACAAAAACTCTTTACTGTAAGCCCTTTTAACCGACGATTTTGAACTGTTGACTGACGAACTTGAACCTCCAGACTCAGACTTTGACTCAGACTCCTCATCAGTATCCAACACCTGATCGACCACCTTTTTAATTAACTCAGACTCGTGATCAGTGTCAGACGATGTGAAAATGACGTCAATGTTTTCTGGTAATTCATCTGTTATATTAGACTTCAGTTTTATATTGACTGCCTATTGAACTTGCTCCTCATTTGGTTTTCTGGTAGAATAACCTTCCCAGATCAGAGGCGGGCACTTGTTATAGCTAACACTCGGTTTCTTACCAGTATCCTTCTTCTTTGGCTTTTCATCATCTTTAAAGGCTTCAAAACCTGCAACAGTTGGATAAATTCGGTCAATAAGATAATCAGAACTATAATAACTCTGTAATAATCGTCTGATCCTCTCATTTTCAATTTTCTCAGTCTCCAACTCTTGCTTCCACTTTGCACTTTCTTCGATGTAGAAGTTAATAGCTTTCTGTTTTGTCATCATCGTTGCATTCATCATTGTTAAAGTATTTTCTCTTTCAGAGTTTGTCTTTTGAAGACCAGTTACTGTTCTATTCAAAACATCATAAGACTCTTTTACATAATTGAGATTGAACAGTAATTGTTCTTTCATCTTCTCAAACTCAGCTAGTTTCTCTTCTTTTGCTACACATTCCTTGCATTGTTCCAAACACTTTGAGCAAGGTTTGATGACTTCCACAATCTTTTCAACCTCTATGATCTTTTCAACTTCAGCAACTTTCTCAGCTCCAGTCACTTTTTCTGCTTCAATAATCTTCTCAGCAACACTTTCAGTCTTCATTTGATTTTGTTCTTTTGCTGCTCGTCTCTCCTTCAGCTTCTCCAAGCGATCTGCAAAATAAAAATGAAAACTTTCAGGAGAAAGATGAGATTTTGCAATATTAATTTGTTTTTCTTCTTCATCATCACTACTTTCATCAGTTGGTGTTGGTGATTGATCAAACTCTACTGATTTGTAAGAACTATCATCTGAAGAACCAGAATCAGATGGTGTTTTATCAAATACAATTTCTTTTTCTGAACTATCATCTGAACTTTGTGAACTTTCATCTGAACGCTGTGAGCTTTCTTCTGATGAAACAGATTTTTCATCTCCATTCTTCACACTAACCCCAATGGATTTCATCCACTCAGTGAACATGTCTGGTTCTTTCACAATCTTAGCAATGAAAGCTTTAAAATTTCCATTCTCATCTGCAAACATATCCCAGCTAAAACCTTCAGGTAGCCTTTCATCATCTTGATTGATTAAGCATGCTTTGTTGTCAAATGAAATGAATTTTTCCCAGCTGAAACTTTCTTGATTTCCCAAACAGGCTCTCTTTGAAGAATCCTCTATCACTTTTCTACCATGAGCCACTTGTGGTTCTTGTTGTTGTTGTTGACCGACTTGTTGATATATAGCTTTCCGGTAGTAATCATCTTTTCTGAATGGATTCTTTGGATCATTTGCCTCTCTATTCTTGCATTCCCTCTTGAAATGACCTTTCTCCCTGCATCTAAAACAAGTAACTTTAGATTTATCAAAACCCAAAGTTGAAACATGTGCATCAAGAAAGTCATTTATTCCGGTAATCAGTTTGAACTTTTCTGCTCTTCTTAAGACACTAGCTAGACACCATTTAATGTCCATGAGCTCCATTTCTTCAGCGTCTATCTGATCGTAATCCTTCTTTGTTAGCATAGGATTTCCAATCCGTCCTGCAACCAAACCTTCATAGGATAGTAGCACGGAACCAAGTAATGCCATATGATCTTTCGCTACTTCTTTAGAAAAACTTTGACCATCAGGAAGATTTAGAGCAATATTGCATTGTATCATACAACCATTTCCAGTTTTGGAACTTTGATGCTGAAAACTTGATGTTGTTTCTTTTGGATTAACACTTGGATATGAAGAGAATCCACTACTTTTGTTTGAACTTTGATCAGCTTTTTCAGATGAGTTTCCAGCACTAAAAGCAGTTTGAATCTTCGGACTTCTTTCAATTTCTGGAATACTTCCTTTGTAGTACATTTTCACGTCTTGTTGACTACTTGGATTATTCATCCTAGCAATCTTCTGCTGTTCCAGATCTTGACTTTCTAGCTTCTCAATGAACTGAGAAATTGTCAACCCATCATAAACACCAGTGTTCTTCAAAATCTTTAAGTAAGTTCCCCACTCCTTTTGCGGTAAAGCATCATCTAACTTGTCGACCCATTCTTCATGATCTTTTGTTATGCTCAGCATTGACATGGATCGCACTAAGTGGCAATATCGTTCAATTAGCTTCTTTGTATCTTCCCCAGGCAAACTAGTGAATAGATCAAATTCTTTCTTAAGCAGTGCCTTTTTACTCTTAATCATATTCTCACTACCCTCAAACTTGACTTTAAGAGCATCCCAGATTGACTTTGAGGTCTTATCATGTTGAAGCAAGATAAAGATATCTTCTTTAATGGCTTGCTGAAGCAAACTTATCATCAACTTTTCGGCTCGGTACATTTCCCGTTCTTGGTCATTAAATTCTGAGATTTGTTTTTCAGTTTGCAATTCAGTACGAGGTAGTACATATCTCTTCAGAATACACTCCCATGATCTAAGATGATTGGCTTGAACCCAGTTTTCGAAGCGATCTTTCCATCCGTAATATTCTTCAATGCTCATTAGCTTCGGGGGTTTTTGAGTTGTTCCGGTCTCATTTTCTAAGTTCATGTTTTGAGCAATTGTAGCTGGAGCAGTCGGGGATGTCGCAAACGCGTTGTAAAATTCTTCACTCATGAATTCGTAAAGATTTTCACAAAACAGAAAATTTCAAGCGAGATACTATCTTCAAGCAAAATATAACCTGTTCAAGAGAAAACAACCTACAAACAACTTCAAGCGAGATAAGTCATTCAAGCGAAATCACCTGATTTCACTTGAATTTCAAACGAAATATTAATTTGAAGCGAAATGACCTGTTTCGCTTGAGATGTTTCAAGCGGAATACGATTTTTCAAGCGAAACCCTCTATTTCAAGCGAAATGACTTAGTTCGCTTGAAATGAACACATTTTTTTCAAGCGAAATATGATGATATGTTCAAGCGGAACCACTTCGAAGGTCAATTTTACCCATTTTTAGTCTGAATTTTAATGTGAAACTCTCAAGGGTTTGTTAAAATGCACTTTTACACATTCTGTGAAAAATTTGTATGATTTTAACCGTTAATTCTTGAAATTTCAAAAGAAAGTCTAGAAAAAAAGAAATTTTCATGCTTTGTACAGAACTCCTCCTCCTGAGCTCTGATACCAATTGTAGGATCGTGTGATGACCCGAATGAGTCGTTCAGAGGAGTTTTACTTTGTTTCAGGTGCGGAAAACAAGAAACAAAGGTAGACACAGCTTGCAATTCACTTTAAACACCTGGTAGATTGATATTACACTGGATACACTCAAGAATCAAACCGGCAGCACCTCGGTATGATTTTCCAGAACCTCTCCAAATGAATTCGCTTGAAGCCTATTTATAGGAGTTGAGGTCTCGCTTAAAAGTGTCCAGAATCAGTTCAAGCGAAATGCCATAAGTTGGTTTCGCTTGAAACTGACAAATATCATTTCAAGCGAAATGGCTTTCTTCAAGCGAAATTCCTATAAACACATCCTATTTTCATCTATTTTCTCGAACAACGTGCCCTGATCTAACATATCTAGAACAAGACTCGATACAAGACGAAGTCGACAGATGTATGCACTAACAATTTATAACTCTCGGGGGTGGAATACATGTTACGAAAGTTCAAATGGTATGATTTGGCTATGAAATAAACTGTTAGATCATGTGAGCATAGACTGAAATTGAAATGCCAATAACTCTCATAAGAATCATGGATAAAGGTTAGATCTAACGGGTACGGCCGAGCCCCACTCATGGTCCTATGTGACCACTTAGAGTGTTTTAGTGTCCGAGTCGAGGTGATTCTACAACGGTCAAGGGGATTTAACACAGTCAAGGTGATTTGATATGGTCAAGGGAATTTGACACAGTCAAGGTGAATTTGACACAGTCGAGGAGATTCGACAAAGACAAAAGCCTACTCATATTGAGTGCTCCCTATGTCTTCACATGCATTAATGTCCTTGCAAAACATTAATTGATCTATTCATAGACGCTTTTCATACCTGTTTTCAAAGGAGTCTCTCAAATGTTTACAAGTTTATCAGTACTCATACAAAACGCATGAACTCGCTCAACTTTTGTTGATGTTTTCAAAAATTACATAAGTCTGACCCCAGCATCTTTTTATTTATGATTTGTCCATTTCATGCAGCAAAATGTTATTTGAGTCCCAGCACCTCAGGGTAGAATGCATTATCCGAAACTTTGGCGTAGAACAATATTTTGAATATACAAGAAACGATATTTGGCATTTTTGGCGTTCTACTGAGGTAATAGTGTATCTGAAAGAACCATCGATCTTTTGGAATCTTGTTGATGTTTGAGTGTTTTGGCGTTTTCTAAGATGAATGGTATATAGTAGAAAATATGGCGTTTTTGAGTAGTTGTGTTTGATGTTTTGGGGCTTTTGGCGTTGTAAGTTGAATGTTATATAGTTGAAAATATGACGTTTCAGGTTCTGGGGGGTGTGTTTTTATGTCTTGGATGTTTTTTGTTTATATAGGGATGCGTTTTGGGCAGTAATGGCGTTTTATTCATTAGTTGGCGTTTTGGTTTAGAAGTGTAAAGACCTTTTTACCCTTAATGAAGCGCGTCGACTCAATAGAATTCGTGTTATTTACGAAAACACCACCGCGCCAATCTAGTCCATAGATTGTTTTGATCTGACGATCGATAAGCGTTCTCACCGTTCTCACACTTTTCATCGTTTTCTCTAAATCCTGACCCTATATATATAGGGTGAGGTTTTAGAGTGAACACTAATGTATTTGCGAACTGAGTGAACAAATCCTGGCCATTGATCTACACACGTGTATGACCAAGATCTCATCATCAAATCGTAAAATACACTAGTGTATTTCAACATCAAATCCTGGCCATTGATCTACACACGTGTACGGCCAGGATTAGTTCACTCTGTTCGCAAGCTACACTAGTGTTCACTCTTGAACCTAATCCTATATATATATATATATATATATATATATAGACACATATGTAGAAATAAAATACATAACAAACAATTTCTTAAAATATATAATAACGTTTCACAAGCTCATAGTTAAAAACTCAAAATTTATCTGGTTTGGTCTTAAAAACCTTACTAATAAGTCATATTTTTTTATAGTTGTTTCTTTTTATTTATTTTTATTTTTTTGAAAGGTCTATGTTTGCTCCTACTTTATTGCACCAATTATAGTTGTTTATTACAAGTCTAAATAGGAAAATTGGTATTTAATAAACCAACCTTTAACCAGTTGGTAAATAATAATCCAACCTACAGAATTGGTATATAATAATCCTACCTATCAACATGTTGGTACTCAATGAACTTCTGTTAATTTTTTTAACTGAAGTTAGTTTTTAAGTTTTATTTATTACACAAACAGTCCTTGTAGTTATAAGTTACTAGTTTTAAGTTTTATTTATTACACAAACAGTCCATGTAGTTATAAAAAATCATAAAAATCCTAAAAAATCAAAAAAATTCTAAAAAATCATAAAAATTCTAAAAAATCAAAAAAAATCTTAAAAAATAAAAAAAATTATAAAAAATCAAAATAATCAAATAAATTCTAAAAAATCAAAAAAATTCTAAAAAATCATAAATATCATAAAAATTCTAAAAAATCAAAAAATTCTAAAAAATCATAAAACTCTAAAAAATAAAAAAAAAATCTAAAAATCATAAAAATTCTAAAAAATAAAAAAAAACTTAAAAAAAAGAGATTAAAACCTGCTCCAGTACTCTCCATCCTTCAGTTCTCTCCCCCTCTCTCTCTCTCTAACACTCACCACCACCATCAACCACCCACCACCACCACACTCTCTCTCCCTCTCTACCCCCTCCTCTCTTTCTATCTCTCTCACTCACAACCAAACCCTCACCACTGCGAGTTCAATCGAGAAATATGATGTTCAATCGAGAAATCTGATAAAGGGGCGTCGACGGATTTTGAAGGTAAACTATAAAGAAATCTGATGTTAAATCGAGATTGATTCGTTATTCTTTAGTTTGAAGGTAAATCTGATGTTCAATTGACATCTGTTACTCGTTGATGGGTTGTTTCCGGTGGGATTTGGCTGTTGAAGGAGAGGGTGAACCGGGTTTGGTGGTGGTGGTGGGTTTAGATGGGTTGACTGTTGGTGGGATTAGGGAGGGGATGGCTGGAGGACGGATTTGGGTTTGTTACAAATTTGATTTGGGTTTACTTGGTTTCGGGTCTAGTCAGGCTTGGTTCGAATCCAGGTCCTAGTCGGGTCAGTATGGTCACGTAGTCGTCTCGGTTCCGGTAAGAGTTGGAACATTATTTGTTTAAAACTTCAGTTTATTTCAAAAATCAGAATCTGATTTGGGTTTGTTTGTTTAAGTTTCATTTTAGTTTTGTATAAATCGTATATAAATCGTATAGATATTTAATGCTTCATTGATTGTTGCATTTTGAATATTATATCGACAACTTGTGTTGTCGGGGTCGTCCAAAAACAGAGGAAACTCTGCCCGTTTTTCGTAAAATTTTCGTAAAGCGAAACACGTTAATTTTATAAATCGATTTTTTTTTATTTTTTTTATTTTTATGATTTTTTTGATTTTTTATAATTTTTTTGATTTTTTAAGATTTTTTTGATTTTTTAGAATTTTTATGATTTTTCAGAATTTTTTTATTTTTTAGAGTTTTATGATTTTTTAGAATTTTTTTATTTTTTAGATTTTTTATGATTTTTTAGAATTTTTTTGATTTTTTAGAATTTTTTTGATTTTTTGAAGGTTTTTTTAGAATTTTTATGATTTTTTAGAATTTTTTTGATTTTTTAGGATTTTTATGATTTTTTTATAACTACATGGACTGTTTGTGTAATAAATAAAACTTAAAACTATTAACTTATAACTACAGGGACTGTTTGTGTAATAAATAAAACTTAAAAACTAACTTCAGTTAAAAAAAAAGTAACAGAAGTTCATTAAGTACCACCATGTTGATAGGTAGGATTATTATATACCAATTCTGTAGGTTGGATTATTATTTAACAACTGGTTAAAAGTTGGTTTATTAAATACCAATTTTCCGTCTAAATATATCATATTTAGCCTTTATATTTAAGTGTGAACTTTAGTACATGTTTCTTTAATTTGTATCAAGTGTGAACTTAAGTACATGTTTCTTAAATTTTAGATACAAAAAATCAACGGAGCTATCGAAGAGTTGGTGAATGAAAAGGAAGAATATAAAGAAATATTAAACACAGTTATCGACGAGTTGATGAAGGAAAAGGAAGATAAACAAAAATTGAATGCGATCATTAAGGATATAGTGAAAGAAAAAAGACGATGCTTGATAGGATGATATATGAATCGATGTTAAAACTTGTGTTTTGGAACATCCAATCACCGAGTTAGAGCTCTAAATCATTAAATGGTTCGGATGTATTATGTTCGGATAACTCGGATATTTTACATATTTTGTAACTTTAATCAGACTATGTTATACAATCTAGACTGTATTTATTTTATATTAGTGGTTAAATTGCATATTTTGATAGCTATTTGGAGGTTAAAAATAAGAAAAAGAAAACAAGTAGAAATTTATTATTATTATTTTTTTTAAATACAGTCGTAATCTAGTCGGAAGACAGTTGCAATCAAACACACAAGCAGTCGCAAAAAGGCGGTCTTAAGAAGGTCGCAAAAACACAGTTGCAAGCCGGTCGCAAAAAGCGCAAAAACACGGTTGCAAGCCGGTCGCAAACATGCAGTCCAGTTCGCAAAATCAATTGGGACCGCCTTTCCGACCCAAAAAGTGGTTGCAAATGGTCAGTTAGTAATGTTGTTTGTTTAGCAGCATTAAGCTAATATATTATCAATGGAACACTATTTCTCCATCTTTTACGACTTCACACAAGAAGCTTAACCGAACAGTTCCTGTGCGTTGTTTTAGCCTATGCTCAAATAAATGAATTTGAGTTATCTAAAAAGTCTAAAAGTTATCACATCCTGACGATTTCAGATGAGCGGACCACTGAATATATGCTAAACCGTACGTGAAGTTTTCTACTTTCCTTGCAGTCGACTATTACAGAGAGTTAAAGACGGGTCATAAGAAATTCAATCGTTGAATATGGTGGTTGGTTGGGGTCACATGCAGAAATTTCAGAGGGGACGACTTTTGGTGTTCCCTTGGCTGGCACTGAAATTAACTGGTTGTGTGTGTGGACGGGGGAGGGGGTTGGGTTTTAATCAACCAATTTTTTTTTTTAAATTTGATTTCAATAAAAATGTATTGTAGTCAATATTTTATATATTTCTTTCATTCCAATTATCAAGGCATATTACATAAGATAGCACGTAGACGAGCAAAAAACAATGCCGTCATCCCCTTCTGAATAAAAAACTCTAATCTACTAAAAACAAAGTCTTGCCACTGAGTGGTCGAAAAGTTGCTGTGGACCACACGCTGAACTCTAGCCAAGAATCGAACCGCCTCTAGAACCAAGGACCCGAACGTGCCAAACACCAGGAAGACAAAGGCATGCTGATTATCCTCACAAGCTTTCGTGTGCAACTTAGGTACACGTTATAAAATATTCATTTGATAATAATACGTCACTATTAGTACAACGTGTATATTTTACATTAACCGTTATTTTATATTTTATAAAATATTCATTTGACAATAATACGTCACTATTAGTACAACGTATATATTTTACATTAACCATTTTTTATATTTGTAAATTATTGGAGAATATGACTTAAAATGATTCAATTAAAGATAAAAAGAACCATGACATGAATGAAGAAAATTGTCAAATAGATTAAACTAGCATTAAGCCCCCCGCGTTGCGGCGGGGCATAAAATCATGCAAAGTAGCACCAATGTCGCACCACTACCAGCGATCAACGCTGGAAAACTCATAAAAACAAAATAAATAGAAAAGAAGAAAATAAAACCAAATGAAAAGCAGATGTAAAATGGTTGAACTATGCACACCCATTGCGGTGTGTTAATGCGAAAAATTTAGGCTGAAACGTAAAACATAGAAAAATACCTAAGTCGATCTAGGACCCGAGCGTTGCAACGAACTTCTCAAATGAGAAAAAATAGACGAAAAAACTTTGAACCCCACACGCACGTTGCGGCGTGTTAACTCGCAAAATTTTGAACGAAACGTAAAACAAAAAATCTGCGAAAGATGAAAACTATGGGGACCAAAGTTGAAAGTAAAAATGTATTGGGGTTAAATTGCAAAAGATAAACTTTGTGTTAAAAGTAAAAACCAAAGGGGTTAAATTGCAAATATAAGATGTTTTGAGTTAGAAGTAAAAAAAAAAAAAAAATCTTTTTTTTTTGAAATACCCCTAAACATAAGGTACAACAACATGAAGCATATACATGTTAATTTATAGTATGGAAATATAGAAAAAGTCATTAAATTTTACATGCATTAGTTTATTAATTTAATTTAATCGTAACCATCTTCATCATCATGTCCATAAATGTTTTCATTTACCCAAACCTATGGAATATTTAATTGGATTCTAAATTCACATAATAACATAATTAAGTTCACAGTCATTTTAGTGCAGGACTTTCTTGTAATTCAAAATTCATATGGACTTTAGTTAAATCAAAACGGCGATTTGGATATACGATGGGACACGTGGGCTGAGGACTAAAAGGAATTAAACATGCATATGGGCTGAAATATTATGGCCTTATTGGGCTTAGTGGGACTAAAAGGAAGGAAAACACCAGGTTTGGAAAATTTAGCAGGAAATGGCATAAAAAAAAAAATACATCCGTCAGTGGCGGATCTAAAAGAAAAATTCATGGGTATCCCAAAACAGTTTCAGCGTACATTCATAAACACGATAATGAATAAAGTGAAACACGTAATAGATTTCTCCAGTTCGGCTTCTAAAAAATTAAAATCGAGTCATTACATTGTCACCTGTTTACTTTATAAAATGTTTTGCAGAGTGACAGAATCAGAACTTTTCAACTAGAGGGCCACTATAGTTTTACGCAACTATTAACTAGTTAACACAAGGCGTAGTCACCAATAATGTCATTTTTAACAATTTAGCTTTTAATTGCGTTTTATTGTAATTACAACTACTACTATCAAATAATTTTTTTTTATAATTAGTGGTATGTAATAACTTTATTGAGACCTTAATGTTTTTTTAAGAGTGCTTTTACTAAAATCTCATTGATAAAAATATATACATTAAAAAAATAGTAAGCACTAATGACAATGAAATAACTATTGCATAGCGAAAGCTGTAAAACAAGGGTGGAGATACAATATGAAATTTATTTGGCTAGGAAGGATAGGAAGTGATCTTGACCATCCATTAAGTTAATCAAGGGCTAAGATTAAATCAGGCAAATTGAAATGAAGAAAAGAGGCGCGTGAGTTTGTTCAAGGGCATTCTAGTCAATCCAAGACAATAGTTTCTCTCTCCTCCAATTCCCCCCCATTTTTTAAACGTTAATAACTCTTTCATACGACATTATTTTTTTATAAAAATTGCACCAAAAAAACGAGCGTTTTTTTATCTTTAAAACGAGTATACTATTGCTATATTTTAAAAAAAAAAATTTAAACCCAGTTGCGTAAAACGCAATAGAAAAACCACCAGTTACGTAAAACGCAATGAAAAAAAAACCTAAAAAATGACATTTTTCTAAAACGCAATGCACCAAAAACACAAAGAAATGACTTATTTGTAAAACGCAATGGCCAGAAAACACATAAAAATGTGTTTTTACCTAAAACGCAATGCACCAAAAACACAAAGAAATGAGTTATTTGTAAAACGCAATGGCCAGAATACACTTAAAATGTCTGTTTTCTAAAACGCAATGGACTGAAAACACATAAAAAAGTGTTTTACCTAAAACGCAATGCACCAAAAACACAAAGAAATGTCTTATATGTAAAACGCAATGGCCAGAAAACACTTAAAAATGACTCATTCTAAAACGCAATGGACTGAAAACACCTAAAAAATGTGTTTTACCTAAAACACAATGACTAAAAACACTTAAAAATGTGTTTTTTTCTAAAACGCAATAGCCAGAAACCACATAAAACTCTCTTATTTCTAAAACGCAATGGACACATATAACTGTCTGTCACTGTGAACTGTCTGAATTGTCTACGAATTACTGTCTTCGAAATGAGCCAATTTATGGAAACGCAATGGACACAACCCCAGCCAGGGGCTCTGCCCCTTGGACCCCGCCAGGGGCTGCCGCCCCTAGGACCCTGCTACCGGGGGCTGCCGCCCCCGGACCCCCGCAAAGATCGTAAAACGCAATGACTAAATCAAAAACCCAGATCATGAAAATGAAATTAAAGAATTTCTTACATGGATCGAAGCCGATTTCTTCATCAATTGACGAAATTTGAATGATAGAAACACTTATCAACGCTCGAATCGAACGAATCGAGTGATTATCTCCAAAATCACCCGAAAAAACGAGATTTTTTTATGAAATTAAACTGGGTTTTCTTCAAAAAAAAAAGCTGAAGAACACGTTGATCGGGTTCTGAATCATTGATTTGTGATGAAAATCGCACTATAATGTAGTGATTATTGAGATAGAAAGTGAAGAAATAGTTGAAGATGGTGGGTTTTGAAAATGATGGGTTTTTGAATTTATTGGGTTTTGAAAAAGGAAGAAGAAGGAGTTGGATTGACTAAAATACCCTTTCTCTTTAATTTAAAATTTGCCACATGTTATAATCCTATGGCTTCCTATCCTTCCTAGCGAAAATTAACTTCCTATTTGATCTTTACCCTGTAAAACAATAAACACTAATTAAATATAATGATAACTAAATAACTAATCTATGTAATTAGTAAAAAAATTAATTCTTTTAAGTAAATCAATAATAATTTAAAAATTCTTCATAAAATAAAAATAAAAACAAAATATTGAAATCTTTTACTTTATTTAATGATGTGTGCATTGCAAGTGTGTATAACGATTTTTCAGTCTTCGTCTTCGTCACCGTCCTCGTCGTTTGTGTTGTTCCATATATGTTCTACCAAATCCTGTTGAAGGTTTGCATGCGTGTAGTCGTTGGTTAGCGCGAACGAGTTTAAATCCTGTTGCGTCGGATCTACCGGGACAGTATTCCCGTAAGATGCATTCTCATCATACTCACAAATCGCCCGACCTTCGTCTTCAATAATCATGTTATGGAGCAAAATGCAAGCGTACATACAAAGGCGCAACCTCTTCAGTGTGAACGCAGGTGCCGGTTGTTGAATGATGGCCCATTTTTTTTAAAACACCAAAACAACGTTCGATGTATTTTCTTGCAGCTTCTTGACGCTTGGCGAATTTTATCCTTTTTTCGTCCTCGGGAAATGGAATAGTCTTGACAATTGTAGACCAAGACGGATATATTCCGTCTGCAAGATAATACCCGCGTCTATACTCAACCCCAGAAACTGTAAAAGGGGTGTCCGGACCGGTTCCATTAACGACATCGCTAAAGATCGCCAATTGATATAGCACGTTGAGGTCGTTGAGTGAACCAGGGAGACCAAAGAAAGAATGCCAGATCCACAAATCTTGTGACGCCACGACCTCAAGTATTAAGGTTGGATGGTCGTGATCACCTCATGTGTATTGGCCGCGCCACGCAGTCGGGCAGTTATGCCACGCCCAATGCATACAATCAATGCTACCAAGCATTCCCGGAAACCCGTGCCGTGCTTCATGAGCTTGGTACAACTGTTGAACATCATACGTGTTTGGTTTCCGCAAATATTTTTTGCTATACAGTTTCACCACATTATGGCAAAACCGATACAAACATTCCCGCGTAGTTCTTGCCGACATATGTAAGTACTCGTCCAAAGCGTCGGCCACTGTCCCGTACACCAGTTGGCGAATGGCCGCAGTACACTTTTGTAACAACCCTCAATAAAAACCGACATCCTCATAATATTTCCGACACTCTATTATATCTTAAAAAGTCCCAATATGTCTTTAAATACACACCGTATGTGAAAACCGAGCCCAAAATACAGTATAGTAGTAAAAATAAATTAAAAATCTGATTTTTAAGCTGAGACGGGCCGCGTAGACCCACCCCAACCTTTACGCGGGCGGTATAAAGGATTAAAATATGAATTCGTTGATTATTAAGTTCAGGCGGGCCGCGTAAGACCCCGTTTAGTTAACGCGAGCCGCGTGAGATCAAGAACGCAGAGACACCCTAGGCCAACACGTGTCGACATCGTGGCGGACCTACCTGATGAGCCGGACAAGCTAGTCCGTTGACTAGCTTTGACGCGGGCCGCGTAGACCTTCGTCTACTCTTACGCGGGCCGCGAGAGACCCAGATTCAGCAACTATATATAGAACGCATCGGGTTTCAGTATTCCTCGTTCATTTCTTTTCTTTCTTAACGAAATTCTGAGTAGTATAAGTAATACACGGGTATTATACCCCCTAATTAGCGAGGTTCTGCTCCGTTGTAAGTATTATAACCCCAGTTTCGTATTACATACGCTGCCCGATTGATTTAGGGTTCCGTAACAACTGTCGTGGTTCTGCCCGACGTAGTTGTTGGAATACCGTCTCGGGGAGGGTATCATTAATATTTTCAAAGGGTTATTATACTAATCTATGTACATTTGTGTAAATTATAGATTAATCCCAGGAAACCCTTACACGAAGTCTAAGATAGCAATGTGAGTTTATCCTCTTTTTGTTAACCTTTTTGTAATAATTTACAAAACCTTAAATGTTTTACAATGTGATTAAGCGGTGATTGAGTCTTTGTAGTTTCTTCAATTACTGCCGGTATGTTGGGGTTTTGTATACAAAATTTACTACACTGTGAGTAGTAAGTCGGGACGACAATACGTTACCATTGAACAATGAGTTAGCCAATGTGTAATATGACCCACCGGTCAGGATTGACAGTACTGAATGAGTAATTGTGTAGAAATAAAAAATGTGATCGCTCTCAATACTGTTTTAATTGATAAAATATTACTTGATTAAACTGGGATTCAGTCACCAGTATTTCCCACTAACAAATGTTTTTAAAACGCGTTTCAGGTAACACAATGTGACAGCCAATTAGTAAAAAGCCAGCTGGAGAGCACTGAAGGCTTGGGAAAAATGTGGCTATAAAAGTTACCTAAAAGACGATGTTTTAAATTCAATAAAATAGGGTTATCGCTATAAACATATTGTAATAAGAAACTTGGGTTTTACCCATGTGATTATTAATATCAAATGTGGTGGTTTTACTCTGATAAACATTTCCTAACTACGGTCCTGATGTAATTTCCGCTGCCAAATTAACCAACTGATACCACCAAAATTCTGAGTTCGCGTCCGCCCGTTCCCGGGACAGATAAGGGATCGGGGGTTGCGACAGAAGGTGGTATCAGAGCCTAGCCACTGGTCTAAGCCAAAGAAGTGTTCTGCTGACACTTAAAATCTAAATTTTGTGTTAGGAAATAATTTATGTGATTATGTGTTTTGTGTTATTTGACTATTTGTTAGTTTACAGTATGAGTGATCAAGGACCCTCAATTGTCTGATTCACCTAGGAGTGAAGGTACCTCTTCATAGCCTGCCCTTTCTGGGTATTCTGCTGATCGGGAAGAAGGGATGTTTGCCTTTAAAGCTCAGTCTGAAGAGCAATTCCCTCATAAGAAAAGAGGATGGTTCAGTAAGGAAGCATTTGCACGTAGGAAAAGAATGCGAAAGTTGCAACAAAAAAGAGTTCTAGCAACCGCTAAGCGAAAAACAAATGCCCATACACAGGATATGCTTAATAGAAGCCTAGCCAATTTCCATATCCTAGCTACAACTGCTGCTGACCCAAGTCTGAAACAACTAGTAGCCCCACAACCCTTACCTTTGATTCCCACTCAACCGATGGAGGTAGAAATGCCTGATTTTAACTCTGAGGAGATACCTAGAATACCAGCCCCTAATCCTCTAGATCCAAATTACGATCCATGGTTTGATGATCTTAGGGATTATGTGCCACGCTATCACTTAAACGAAGAAACCTTGCCGAACTTAGCAGCGTATCCAGGTTTGGACCCACTAGATCCCTATTTTGACAATGATGAATACATTAGGGAGATTTTAGAGAATCCATACCCTTAGGAGAATCCAGTACCTCAGTACCCAGAGCCAATACAAATACCTTCACCCCCAATGAGTGCAAAGAATTTGCAAGAACTCCGAAATTTTGGAGAAGAAATTATAGAAAGTAGTGAGAGAATGAGGTATGTAGGAGAGCAACTCGTATGGAAATACGATGAGCGCCAGATGGATTTCGGGGGAAATCCATATCCATGAAAGAGATGATAAAGTTAGTAATAATAATAAATAAAATATGTGTAATAATAATAATAATAAATCTATCGTAGTATAGACCACTCTGTGGTTAACGAGGCATAGTAGTATTGTAATTTTTAATTTCTGTTTTAGTGTGTATTTGACGCATACTATAGCAAAAAGAGTAAAGTCGCAATGCACGACGCTTTTGACCAATATGTGTATTATGTGGTTGTTACTTAAACTATTTAATTATTCTATTAATGATTGGTAATTGTTTAAAATTCAGATGGCCGACGAAGGAAATCAAGGAAATCTGAATAATGATAACCAGAGTAACATTAACGTAGTTAATGAGAATCCAAGCATCAATAACAATGGAAACCAAATGGATAATAGTGCCGTTCAACATATAGTGGCACAAGGAATCATAGATGCCATGCCATTTATTATTCAAATGATTCAAGAAGCGAATAATAAAAGTAAGCATAGCTGTAAGCGACCCATCGAACCAGAAAACAGCGTGAACAATGGACCGGTACTTCAAATGCCCATTCCCAAAAAGAGAAGAATCGTGTCTTACTGTTATTCTTATAAAGAATTCTGGTCTTGTAAACCAATGGAATTCTCGGGCAACGAAGGGGCCATTGCAACCCTACGCTGGATAGAGAAAACTGAGGCAGTCTTAAGAATAAGTAAGTGTGCTGAAGAAGATAAGATAATGTTTGCTTCTAATCTATTTAAGAATTCAGCACTAGAATGGTGGAACACTATCCTCCAATCAAGAGGAAGTGATAGAACCTACAATATGGAATGGGAAGAATTTAAGGATAAGGTAGAAAGTAAATTCTACCCACCCAATGAGAAAGAACAGATAGCAAACAAATTCCTAAACCTTAGGATGACTGGTGTGGATAGTAAGGAATACACTAAATTATTCTTCGAATATGCTAGAATAGTGCCAACTCTTGCTTCACCAGAACCAGTGTTAATCTCTCGTTATATCTGGGGATTAATTGGGGAGATAAGACACGTAGTCAAAGCAGCTAGACCTCAAACCATAAAAGAAGCTGTAGAACTAGCAAATACCTTGACAGATGAATTAGTCCGTACCCAAGAAGAGGATCAAAGGAGGAACCTAACCCATAAGCTCACACAAGAATTTCGTTCTGGAAATTTTAATCGTGGGAAAAATACAGGTTCTACCTCCACACCTTACTGTAAGAATTGCAAAAGAAAGCATTCAGGAAGATGCTCCATATACTGTAACTTTTGCAAAATATCGGGACACTAGGAAGAAGACTGCAGGAAGAAAACTAATAACAGGATATGTTACAACTGCGGAGAACAAGGTCATATCAAGCCTAATTGCCCGAAATTAGCTCCAGCTACAAACAACAAGAATACTAAAAATGCTAGAGCATTTGTTCTGACTGCAGATGAAGCTAAGATGATTCCAGATGTCATAGATGGTACGTTTTTAGTTAATGATGTCTTTGCTAAAGTATTATTTGACTCTGGTGCAAACCAAAGTTTTATTAATACATCATTTTGAAAACTTCTAAATCAGTCATTAACTAAACTACCACAAGAATGCTTAGTAGAGACAGCTAATGGAGAAACTGTTAGGATGTCTGAAATCTTGCAGGGAGCAAGTATAAAAATTTTAAATCAGAAATTTATTGCAAACCTTTATCCCATGAATCTGGCAGGATTTGATGTCGTTTTAGGAATGGATTGGTTAATAGCCAATAAAGCCAGTATTTTATGTGATCAAAAGCCAATTCAAGTAAATTCACCAAAAGGTAAAACGATCACAATTAAAGGAGATAAACCATCTAGATCCATAAAATTCATCTCTGTGATGAAAATGGCAAGTTACATAAGAAAAGGATCATTAGTGTATTTTGATTTCTATAATCACTAACACTAAAGGAAAGGATTTAAAAGATATTCCAATAGTATCCCAGTTTTCAGATGTATTTCCAGAAGAATTGCCAGGGCAACCTCCAGATAGGGAAGTTGAATTCAGAATCCATTGAATACCAGGAACAACACCGATTGCCAAAGCACCTTATCGTTTGGCACCCGCAGAAATGCAGGAACTGAAGAAACAATTAGACAAATTGTTGAAGAAAGGATTCATACAGCCAAGTTCATCACATTGGGGAGCACCAATCTTATTCGTTAAAAAGAAGGACGGATCAATGCGTATGTGCATTGACTACCGTGAATTAAACTAGGTTACGATTAAGAATCGGTACCCATTACCGAGAATCGATGATCTGTTTGATCAACTGCAAGGAGCTCGATTTTTCTCTAAAATCGATTTAAGATCAGGATATCATCAATTAAAGGTACAGGAAGAGGACATTCCTAAGACCGCATTCAGAACAAGGTATGGCCATTATGAATTTACTGTCATGCCATTTGGTTTAACCAATGCCCCAGCTGCATTTATGGACATGATGAACCGAATATGTAAGCCATATTTGGATAAATTCATAATTGTCTTCATAGATGATATTCTCATTTACTCCAAGAATAAAGAGGATCATGCAAAGCATTTGCACGCACTTTTAAGTTTGTTAAGAAATGAAAAGCTTTATGCTAAATTTTCAAAGTGCGAATTTTGGTTAGAGCAGGTACAGTTTCTCGGATACCTAGTCAATCATGAAGGAATTCATGTGGATCCAACAAAAATCGAGGCGATTACTAAATGGAAAACCCCTGAATCACCTACCGAGGTTAGAAGTTTCTTAGGATTGGCTGGTTATTATAGAAGATTTATTCAAGATTTCTCTAGAATAGTCATTCCCTTAACTAAGCTAACCTGTAAATCTGTTAAGTTTGAATGGGGATTAAAACAAGAAGAAGCCTTTAGAATCCTTAAGCAAAGATTAACCCAGACACCCATACTAGCATTACCAGAAGGAGCTGAAGACTTTGTAGTCTATTGTGACGCTTCCAAATTAGGTTATGGATGTGTATTGATGCAACGACAAAAAGTTATAGCTTACGCATCTAGACAACTTAAGAATCATGAAGAGAATTATTCAACCCATGATTTAGAGTTAGGAGCTATAATTTTTGCTCTTAAGATTTGGAGATATTACCTTTACGGTAGTAAGTTTACTGTATTCACCAATCATAAGAGTTTAAGGTATGTTTTCAAGCAAAAGGAGTTGAATATGAGACAAAGACGTTGGATGGAAATGCTTAGTGATTATGATTGTGATATCCAGTATCATGAAGGAAAAGCAAATGTAGTAGCAGATGCTTTAAGCCGAAAGTATCATGAAAAGCCAAAAATGGTACGTTCTCTTAAATTAAATCTGTAAGTAATTTAAATGATCAAATAAGAGAAGCACAAGAATCAGTAATCAAGGATGATACTGAAAAACTAAAAGGTATGATTAAGGAATTAGAACAAGGAACAGATGAAATTTGGAGATTCCATAAAAAGAGAATATGGATACCTAAATTAGGAAACCTACGTTGTCACGGCCCCCGACCCCATCCCGGGAGCGGGTGCCGTGAGCCAGTCAAGTGGTACCGGTGTTTATTAATTTGGCAGCGGAAAATTTTTCATCAGGATCGTAGTTAGGAAATGATTTCAGAGTTTATAAAACACCAACTTTTAATATTAAATAATATTTCCTTCAATTTTTTTATGGGGATAAACCCAAATAAATAAAACATAATTTTCTTGTTTTATTATAGACACTTTATTTAAGCTTTCAGTGCTCCATAGCTGGCTTCTACTATCCTTACATCAAGTTACCTGAAACGTATTTTGAAAACATTTTATCAGTAATAAATACTGGCGAGTTCATTCCATTTTATAAGATATATTGTTATACTTTACAGCACTAAGGGTTTTTATATTTGTTTATATTTACCCAACTCAATCAGTGTTTGTCACATGGTGGCAGTTCCGATGTGACAGTGGTCATATCACTCATTGGCTCACTTTCGTCCAATAGTGAATTTATCAAGTAATAGATATATAGTATATCTTACTGTTATAACGGTCACTAGGCGATCCCTGTGACGGTGGTCAAATCACCGTTGATCATTCTCTCAACTAGTGACTCACCATATATATTACTAAATATGCGTTATGGGGCCACATATAAATTTAATATAATACATTCCTAACTATTTTATATAAAATGTTTATTAATGATTTATATTTTACTATAGTATGTTAAATTATATATTATATTTAATATAATACATAAACTAATTACATATAATTTATGTAGACACATGTGACTGGTTCACGTAGTGAACCATTAGGCTACAAGTAATGTGTTAATATGCATAAACACCTTCTGATATGAAACGTGTTGTTTAAATATGAGGTAATTATAACTTCTATATATAATTACCTTCGTTTAAACTAATTATAAATAATATTGTTTAAATGTGAAAGATGATTTAATCTGTGTCACTAGGCGATTCCCGTGACGATGACCAAATCACTGTTGATCATTCTTTCAACTAGTGACTCGAGTCATATTACTGTTGATCATTCTCTCAACTAGTAATTGTGGTCATATCACTGTTGATCATTCTTTCAACTAGTGACTCGGGTCATATTACTGTTGATCATTCTCTTAACTAGTAATTGTGGTCATATCACTGTTGATCATTCTTTCAACTAGTGACTCGAGTCATATTACTGTTGATCATTCTCTTAACTAGTAATTGTGGTTATATCACTGTTAATCATTCTTTCAACTAGTGACTCGGGTTATATTACTGTTGATCATTCTCTTAACTAGTAATTGTGGTCATATCACTGTTGATCATTCCACTACCAAAAAAGTGAGCATCAGAGACTAAATTATCAGAGACTGATATACCAGTCTCAAATACATAATATCCGGGACTGATTTATCAGTTACTACTAATATTTGGGACTGATTTCTATACGACTTATGTTAGTGACTGATAATCAGTCGCTAATATTTTTCCGCCTTAGTTGAGACTAAATTTCAGTTACAAATATGTCTAGATAATATAAAGTTTTTTGTGGGATCCTTTTTCGAGACTGAATGCCAGTCCCAAATAGATTCCTTTTGTAATGAAAAATGCCGCATATGTATTGACGACTGATCTATAGTCTCTAATATGGATGGAACGTATTAGAGACTAAAAATCAGTTCTTAAATGTCTAAAAGAGTAAGATAACTAGGGATTGATATTTAGTCTTAAAGGCCTTATATATATATATGAAAGGAATAAGGACTGGTTTCTAGTACCTA
This sequence comes from Helianthus tuberosus, assembly GCA_030545235.1. Taxonomy (NCBI): domain Eukaryota; kingdom Viridiplantae; phylum Streptophyta; class Magnoliopsida; order Asterales; family Asteraceae; genus Helianthus; species Helianthus tuberosus. Next base: position 44,974,448 of record CM060400.1, read on the forward strand.
ATTATATGTGTCAAGTTCTACAATTTTAATGGAAGTATTAGAGACTGAATGTTAGTCTCAAGTATCTTGTAAGTGATCCTATTTGAAACTAAAATTCACTATCCTATGAGTTCTTCTAAAGATGAAACAAGTAGGGACTAATATTCAATCTTCAATACCCCGACACATATTCAACCATTTCGAGGAAATATATAAGTCTCCGAAAATCTGGGCCATTGATTTTTAGTTATGGCCACTCATGTTTAATTTAGGACATTGACTTACAACATAAGCTCAATTAGGCCTAATAATGGTGAATTAGGATTGTAGATGTTATGGCTCGTTTCATTCATAATATTTATACTAGGAATGAGCTCGGTACAGGTACTTTCGGTATCAGTACCGAAAATGTTCGGTACAGTACCCGTATTTGAAGGTAAAATTCGGTATTTTACAGTACCGAAAACGCAAAAAGTGGGTACCGGTTCGGTAATGAAAATATTTCGATACGAGAAATTTGGTAACGGTACATGATACTAAATGCTCATCCTTAATTCACACTTTTTTTAATTTAGTAATTGCATTTTATTATTTTCGTCAACATATTAATTCAAAATTTTAAATTTCCTACTCTATCCCACAATATTTTCCTTTTCCTCCCATTTTAATTCATACTCCCGCTTCATCCCCAAAACTAAAGCTCTTTTTGTTTTCCCATTCCCAAAATCTCTCCCAAATCACATTTACAAACGGCACATAGGGTTTCTCAGGATTCTTTTCTCTACAATCGGCGAGTTAGCAAGAAGAATGTGGGCCGTCCATCAACATCTCTTCATCGATGTACTTCTTTCACAACTTTTAGGGTTTTCTAACTATTCAGATTCCTTGCGATTTTATTATATATGAATTCGATTTGGTTTTTTTATTAATGTATCTATGTATTTCTCTTGTCCTTTGTTATACATTAGCTAGATGTTTATTTATTTCGATTAAATTAGAGTGACCAATTTTTCTAACGATGGTTTTGGTTTTGGGCATTGTAAAATCTTTACATACCGTGATACCAAAATGCTTCAGTGTTTGCAAGAGCTAACAAGTTTATATTTCAGAAGATATTGCTAATTATGTGCTATCAGTGTTTCTATAATATCATCGTGGTTGTGATGGTTGATACGAAGAAAATGATTTATTTGGGTGATTCATAATTCTATAGTGAAGATAGCAAAGACGACGCTGATAAAACATGTCAGGCAACACATAACTTCTTAAGGAATACCTATCAAGGTGCATTTAGTGGAATATTATTTTTAAATTATTGGAATACCTATAATGTAGAAACTAATGTTTCTCAACTGATTTCCTTAAGGTTAATTTGTCACAATGAAACTTAGTTCAGATGAGAAAGTGGACATAGCACAGACCCTACACAATCTCAGTGAAGGTAACAAATTTGTACTCTCTAGTAATCATGATACACATTTATTATTGTTGCACAAATGTGGCAATTTTGATATATTTACTAAAAAATCAATTATGAAGTGTGTGTGGCACACACTCAATGCTCAATTCATGTTAGTTGATAAGCACATGTTTATTAATGTTTGTTTCAGGAACCATCATTTGATTCATACCTTGATCGATGTGAAGATGCATAAACATGAACAAGATTAATACGTTGTAGGATGGGGCTTTTATCATATCATGGAAGTTTGCTTAAAGATGATCAGGTTTTGCTCGTTATGACAAACATTATATAGTGTTTAGTATGAATGTGAAGGTTACACTGTGAATCAAATGATGTTCATATATTTGGGTAACTTTTACAAATTAGTGACTTTTTCTAAGTGTTAGTACGATTTGTATTTGTATGTATAATTGTAATTATGAAAAACTTGATTTTTTTTTAAAATCACCCCTAAATGGTTGTTATGTGGTGGTGCATTTGGGACTAAAATGATACGGTATCAAGACTACTTTTTAGTAAAAAAGCATACAAGACTGAAATGATATGGTATGGTATTAAAGAATAATTCTCAATCTCTAAAATATTTTATTAGAGACTAAATTGTGATGAAATTGTGAAACAATTGAAATGCATTAGGGACAGAGTAGACATAGTTTAAAGAACTGATTTTCTGTCCCTACATAATTGCTTTGGAAACTGAAATATTATAGTATCAGAGACTAGTTTTTAGTCACAAAAAAATGTATCAGAGACTTAAATAACATGGTACCTGGGATAAATTTGGAACTGAATTTATATGTATTGGAGGCTGAATGTTACTAGTAATTGTGGTCATATCACTGTTGCTCATTCTTTCAACTAGTGACTCGGGTCATATTACTGTTGATCAATCTCTTAACTAGTAATTGTGGTCATATCACTGTTGATCATTCTTTCAACTAGTGACTCGGGTCATATTACTGTTGATCATTCTCTCAACTAGTAACTCTGGTCATAACACTGTTGATCATTCTCTCAACTAGTGCCTCTGGACTTAGTAGTGTCCCGTGACATTACTTTGTCAAATATATTTTCTATGGCACAAAATTACTTAGCCCAAAAAATGAAATATATCATTTTCTGTCAAACTACTATAACTTATCAAATATAATATATTAATTAAAGAATTGTAATATTATTATTTAATATATTAGCGTGACTAAGACTAAAAATATGATCTTAGTATAGTAGAATATATATATTTGACTATTTTATTATGGTATACATTTATAGACTAAACATTATTTTATAATGTAAATAGTAATTTAGGGTTATATTTTCTTTAATATATATTTTAATACTGATTAATAAAGCTCTATTTTAGGTACACACCATTTAGATTTATTTCAAACATACATTAAATTTATTAATGATTTAATGCTAAAATAATATTAGTTATAGGCTATGGCTACTGGGGCAAAATTCCCCCTGTGATTTTGGTCATACTACTATTGGCTAACTTTTTGGCCAATAGTAACGAGGGTCAATTAATGTATAAAACCTTCCATACCGTTAGTTATCACAGAATACCAAAAATTTAATCACTGTAAGTATAACTGTTAAACATTCAAGATTTTGGAAAACATTTTTAAATATAACTGTATCACAAAAAGGTGATAAAACTGTGAGAAAAGAGAATGGACTCACTTTGTAACTTTAGGGTTCAACTAGAAAGCATCCTGGTAGAGTCTTGGGTATAACTTCTGAGCTATTTTAATTAATATATAATGCACTCGTGTTAAGTATAGTACCCCTAATTCAACCTTATCCCTATGTCACGAGACCGAACCCCAACGAACTTAGTCGGGCAGAGCCTTGACATGCGTTATGGGGGCTCCAATTCAATCGGAAAGGAAGCGGTGATCGGGAGTTAAAACACTTAAAACGGGGCAGGGCTTTATTATTATTATGAGGTAAATAATAATAGAAAATACATATATATATGAGAGAGAGATGGCGAGTTCCACAAAGAAAACTAAGCGTTTCTATATATACATATTGAAATCTTGGGAATTAGTTATCAAAGGGCCACGTTTCAATCACAATTCAATGTTATGATTTTTCTGGTGGACATGTATACCTACTCAAAATGCATAGTCATGTTTTAGTTTTATTTTTAATATTATTTTATTTTCAAAACTTACACGTATACTATGTAAGTTATTAATTGTTTTATTATATATATTATAATTAATTTAACTGCTTCACTTATTTGACGCTTATAACTTTTAAAATATAACGTTTTATAAAACAATGAATATGTCATTAGAACGAGAATATTTGTGTCTACATTTTGAACCAAGTTTCATAAAAATGGAGTAAGTTCAAATATCATGTATTTTTATAATTTAATTATTAGACGGTCACTATGCCCGTCTAGGTACTTCATATTTCTAACATTCAATTTACCCGTAATCTACCTGTCTAATAATATAAGTTTTTATGTACTTTATTTTAATATAGAAAATAGAAATGTCACACATATACAAGCCAATTAATTAGTATAACGTTCCAACCAATTATATATAAAATGTTTTTAAAACTATTTGGGTGGAATAATTATATTAAAAATAAAACTAGTTACTAGTGGTTAATAAATTTAAACAAACCTATAATTCTTATATGATAAAAATGGGAATGTTACATACGTCATCGTATATTAGAAGAAGCCCATAAGTCTAAATATACGATGCACCCATGAAGTGATAAAATGTACCAGGATTTAAGGAAAAATTTCTGGTGGATAGGAATGAAAAAGGACATAGCAGCCTATGTTTCTAAATGTTTAACTTGTTCACAAGTTAAAGCTGAACACCAGAAACCCTCAGGATTTCTACAACAATTAGAAATGCCAGTATGGAAATGGGAATTGATAACAATGGATTTTGTTACCAAATTACCCAAAACAAAGAAAGGCAATGATACAATCTGGGTGATTGTAGATAGGCTAACCAAATCAGCTCATTTCCTACCAATGAAGGAAACTTTCAGCATGGAACAGCTGGCCAAATTATGTGTAAATGAAATTGTTTCATTACATGGGATTCCTTTATCAATTGTTTCTGATAGAGATACCCGTTTTACCTCTCATTTTTTGTCAAGTTTCCAAAAAGCCATGGGAACCAAGTAAAATCTAAGCACGGCTTATCATCCTCAAATGGACGGACAAAGTGAAAGGACGATTCAGACAATGGAGGACATGCTTAGAGCTTGTGTAATTGATTTCGGAGGTAATTGGGACGATCACTTACCTTTAATAGAATTTTCATATAATAATAGTTATCACACAAGTATCAATGCTGCACCATTTGAAGCACTTTATGGACGAAAGTGCCGAACCCCAGTCTGTTGGGCAGAAATTGGGGAAAAGCAACTATCTGGACCTGAGATAGTGCAAGAAACAACCGATAAGATTATTCAAGTCAAGGAACGACTGAAAGCAGCACGTGATCGACAAAAGAGTTATGCTGATAACCGACGCAAACCCTTGGAATTTCAAGTAGGAAATAAAGTATTATTAAAGGTCTCTCCTTGGAAAGGAGTAGTAAGATTCATCAAAGGGGGAAAGCTAAGTCCTAGGTATATTGGACCTTTTGAGATTATTAGAAGAATAGGACCGGTAGCCTATCAGCTACAACTGCCAGAGGAAATGGCAGGAATACATTACGTATTTCATGTATCTAATCTCAAGAAATGCTTAGCTGATGAATCACAGTTATACCTCTTAAGGATATAGAGGTAAATGAACAACTCAAGTTTGTAGAAAGACCTCTACAGATTGAAGACAGGAAAGTCAAGAATCTCAAGCACAAGAGATTAGTTCTGGTCAAAGTGAAGTGGGACTCCAAAAGAGGACCTGAGTATACATGGGAGCTTGAATCTGAAATGCAAAGGAAATATCTGCACTTGTTCCAGTAGACCTCGAGGACGGGCTCTAAAACAAGGTGGGGAGGATGTAACAACCCTCAATAAAAACCGACACCCTCATAATATTTCCGACACCCTATTATATCTTAAAATGTCCTAATATGTCTTTAAATACACCCCGTATGTGAAAACCGAGCCCAAAATATAGTATAGTAGTAAAAATAAATTAAAAATCTGATTTTTAAGCTGAGGCGGGCCGCGTAGACCAACCCCAACCTTTACGCGGGCAGTATCAAGGATTAAAATCTGAATTCGTTGATTATTAAGTTCAGGTGGGCCGCGTAAGACCCCGTTTAGTTAACGCGGGCCGCGTGAGATCAAGAACGCAGAGACACCCTAGGCCGACACGTGTCGACATCGTGGTGGACCTACCTGATGAGCCGGACAAGCTAGTCCATTGACTAGCTTTGACGCGGGCCGCGTAGACCTTCGTCTACTCTTACGCGGGCCGCGAGAGACCCAGATTCAGCAACTATATATAGAACGCATCGGGTTTCAGTATTCCTCGTTCATTTCTTTTCTTTCTTAATGAAATTCTAAGTACTATAAGTAATACACGGGTATTATATCCCCTAATTAGCGAGGTTCTGCTCCGTTGTAAGTATTATAACCCCAGTTTCGTATTAGATACGCTGCCCGATTGATTTAGGGTTCCGTAACAACTGTCGTGGTTCTGCCCGACGTAGTTGTTGGAATACCGTCTCGGGGAGGGTATCATTAATATTTTCAAAGGGTTATTATACTAATCTATGTACATTTGTGTAAATTATAGATTAATCCCAGGAAACCCTTACGCGAAGTCTAAGATAGCAATGTGAGTTTATCCTCTTTTTGTTAACCTTTTTGTAATAATTTACAAAACCTTAAATGTTTTACAATGAAATTAAGCGGTGATTGAGTCTTTGTAGTTCTTCAATTACTGTCGGTATGTTGGGGTTTTGTATACAAAATTTACTACACTGTGAGTAGTACGTCGGGACGACAATACGTTACCATTGGACAACGAGTTAGCCAATGTGTAATATGTCCCACCAGTCAGGATTGACAGTACTGAATGAGTAATTGTGTAGAAATAAACAATGTGATCGCTCTCAATACTGTTTTAATTGATAAAATATTACTTGATTAAACTGGGATTCACTCACTTGTATTTCCCACTGACAAATGTTTTTAAAACGCGTTTCAGGTAACACAATGTGACAACCAATTAGTAAAAAGCCAGCTGGAGAGCACTGAAGGCTTGGGAAAAGTGTGGCTATAAAAGTTACCTAAAAGACGATGTTTTAAATTCAATAAAATAGGGTTATCCTTATAAACATATTGTAATAAGAAACTTGGGTTTTACCCATGTGATTATTAATATCAAATGTGGTGGTTTTACTCTGATAAACATTTCCTAACTACGGTCCTGATGTTATTTCCGCTGCCAAATTAACCAACTGATACCACCAAAATTCTGAGTTCGCGTCCGCCCGTTCCCGGGACAGATAAGGGATCGGGGGTTGCAACAACTTTTGTAACGTGGTGAACCCTTCATAATTCCGAGCATCGGGTCGTTGCGTGAAAAACGGGTCTACCCCCGCCAAATTATCAGCAATCCGTGTGAATAATCGGCGACTCATTCGGAACCTTCGTCTGAAAATGTCAGCGTTGTAAAGGGGTGCATCCGAAATATAATCGTTCACCAATTTCTCGTGCGCTTTTGTCGTAAAAAATATATAAATACGAGGAAATAAGGAATGAGGATAATAAAATTTATTAATGACAAACCTTCGCGGTCTCTGTTAACTCGTATTCGTCTGGTAATAACGCTTTGAGACGAGACGTCTTCCTCTTCCTCCTCCATAAGAATCTGCGCCGCCTTTACCACAACGTTTGCGAAAAACATCTCCTCTTCGTCCGAAGAACCCGAGGACCACCAAGAATTAGATGCCATTGTGGATGAAAAGATATTTTTTTATAAAAGAATGATATAAAAATGAGAGTGTTTTGGGTTGAAAGTGGGGAGAAAATGGTGAAAAATGGTATAAAATGAGATGGTTTTATAGAAAAAGGGATTTTTTTTAATTGTTTATAGCCGTTCAACGGCTATATTTTCAAACAACGGGCCCGTCTTCAACGTCTTCAGCATGCCGGTTTTAACATGATGGGCCGAGGGGGGCGGTGTGGGGGACCGGCGCCGGGCTTCGCCGGGCCTAAGCCGGCCCCCATACCCCTTGGTCTAACTCTCTTTTCAATATATCAAGACACACATAAATAATTAAAAATAAAATAGCTATAAGATAGGTTTTGACTTTTTACAAAGCTCAAGTCATATTCACCATCTTCTTTAGAACCAGGGGAGGTTTGGCCGGAAAAAAACCCCAGTATATTCACCGTTCTCTCCTCTTTAACTATATAAGGCTAGTGCACCTAATATTTACTCAGGGGTATCCAATACATAAAACAAATAAAAAAAGAAAATTTTTACACTTCACCGTAAAAGTTGAGGGATATCCCGGGCCACCCCTGGTAATAACATAGATTCGCCAGTGACATCCGTGATTTACGGTGGTACCATTGTTAATACAGTCTGGTGTTCACAGGGACTTGGCTCCATAGGATATTAGAATTTGAAGCCGTGATTTATGCTGGGTTGGAAGTCATTTACTATGTCACGTGTAAAAATTAGGGTTTGAGTGGGTTTTAGTCGTCTATATAACCCACACTTTAGGACTTCGAAGAAGAGTCCACCCCTACGGGCTAAAGGATGGCTATAGATGATATGGGGTGATTCGAAAGTTATGATTCATCATTACAAACCCGAAATCACTCCTAAAAATATCAAAAATCATGATTAATGATGCAGATGCCAGGCTAATTCATATGTGATCAACTCCGGGTATAGGATTAGTGTTAGTGCACGTGTTCAACTTTAGTTTTCATCTAGGTTTTTTGGATTAAATTTGTTAACCCCTTAAGTTAAGAGTGAATTCAATTGTGATTTACTATATTTAAACGATAGATTGTGTTGAATTCATTGAATCAATATTCGATCATTCGATTTTGGTTTATTTATATTATTCACAGTTTGATATTGGTCTGTGTTTTACATAGTTGAAATAGTGATTGTATGAATAGAATTAATTAAATTCAATTTCATAACCATTACTTAGTGATCAGTTTCACATACTCGAAACTCAGGTGTGATCATTTTTTTATTGTTTTCAGTTAAATCAGTTTTAGTTTTCATATGTTAAATTACTCAACGAAATCAAAGAGCATTTTTAGATTAGAGTTTATTATAAATAATCGAAGTAGTACTAACCATAAGCTCATTATGGATACAATACCTGACTTACCATAACTACTGATGTGTGTGAATGTATATTCAAAATCGGACCAAGTTTTAAAAGATGGAATTACTTAAAACTGCATACAAACGGAAAGTGTACCGGACGTGTATAGTATAGAAAGCCAAACTAGATACCGAACCTAGGGACTCTAAATTAGCAACTCTAAAACTCAACCGAATTAAAACTAAACCGAATTAATAGCCTAAAATTGATTTGATTTTTAATTGTATTTTTTTATTAACTAATATCCAAAAATTATCCCAATGAGAACGAAGACAAAGACAAAAGCAAAGAACATGCAAGAGTGAAATCAGTGATGATGAACAACTATCTAGGCTAGAATCCCTAACCACATGCAAGAATTCTACGGTTGACAATTACCAAGTTCCCTGGTTTTAGATCGACTACCCTCTTGTTAGAGAAGACAAATCCTATAGCAATTAGACAAGATGAATGTGACCCACACATAAAAGTCTAAAAACTGATTTATGATGTGCAATCAGATAGTGAATAAAGTGCTAGATAGAAATGGCTCGACCTATCGAAATCGAATCACACAACTAGAGATATGAAAAAAAACACATACTTTAACACCTTTTAGTTGTGAAGCTAGTCTTAGATTGATACACCAAAAACCTAGAATCACCTAGACACTAATAACACCTTTTAGTCTCACTTGTTCTGTTGGTACACTTTATGTGGACGCGACTCGGCTCGGTTCGACCCGGTTAGGTTCGGCTCAAGTCCGACGTCGCGACATTCCTCCGTCAGAGATCGACACGCGAAGCACGGAGAGCCGCAACCATTCCCGCAGACACATCACCATGACATCATCATGATGATGTCATGATGATGTCATAATAAGACTAATCAATTCATGTGTGTAGTTTAAATATGCATGAACTTGACGAACTTCCCATTTCCATATATGACGAAGACTGCATGACCATGTATGACGAAGTCTCATACTTCGTCATATGTGTGGTGACGAAGTTTGAGACTTCATCACATTTAAACTTCGCCGTGTAGAAGTTCGTCATGTTGGCAGTATAAATAGCTAAGTTGTTATAAGTTTAGTCATGAGATTATTGTGAGACTCCACGAGAGCTGAGAGACTTGTGAGAGTTTATTGTACAAGCATTGTGTGTATATGTTTGTGAATGTTCTCATCCATTTAATCGAAGTTAATCTTTGGTTACTTGCTGTTGTTATTTATCTACTTTGTTCGGTTTGCACCATCATGGGGATTCCGCACCCGCGATCGTGTTTGTGATAAACAGGGAATAGGTTTTCGTATCGGATCCTTCGAGAAAAACGGACCTACAAGTGGTATCAGAGCCTTGGCTCTTTTCCTTGTTTAAAACCAAACATTGTTAGTGTTTTATCAAGATTGTTTGTGATTTTTCAGTTTCTTGTTCTTGAAAAAGTTCTTATTTTTCTGGAAAAAGGCTTTAAAATCTGTGTTTTAAGGTGTTATTTTGCTATAAGTTTTATTGAAAACCTGTTATATTGCATCTATACATGTTGACATTTGGGATTTTGTTAAAAGTTTAAGCAAAATCTTGTTCAGAAAGTTTGTCCGGTGAAAATTTGGCCAGAATCATCAAGTGTGTTCATAAGATCTTCATACAGTTCATAATATTCTTCATATATTTATGTATTTTGATCTTTGTTTTGGTGAATGATTGAAGTGTTATTGATTAAAATATATTTGTTTGAAAATTGTGACCATAAGTATGGGGTATTAAACAGTGACAGTAAGGTTTGTTGACTATTGTGTCACCAACTATTCAGAGAAAAGATTTGCTTTTGTGTGAAAATATCTAAAATCAACCTTCGTCAACCTCCTATCTTCGTCATGCAGCATCTTCGTCAAACACAATCAATCTTCGTCACCTACATCTTCGTCAAACAAAATCAATCTTCGTCAACTTCCAATGTTCGTCAACCATAAAGAGTGTTTTCATCAATCAACAGGACTTCGTCAGTTGTATTGTGTTTTCGTCAATCAAAGGGTGTTTTCGTCAATCAACAGGACTTCGTCAACGTGTTTCACCAAACATTAAAACTTCGTCGCAAAAAAAGGGAACTTCGTCAACCAACAGGTCTTCGTCAAAGGGTGTTTTGGACGAAATCTTCAAGTTCGTCAAAAGGAACTTCCTCGTTCATATTTGTCAAATATTAACAGAACCTTTGCAAATCATACTTGACCATCTGTTTTCAAGTTGTAATTTAGGTACAAGTGTTCATATATCAAATATGAGTACAAATCCATTAGATTGGAGCATTAGCACGGTTCCTAATATGTCATGGGTTAAGTCCTTGATGCCACAAGAAAGGATTTCGCCTAGTCAATGGGCGTGCGTGGCAAATCAAAATCAAAGTATCCTGAATCTACTCATGAGCGAAAGTGAAACGGGTAGCAATAATCATCCACCAAAACTCAACCACATGAATGACTATCCATCGTGGAAAGGTCGTTTCCATCCGTACATTTTAGGTCAAAACACCGAGTTATGGACGTGTTTCACCACAGCATATAACATCGCTCTTGAGGAAGCCGGATTAAATGCTACGACTTTGGCGACCATGGCTGAAAATGACAAGAAGGCGTATGACCTTGAAAAGAAAGCGTTTGCTATCCTTACGCAATCATTGCATAAAGGTATCTACCATCAATTCGTCCATTGTACCAGCACCAAAGCCTTGTGGGACATCCTAGTTACAAGAGGAGAAGGAAATGCGGCCACACGGAAGACGCGTCATGATTTACTAAAGAAGGAGTTTTAAGGGTTTATGTTTGTGCAGACTGAAACACTGAATGAGATGGCAACTCATTTTTATCATTTAATTAGTGAAATGATTTCTTACAAGGTTGTTGTATCTTCGCAGGAAATAGTCGCACGGTTTGCTGATGCTCTACCACCAAAGTGGAGCCCATTCATTGAGTTGTTAAAGCATACAGGTGTATTGGATACTGTCAGTATCTATGAGTTTGTTCAAAAGCTGGAGAACAAGGATGCAAAAGAAATCAGAAAAGCTAAACTAATTCCTGTCCCTCAAAATCCAGAGATGTACTTTGGAGGGATTGCTCCTGCTGCTAGTACAAGCCAGCAACCAAAGATACAAACCGCTTTTGTGTCAAATGCTTTCGACCTAAATTCCTATTTTGGAGGAGTAGTTGCACCACCCCAACCCCAATTTGATATAAATGCCTATCTTCCGAAACCTCAAGTTGCTACACCTCAACCCCAATTTGATATAAATGCCTATCTTCCGAAACCTCAAGTTGCCACACCTCAACCCCAATTTGATCCAACTGCCTATTTTCCTAAACCACCTCAAGCCCAACCACAACAAGCCTTCTATGGTAACAAACCTGATACTTCAAATCTTTCCAAAGTGAGCGTAGAAGCTGCACGGGATCACATGGAAATTCTTACCACTATGGTTAATGCCTACAGCAGATTAGTCGCATGTCAAATTGGAAACATTAATTTGACCAATGGAGATTATCAGCAGATAGACAAAGATGAGATGGAGTTGATGGACATTAAGTGGGCGTTTGCTAGTGCTGTGAGAAGGGCAAAGGATTATATGAGCAGAACGGGGAGAACCAGCTTGGAAAGCAAAAGGGATACCAAGTACGGGTTTGACAAGGGTACTGTCACATGCTTTAATTGCGGTGAAAAGGGTCATTTCAAGCGTGAGTGCAAACGCCCTAGCAACCAACAAGGCAACCAAAATCCCTTCCAAAATCAAGCTAACAACGAAAGAGGGATAGTAGCTACCAACAACACAAACCAGTCGGGTCCTTCAAACCCCAACCGAGCATTGATAGTTCAAGCTGATGAAGTGTGTGATTAGTCCATACAATTTGGAGATGGAAATCAAGGGGGAACTGCATGTTATGCGAAGATCATCAGTCACATCAAGCATGTGCACAAAGAAGAATTCTCTGAAGATGATGATAGTTCGGGATACAGTGGCAGTTCAGATGAAGAATCAGATGTGAATGAGAGAACTGGTTCTGAAGGTGATAGTTTGTTGAATGATGCTGAGGAGGTCAAGTGTCAGAAATATGTCTTGATCAAGAAAGCTGATGCTACATCAGAAGAAATGGAGAAGATTCTCACTGAAGATGGATCTTTCTCTTCTCAGACTGCCTTTATGGCTAATGTCTCAGCTTCTACAAGTCAGGTAAAATCTGAAACTCCTAGCATATGTAGTGATTGTGCTGATACGAAACATGAATGTGCTGATATGAAACAAGAATCTGAAAAGATTCACAGTCACAATCAGAGTTTGGTTATTGAACTGTCAAAGTGCAAAGAGGCAAACATGGCCTTAGCTCGCAAAGAAAAAGATTTTAAATTGGTAATTGAAACATTCAAGAAAAGTGTTTCCGAGTTATCAAAAACGGTTTTTAATAAGCAAATTGGTATTAATAATTACATTAATATCATTAAGGCAACTAAGAAAGAGATAGCCGAGGCGAAATGTGAGCATGAAGCGATTAAGCTCAAATTGGAGAGTTACTCAAACTCCCGATATGTGCTTGATCACATCATTGACGTTCAACAACTAAAGGGTAATGTTAAAGGCGTTGGGTATAAGTCCTGTCCGCCTCCTTTGAGACACAACTATACCAAGATGCCCGATGAGGAGGAAATGTCGCGTTTTGAGCCAACTGTACCTCTTGATTATGAGGAAGTTACAACTGGCTTAGGGTTCAAAACAGACAATTCATCGGAGGGCTCATCTGATAGCAAGGAAAAGTCATAATGTGCTTCAAATCAAAGTCCTCCAACCGTTGAGCAACTTATCAGATGTAGATGTGAGTGATGAGGATAAATCTCTTGATGATAGAAAAGGAGTAGAAGTGCCTTTTGAGAATCACATTTTGTGTGATCCTCCTACTCCTGCTATGCAATCAACTGGTGCTAAACAAGAGATAGATCCTATCAATGAGACAGTGTCTACCATTAAAAGTGATAACGTGTTGTATACTTTGGTCGGTGATAGTAAAATTTATTCAGACAAAGATTTTCCAATCAAAAGCGTCAATCAATCCTTGATTGATAAAGTGTTTGAAGATAATACAACTAAGTTTTTGGGTAAAGCGATCCCGAGAGTTTCTGTAACTCAATGTGATCCTATTCCAAAAGCTGAAATTAGAAAACAGCATGGAAATCAAAAATCACTAATGAAGCAACAGCCTATCGCTTTTAAGGGTAAACAGCAACAACAGCGAGCTCAAAATTCTAAAGGTTCACAACTGAAGGTTGAGACCAAAGGAGCTCGTTTCAAGAAGAAAAACAATGATGTTAAATTTGTAGCATCCAAGGGTACTTAAAAGGTGGAGACTTTTAAAAATAAATCAAATACCGATTTTGTTCAAAAAGTCAAAATTTTGAAACGTAATAGTGATAACAATTACACCCAACACACAAACGGGTGTGAAGCTAGTACCTCTGGGTCTACAACTTCAACGTCAGGCCATCAAACAGAATCTCCTAAGTTTGTTGAAAGGAGATCTTGTTTCAAATGTGGGGAGTTTGGACACATTATCAAAAACTGCACAAACTCTCCAAAAGAAAATTTTGTTGAAAGACCCCCTTCTGAACAAGGTCACAAACAACGTCGTCCTGTTTCACCTAAAAATGACAAACGTACAATTAAAGAACAAGAAACAAAACAACAACGTCAAAATGTGAAGGTGATCGAAAAGGCTTTAAAGAACAAGAACCAGAAACTGTTAAAAGGAAACCAATTTTGTCACAACCGTTAAAACCAGAGATTTCTAAATCTGTAAATAATACACAATCCGGTAAACAGAAACAAGCTTGGAAATCTACAACAGATAAAGTTTCAGGTGGAGTCTCCCCAGTTCCAGGTCATCGCGAGGTTGAAATAACTTTCGTCGATGAACAGGGACGACCCAAGTCTATGAAGGCTTGGGTCCCCCTCTCCAACTAATCTCTAAGTGAGTGTGCAGGTTGTTCCAGGAGGAACGATCGATAGTCATCGTATTGTTGATAGTGGAGTGTCCATGCACAACATCGACGACAAAGAAATTGTTGCCTTTGATGGAGAGAAAAAGAAAAGAAGACAGAATTGTCTGTCGAAAGAAATTGAAAAGCTTTGACAAAATGAAAAATCATTTCAAAGTTTGATTGTTTAAGGCTTTAATCGGGTCACCGGGATAGATTCAATCAAAATGTACGCACCTGCAGCACGTCTGATGTTCAAATTCAACAAGATGAACATGCAGTGTACATTTCTTCGCAGTGTGATTGAAGAAAATGTGTTTGTTGAACAAACCAACCGGGTGTGTGGATGCCTTGGCGTGGATTGAACAACCGCAAACTACTTCTGAAAGAGAAAGATAAAGACCTTCGCTAGTGCAATGTGGAAGACTAGCCGGACCCAGAGGTCTATGATCTTGTTGCTGTGCAGAGATTTCTCAGTAGCTACAAAAATCAACTTTGAAGTCCACACCGGGTGGATATCCAGTTTGGGAGAGCGCTCAGATTCCTGGCAATGCACAAAGTAGTTACAGGATTCGGTTTTGATTTTCATATCTCTCCTATACTTGTCAATATTTAAGCTGCTTTATGAATAATTATCATCTCGTACAACACTCTTTGAACAGACACGTTGATCTCGAATATCACCTCACACGTGATTGTTTCACTAGGAAACTCGTCAATGTTGTCATGCTCCACACCGCTTACCGACGTGCCAACTCATTTTTCCAAAATTCGATAAATCATTTTTGATTAAATTAATTTTGGTAAACGACATTGAGGTAAAACATGAGTTAACCGAGATCGGGAAATCCTTTTTGTAAATATCTTCGTGTCTTTTAAATTTATCTTAGTTCGTTGATTTTAGGGGGAGTAAATCCAAAATTTAAAAATTCAAAAACATCGAAAAATGTCAAAAACCCAAAAACAATAGAAAAACAAAAATGAGTTTCCTGGCGAGAAAAAGAGAAAATGATAGTAAATCAGTGGTCTGTCAAAACCTTTTCGAACTGAACTTAAAATGAAAAATGTTAAGCAGCTCTATATAAGATGTATCGGTAGGCTCACAATCATTTTAAAGTGTGCAGGGTGATATAAACCTTAATCGACTGAAGACCAGGTGGGAACCGCACATTGGCATATGGTCTTAGTACCGAAATTTCATTTGAGAGATTGCCGAGGTTCTGAGATATGTGGTCTTTATGCTGTTTATCATCTGGGTATCATGGTTGTTTCTTTTACCGAAACAAAACGGAGACGAAGTCTAGATCTTCCATGATACTATACATACGTGTACATATTGCATTCGACCTCAATAAGTGATCAACAATCACATGTCCAAACAAAATAAGTGATAAAATATCACATTTATCCGGGAGTCAAGTTCGTCTCTTTACTGTACGTTTGTATTGACCTGTTCACGGACTTGCTCCTGTGCCCTCATGCATCTGAAAACCAAGTTCCTCATTAATAAGTGATTCTATCACATAGGGCTTGTTTTCAAATCAAAATAAGTGAGTTTCTCACATTTTCATATACGTCAAAAACAAATGATAAACGGTATACTCACCGGTAAGATGAACTCTCATGCATACCTTGATACGGGAATGTGTCGTGTGCGGATGAACACCGGTCGGTAAGTATAAATCATACCTAATCGTATCCCCTCGCCATGATTACAAAAGGGTAATGCACGGTACCCCTGACCGCGGAGGGGATAACCCCTCCCAGGCCGCCACCCGACAAGCCTGAGCCTGGCAGTAAATACCCTTGCCGAGCCGACCCTTTGAGGGTACTTTGTTCACCCCAAGGTTCGAACCCGGTACCTCTTGGTTAGAGGTGGGTGTCGGTGGCCAACTGGGCTACCCCAGCTGGTTTCGCCATGATTACATCTGATAAGTTGAGCTTAAGTGGACAACAATACCGATAATTGTTATAGGATGCTTATCTAAATGTTAAATAATTCAACAAAAAGAGCATTTTGGCGTGACCGTACACTGATATGATTCTCTTACCCTCGAAACTCGCAAAAAGATTGTCTGTAAATATTTGTTTACTGCTTTCGTTTCTGCATCTTTGTATATATTTATTTATTGCTTTCCGTCTTTACATTTGAAAAATGAAAAATTCCAAAAAGATTTTAGGTGTGTTTTAATATAAACTTTATAAAAGCCAAAAAGATTTTGCTTCTAGTTTATTTTTGATTGACCGATGTTGGAACTCGAGTCTATCCTACCCAAAATCCTAATTGTAAGCCGGAAAACAATTGCATCTTCATAAACAGTCAAAGTTGACAGATTTTGAAAGTTAAAGGATTAAAACTGAACATTTTCTAAACTTTCAAACTGTTGTCGGTCGGTGGTTGATTGAGATTTGATCTCATATGTGTCATTTGTTTAATTTGTCTAAATTCCAAGCGGTTGTTCTTATTACGTGTTTAGCTTTCTTGTATGTGCAGATGCGACATCATAATTAGCTAAAGGCGAAGAGAACGTGTCAGATGACAAGCCGTAAAGTGAAGACACGACATTGATGCAATCAGAAGATCATGATGATCGAGTTGCAGCTGATCACTTTTCAACACCACAAGGATCTAAAGTATTGAAGATCAAAAGATTCACGAGCAACATTCAAGGGGGAGTTTGTTGATACACTCCCTATTTGCGACACGTGAAGACCTTTTATAGATCCGACAATGTGAAGATCGAACCATCACGAGTAGCGTCCAAGGGGGAGTTTGTTGGTACACTTTATGTGGACGCGACTCGGCTCGGTTCGACTCGATTAGGTTCGGCTCAAGTCCGACGTCACGACATTCCTCCGTCAGAGATCAACACGCGAAGCATGGAGAGCCGCAACCATTCCCGCAGACACATCACCATGACATCTTCATGATGATGTCATAATAAGACTAATCAATTCATGTGTGTAGTTTAAATATGCATGAACTTGACGAACTTCCCATTTCCATATATGACGAAGACTGCATGACCATGTATGACGAAGTCTCATACTTCATCATATGTGTGGTGACGAAGTTTGAGACTTCGTCACATTTAAACTTCGCCGTGTAGAAGTTCGTCATGTTGGCAGTATAAATAGCTAAGTTGTTATCAGTTTAGTCATGAGATTATTGTGAGACTCCACTAGAGCTGAGAGACTTGTGAGAGTTTATTGTCCAAGCATTGTGTGTATATGTTTGTGAATGTTCTCATCCATTTAATTGAAGTTAATCTTTGGTTACTTGCTGTTGTTATTTATCTACGTTGTTCGGTTTGCACCATCACGGGGATTCCGCACCCGCGATCGTGTTTGTGATAAACAGGGAATAGGTTTTCGTATCGGATCCTTCGAGAAAAATGGACCTACATGTTCCAAGGTCAAAGCTGAACATCAACGTCCCTCTGGCTTACTCGAACAACTAGAAATTCCTGTTTGGAAGTGGGAAAGTATCGCAATGGACTTCGTTACTAAGCTTCCTCGTACTTCATCTGGTCATGACAGTAATTGGGTAATCATCGATAGATTGACCAAATCAGCTCACTTTCTCCCCATTCGTGAAGATTACAAAGTCAAGAAATTGGCTCGTATCTACACGGATGAAGTCATTTGTCCTCATGGTATCCCTATTGACATCATCTCAGAGAGTGATGGTTGTTTCACCTCTCGCCTTTGGTAAATGTTTCATTCCGCTCTTGGTACTCATCTTAATCTTAGTAGCGCTTTCCATCCTTAATCCGACTGTCAAACCGAGCGCACTATCCAAACTCTAAAGGATATGCTTTGTTCTTACGTAATCGATTTTGGTGGCAACTGGGATATGCACTTGCCTTTGATCGAATTCTCGTACAATAACAGTTACCAGGAGAGTATTCAAATTGCACCTTTCGAGGCATTCTATGGTCATAAGTGTTGTTCGCCTATTTGTTGGCACGAGATCGAAGAAGCTCAAATCACCGGTCCCGAGCTTATATAAGAGACAACGGACAAGATCATGCAGATTCGAGAGTTATGCCGACGAGCGACGCAAGCTCTTGGAATTATTGGTGACTTTATACTTCTCAAGGTATCCCCTTGGAAGGGTGTAGTTCGATTTGGTAAGAAAGGGAAACTCGTTCCTCGCTAAGTAGGTCCTTTCAAGATTCTCGAAAGGATTGGCAAGGTAGTGTATCAACTGAACCTACCTCAAGAGCTCAACAATGTCCATCCTACGTTTCACGTCTCAAACTTGAAGAAGTATCTAGCTGAAGAAGGAATTCAAGTTCCACTCGAAGATCTTCAAATCAATGAGACTCTACACTTTGTGGAGAAACCTGTCGAGATCATGGATGAGGTGACAAGTAATTAAGGCGTAGTCAAATTCCCATAGTTAAGGTATGATGGGAAGGAAAATGTGGCGCTGAGTTTACTTGGGAACTTGAAAGTGAGATAAAGACGAAGTATCCGCATCTGTTCGTTGCATCTTCCTCTTGAATAAATTTCAGGACGATATTTCCTAAAGGATTGGTGCCTGTAACGCCTCGCTTTTTGTAACTTTCCTTATTTAAAAATTTTGTCTGTGTTTCTATTTATAGAAACTTGTATTCTCTTTGTAATTGAATTTCATTTCCAATCATTGTAATCTGAGACTTGAATCATAATAAAAGCTTGATCATTTTATACAACTTGTTATACATAAGTCATAAATACTTGTTATAAAATCATTATACGTGCATACTTGATACAATTATACGCAAACCCATACTAGTTTATACATGCAAAATCCATTTATACATTCATTTATTTATACATTACACATATGCATTGCACATACACGTTTAAAATTCTTAAAACATCAAAATGCGTAAAATCGACGAACTTGAATTTCGTGCAAAAGGGAAAGACCCCTTTCGTGCGAAAGGCCCCTTTCGCATGAGAGGCCATGTCGCCCGAAACTCTCTGTTGTCCCAAATTTCACCTAACCCTATAAATACGAACCTACAACTTCATTTCTCACCTTCCAACTCCGAAATTCTCTCTCACTTACCAAACTTGAGCTTTTCAGCTGAGCTATTTCCAGAAGCTTTCTAAGTGAGTTTGCAACTCACTAACACTCTAATTCCATCTAATTTCTTCTACTTTTTCTATGTTTTTATGAATTCTCCAATCATTCCAACTTGGTTTCTCAGATTGCACTGGCAATCTGATAACAACTCTAAACATGTTGAGGACCAAGCTAAAGAATGGAGATTGTCTTTCAAACTTTTTATAAAATAAACATTCTGTTTTCTAACTTGGCAGAATCACAGACCCATTGAGCTCACAAGCTAAGTTCATAGCTGTGGTTTAGCATTAGGGTCGATTCCATCCAAGAAGATGAACTAGTTTTATCAAAACTGAGATGTTTTCATCTCGAAACAAAGCCTCTCGCATGAAAGGTAGTCCAGTCGCACAAAAGGATACTCCTTTCGCGCGACAGGAACCTCTTCTCGCAGGAAAGGTGCTGTTTCACCTTGTTTCGACCTTTTTCTAGGTGTTGAATATTGATTAGATCCTCATTTTTGATATGAATGATTCTGAGATAAAAGTGTCTGAACCGTGGAAGCCTTGGCTTCCAATCTAGTTCCACCACCTCATTTGAACTTGTAAAACAAACACCCAAACAATCTCCTAGACCTAGAATAAGTTAACCCTGTCACACCCCCCAAAAATACCACAAGTGGAAACCCCCGCGAGGCGTGTGACGTACCAGGATCTAACCACTAATCACATTGAACCATGAATAAAATAGAACTTTCCATTAAATAAAATAGTGTAACTCAAACACTAGTTTAGGAAAAACCAAACATGTTCAGCGGAAGCATAAAAGTTTGTTCAATAAGTTTAATGAAAGTGTTCAAAACAATGCAACATCAAGGAGCATTCCAATTGCCACGACCCATGACCACTCCAGCTTCCTAGACAGCAAGTTCCATGACAGTGTACCTAAGGACCTGCAAGCATGCAGAAAAGTGTATCAGCAAAAGCTGGCGAGTTCATGTTTTGTTTAACCGTTTGTTACCAAGTATTGACTTATGCTATGTTGATAATAACTCGATACCACAGATGGCTCCTTTTTACCCTTCTCTAATACTCTATCAAACATTGGTCATGATTTTAAAGTTATTAGTTCACGCCCGTCCTATCCAGGTACGTCGTGAGGGTGCCAAACCTAATAGTGCTATCAACTAATAACCCCGTTGCCCTATAAGCAACTAGTTCGGTAGTATGATAGGACTTAAGTGATAGAAAGTGAGTGTATTATCCAACATCAACATTTACTAAAAACCGCCTTATACCCCCTACAAGGATATGGGTTTGTGAAAACTGCCTCACATCCCTTACGAGGATGTGGATTTATGAAAACCCGTTTATTTGTTTTCCTGTTTGATTGTCCCCACCGGATGCATGCTTGTATTGAGAGAAGTGAACTCACCTTAGTTTTGCTCGGTATGTTAAGTTACCCGTTCCCAGTTAGTCAACCAAGCCCTGCCGTGGTTACCAATGAAATCAGTTTCATTATTAATCAAGTCACGTATATTCACAGTTTGCATTCATAGCGCAGATCACCGTATATCACATAGCAATTATTCAATCTCATACAAGTCATAAACTATTTAAGACTCTACTGCTTAAAATGTTCAGTTTGTTTGTTCACTTGCAGCATCTCCACGAAGGACCAGTTCTTCGTGGGATGCCTTCATGGCAAAAGACCCTACTGGCGAAGAACTGTTCTTCGTCGAGAATGCATGTGATGAAGAACCCTAGTGTTTCGTCAAAATCCAGTCAATGAAGAACCAGGTTCTTCGTCGACCCTTCTTCTTTGTGGGGACAGTCTTTCGTCGCTGCCCTCAACAGACGGTTACATTTCCCTTTAATCTCGTAACAACAGTTAACAAATCTTTGGCATGATTATCGGATCAAACAACAGTTATTTCCCAAGTTCAACAAACCCTAATCGTTGTTCATCATCACACTAATAACACCACAATATTAACATCGAATACATTCCCTAAATCATAAAATAACCATATACAATCAGGATTATTAACATATATACCCGATAATCAGATCAGATCAACACAAAATACAATCAGCCGGACGGTTTTGTGAGCATTCAATAACGATCGTTCCTTTAGATTAAACTCAAGTGGTTTCATTGATAATTCTTATGAACATACAAACCTAATTCATCATGTAAAGATACGATTTAAAACCATATCATGTAACCATATAATCACATATAATCGGGGAATCGAGTAAAACAATGGTAACGACAACTAACCGAGATAGATAAGACAAAAACCACGAAAAGCTTCAAGAAAGAACTATGGCAGCCGTCACGTGCAAGGGAAGGAGAGAAAAGCTTAGGGTTTGGTTATGATTCTAAAAAGTCCCATAATACTATACTTACAACTACAAATATTCGCACAGGATGAGTTTCTGGGCTTGGGCTCGAGAAGCTGTTTGGGCCGAGGGCCCTCTTGGCGAAGAATCTTCTTGACGAAGAACCTTCTTCATCAAGGAATGTTGTGACGAAGAATCCCCAGGTTGTTCGTCGAAAGACAGTCAACGAAGAACCAGTTCTTCATCGACTTGGGTTCTTCGTGACTCAAGTGTTGTGCAGCCCAAAGTTAAGCATGAACATCTTATGACTAAGCATTAAACAACCCCTAAGATTTCATATAACACCCAAACATAACAATACTTCAATCATTCAAACATCATGCACATAACACAATGTAAAACGAATTGTTAAAACAAGATTGTGAAACAAATAATGCGTAGAGGAAAGACCTTGAAATCTCGGGTTGTCACAAACCCCGTCCAGCCTCCAACACTTGGATTCACTTCCTTCTATGTTAAGACGACACACCTGGGTTATTCTTGTTCGGTTGTTTGGTTATTTAATTCCTATCATTTACACTTATGTTATTCATAACCGACCGGTTAGTTAGCTTCGTTAACTAACTTGTGATTTGGTACACTATAATGAGGTTATTACCTCCATGCATGACTTCTATGAACTATATGAACATTCTGGACTGTTAGACTATATATTTATGACTAAATAACTCAACTGTACACACAAACATAGCCATTCTATGGTTAAAATGTTTGAGACAAAGTTCGGTTCACACCAAAACTGATCCCTATCGCACGAAAGGCTCCCTGTCGTGCGAACTGTCCAGTCGCCCGCACAGTTTGTGTTGTTTCGGTTTCCATTTATTTTGTTTCTGGATTCCTCGTTACTGATTCTGACGGGCAAATCAGGACCCATGAAATCACAGAAACTCAGTGTCTTAACGAGTGCCTGGATAGAATATACTTTCTATTTTAATCATACTTGTATACTATATACTAAGTACTTTACCTTCGAATCCAAATCTCTCGTTCAACTCCAACAACTCACACCTTCGTTTACCCCCTGTAGGGTAACCTTGGAGTTCCTGTGCTCGTCAACAACTCAACTATTGCGGGATTAACTAAAGAAGATTTAGCAAAACCGTGAGTATACTCAAATTCCCTTTTTCTATTTTACACTTTGGGTGCAATATGTTTACCTATAAACCTACACAGTTACACTTAGATTTTATTCAAATGCACAAACAATCCAATACATGCATTCTAATCTGTTATACATGATTCGTGTTTCTGGAGCATTCTTATGTGATAAACTTATCATTAAATTCGTATGGGCCTCCCCTCATGTATAGTGCTATAGAAGTAACGCATCGCCCATAGTCTTGTGGTCATGTTAAGCTTAATACTTGCGGTAATCAGAGGATTGACTTGAATATTCACAGTTTTACGTTAATCTCAATAACTTAGTTTGCCATGTGGATTCGTTTAAAACATTTTTATACTTATGTTATGTATTAAACTTGTATACTCGCCAATACTTTTGTATTAAACCATATTTTAAACATATTGCAAGTTGATGATGTTGAGACGATGAAATATAGTAGGGATACTTAGATACCCATTTTGATAAACTAGATAAGCTGTTGTACTTGATGAATTATGTTGTATTATTTCAAACAATGTCGTACTTGTTTCTTGTTATGTTGATGTAATTTCTGAAACAATTGTTGTATTTGATTTTCCATGTATTGTACTTGACAAATTTGTTATCAATGAAACAAATTAGTTTTGAAATAATTATTGTCGCAATAGTGTTATGAAGTTTCGAGCAATCTCGTTCGTCTCACTCCGATATTTCTGCCATCAGTTGGGGTGTTACATTACTACACTTACATTCCAGTACCTGGAGTAACTGCAAAAGGGGATAAGATAAATGAGTGTTAGTCAAATGCATATGTGGGGATGGTATTTGAAGATGGTTGGAGTATGTGTGAATACTCAAAGTAATCGCAGATGGAGTTAGTAATTGATTATGGGGTAGTTGACTATTTCACATGCGAACCTTTGCTCAATGTTGACTTTATTGATTGGAGTTTCAAAGGAGGTCAACAATACAAGATCAGTACAAGTAATTGCATTTGCACATGAGTTCTAAATGCCATATGTTTACTATTTTGGGTTGATCTGTATGCTACCTTAAATGATGTTACTCTTTGGAGTAGTTACTTACTATTACATGACTAATTGATATGTTGATGTTATAGGCTAAATATTGATTAATTAAGTTTGTAATACTAAATTATTTATGATTTTCGTTAAAGGGTTGATAGTTAGCAAGTCATTGCCAGCATAATTGATAGGGTAGCAAACATGAAGTCTTGTACCTGTGTAAGTCTGTTTGACTTAGTGTCAAGTAGTTGATGCTGAAGATCCTTTCATAACTACATTACTAAATTGATTATTGAAGTTGACATGCATAATTGATGTTATAACGTGGATTAAAGACAACTGGTAACATGTTTTACTTAAAATGATAAATCCTTTTTTTTTAATTTAAACTACAACACACTCAATGTATTAGACTTTTAACATGCATGTCAGGTTAAACAGATAATAATTCTTGATGAGAGATTCATAACATGCTATGTTGGCTACCTTACCCTAAGGACTGGCATGATGTCGACCTTAGTTTACTTATTGTGTCATTTGCTTTGCTCGTTTAAAATTAATGTATTAGATTGATGATGCACTCTTTAGTGTTATTTGATGACTATTAACAGTTTAAGAACCTTTTTTTAAAAATGATCAAATTGTGAGGCTTCCTAGGCTAGGGTCTTACAAGTTCGTATCAAAGCCATAGTTTGAGGGATTCAAGAATTTTCTAATGCCTGAATTTAATTTAAGAACGAGACACAACAATAGATGTCGGAATGTCGTGGCCCGAAGCCATGCACACATGTATTGATGTAGAATGTAGATTGACTTAGAGTCTAGGATAGGGAATTCTATTATTGACATGAGTTGCAAAATGGAGTACTTACAACCCGAAGGGTAAAGTAAAAGGTTAATGGTGTTAGGATCTGAGTTTGATTTTGATTGTATTTTACGTTTGAAATAAGATGAAGATGAATGAGTTGTGCAGCGGAATTAAGATGGAAGCAAACTTTTCACAATCAAACAGGAGAATTGCTTTTAACATACAAGTTTAACATTGAACCGAATGATTGAATTTAATTTCAACATTGATTTCAATTTGCAAGTATGCAACAAACTCCCCCTCAGCCTGAGCTCACAGTATTTGTTCGTGCAGGAAGAAGATAGTGAAAGAGCTAATAGAACAGTACAAAGCACTGTTCTATTTATAGGCACGAGCAAACCACTGAAGCATCTAAGCTGACGTCACCATGAAAGTGACATCTAACCTCCTAACAAACTCTAACCTCTGATCTATACAACCTCTGCTATGCTAACTACTGTTATTAAATTTCATTACATAAAGATATCTAAACTACTGCTGCATCCTTCCACTGATATGAACCCAGCAGTACTTGTCATGATTAGCGGAGCTTGACTCAAGATAGTACATTGAACAGCAGAGATTTAGTCTTCCATCAGTCTTTTACTTGATCAGCAGTTTGTAGGTCAGCAGTTTGTACGATCAGTAGATAGGAGGTCAGCAGATGTTGAAACCACTTTCAAGGGGAGAGACTTGTATACATAACATCTGCTTATTCTGGATCCACTGCTCTGATCCAGTTTTGGCTTTAATTATCTGTTCCTTTGGTAGGGTTCAATCCCAACAATCTCCCCCTGGAACAGATAATGCCAAAACTCTTCATTATTAGTAGATCTTTATTGCCTCATCAGCAGTTCCCTTATTTGCCCTTTGAGTTGGAACTCAAAGGCTAAGGCATCTGTGTCATCATCATCCCTGCTAAGTGGAAGATCAAGGAGATCCTGCAAATCTTCAAGACTTAGGCCAAGTGCTTGTTCCCTTGTTATTTTCTTCACTTCTCCACTAGACTTGAACACTGTCAGTACATGGGTCTGTTTGTCTGTTTTCCACTTTAGTACCTTTGAGTCATGTGGGTTTCTTGGGAGATTTTTATTTGAAGAGGTGTTTGGAGATGCTGGCCTATTGATGACTGTCTAAGCAGTACTTGCAGGTTGATCCAAACCAAGAGTCTCTACGATCATTTTCTTTATGCCTTATTTTACAAGGTTATCACCTTCTATTAGCTCTTGGATTGTTTCAGCACCCAACTGTTTTTGTTCCCTTCTTTTAAAGATGGCTGCACCAGCTGGAGCAGTGGATCTCCTGATTTGCAGCTTTGATGGTCTTTTTGAAACCTCTGCTTCAGGATAGTCAGGCTTTTGTGGACCAGTAGGATCTGTCTTTCTTAATTTCTCCAAAATTTTGTAGGTAGCCCTGACTCTATCTTCTTTCCATCTCAACACTTGATTCAAAGACCCATAATCAGCAGCAGCTAATTCCTCTTTCATTCTCCTCAGCTCTACCTTTTTATCAGGTACATTCCTTTTGAATTTTGCCCAATCTGGAGGAGTGTGCTTGACCTTATTCTTGATCATATCTTGAATCCTGACTGCTTCACTTTCAAGCTCAGGAATGGTCCAGTCTTTAAACATGTGTTTTTCTCCTTTGTATTTCTTGTGGGCCATGATGTTTTCAACATAATCTTTTCTCAGGGATTCATCTGCCTTTTCTGATACTTGCTGGCACACATTCTTTGCAAATTGTTCCAAAGATCTGACTTGTGTGAGCAAGTATTGATAGTTCTGCTGAATTTCTCTATCATATTTCCCTTGTGAATTTCCTCTGCTTGTTTAGCTTTGACTTTCAGATATTCTTCAATATTATTTGGCCTTGGATATCCTTCAACAGATGGTAAACTCCTTTTAGCAGGATCATCCTCATAGTAGAAAGATTTTATTTCTTCTCTGACTGCTATGAGTTCAAGAGGAAATTGAACACCTGCAGGAGGTAAGGGCTTTTGAATTTGAGCCGATGAGAGAGGAACATGCTTGGGTATTGTAACAATTGATAGAGATTTTGAAGATGTTGGTGGTAGTGATGGAGAATCATCATCTGGTATGAAAATCCTTCTCCTTTTTATTGTAGGAGAGGCAAATGATGTTTTGGGTGGATCAGTGGTGGTGGTGTGAGTGGCAGTGATTTATGATTAACTAACAACTGTTGAAACAACTGGTGTTTCAACCACTGTTGTCATTACAACAGATGTTGTAACATCTGCTGTCTTCTGCTTTTTGGTAGGAGGCGATGGTGGTGATGTTGTTTTTGGTGGTGATGATGGTGGTGGTAAGGCAGTGGTTGTGGTGTGTGTTGAAGTGGTGTGTGTTGAAGTGAAAGCAGATGTTGAAATAACTGGTGTACCAGCAGATGTTGATACAACATGAGTTACACCAACTGTTTGGGTGGAGGTTTGATGTTGGGGGCTTTTGGACGGTGGTTTTGGAGTATGCTTTGTGAGTCTGGATGGTGTGGACTTGGGTTCCCTCACTTTTCTAGTGGGATTTCTTTTTGGCACCGGATTTTGAACATCCTTTAGCCCAGAACAACCCTGCGCATTCAGCTCCAAGTAAGCTCTTTTCTCCTCATTCCACCTTGACATATCCTTTGCTGCTCTGTCCCTTTTTACACTTGCTACTCCTTCATCAAGTGTATTTTGGGTAACATCAACCTTCTTGCTACCATCTGGCAAAGGAATTTTTCTGGTCATAGCATCCCTTTCTGGTTCAATGTAAAGACTATCATCTATTCCCTTCTTTTTCCACTCCTGAATTTTCTCCCCCTTTTTGGCATTAACTGGGGGTAGTTGATCAATAAAGAGAACAGTTGGAGGAGCAGTGCCAGTGGTTTTCAATAGATGGGCTTTTATAGCCTTGATGTCAGCTTGTGTGTTCTTGAACCTAGACTCCATTGTGTTTCTCAGCTCTTGGACATGTTTTGCATGTTGCTGATCAGCCATTTGTTTTTGTTGATGGAGAAAAGGTTGGAAGAGGTTCCATATCTCATTTGCAGCAGATGCTTGTGGTGAAGCAGGTGCTTGAGGTGGAAGAGCAGTGGATTGCACCTTTGGTTCTTTTAACAACTGTTGCAGCATTTCTTTGATTTCTGCAACAGAAGTATCCAGTTTTTCAACACGTTCCGTCAATTCCAGGTACTTTAAACCATCACCCAATTTAATGGGATCATATGATTTCCCACTAGCAGTGGTTTTATCATTGGTTGAGGTAGGGAGTGTACTCCAAACACTAACCACTGATGCCCCTTTTTCTTGGTACTGGGGTCTTCTTCCTTCAACACCTGACAACCTTTTGATGTTGCCAGTGGTCAAAACAAATCCACTGGTGGATGTCAGAGGTGCTATGGAAGGAATTGCCTCCAAGGAAGTCTTATTGATGTAACCACTGTCCAAATGCAAACCAGTGGGTTCAGCACTTGTAGTGGCTGCTTCACTTGGATTACCACCAAGAGTTACTTGTAACTCAAGTGGTGTAACCTCCTCAGGCATTGTTGGTGGGTTAACTATGATTGATACATCAGACCCAGTCATTGGTTGAAGTATATTCTCATTGACAGGTGATTGAGAAGGACTAGTGTGTGCCTGGTTCAAATCAATAGCATCCAACAAAAGTTTAGTTGGTGGGGGAATTGTGGATGTGAGGTTTGGTGTAGAAAGAGAATTTGCCCTGGGCATTGGGCTGTGGATGATGGAAGCAAGTGATTCCAGAGCATCATATTGTGGTGTCCCTATATGTACAACCTGTTCTTTTTGAGAAGAAGCAGGAGGAGTTTCGGTTATGGGTTGAGATATTTGTACCAACTGCTATGAGGAAGTAGCAGCAGTGGTTTCTTGTGACTTTTGTGTTGTCACTGGCAGTTGCTCTGGTATCTCATCCTCTAGAGTTGCCTTTTTGATGGGTTTGGGGGGTTTTTGAGTTTTCTTTTGTTGTGGCTTTCTGGTGATTTTAGGTGTGGGTTTCAAAGTAGTTATTTTGCTACT
This sequence comes from Helianthus tuberosus, assembly GCA_030545235.1. NCBI lineage: Eukaryota > Viridiplantae > Streptophyta > Magnoliopsida > Asterales > Asteraceae > Helianthus > Helianthus tuberosus. The sequence goes on from CM060400.1 coordinate 45,003,651, forward strand.
TTGATCACCTTGAGCAGTGGGCTCAGCAGCAGATACCTGAGGAGCAGTGGTAGCTGCTAAATTCTGCTCAGACACCTCTGCTTGTGTTTTGCAAGGTGTTGACATTCTTGTGAAAGTTTCAGCAGTTAAGCTGTGCATTTGAAAAGATTCACCTTGTTTTATTACAGAAGCATCATTCTTACCAAGTTTCTTTTCAAAATAATAACTTAGAAATCTTGGAAACAGTAAGAATGCCTTTGTTTCAACATTTTTAACCAGATCATTAAAGATTACCTGAGAATAATTAAACTTTTCTTCTTGAAGAATAGCATACCCCAGGTTTTGAATCTTTAATGGTATTTCATTAAAAGTAGTGGTTTTGTTTGAAACACACATTAGGAGGGTATGGAATAAAAACCTTGTTGCAGGGGGGAAGAAACCTTTTTATAAGGTATCCCTCTTCATCATTGTATCTGCATACCCTCTTTCAATAAAGTCAATTTTTAACTCGTTTTTAGGAAAGTTAGTTTTACCTTGCTGATCATCGAGTTGAAAGACTTCCGAGATGGATTGTGGTGAAATTTTGACAGCTTTACCCTTTAGAGAAGAGTTAATGGCTATGACAGTCTCACCTTGTTTGTCAAGGGTTACATTTTTCCAGAACTCTCTTTGGGTCGCCAAGTAAATTGGTGCATCTGCTGTTAACAAAGTTTTATACTTTGATGCAGACATGATATCAATGATGGAGTCAAAAACATCAGTGGTGCTGGGTTTTGTGAGAAGACCCAGAAGTATGTGAGACGGTTTGTGTGGGATTTCGATGGGTTTAGCCTTTTGAGAGGCCTCTTTGGAAGATGATTTTGAAGTGGGTTTTGCAGATGACTTCGATTTTGTCATTTTGGAGATGATGATCGAAGAAAGTTGTGAAGAAATTTGAGGAAATGAGATGAAAAACTGCTTTGAGAAGAGAATTTTTAAGAATTCAATTCGGCAGTAAAACCCTGTTTTGGGTTTTGAATGGGGGAAAAGTGAATGCTGACGTGGCAGTGGTTACAAAAGGACTGACCACTATGTACTGCCCACATGCCAACCCCTGATGAAATGAAGGACAGTACTTTTATGAAAACTACTGATGAAAGGCAGTGGTTACAACGGTAACAAATGGAAGCAGTGGATGATTTTTACTATCAGCAGATAGCACATCAGTGGATCAAACACTGATTTTGAGCATCAGTGCTTATCAAGAAAATGAGAGAACAGGGGATGACTTTCAGCAGTGGACAGACTTTGAAGTAGAGCAGACTTTTGAACAAGCAGTGGTTATGGCAGACTTTTAAGGATTTTAATGAAAACTTCATTTTTAGCTATTTTTAAGGCTGGATTTTTGATTTTCTGAAAACATTTTAATGCTTTTATTCATAGAAAAAACAAGATTTTGCCTGTTATTCCATGTTTAGCATGCCAATCCTAGAGACCAGGCTTTCAAAAGCGGATGTATCTAATGCTTTTGTGAGCACATCTGCCAGCTGGTCTTTAGTTGGAACATGATGCAGAGAAATCAAACCTTTTTCATAGCAATCCCTCACAAAGTGATGTCTGATGTCGATGTGCTTGGTGGTCGAGTGGGAAACTGGATTTTTGATGATATTTTCTGCTGCCTGGCTATCCAACATGAGTGGTGTCTTTAAGGCAGTGATACCAAAATCCAGCAATTGATTTTGAAGCCACATGAGTTGGGCTATACAGCTTGCAGCAGCAATGTATTCAGCTTCAGCAGTGGATGTTGAAACAGCTGCTTGCTTTTTGCTTTGCCATGAAACTAAGCAATCACCTAGAAACTGGCACCCTCCTAAAGTGGACTTCCTTGTGGTATTACATCCGGCAAAGTCACTGTCTGAAAAGCCTGAAAGCTGGATATTCCCATTAGCTGGATACCAGATTCCAAGTGTGGGAGCACCTTTTATATATCTGAAGATCCTTTTTACAGCAATGAGGTTTGATTTTCTGGGAGCTGATTGACTTCTTGCACAGACACATGTTGCAAACATGATGTCTGGTCTAGATGTAGTTAGGCACAGTAAGGACCCAATCATGCTTCTATAGAGTGTTTGGTCAATCAGCTCATCCTTTTCATCAGACATGACAAGCTTATTTGTTGCCATGGGTGTGCTGCATTACAATCATTCATATCAAATTTATTTAAAAGTTCTTTAGCATATTTGCTTTGATGAATGAAAGTTCCATTTTGCATTTGCTGAACTTGGAGACCAAGAAAGCATTGCAGCTCACCCATTGCACTCATTTCAAACTCAGTCGTCATGAGTTGCCTAAACTCTTCACACATTTTATTACATGTGCTTCCAAAAATAATGTCATCCACATAAATTTAGACAATCATTAAATCCTTCCCTCTCCATTTTAGAGACAGTGTTTTATCAATGGTAGCTCTTTTGAAATCATTTGAGAGTAGAAAGGTGGAAAGAGTTTCATACCATGCTCTAGGTGCTTGTTTCAGGCCATACAAGGCTTTGTTTAGCCTGTAGACATGATCTGGATAAAATGGATCCTCAAAACCTGGAGGTTGACAAACGTACACCTCTTCTTGAATTGTACCATAGAGGAAAGCACTTTTTATATCCATTTGGAACACCTTCATTTTGTGGTTGACAGTAAAGGCCAGGAACAGTCTTATAGCTTCCAATCTTGCTACAGGGGCAAAAGTTTCATCATAGTCTATCCCCTCTTCCTGTCTGTAACCTTGAACCACAAGCTTGGCTTTATTCTTGACAACAATGCCCCTTTCATCAGTTTTGTTTTTGAAGACCCACTTTGTGCGGATGGGGCTTACATCTTTTGACAGTGGTACAAGCTCCCATACTTGTTGTCTTTTAAACTGTTGGAGCTCCTCTTGCATGGCTTCTACACAGCTGTTGTCTTTCAGTGCCTCTTGGTACTTGACTGGCTGATGGAGTGATAGAAAACCAGCAAAAAGACAAATGTTTTGGGTTTGGCTTCTTGTGAGCACCCCTTCATTGATGTTGCCAATGATTTGGTCAGGTGGATGAGATCTCAAGAAGATTAAATCTCCTTCGTATGGTATGATGGCATTTGTTGGTGAAGGCTGCAGATGTGTATCATCTGAGCTAACCACTGCTGGTGACTTTGATGATCCAGTAGTGGCTTTAAAAGGTGGTGGAATAGGAGGCAAAGGTGTGGACACATGCTGATTTTGATCCACTGTTTGAGGACTTTTATCAACAGTGCTTGATGATGGGGGAAGCTGTGGTTAAGGGCCTACTTTGGTCAACAACTGTTGATGTAGCAGTGGTTGAGCTTTGACAGCTGTTTTGAACATCTGCTGCTCTTCCCATTTTGACAGACTTTTGAGGGATGATGATTTCATACCCATAGTCTGGTGTTGAATCCTCTGATGGACCTGCACTGTTAGTCTTGACAGCAGTGTTTTCAAAAGTGAATTTATCAAGATCAAACAAATCTGTAGGATTTGCTGGGATTTTCATTGATGAAAGTTCATTGAACTTTACATTCAAGGTCTCCTCCACTGCTTTGGTCCGTGTATTAAACACTTTGTAGGCCTTGGCAGTGGTTGAGTATCCCAGATGATAACCACAATCTACTTTGGCTGCAAAATTTGAGATAGAATCTTTTAAATTCAAAATAAAGCATGGGCAGCCAAATACTTTAAAGTATGAGATCAGTGGTTTGATTTTATACGGAATTTCATAAGCAGTCTTTTTGTGCTTGGGGCTTATTAAAACTCTGTTTTGGACATAGCAAGCAGTGTTTACTGCCTCTGCCCAAAAAGTTAATGGCAAACCTGAATCAGCAAGCATGGTTCTGGCAGCCTCAATCAAAGTTCTGTTCTTTCTTTCAACTACCCCATTTTGCTCTGGTGTTCTAGGGATGCTGTACTGCCTTACAATCCCTTTCTTCACACAGAAAGCATCCAACTCCTTATTTTTGAATTCTGTGCCATTGTCACTCCTAAAGACTTTTACTGGAAGGTCAAATTGCTTTTCAGCCTGTGTCACAAAGTCTTGCAAAATGCCTGCAGTCTCATCTTTTGAGTGTAAAAAGAAAGTCCATGTAAACCTAGAGAAGTCATCAATTATAACCAAACAATATCTCTTCTTCTTGAGACTCATGACCTGAACTGGGCCAAACAAATCCATGTGCAGCATTTGCAAACACTGGGTTGTTTTGGACTCTTCAATGGACTTAAAGGAGCTTTTATGTTGTTTTCCTTTTAAACAGGAAACACAATGCTCAGGACATGAAAACAATTTTTGTGGTAAGCCTCTTACCAAGCCATTTTTTGAAATTTCAGTGATTGTCTTGAGATTTGTGTGCCCCAATCTTATGTGCCAAAGTTCTGTCTCTTTGTTAGAGGCAGCTGAGAACAGACAGGCATCAGTTCTAGGACACTCTTTTGACATATCAACAACATAAACATTGCCACTTCTTTGAGCAACAAGTTTTGTTTTTCCAGTTTTTATTATTGCTTCAATCTTTTCAACCATTTCTGGTCCAACAATCCTACAACACTCCTTTGTGAAGAATGACCCATACCCCTTATCACTCATTTGTGAAACACTTAGGAGGTTGAATTTTAGATTGTCTATCAGATTGACATTTTCAAATATTACATTTCCAGTTTGTACTGTACCAGACCCCAGAACTTTCCCTTTACTATTATTACCAAAGGATATATCACCCCCTCCATGAATTTTGAAATCTTTGAGAAGGGCTTTACATCCTGTCATGTGCCTGGAGCCTCCACTATCTACATACCAAAGGCTATCTAAGCATGCAGAAGCTCCATGCACATGAAGTAAAAGGATTAGTTCATTAAGGTTTCCAAAGCCAATAAGGCTTTAGATGGGGTCTCAACAATGTCTGGGATGGATGCAGATTGATGGACAGTGGTTAGGTTAGGGGTTTGGACAGTTTTAGGACTGTTTCTTTCTAACCACTGTTGTGGGTTTTGACCAATCACCTGTTGATACCCAAAAGGATTCCTATTCACTCTAGGTTTAGAGGGCCTTTTGTAGGTCTCATAAACGTGTGGAATCCTTTGGTAAGATGATTGTCCCTTGCCTTTTCTGAATTGGTTGGCAAGGGGTGCATCAGTCACTTGAACATCTCTTTGGGCAGATGTTTGATTCAGCTGTTTTGTGACAGCTGTTTGGACTGGCACAAACAATGGTTGGTTCTTTGTGAATTTGACAGATGATGTTGATGGACTCAAGGATGTTTTAGCAGTGTACTCATTCTTTTTCACATCAAAGTTTTTGAGATACACACATGCTTGAGTTTTGTGGTTTGTTTTACCACAGATGGTGCAGCTTTCAGCAGGAACAATGACACTTGTTTTGTTTAGATCATATGCTTTTAGATGAAAACAGTCTTTTGTTAGATGGTTTCTCTTTTCACAAAATTCACAAAACAAGTTTTTGACCTTTTCTCTTTTCTTCCTTTTCTCAGACTCCTTTGCAACAGAGTTTTGAACCACTGTTGGGATGTCTTTGATAGGAATGACCTTTGCTTTTGGAGCTGTGACACCATCAGTGGTTGTAAAGTCCATGGGCTTGAAATTTTCAAGAATGTCACACTCATCAGACCATGTGGGTTTAAATTGGTATTTCTCAATTTCCTCAAAAGTTGAGGATCCCACAAATCTTTCCAAAGTGATTTTGTTACCAAGTTTGTAGGTTATTTTAACCTCTTGGCCATTCTTGTTGGTTGGTATAATTTCAGATGAACCAGCTTGTATTCCAGCAGTGTTTTCAAGATCATCATATTTTCTATATCCTATACCAAACATAACATTGCTTTCAAGCTGTTTCTCAAGCATAACCTCATACCCTTTGCAAGATTCCACCCATCTTTCACAGGTGATCTGGGTGGACTCCAACTCCTTTTTGCAAACTTGGTATTTTTCTATAATAGTTTGGAGTTGAGTTTTGGTTATGCTTTGCTCTTCTTTGAGACTGCTGATCTCTTTATCTTTTTCAGCCAATTTGTTTCTAAGTTCTTTTAATGCAATAATTGTTGATACACTTTTGTATAGACGCGGCACGTTCGGTTCGAGCCTTTAACGGAATGAAGACCAAGTCGGATATCCTCCTATCCCACTTGGGTCTGACAAGTTTGTTCCGTTTAATTTGTAATGTATAAACAAACAAACAATGCATGTTGCATTTAGGGTTGTATTTATTTGTGTGTTTATTTAGTATGTGGGCCAAAACCTTCACAGGGCTAAACATTCACTTAGGCCCAAACATGACCCAAAGTGAACTTCCTGTGAAGTGACGAAACAAATGTGTTTCTTCACACTAAAGGACAAAACTATGAAGAAACACTTTGTTTCTTCATGCTAAATGACAAAGCCACGATGAAACACTTTGTTTCATCATGCTACATGACGAAACGCGACGAAACACTCCTGTTTCGTCGTGTGATTGGGCTGCTTCAGGCCTAATGTTGTTTCGTCGTAACCTTGTATGTTTCGTCGTAGTTAAGGCCCAGGTACTATATAAACAACTTTCTGGTTTCACTTTGAAACTAGATGAGAGCATACCCCTGAGAGTTATTCTGTAAAACTGTGTGTGTATCAGTTGTTTTCGGTTCTCATCCCATTTAATCAATAGATTGTGTTTCATTGGTTATTCTGTGTTTTACACTTTGTTTGGTTTGCACCGTCACGGGGATTCCGCACCCGTTACCATGTTTGTGATAAACAAGGATAGGTTTACGTTATCGATCCACCGGAAAAACGGGACCTACAATAATGCATTTTTCTGAACACAGTTTTTCAAGAACTTGAGGTGATACCTTGGCAGCAGCCATCATGGCACAATCACATTGATGATCTTCTTCATCATCAGCCCTTACTTCTTTCTCACCTGCTTTCTTCTCTTCCTTGTCTTCTTTGGACCAGGGATCGGATAGTGGTTCAATCAGGGTTTCTGAATTTTCTCCCAGCAGTAGTTAACCAGCAACTGCAGTAACCACTGCTTCAGTCACCTCATCCACTGTTTCAGCACTTAGCTGTTCACCTTCAGTTTCTACCCCCTCTGGTATTGACTCTAATGCCATCAAACAAAATTCATCATTAGAAGGTTCATTAAAAGCATAGAGTGCAAAATTTTCATCACCAAGCTCATCAGGCATGCTGCTCCAGTCAACAAAACCTTGGGTGAAAAAGCTTTGTTGATCTGGTCGTACCACTGTTGGAGCAGCTTGTTGAGGTGCAACAGGTTGCACTTGTGCCTGAGGGACAGGGCTTTGAACATACTGAATTTGTGGAACAGTGGTTTGAACATAATGCATAGGCATAGGGGTTGCAACATAATGAGCAGTGTTAACATGGGATGCAGGGGTAAATTGAGTATAGTGCACAGTGCTTTGATTTTGTGGTCTAGGGTTTGAGCTAGGATGAGTTATTATTGGACCAGTTGTTTGACTCCTGCATTCCCTAGCAAAATGACCTAGCCTATTGCACTTATAGCACTTGATATTTGACTTATCCAACCCCACTTTTAAATTCCCATGTAACCCTGGGAATTTTCTTCCTATTCTTTTGTAGAATTTGCTTGTTCTTACACTAAGCAAAGCCAATTGATGCAAAATGTCCATTTCTTCTAAGTCAGTGGGATCAAAGTGTTGCAAATCATTGAGTTCAAAGCACAACTTTGCCAAATGAATAATCATCAGCAACTTTGCCAGACTCTTGCAACTTCTTTTTCTGGTTTAACTCCCTTTCATAGGTCAGGAGTCTACCATGAAGTTGGGTCAGGGTCAGATCTTTGAACTCAGCAGAGTTTCTAGTCACAAATGCAATTGTGTCCCATTTATCAGGTAGTGATCTAAGAAACCTACTATTTTGTGTTGATTTTGGAATTTCAACTTTAACAAGTCTTAGCTCACTGATGAGACAACTAAAACGTTCAAACTGTTGGGTCAATTATTCACCTTTAATGTGACAGAAGGTTTCATACTGCTGATTCAGAATTTCCCTATTGTTTTCAATAACTTCTTCTCTCCCCCCAAACTGTTCCTTCAGTGCATCCCATAGCTCTTTGGCACTGTTACAATGTAACAGTCCAGCATAGATTTCATTGGGTAATGTAGATGCTATGATGCTAAATTCTTTGGCATCGAGTTTGAACTTTTGAAAATCAGTTTCAGTATAGTTTTCAGTTGGTTTAGGAACGAACTTCTTTGCATCCTCAGCACTTGGTACCATAGGAACATGGGGACCAAAAACAACAGACCTCCAACATCCAGTGTTCTGTTGAGCAAGGATGTGGCCCATCCTTCTCTCCTAAATGTTGTACTCATTACGTTTAATCATGGGTGGTTTGAAAAGAGAGCCAATGTTATTCTTATCATCTTGTGATAGTGACGTCATCCTGGTTGTTTTACAGGCACTGATTAATCAACTTTGATGGTGATTAAACCTTGCACTGTTTTTTCAACAAAACGAACAAACTATCAGTATCAACTTTTATGAGCTGAACTATTTATGTCAAAATGATTGTTAAATCAAATTTGACTGTCCAAGCTCTGATACCAATTGTTAGGATCTGAGTTTGATTTTGATTGTGTTTTACGTTTGAAATAAGATGAAGATGAATGAGTTGTGCAGCGGAATTAAGATGGAAGCAAACTTTTCACAATCAAACAGGAGAATTGCTTTTAATATACAAGTTTAACATTGAACCGAATGATTGAATTTAATTTCAACAACGATTACAATTTGCAAGTATGCAACAAACTCCCCCTCAGCCTGAGCTCAAAGTATTTGTTCGTGCAGGAAGAAGATAGTGAAAGAGCTAATAGAACAGTACAGAGCACTGTTCTATTTATAGGCACGAGTAAACCACTGAAGCATCTAAGCTGACGTCACCATGAAAGTGACATCTAACCTCCTAAAAAACTCTAACCTCTGATCTATACAACCTCTGCTATGCTAACTACTGTTATTACATTTCATTACATAAAGATATCTAAACTACTGCTACATCCTTCCACTGATATGAACCCAGCAGTACTTGTCATGATTAGCAGAGCTTGACTCAAGGAAGTAGATTGAACAGCAGAGATTTAGTCTTCCATCATTCTTTTACTTATTCAGCAGTTTGTAGGTCAGTAGTTTGTACGAGCAGTAGATAGGAGGTCAGCAGATGTTAAAACCACTTTCAAGGGGAGAGACTTGTATACATAACATCTGCTTATTCTGGATCCACTGCTCTGATCCAGTTTTGGCTTTAATTATCTGTTCCTTTGGTAGGGTTCAATCCCAACAAATTGCAATTGACCACTATTATTAACTTATTATCTTACTTGTAGTATTATGAATTATTAGCTGACATGATGCCACTGGTGTCCACTCTTATGTTAGGATATGATTCAGTGGATCGTGTGGTGCACATGAAGGAAGATGCTGTAGTCGTAGAAGCAGCCACGGTGGACATGGTAGTGAACCATGAGTCACCCAATAGAGAACTAAACCAGTTAAGGTTGAACGTGAAAGATCCATTTTGCTCAAGACTAAGGTACATTCCCCTTGTCGTTAAATAGTATACCCTAAAGCTTGTCATCAGACAGGAAATAGATAATGAAGTTTACAAAGTCATTCATGACACTATGCCAATCGATTATGACTAAATCCCCACAGACAAAGATGAGGAACTTGAGGAGGTTATTGGAGGAAAGAACATATGATTTAAAGAAATTGAGATTATCGTAGCAGATAAAGAAGGCGGCAAAACTAAAAGCAGACTTTAAAGGGCTACACATATCGAGCTTTTAAGGGACGTAACCCCCACCATTTGAAATGGAAGCAGCCATATCTATCAACGTGTGCTAGTTTGGGGTATGGTCAGTTCACCAAGATAATCACCCTCCCAATTCGAAGTTTTTTCTAGAAGTTTGGTGGAATACGTTAAACATACCAAAAGTGTTGAGAAGATTGAGATGTTAAAGTGGGATGCTTTGAAAAAGCTTGTAACCAAATTATGGCAAAATAATTAAATCGACAAGATTGGGTAGGAGTTTTTGGGGTTCAACGTTGCAGATATGATACACCACCAATACACTTCTAAATATATAGAGATGAAAGATAGTTCCCATCTTCTGAAGACTGAAAAAAGAAGATGAAGTGCCATATTGAAGGATTGTTGAGCAAGATTTAAGAATTGACCAAGGCTAGTATCCCTTGAATGCTTGTGTCTGCAGTGGAAGTTAGTGGCATTCTGTGGGATGATTTGGAAACTGGGGAACTAACTAGTGAAAACTTCAGGAAGAAATGTTTCTAACCCTTCTAAGAGGTGCATGGATAACTAAGAGCATTCCCTTGAATAGAGGACCAAGATTAGGAAGCTGAGCTTTGTGCTAAGGGTGGAAATAAAAAATCGGGTGAGTGCTGAGTGGGGAACAAATTTGCATTATCAATGTGGGAAAACCGGACACTTCTCTCGTGATTGCCTAAATGTCCCGAAGAGAGATAACTACGGTGGGTTCAGACACTTCAACAAGTAATGCAAGAATCCAAGAGCTGCAAACCCCGGGATTGATAAGTATGATGACAAATAGGTAGTTGAGAAACCTAAGGCATTAGCTTTCACTATGACTAAAAAGGAACCCGTGGCTGACCCTACGTGGTAACACGTACGTTTCTGATAAATGTTCTTGCGTTAGTACTTTTGGATTATGGTGCAAGTATCAGTTTATTGCTGTTACGTTTTGCGATACATTGTGTGGTAATGTTATGAAGATAGAAATGACTTTTGATGCGGAACTTGCTAATGGTAAGCCTACTAGGATAATTGACGCTATTGATGATTGCTTTATAGGAGTTGAAGGTCATAGGTTTCCGGATAGGTTATTCCTTATGACTTTAGGACGGTTCGATGTTAGTTAGCTATATTTGAGGCTAACATAATCCGTCAAAGGAAGATGATCTAATTAATGGTATCTGATGGGATTAAAATTACAATCCATGGTGCCAAGGTATGTCTTTCTTGAAAATCATATGTATCATTAAGGCAGAAGATTAATAAGGAGAGGGTGGAGAGTTTACTAGGCAAATGTAATAAATGATCATAAAGGGAAGGTGAAGGAACCGGAAAACAACACCGTGGTGTGAAATTTCTCGGATGTGCTCCCACATGACCTCCTGGGAATTCCACCTAATCAGGAGATCGAATTCCAAACTGATGTGTTCCTGGAGACTAACTTATCACCAATTCACTGTATCTAGCTCCCACCGGAATAAAAGAATTAATGACCCAAATGCAACACCTCCTTGATAAAAGATGGAAGTACGTATGTGTGTCGAATGCATGGTTACGATCTAAGGTGACAAGGTATATGCAAAATACTAGTACTCGTAAACATAGTATGCATAGGTTGTACTCGCAAATATTATTCGTAGTGCAGAATGCAGTTAGATCCTGCACTTACATGTCTGCAACTATAGCATTCACGAAAGGGGATAAGATCAGCGAGTATAAATTGAATGCATACATGGGCATCATATGTGTTGATGGTTTGAGTATGCATTAATGATGGGGAATGTATGATTGCTCAAAGTAATCACATATGGGGTTATTAATCGCTTATAGGGTAGTTGACCATTTCACATGTGTACCTTTGCTCAGATTTTACTTTATTGATCGGAGGTTAAAAGGAGGTCAACACTACAAAATTAGTATACGTAAGTACAGTTTCAAGTGAGTTCTAGATGCCCCAATTTTTCACTATTTTCGGTTGAAATGCATGTTACCATAAATCTTGTTACTCTCTCGAATACTTTCTTATTATTACGTGACTAATTGAAAGGTTGATGTTATGTGTTTAATATTAATTAATTAAGGTTTTAAGTCTAAATGATTAATAGTTAGAAAGTTATTCCTAGCATTATTAATGGGATTCTATAAGCATGATGACGTAGTAGGCATGGTAAAGGTTGCTTCACAACTATGTGTTTACATTGATGAATGAAATTGATGTGCATGACTGATATTATAACAGGTTTGAAGACAGCTGATAAGATGTTTTACTTAAAATTTTAAATCCTTAGTTTTAAGTTATACTATAACTTACTAAGCATAGAAGACTTTTTAGCATGCATGCCATGTTAAACAAGTATCGATGCTTAATAGGAGATCCACGACCTTGAATGAAGGCTACCCAACCCTAAGGATTGACATCTCATTGACCCTGGTTGACCTATTATATTATTTGTTTTGTTATGTTTAAAATTTTTTTATTGGATTGTTGATGCACTTTCCGCTGCTATAACGACTATTAACAATTTAATAACAATGTTTGATCCAATGTCACACCCCCAAAATCCACACGCGGAGTATCACCGCTTGGAGGCGTGACGTAACCAGGATAGAGCCACCAATCATATTGAACAATGTAATTAAGTAAATAAAACCAACCACAATACAATTGATGACCAAAGCTAGTTAACCAATTTTAAATTAAACAGCGGAAGCATTGTAGGTAAAAACCCAAAACATAGGTTCATAGTTCATAAGTTTAAAGTCCAAAGCATAAGTTTAATAAGTTCATAAGGATTTAAATATTAAGCACGGAACATAACAGTCCGTATCCCACAACGACCTCCTCCTCGTGCAAGCTCCATAAGCATCTAACGACTTGTAAGGCATGTAACAACGAGTCAACAACAAAGTTGAGTGAGTTCACATTTGGTTGTTTAGTTTTAAGTTGTTTTTGAAAACATGGTTTGTCTTTCGCTGGCTTATTTGCCGTGGGGGTTACCCCATAGTTGAAAGTATGATTTACCAATTCCTTCTTTATTACCCAAACCATATCCAAAATCAGTGGGGGCTTCCCCATGTGAACCACTAGACCGTTACCATATTGACAACTGACGAACAATAGTTGTGCCCTACGTCAATGTCTATCAGCATTGACAGTTTGCCATAGTCCATTAGTACACGCTCATCCGACTGGCACGGTGTGAGGTTTGTTAAACCTAATAGCGCTATTAACTAATGACCCGCTCGCCATTGGCCTTGGCGATTAAGTCGATATAAAATGAGGGACTTCATGATAGAGTTTTGTCTAGTAAGTTTTAAGGTTGTTGTCCTACCCAAGGAGGACGAACGTACGTATTCTACCCAAGGAGAATACGCAGGATTAATAAGGTACGGATAACAATCAGTTTCTTATGCATAACACGTATCCTACGTACGGTTTATTTACTCATTACTTCTATCACATACCACACAATTCAAATGTCAAGTTATATTGTTAAGTTACATTATTTTACCCTAAAATAATATAACTATCTCACAAAATAAACAAGTATCCACACAAGTGTCGTAATATAAAATATATATATTCTAAATATATATTTATCCATTTTACTTGTAAAAATCAACCTCCAATACTTTGTATTTTGTTACAAAAATTATGGCGAAGTTTATATTTGAAACCCAAGTTATAAAATATACTTGTAACGCTTGTTTAGAAAAATATTTTCTAAGTGTTGGAATTTTTAGAAAATTTCGCCAGAGTTTCCTTTGTAAATGGAGGTGTCCATCCTAATAAGCATATCATTTTCTTTTCCAAACATTATTCAACAATCAACAATCAATTTACCAAGAGCATACTATTCTATTTTCAAACCACATGAACTTGATGTTTCGTAAAAATGCGTAGTAACTTGGTATGGAGTTTAGTGGGTTTAGTTACCCTCCAAAGTGTGTTTACTTTTGTTAAAATCTCATTCTCGGGATTTTTAGATATTCACAACTTGTAAATGTAATTTACAAAAATGTTTACTTATAACATCTTCTTGTGTTAAAAGTATTTCTACACTTATGTTGTTATTTAAAATAGTGTTGGTTTAATAAAAACCATGTTCTTCTAAAAATCAACCTTTTAAACTTGGTTCTCTTTGAAAATCGTTCACGAGTTTTAGATCTACAAGGTCACTAGTTTACTTGGTTTATTATTTTTCAAGAAAAATCATTTTTCTTTCAAGTTCATGTGTAGACTAGAAGGTGATTATTTCATACAAGTACATAATCACCTTTAACTTGTTAAATCATATTTTTAATCATGCTTTAACATGTTCCATATGATGATCTATCATCATATTACTAGTAATCACCAAGTAAGCATTATACATACTCAAAATAACATCATTCTAGCATTATTTCATCTTATGTAAAGCTTATGTTCAAGTTTTATGTTTATGATCTTTAGTGTTCATATGCTTTCATCAAGATATAACTATTAACCACTAAAGACATGGAGTAAACAAGGATCAAAGGAGCTTACTACTAGCTTTCAAGCTAGGGAAGAAACACTAGAGAAAATGAGTGGATAAAAGAACTTGTAAGAGGTCCTTCAAGTTTCAAGAACACCAAGCCTCGTTGATGACCTTCTAGCACCTAGATGTACACTTGGATTGCTTGAAGCTTGAAAGAAAATGGTGATGGTGATATAGGGGGTGTTCGGCCGAAGCTTTAATGGAGAGGGAGAGAGAGTGATTTTGTTGTAGTGATGAAGATGAAAAGCTTGATGTACTTATAAGCTCCTAACTTCTATTATCCAATGGACTTAATGTCCCCACAAGTACAAACATGATCATACAAAATCCCAAGGAAGGATTAGATGGAGATTATGGAAGATTGGAGTAATCTTGTGTTGTGGGTCCCCTTGGGGACGGTTACACACAAGGGAGGGGGGGGGGTAATTGTAATTTAAATGGGCAATTGATAATTAGTAGGGTTTAAGATGTAAAATCTAATGTTTAGTGTGTACCATGCAATAAGTAGTGTGTTTAAGTGTTCGGGGACCAAGACTAGCTCAGAAATAGTGAGACAATGTTTTTAACAATATTTTTGTGTTCCGGGTAATGTCCGGTTGTTCGGTTAGATACCGGTCTGTTAAGGTGTCAAGTTATTCCATATAGTGTCCTATATATATCTTTTTGTAACATTTTTAATTCCCAACATTTAGGAAAGTATATAGAACTATTTAGTAACTGTTCTGCACAAGACTAGTTTGTTAAGAAGCACATGTAAGTATGACACAGTAACCAGAAAGCAGTTAAGTAATTCAGCACAGTCATCAAGCACTTTAATTATCATTAATAAATCGTACGGATACATGAAATCTTGAGGGTTGTCACATTCTCCCCCTGTTAAGAGAATTTCGTCCCGAAATTTAGCACGTGTTTACTGAGGAAGCTAGTTAAGTTGCGTGGTTTTCCTGGGGTGTCACATCATCCCCCCGTTGGTTTGGAATTTTGTCCCGAAATTCTGCAGTAGCTTCAGCCTCAGTAGTGGTTGCACTTTTCTCAAACAGCAGGGGATACTTGAGTTTCATTTGGTCTTCTCGTTCCCAGGTATACTCTGGGCCACGACGGGAGTTCCAACGAACTTGAACAAGGGGTATTCTAGTACGCTTGAGAATTTTAACATCTCGATCAGTGATCTCTACTGGTTCCTCGACGAATCGCAGCTGGTCGTCGATAGTGAGCTCCTTGAGAGGAACTATGAGGGTCTCATCTGACAGACACTTCTTCAGATTTGACACGTGGAATACGTTGTGAACTCCACGGAGTTCTTCAGGTAGATTCAACTTGTAAGCGACTTTGCCAATTTTCTCAATGATTTCGAACGGTCTGACATAACGCGGATTGAGCTTGCCTCGTTTGCCAAAACGAACTACACCTTTCCAAGGTGAGACTTTAAGTAGCACTCGATCCCCAACCTGGAACTCGAGTGGTTTGCTTCGCTTATCAGCATAGCTTTTCTGACGGTCACGAACTGCCGCCATTCGTTGTCATATCTGAGCAATCCTTTCGGTTGTATCCACTACAAGTTCTGGGCCTGTGATTTGACTGTCACCAACCTCTGCCCAACAAAGAGGTGATCGACACTTCCGTTCGTACAATGCCTCGAATGGAGCGGCCTGGATACTGGTGTGGTAACTGTTGTTATACGAAAACTCCACTAACGGGAGATGTTTTTCCCAGCCATTACCGAAGTCGATTACACATGCCCTAAGCATGTCTTCAAGAGTTTGGATGGTGCGTTCAGACTGCCCATCCGTCTGTGGATGATATGCCGTGCTCATGTCTAATCGAGAGCCAAAGGACTTGTGCATAGCTTGCCACAATTCAGATGTAAAACGTGAGTCACGATCAGAAATGATGGAGGTTGGCACTCCGTGCCTTGATACTACTTCCTTTAGGTAGATGTCTGCTAGAGTAGAAAACTTATCCGTTTCCTTGATAGCCAGGAAATGTGCAGACTTGGTCATTCGATCCACGATCACCCAATTGGTATCATTTCCGCGTTGGGATCTAGGCAGGCCAGTAACGAAATCCATGGAAATTTGCTCCCATTTCCATTTAGGTATCTCTGGTTGTTGAAGTAGGCCTGATGGTTTCTGGTACTCGACCTTGACCCTAGCACAAGTCAGGCATTTACTGACGTAGGTTGCTATGTGGGCTTTCAAGCTAGGCCACCAGTATGTAGTCTTTAGGTCGTGGTACATCTTATCCGAACCAGGATGTACTGAATAACGAGACTTATGTGCTTCATCCATCACAAGCTCGCGTAAGTTTCCATAAAGTGGAACCCAGATGCGCCCGTTTACATAGTAGGCGCCGTCTTCCTTTTGTTCTAACCGTTTCCTTGATCCTCGTAGGGACTCAGCCCTGGTGTTTTCTGCTTTCAATGCTTCGACCTGAGCATCACGAATTTGAGCGGGAAGGCTAGAGTGAATGGTAAGCTATAACGCACGTACACGCTTAGGTATAGTATCCTTTCGACTGAGGGCGTCGGCCACAACGTTGGCTTTGCCTGGATGGTACTTGATCGCACATTCATAATCATTCCAGAGCTCGACCCATCGACGTTGTCGCATGTTTAACTCCTTTTGCTTGAAGATATGCTCGAGACTCCTGTGATCGGTGTAAATGGTTGTCACACCCCGATTTCCACGTGTCACCGGTGGGCCCGGTGGGGAGTATCATGACGTGGTTGGCAACATAATAGTCAAACAACACAATATTTAATATGCACAGCGGAAGCAAATGAAAGATATAATTTCAACCGATTATAATATTGTAATATCAAATATCACAAATGTCGATTGTTTATCCACAGATGGATCGAAAATAAAATAGAAACAATAGTTCATCAGACTGTAGGCATCTTAAGCTTGCGAGACTTCTAGTGATGCTAAGGAGAAATCCCAGCCAATTACGCTTAGTACCTGCATTTAATCTTTTTGGGAAAATACGTCAGTTTACACTAGAAAATACAATCAACTGACTCATTTTGGAAAATGATTGAAAATTTATTTGGATGCACGTGGCATAAACATTTTATTTAACTTGGGAGAATTATTTAAATATATAATCTTGTGAACGAATTACATGTTCCTTGTGCGTTCAATAGCCCGGATCATGTCCGGGTTAAAGATCAATAGACACACCACAATATTCTTTTGTGCACTGACGGGTGTACGCCTACACCCCGCGCTTAAGTCGTGGCTATTTCGTAAAATGATGCCAAGGATATCCGGGACATGGTCATTAACCCCCCAAAGGCTTTAAGTAACAAGACTGTTTAAACGAGCCGATCAAATTATTCAATTAACCACCCAACGATGGAAGATTTGATGCCCGATCAAGCGGTATTCTATATACCGTAACCCAAGCCCGTATAGGGAAAATAAGTTAAAAGTATTTACCTGAGCAATGTAATAGTCACAATAAGCAAAATGCAAGTAGCTTTTACTGGTCTCCTATTCTGGAACAAAGGTTTATAATAACCTATTAGAATCCTAACGGGTCTTTAGTTAAGCTTAAGCTTAGACCGGTTAGTTTCAAAGATACGGTTCGTACGCACGATTAGGCGATGACCGGATAGAATGTGTTTTAGACCCGACAAGTATGAAGACTTGTTTAATATGGGTATATTATACACATTCTGTATTTTTAGATAAAACCGATAAGGTTTGACCCGTTTCGGCTAATTTATGTAAACTAGTTACATAAACCGAACCAAACGCGTAATAAGCGTAACGGGTAATAATGAGAGTCATTTACAGGTTTCCTAAGTTAATATGCTCCAAATATGTTGTGACATCAGTAAGATATCATTTATTATGCCCGAAATGAATTTAAACACAAACTATGCCCCGTAGGGGTAGTTTGGTCATTTATAAGGTGATAAAAGAGTTTAAGTAGTATTCTGAGTTACGGGTCTGATGTAATCAGCAAAGATAATCAATTTGCTAAGTTATATCAGTAGGGTATTGTATATATGTGAAATTTATCAATTATAACCAAAATATGCACCGTAGGGACATTTTGGTAATTTCACATAAGCCGAAAAGCTCAAAACTGAAGTCTGAGTTTAAGGACTTTTCCTTACTGTTAAAATATTATAATTTGCCTCAAATATCAGTAGGTATCACCCTTTGTATGTTTAAAATAGTTTTAGTACATACTACGCGTTAAAAACGCTTAAAAAGGCGATTAGAAGCCGTTTCCGGGTTCTATATATAAATATGATATTTTTATTATTCCAGAGGGTTTAAAATAATTTATTTATCATTTAGAATCATTAGAAAAAGGTTTGGAGTCGTTTAGATATGTAAAACTCATTTTATGGCCCGTAAGGGCAAAACCGACAATTACCGGATTAAGCCTACGACTATGAATTATGCTCAGCCTAAAATTAATTAAAAATCTTCAAAAATCCCAAAATAATATATTACTTCAGTGGGTATTAAGTTTGATACCAAAAAGTAGGCTTAACTAGGCTATATGCTAATTACGCCGTTTTATTAACATAAAGCCTTCATTTTACGCTAACAAGCATAACTCTTAACCTACACCTCAAACTGATGTCAAATTTTGTATGCAAGTTTAAATATCAGTAAGTAAGGTTTCTACTCTTTTACATTTCCAACAATCACGTTTTAAAGTGAAAAGGGCATAATGGTCAACATATGAGCAATTAACGGAATCATGCATATTAATTGGATAA
The DNA here is from genome assembly GCA_030545235.1 of Helianthus tuberosus. NCBI lineage: Eukaryota > Viridiplantae > Streptophyta > Magnoliopsida > Asterales > Asteraceae > Helianthus > Helianthus tuberosus. The sequence goes on from CM060400.1 coordinate 45,022,715, forward strand.
CTAATGATCCGATGTGTATAATCACAGAGGGTTATACTAGCATGTAACCTGGTCCAAATAAATCTCTAAGGCATTTCTAAAATATACCATAACGGGTCAGAACTGAAAGTCAAAGCGAAAGTCAAACTATGCGACTTTCGGTTCCGAACCGGGTTAAAACAGTAAATTATCGGGTTGAACGTGTTTAGACATGTTCTTACACTAATTACTAAGTTATATTAATGATCAAACAGGTTGTATTTGTTCTACATTGCTAATCATGCATAAATTAGAATTTAAGTATCCTGTTGACTTTTTATTAACAAGTTTGACCCGACATTTGACATAGTTAGAGTGGGAATCAGGGGGAACCCTTTTAAGGGTTTATTACCCACATAATTACCAACTTATAACTACTTTTAATTCGAGATTTGACTGAGCCATTATTAATTAATCTCGAAGTCAAACCGTAATTACGACGGTTTGACTTTTAGCTAAATAACTAAGCTAAACTCAATTACAGAAGGTTAAGCAAACTTACAAAGGTCTAATGATTGATGAGGAAGGCCTGGAAAGTGCGCTGGTGCTCCACAATTGATCAGAAGATGTTTGAGGAATGAATGATCAATGTGTTGCACTTAGGTGCTTTATATAGTAACCAAGACACCACAAAGTGTTGACAAATAAGTCTACTACTGACCATAACATTCCCACAAGTGTCCCTAGTGCTTAGGGGGTGCCTAGGGGTCGTCCAAGATGAGGAAATATCTGTTAAGGGTCGATTGAGCGCGTTTACAGGCTGCTGTCTACACTTTCTGTATCTGTGTGTCTGACGCGGCCCGCGTAAGGTTTCATCAACCTTTACGCGGCCCGCCTTAGCCTTCTGATCAGATTTTTACATTTTCAAGTGTCCGCATATTCGTCCCTTGGCTCTTCGAAAGGTCAACTAGCTTAATATTTGCAATTTGAGCCCTCTTTATTTACCTACAAGGGCTTTAGGACTTATACCCACTTTGCCAAGTCCCTGGACACTTCCGGTTAACCCGAAAAGTCATAACTTTCAATGTTAACGCTTTAACCCCTCGCGCACGAATTTGATCATAACTTTCTCATACGATAACGAAACTTTATGAAATTTATATCGCGCATTCTAGTGAGCATAATTAATCGTTACAAAGCTTCGGGTTTGCTAAAAGGTCACTCAGAGGTATAACTTACACATGTTGACACATTTAACCCCTGTAGTTTGTAATTCCTCACTTTTAGCTTCGTATGATCCATGATTTATTCGTTTGATGCTATAAACATCGTGTAGGGTTAATGTACAATATATTTATTCACTGTTGACATTTAGAACTCGTATATACACATACTTTCCATGATTGTCAACTTTAGTCCTTCTATAACATTCTTTCACACGTTCAAACATATGACACGTGTCTACACATTATAGGACGTGAATTTTCGAGGTGTTATATCCTCACCCCCTTAAAATAAATCTTGACCCGAGATTTACTGAAATAAATAAGGGTACTTTTCTTTCATTGTGGATTCAACCTCCCACGTATATTCGGGACCTCTACGGGCATCCCATTTGACCTTTACAACAGGTACATGCTTCCTTCGAAGCTTCTTAACCTGTCGATCTTCAATCGACAATGGCTTTTCCACAAATTTCAAGCTCTCATCTATATGCACATCTGTATGTGGTATAACCAGTGATTCGTCAGCGAAACACTTCTTCAGATTACAGATGTGGAACACATTGTGAATTCCACTGAGCTCTTCCGGTAAGTTTAACTTATAGGCAACTGACCCGACACGTTCGATAACCTCAAAAGGTCCTATGTATCTCGGGCTTAGCTTGCCTTTCTTACCAAACCGCATCACTCCTTTCCAGGGTGATACTTTAAGCAACACTTTGTCACCTACTTCGAAGTGAAAAGCTTTATGCTTTGGATCTGCGTAACTCTTCTGCCTATCTCGGGCAGCTTTGAGACGGTCACGAATATGGACAATCTTGTCCGTCGTTTCAAAGACTATCTCTGGTCCTGATAATTGGACATCTCCAACTTCTGCCCAACAAACGGGCGTTCTACACTTTCTAACATATAAGGCCTCAAAAGGCGCAGCCTTTATGCTGGTGTGGTAGCTATTGTTGTAGGAGAATTCAATCAGAGGTAGGTGGTTATCCCAACTACCACCTAAATCAATTACACATGCACGTAGCATGTCTTCCAAAGTTTGAATAGTACGCTTGACGTGCTGTCGTAGGTACACGCAAATTTAATCCCAATAACAACTATAGATAGTGGTAAGAGGGTATCGAACTCAGGGAGTATGTGGAAAGTGTGTTGATTTTATAGCTTTGCAATTAAACTACGATTAACCTAATTTGCAGAAAATAAAGATCAATGAATTGGATTGTTGTTTTAGAAAACTAAATTAATAACTAATTGCAAATCAAATGTTGGTTGTAAAAACAGATTAGGAGAGAACAATGACCATCTTAGGATTCAGTTTCTTTAAACAATTGTGTGAAATTTCAACTAGAAAGAGTTACATAGACATAACTCGTGCATAAATAATTGAAGTGATAAAAGGGAACAAAATACTCGGATTTATAAACGTGAGGTTGTTTCCCGATGATCAATTAATCAATAACCAACCCTAACCCTTCCCGTGATATCTCGATTGCCAACGGCACCAAGAACGTACGATTAAGACTAGAAATTGCACTATCGCTTAATAAGCTACAAACAATTATGCATACACCATGATATTCAAGCAATGCAAGTTATCATTCTAGAAATTCAGAAATAAACACACAAAAGTTCAAGAGAAACCTTCACCTAAGATGATCACCGAAAGTTTTAGCCACACATAGCTTGATGAATCATCAAAACAATAAGTTCAATGTTCATATGAATCAAAATCACAAACCGAATGATAGAAATTGTCTAGAACCAAGCAAGAACAGCCAAAATCGCCCCCAATGTGTTCTCTAACCGACCAATGATGAGAATAGTTGAAAAGACACCATAAAACTGATTAAATGAGGGCAGTTACGTTTTCCTCGCAGCCTCCACCGTAAATTACGGTACCACCGTAAGTTACGGTGGACCAAAAAGTGTTACGGTGGGTCTCTACTGCCTTACGGTGGTCGAAAAATGCTGGGGTCTACCGTAAATTACGGTACCACCGTAAGTTACGGTAGGCTTCAGCATGAAATTTTGTTTTCAGCATAACTTTTTCGTTTCAACTCCGTTTTCTTCACCGTTTTCGCCTCCATTCTCGTAATTCCGTCCTCTATCTTGCTATCTTCTTAATTCTTCAGTTCTAATAAATTATTTTCTTCATGTATTCTCCATCTTTCAATCTCTAATCCAACCGCGCGTATTCCGAAGCTTCATTTCCACACTTTTAAGCTCCGAATGTACCTGAAACATAAGCAACCGTAGTTATCTAATTCAAGATAATTACACAATTAAATGAGGGATAAACTTGTCTTTTAACATCATAGAGGGTTGTCCTACGGACCACCCGTCACATCCCCACACTTAACCGTTGCTTGTCCCAAGCAACTCATTAAATCAATTTCAAAACAAGCGATCAATGTAAACCAAGCTAAATGTGCCGTCCTTTTACTAACTTTCAATCATACCACAAGACACATCCCTCACAAAAAATCTCTCGGTTACAAGAATTATTAGCATAATGCTAAACCACTCAATGCGTGTGTGTGTGTGTGCGACAATAAGCTTGTATACAAATCAAGTTTCCTCCTAATAAATATCTAACATGCTTTAGAATCAAAGGGACTTGCGGGTTGTAACGGGGCTAGGTGTCAAGGTAGGAAAATGGTGGAATACATATGAAAGAGCTAATTGATTTGACCCGGTTTTTATTTCTACCACTAAACAAAGCAACCATCAAATATATACACAACTTCTTCAACATTCTCAACTACTATTGCAACCAATCACTTCTTTTTATATTTTTCTCATATTTTTCTTCTTTTTTTTTCTTTTCTTTTCTTTCCTTTTTTTTTATATAAGATATAAGAACTCACACAATATACAAAAACATCAACATTCACAACTAGACTCCTAAACCGGGTCATCTCAAAAGGTAAAGTTTTGTAGAAAGTAGGTTCGGGTCACAACCGAATGGTATAAGGCTCAAACACAAACATGGCTTTCTAAAGACCAAACCCCCACCCCTCACAATACCAAGCTCATATATGTAAAGTATGAGGTCCAACCCACCAATCCCGCACTCTCACACATCTAGACGAGGCTTCCTAAAAGTCCCCCTATCATTTTCAAAAGCATGCTAATTCTAGGATTTAACAAGTATTCACACACAAGTTCTGTTAACACACAACGCACACCGCCACTCAAACAATGAAATATCAATAACAATCATGTGTGGCTCAAATCCTCACCAAGAAAAGACTAGGAATGGGTGTCGGTGTGTCAAATGGCACAATATCAAGTTTTCAAATTTTAACAATTTTCGCTCGGATTTACAAAATTTTAAAACTATCAAAAATTTCCCCCATCCCCACACTTGGGATACATTGTCCCAATGTATGGCTTTGAGGGAATGATCGCTTTTAACCCACAACATCAGCCTTTGCTTAAACTCTCAAACCCCAAATTTCTTTTTGGATTCTTTTTTTTTTTTAATTTTTTTAAACAAAAGCAAACTAATAAACTAACAATATTTCAAAGCTAAAGAACATGACAAGTCTAAGGAAAAAGTACATTGACCTGGTAAAGTTTGGCACAACAGATATTGTAAATGATCCAATTTCCTTTCACCACCTTTACACAAATATCCGCACATCTTCCCCACACTTGAATATCGCCATGGCCCTGAAACATAGAAAGATAAAAACAACAAGATCAATATAAAACCCCGGGTTGCCTCCCGAGCAGCGCTAAGTTTCGAGTCTTCAGCCAGACCGTGCCACCACCATTTATGGTGGCTCAAAGAATCGGTTCCTATCACCTCCCCCACTGTAGCTTGTCATTGGGAAAAATACATCCGTCTCATTTTGACTCGGTGGGTAATCAAATACACTCCTGCTCGAACCCATATGTGTTTCTTCACGGTCCGGTGGGTGCTTTTTTCTCATTCTTTGAAACACATTTTTCATACAATCACTAGACTCACCACCCTTCCTCTCAATGGACTCATAACTAATCACTCTAGTTTGAACATCAAAGTACAACTTACGGTTCTTTTCAGTCATGGTAATAATCTCGTGTCTACAATTAATTTGAGCATTTGCTGTGTTTAGAAACGGTCGACCTAAGATTACCCTTTGTTGTGCTGCCATGTTGGTAGAAGCATAGTCCAAAACTAGAAGATCCACCGGGTATTTAAACTCCCCCAACTGAATCTTAACATTCCTAACCATTCCCCGTGGACGCCTCCAACTTCCATCCGCCAAGCTCACCATGGTGTCTATACTTTCAAGTGGACCAAAGTCGTACATATCGTATAAATCGCTCGTTAGCACACTCATGCTTGCCCCGTAGTCCAACAATGCGTGAGGGATTTTTAATTTTCCCACACGGATAGGCACGATTGGCGCTTCATACTCTTTATCATTCTCGACTTCGTCATCTTTTTCCAAACCTGCATTCACTTGATACGAAGAAGTTAGCAATGTTTCATTAAATTTAGTATTTGGAACGGTGCTTACCACATTGATGTTAATGCTTTTTGTGTTCTTGGGATTTGTCACCGTATCACTTTGTAGTTGGCCTTTTGCTTTCTTCAAGATCGCCACGTCACTCGCAAGTTGACCCATTTGAGTGGTCAACGATTGGATGGTTTTGTCACGAACCTCGTCCTTTTGCATCCGAACCTCATCACGTTGATTCATTCGTTGCATCTCAATTTGCATCGCCTTCAACATCTCCATTACATCGTTTCCACCCGAAAAGCCTTGACCCGTTTGATATTGCCTTTGAAATCCTTGGTTTCCTTGGAAGTTCGGGTTGGCTTGATTTGATGGATTCCCATACCGAAAATTTGGGTGGTTCCTCAACCCGGGGTGGTAGGTATTAGAATTCATGTTGTTGAAATTTTTACCACCCCCTCCTTGACCTTGAACCGGATGAACTTCTTCATATTGCCCTTCCACCAATCCTTGGCAATTTTCAGCCGCATGACCTATTTCATTACACAATGCACAAACATCATAAATTTGGTTAGTAGTTTGAACATTACCATCATCTATTGCGTGCACTTGAGGTCGGGCAATGGCCGGTCGCGCTCTCCTCGATGCTTGAGCCTTTCTCTTTGATGTAGTTGCCATATTCTCCAAAAACTCCCAATCGTCATTCTCATAGTTTGTGCCAAAAGTCCCACCGGTAATGGACATTAAATCTCGAGCATCCTCGGCACTCAACCCCTCGTGAAAGGCATTCATCAACTCCCAAAGTTCAATCCCATGGTGAGGGCAATTTTTAATCATCATATTGAAACGTTCAAATGCCTCATGGAACATCTCACCATGTTGTTGTTGGAAGCTCCTCAACCCCTTTCTAGCATCGTTGGTCTTTTGGGCGGTATAGAATTCGTCTAAGAAAATTTGTTGCATCTCCGCCCAAGTATAAATAGATGCTGAAGGAAAAGTGTAGAACCACTTCTTTGCCTTGTCCTCCAAAGAAAACTGAAATAGGACCAACTTGACATCATCAGCCGAAAAACCTTGACTCCCAAGAGTATTGCAAATTGAGTCATAGGCCTCTAAGTGGAAATACGGCTCCTCCGTTGCTAGCCCTTTGTACTTCGGCAAACTTTGCAAAGAATTTGTTCTCACTTCAAAGGTTCTTCCTTCATTGTTGTGAGGGATAACCACCGGTGAAGGGTTTTGAGTAATTATCGGCCTGAAATGTGCTTCTATTCCCCGTGCTTGTTCCCTAAGATGCCTTCTTGGAACACCCAATCGACCCCTTGGACGAATAGGACCCATAGGTCTTGGTATATGCCCTTGTGGTACGAACGGTGGTTGAAATTGTTGTTGTGGCATCGGTGGTTGTTGAATTGGCCTTTGAAATTGTGGTTGTACATTTTGTAGCCGAACTTGTTGCAGTGGAGTAGGGCGTTGCATTGGTGGCCCCTGTGGCCTTGGCCTAATGTGTTGTGGTATGAGTTGTTGTTGCGGTATTCCACCAACACTTGCCATCCCTTGAGATTGACTTTGCACATAACCGAACTCTCCTTGATCACCATAACCTTCATAAGCGTACCCATCTTCATCATAGCCCTCAAAATCTTCGTATCCTTCCTAATATCCATCTCCCCCTATACCCGAAGTTTGCCCAATTGGAAGGGTTGAATATTGAACTCCCGCTTGGTTTGATGGTCTAAATGTTGAAGTAGCATGGACAATGGTTGTATTTGGTGGTATTGAATAATGGGAAGATGATTGACCGGAAACTGGGAAGAAATGAGTGAGTGGTGGAATTGTAGTAGATGGGCTAAAGGAAAGATTAGGTTCATTTTGAGTAGTAATCGGTTGTGTGGTGTTAGATGGTGTAGTGTCATGAGGTGGAGTAGGAATTGTAGTGGAATTTGGTATGGTTGTGTTTGGTGATGGTTGTGTGGAAGTAGGTATAAATGATGAGGTCGTTTGACCCGTTGTGGGTGGTACTTGTGTTTCGTCCATGATATTTCTTGGTGTAACGGGTGAAGTAGGTGAACCAATGATTCTGTTTTCGCGTAGTAAAACTCGGTTTTGCCTTAGCGTTCTTTCGATTTCCGGATCAAATGACAATGGTGACGCTTTGTGAGAGCCTCTAGTATGCATGCACCTGTAGAACCTGCACACTAAACACACCAGTGTAAACCCGAAAATAACAAAGCAAAACTAACAAACTGACACACGTTGCGCACTACTCCACGGCAACGGCGCCAAAATTTGATGTGCTGTCATAGGTACACGCAAATTTAATCCCAATAACAACTATAGATAGTGGTAAGAGGGTATCGAACTCAGGGAGTATGTGGAAAGTGTGTTGATTTTATTGCTTTGCAATTAAACTACAATTAACCTAATTTGCAGAAAATAAAGATCAATGAATTGGATTGTTGTTTTAGAAAACTAAATTAATAACTAATTGCAAATCAAATGTTGGTTGTAAAACAGATTAGGAGAGAACAATGACCATCTTAGGATTCAGTTTCTTTAAACAATTGTGTGAAATTTCATCTAGAAAGAGTTACATAGACATAACTCGTGCATAAATAATTGAAGTGATAAAAGGGAACAAAGTACTCAGATTTATAAACGCGAGGTTGTTTCCCGATGATCAATTAATCAATAACCAACCCAAACCCTTCCCGTGATATCTCGATTGCCAACGGCACCAAGAACGTACGATTAAGACTAGAAATTGCACTATCGATTAATAAGCCACAAACAATTATGCATACACCATGATATTCAAGCAACGCAAGTTATCATTCTAGAAATTCAGAAATAAACACACAAAAGTTCAAGAGAAACCTTCACCTAAGATGATCACCGAAAGTTTTAGCCACACATAGCTTGAAGAATCATCATAACAATAAGTTCAATGTTCATACGAATCAAAATCACAAACCGAATTATAGAAATTGTCTAGAACCAAGCAAGAACAGCCAAAATCGCCCCCAATGTGTTCTCTAACCGACCAATGATGAGAATAGTTGAAAAGACACCATAAAACTGATTAAATGAGGGCAGTTACGTTTTCCTCGCAGCCTCCACCGTAAATTACGGTACCACCGTAAGTTACGGTGGACCAAAAAGTGTTACGGTGGGTCTCTACTGCCTTACGGTGGTCGAAAAATGCTGGGGTCTACCGTAAATTACGGTACCACCGTTAGTTACGGTAGGCTTCAGCATGAAATTTTGTTTTCAGCATAACTTTTTCGTTTCAACTCCGTTTTCTTCACCGTTTTCGCCTCCGTTCTCGTAATTCCGTCCTCTATCTTGCTATCTTCTTAATTCTTCAGTTCTAATAAATTATTTTCTTCATGTATTCTCCATCTTTCAATCTCTAATCCAACCGCGCGTATTCCGAAGCTTCATTTCCACACTTTTAAGCTCCGAATGTACCTGAAACATAAGCAACCGTAGTTATCTAATTCAAGATAATTACACAATTAAATAAGGGATAAACTTGTCTTTTAACATCATAGAGGGTTGTCCTACGGACCACCCGTCAACGCTCACTCTGACCGTCTGTCTGAGGATGGTAAGCCGTAGTAAAATTCAAACGCGTGCCCAAAGATTGCTGGAAACTCTTCCAAAAATGTAACGTGTACCTAGTATCTCTGTCAGAGATAATAGACACAGGTATGCCATGTAAGGCTACAATCTTATCCACGTATAACTGGGCTAGCATGTCGGAGCTATAAGTCTCCTTGATGGGTAAGAAATGTGCTGACTTAGTCAGTCTATCAACTATAACCCATATTGTATCATTTCCTTTCCTTGTCTTAGGTAACTTGGTAATAAAATCCATAGTTACCATTTCCCACTTCCAAGTAGGAAGTTCAGGCTGTTGTAGCAAGCCTGACGGCTTTTGATGTTCTGCTTTGACTTGCGCACAAGTCAAGCACTTAGCTACATAGGCAGCTACAGACTTTTTCAAGCCTATCCACCAATAATTTGCCCTTAGATCCTGGTACATCTTATCAGCTCCAGAATGAACGGAGTATTTGGAACTATGGGCTTCCTAGAGGATGACATCTCAAAGCCCTCCATAAATTGGAACCCATATTCGTCCATTTAATCTTAGAATTCCGTCCTTGCTAAGAGTTAACTGCTCCTCAGTTACCCCTAGCTTTTCGTTAGGATAGTTAGCTTCCAACACAGCATCCTTCTGTGCAGCTAACAACCTTTCAGTCAAACTGTTCTTTATCTCCATGCGCTTGGCATTGATTCGGATGGGTTTCACCCTTTCCTTACGACTCAAGGCATCAGCGACTACATTCGCTTTGCCGGGATGGTATCTGATTTCGCAATCATAATCGTTTAAAGTTTCCATCCAACGGCGTTGCCTCATGTTTAAATCCTTCTGATTAAACAGGTGTTGGAGGCTCTTGTGATCAGAATAGATCACACATTTGATTCCATATAAATAATGCCTCCACAGTTTTAGTGCGAATACAATGGCACCCAACTCCAAGTCGTGGGTGGTGTAATTCTTTTCATGCACCTTTAACTGTCGTGATGCATAGGCAATAACCTTGCCTTTCTGCATAAGCACATACCCCATGCCAGTGTGCGATGCATCACAATAGACTACAAATTCTTCGATTCCATCTGGCAATGTCAATACTGGAGCGTTGCTCAATTTCTGTTTAAGGATATCAAAAGATTCATGCTGTTTAGGGCCCCAAACAAACTTAACCTTCTTCTTAGTCAAGTAAGTTAGGGGTGCAGCAATCCTTGAAAAATTTTCAATGAAACGCCTGTAATATCCTGCCAATCCCAGGAAGCTACGAATCTCTGTAGGCGTCTTTGGTTCTTGCCAGTTCATAATTGCTTCGACCTTAGCGGGATCCACTTGGATACCACGCTCACTCACCACATGTCCAAGGAATTGGACTTCTTGAAGCCAGAATTCACATTTAGAGAATTTGGCATAGAGCTTCTCCTGATGCAGGAGTTTGAGAATACATCGAAGGTGTTTCTCATGGTCAGCTTGGTTCTTCGAGTAGATAAGAATGTCGTCGATGAAAACGATGACGAATTTATCTAAGTAAGGCTTGCATACGCGATTCATGAGATCCATGAACGCGGCCGGTGCATTAGTGAGCCCGAATGGCATCACTAGGAACTCGTAATGACCATAACGAGTCCTAAATGCAGTTTTGTGCACGTCTTCATCTCTAACCTTCAGTTGATGGTAGCCTGACCTCAAATCAATCTTCGAAAAATAACTTGCTCCTTGCAATTGATCGAACAAATCGTCGATCCTAGGTAAAGGATACCAATTCTTTATCGTGACCTTATTAAGTTCACGATAATCGATGCACAGGCGCATCGATCCGTCCTTCTTCTTGACAAACAGGACTGGCGCTCCCCAAGGAGATGAACTAGGTTTTATGAAACCTTTAGCTAGCAATTCATCCAGTTGTGTTCTTAATTCCTTCATTTCCGTTGGTGCCAACCTATAGGGTGCTCTAGCAACTGGTGCTGCTCCGGGGATGATATCAATCCTGAATTCCACTTGCCTATCTAGTGGCAGACCAGGTAGTTCTTCTGGAAAGACTTCTGGGTAATCAGAAATGACAGGGATGTCTTCTATCTTTGGTTTAGGCTCATCAATAATCACTTGTGCCATGTAGATGACACAACCTTTCTTTAAACACTTTGAAGCTTTGAGCATAGTCACTTGCTCAGGTAGCCCATACTGGGTGTCTCCCCGAATGGTAAGTGATTCACCAGACGGAGTCTTTATTACCACTTGTTTCTTGTTACAGACAATTTGGGCCTGGTTATGAGATAACCAGTCCATACCCAGAACTATGTCAAAACCGGCCAACTTAAAGGGAAGCAGAGACAGAGGAAAAGAGTGGTTCTTAATGGATATAACACATCCATCTAACATGGTTGAGACGGTTTCTATGGTGCCATCTGCTAACTCTACCTCATAGTTTATGCTTAAGGTTTTGACCGGTAAATTCAACAATTTGCAAAATTTATGATCTACAAACGACTTATCAGCGCCTGAATCAAATAGTACTCTTGCATAGACATCATTTACAAGGAAAGTACCTGTAATAACGTTGTCATCTAGAACCGCTTCCTTTGTGTCCATTCTGAAGACTCTAGCATTAGTCTTCTTGGCCTCTTCAGGCTTCTTGGCGTATTTAGGGCCGTTGGTTTTAATGTGCCCCTTTTCATTGCAACTGTAGCAAGTTGCATCCTTCATCTTTTTGCAATCCAAGGTTTTGTGGTCCTTGGACTTGCATATACCACAAGCATAGGTTTTTGACTGAGTCTGTGAGTTTGACTCGAGTCTGCACTTTCCAAAGTGCTGTTTCTTGCAAATCTTGCACTTGGGCTTCTCACCAGAATGATGCCCATCTTTCCTTGACTCAGATCCTTTCTTGTTGTCACCGTTCCCACGGTGTTTCTTGTTCGACCTCCGTGAACTATCATCTTCACGTTTTCTCTTCTAAGCCTCCTTATTCCTCAGCGACCTTTGCCTGACCGCATCCAAAGTGAGGGATAAGGATTTGTCAGCTACGGCTCTAAAAGTAGCTGGCCGAGAAGCCTTCACGCTTGCCTTGATTTCCGGGGCTAAACCACCGATAAAACGAGCTATTCTTTTTGGATCCGGGGTCACCAGATAAGGAACCAACCGGGACATCGTGTTGAAGCTCGTGAGGTAAGCTTGACAGTTAAGGTTTATCATCACCAATGATAGAAAATCAGACTCTATCTTCTCCACCTCATGCTGAGGGCAGTAATTTTCCCTGATAAGGGCAACGAATTGTTCCCAAGACATATTATACAGGGGAACCTTCCCGGTGGCTTGGATCAGCGACCTCCACCAGGCCAAGGCTTCGCCTTTAAATAATTGCGACACAAACTTTACTATATCCCTCTCAGCGCACCCGTTGATATCCACAACTGTGTCCATCTCGTCTAGCCATGTCATACAGTCAATGGCTCCTTTCTCCCCAGTGAAATCCCGGGGTTTGCAGGAAACAAAATATTTATATGAGCAACCCTTCTCACGGGGTCCTTGGTTCAATACAATGTGTTGGGATGGAGCACTGTGGTGGTTCGAGGAGTGTCGATCATCATCTTTCTTCAGTTCTTCCTTCTTGGAAGGAGGCTTTGCATGCGGCGTAGATAGGGTCCTACTTCGAGTCCCACTATACTCTTCGTACTGCCGTTCCAATGCCTTTGTAACTGCGTCGTCTACCAACGCTTTCAATTCAGCACCCGTTAGATTAACTCGGGCGTTATCAATGTTCTCTACTGGATGGCTATTAATTTCGTCTGAATTAGCCATTTTAATTGAACTGTTACAGAAAACAAGGACAATAGTTTATTTGGGAGTTTATTATGGAATTGCCCCTTAGGGTAATTCATTAACCATGGTAAACAGAGACCATATTTGGTTAATTTATTAATCATATTTATTTAGGATTTCTATTATAATTTATCCTAATTAAAAAACAATAACAGTTTTATTCGTGGCACAAAAGGCCTAGTCACATGGACATTTTAATTTATAAGCTATGATTTCAGAGAATCAAAACATGCATGTATACTGGCACAATAGGCCTAGTCACAAGGACATTTATAAATTATAAGCTATGATTTCAGAGAATCAAAGCATGAAGGTTTGAACCTAGTTCATTACCTTTATCTGACAGGGAGTCATCACTACCACTGTCTTTTGGCTCATATAGAAATGAGCAGGGCCCGTAGGCGCTATATTACCACATATGGTCAAAATATGATCATCTTAATTGATGACCTAAACCCATGATTCAGAGATCATAAAATTGGGTTAGGAATCTTTTGAAGAATCCTTATATAAAAATGACGTGTGTGATTTTAATGAAACACGTCTGCCAGGAGAGTTAACATGTTTACAGATTGTTAACAGGGATTTGAATCTTTTAACAGGCCTTACCATCTTGGTCCGGTCTTTTAATTGACCCGAAGGCTAGGTTTCACCTTTTAGATCCTTAATTAATATTTAAAGCAGGCAGATTATTGATTACAAAGGAATGGTTTTGATTTATTTATTTCATATGATATATTTATACAGATAATAGCAAAAATGAAATTTATAAACTTAAATTCCATTAATTTATTAAAAGGTTACACGTCGCCCTAAACGGGACTTTTTAATAAACAAACTTACCCACGCAGGGGTTTAAACAAGGATTTACCCACGCAGGGGCTTAACAACAAACATCATAATAGTCCACGTAGGGACTTACACAATTAACATAATAGTCCACGCAGGGACTCAAACAATAACATACCCTCGTAGGGGTTAACAGAAAGATAGACCCACGCAGGGGTCAAAAATAAGCAAACATACCCACGCAGGGGTTTATACAGTAAGACTGGCCCTCGCTGGGGCTCAACAACAATTGGAAGGATTTAGTGGTCCTTCTTGCTCTTCCCTTTGATCAAGCTTGTTAATCCTTGGAAGAAGCTTTGTCTCTCCCTGCGGTCGCGGTGAAAGTCCCGCTCAACCTGATCCAGTCTCTGAAGAATTTCCTCCCGTTCAGGGGGAGAAAACCGTGGCGGCTGCGACTGCGTCCGAATGATAGGTCTGGCCGGTATCTGGTACCCATGAGTTGGGTACCCTACTCCCCATGGGTCTCCATACGGTCCTTGGGGGTTATAGTTAGCCGCTACCAAGTATGGGTCGGCTTCGGCGTAGTTGTAGTTGGTGTGCACTGGTTGTTCAAACGGGTTATACGCCATGGAACCCGTGTATGTCGGAATTGGGTTATCAAAACCCATAGGCGGTGGTTGCGGTGCAACTGGATGTGAGGGTCCACCCATTTGTGGGTCCTCCTGAAGTGGCGGGTAATGGCTGCCACTTGATTGGCGTGGAGAACTAAAATGAAAGTCTCCCACTCGCGCAGACATACGCGCTCCGGTTCTCCTACGCCTTGGCGGTTGTGGAGGTGCCGGTTGAACTGGTGGCGGTGGAGGCGGTGGCGTGACTGCCACAAACCGTGAATCCACAGAGGGATCCTGTTGCTGCTGCTGCTGAGGAGGTGAATGGCGAGGAGGTGTATAATACCACTCGTGCCTGGTAAACAAAGCTTGAAAGCTGTCTGGACCACTGTAGGGTGATCCGTGGAAAGAGGATCCGTCAGAGATCTCTATCGGGTGGTTTGGTGTACCACTGGCTGGCTCGACGGGGTCTGTGTCCTCGTCCATATCGTCCGCGTGATCACCTGAGAAATGGTCATCTGGCCCCAGTGGGTTAAAACCCGCTGGTTCTGGTATGAAATTGGCCGGGTTAAACCGGCCCCTGAAGACAGGTGTAGGGTCTCCAAAAGAGTGGTGCGATAAGGATCACTATAACGGTATGTAGGAGGGTTGAGGGTTGTTGAGCTCATACTCCGGCTGTGGCCCGTAAGGGTTATGGACTGGAGGTGTTGAACTGTGCGAAACTGACCGTCTAGCCGGCTCGAAGAGGTTCCTCCGGTTCTGCCGAGGATCGTCACTCTCTGTGGTCGAAGGAGCTCGCACATTTGAAGGTCCTGCCTCGTTGTCATTGGGGGAGGTGATTGGCCCCTTGCCTCGTCCTCTTCTTCTAAAGAATCTTGGCGGCATTTTGTTAAATCCTGTCAATGTAGCATGAGATAACAACAATAATATATAAAATTTAAAGGACAAAACAAAAACCAAACAAGGTAGAATTTGTCCTATGTTATTTGTCTAGACTCGAAAGTTTAGATATGTGCAATTGTGTTATTGAGATTAAACACAAAAAGGCTAGTGTTTAATTCACTCAATGTTGGCTCTGATACCAACCTGTCACACCCCGATTTCCACGTGTCACCGGTGGGCCCGGTGGGGAGTATCGTGACGTGGTTGGCAACATAATAGTCAAACAACACAATATTTAATATGCACAGCGGAAGCAAATGAAAGATATAATTTCAACCGATTATAATATTGTAATATCAAATATCACAAATGTCGATTGTTTATCCACAGATGGATCGAAAATAAAATAGAAACAATAGTTCATCAGACTGTAGGCATCTTAAGCTTGCGAGACTTCTAGTGATGCTAAGGAGAAATCCCAGCCAATTACGCTTAGTACCTGCATTTAATCTTTTTGGGAAAATACGTCAGTTTACACTGGAAAATACAATCAACTGACTCATTTTGTAAAATGATTGAAAATTTATTTGGATGCACGTGGCATAAACATTTTATTTAACTTGGGAGAATTATTTAAATATATAATATTGTGAACGAATTACATGTTCCTTGTGCGTTCAGTAGCCCAGATCATGTCCGGGTTAAAGATCAATAGACACACCACAATATTCTTTTGTGCACTGACGGGTGTACGCCTACACCCCGCGCTTAAGTCGTGGCCATTTCGTAAAATGATGCCAAGGATATCCGGGACATGGTCATTAACCCCCCAAAGGCTTTAAGTAACAAGACTGTTTAAACGAGCCGATCAAATTATTCAATTAACCACCCAACGATGGAAGATTTGATGCCCGATCAAGCGGTATTCTATATACCGTAACCCAAGCCCGTATAGGGAAAATAAGTTAAAAGTATTTACCTGAGCAATGTAATAGTCACAATAAGCAAAATGCAAGTAGCTTTTACTGGTATCCTATTCTGGAACAAAGGTTTATAATAACCTATTAGAATCCTAACGGGTCTTTAGTTAAGCTTAAGCTTAGACCGGTTAGTTTCAAAGATACGGTTCGTACGCACGATTAGGCGATGACCGGATAGAATGTGTTTTAGACCCGACAAGTATGAAGACTTTTTTAATATGGGTATATTATACACATTCTGGATTTTTAGATAAAACCGATAAGGTTTGACCCGTTTCGGCTAATTTATGTAAACTAGTTACATAAACCGAACCGAACGCGTAATAAGCGTAACGGGTAATAATGAGAGTCATTTACAGGTTTCCTAAGTTAATATGCTCCAAATATGTTGTGACATCAGTAAGATATCATTTATTATGCCCGAAATGAATTTAAACACAAACTATGCCCCGTAGGGGTAGTTTGGTCATTTATAAGGTGATAAAAGAGTTTAAGTAGTATTCTGAGTTACAGGTCTGATGTAATCAGCAAAGATAATCAATTTGCTAAGTTATATCAGTAGGGTATTGTATATATGTGAAATTTATCAATTATAACCAAAATATGCACCGTAGGGGCATTTTGGTAATTTCACATAAGCCGAAAAGCTCAAAACTGAAGTCTGAGTTTAAGGACTTTTGCTTACTGTTAAAATATTATAATTTGCCTCAAATATCAGTAGGTATCACCCTTTGTATGTTTAAAATAGTTTTAGTACATACTACGTGTTAAAAACGCTTAAAAAGGCGATTAGAAGCCGTTTCCGGGTTCTATATAGAAATCTGATATTTTTATTATTCAAGAGGGTTTAAAATAATTTATTTATCATTTAGAATCAGTAGCAAAAGGTTTGGATTCGTTTAGATATGTAAAACTCATTTTATGGCCCGTAAGGGCAAAACCGACAATTACCGGATTAAGCCTACGACTATGAGTTATGCTCAGCCTAAAATTAATTAAAAATCTTCAAAAATCCCAAAATAATATATTACTTCAGTGGGTATTAAGTTTGATACCAAAAAGTAGGCTTAACTAGGCTATATGCTAATTACGCCGTTTTATTAACATAAAGCCTTCATTTAACGCTAACGAGCATAACTCTTAACCTACACCTCAAACTGATGTCAAATTTTGTATGCAAGTTTAAATATCAGTAAGTAAGGTTTCTACTCTTTTACATTTCCAACAATCACGTTTTAAAGTGAAAAGGGCATAATGGTCAACATATGAGCAATTAACGGAATCATGCATATTAATTGGATAACTAATGATCCGAGGTGTATAATCACAGAGGGTTATACTAGGATGTAACCTAGTCCAAATAAAGCTCTAAGGAATTTCTAAAATATACCATAACGGGTCAGAACTGAAAGTCAAAGCGAAAGTCAAACTATGCGACTTTCGGTTCCGAACCGGGTCAAAACAGTAAATTGTCGGGTTGAACGTGTTTAGACATGTTCTTACACTAATTACTAAGTTATATTAATGATCAAACAGGTTGTATGTGTTCTACATTGCTAATCATGCATAAATTAGAATTTAAGTATCCTGTTGACTTTTTATTAACAAGTTTGACCCGACATTTGACCTAGTTAGAGTGGGAATCAGGGGGAACCCTTTTAAGGGTTTATTACCCACATAATTACCAACTTATAACTACTTTTAATTCGAGATTTGACTGAGCCATTATTAATTAATCTCGAAGTCAAACCGTAATTACGACGGTTTGACTTTTAGCTAAATAACTAAGCTAAACTCAATTACAGAAGGTTAAGCAAACTTACAAAGGTTTAATGATTGATGAGGAAGGCCTGGAAAGTGCTCTGGTGCTCCACAATTGATCAGAAGATGTTTGAGGAATGAATGATCAATGTGTTGCACTTAGGTGCTTTATATAGTAACCAAGACACCACAAAGTGTTGACAAATAAGTCTACTACTGACCATAACATTCCCACAAGTGTCCCTAGTGCTTAGGGGGTGCCTAGGGGTCGTCCAAGATGAGGAAATATCTGTTAAGGGTCGATTGAGCGCGTTTACAGGCTGCTGTCTACACTTTCTGTATCTGTGTGTCTGACGCGGCCCGCGTAAGGTTTCATCAACCTTTACGCGGCCCGCCTTAGCCTTCTGATCAGATTTTTACATTTTCAAGTTTCCTCATATTCGTCCCTTGGCTCTTCGAAAGGTCAACGAGCTTAATATTTGCAATTTGAGCCCTCTTTATTTACCTACAAGGGCTTTAGGACTTATACCCACTTTGCCAAGTCCCTGGACACTTCCGGTTAACCCAAAAAGTCATAACTTTCAATGTTAACGCTTTAACCCCTCGCACACGAATTTGATCATAACTTTCTCATACGATAACGAAACTTTATGAAATTTATATCGCGCATTCTAGTGAGCATAATTAATCGTTACAAAGCTTCGGGTTTGCTAAAAGGTCACTCAGAGGTATAACTTACACATGTTGACACATTTAACCCCTGTAGTTTGTAATTCCTCACTTTTAGCTTCGTATGATCCATGATTTATTTGTTTGATGCTATAAACATCGTGTAGGGTTAATGTACAATATATTTATTCACTGTTGACATTTAGAACTCGTATATTCACATACTTTCCATGATTGTCAACTTTAGTCCTTCTATAACATTCTTTCACACGTTCAAACATATGACACGTGTCTACACATTATAGGACGTGAATTTTCGAGGTGTTACAATGGTGCACTTGGTACCCTACAGGTAATGTCTCCATATCTTAAGTGCGAAAACAACTACTCCCAATTCCAAGTCGTGTGTAGTGTAGTTCCTTTTGTGAACTTTAAGTTGGCGCAATGCGTAGGCAATGACCTTGTCACGTTGCATCAACACGCAACCAAGTCCTTGGATGGAAGTGTCGCAATAAACCAAAAAATCATCTGTGCCTTCTGGCAATGAGAGGATAGGTGCGCTACAAAGTCTATCCTTTAAGTGCTGAAATGCAGACTCCTGTGCATCACTCCAATGATAGGTGACACCCTTCTGAGTTAGCGAGGTGAGAGGTTGCGCAATCCTAGAGAAATCCTTGATGAATCTTCGGTAGTAGCCCGCCAAACCCAAGAATTGGCGGATTTCTGTTGGGGTACGGGGTGCAGGCCAGTTCTTGATCGAGTCTACCTTGGATGGATCCACATGAATCCCATCCTTGTTTACCACATGGCCTAGAAAGTGGACTTCGCGAAGCCAGAAGTCACATTTCGAAAATTTGGCATACAACTGCTCTGCTCGAAGGAGTTCCAGAATAAGTCGTAGATGCTGCTCGTGTTCCTCCTGACTCTTAGAATAGATCAAGATATCGTCGATGAAAACTATGACGAACTTATCCAGGTAAGGTTTGCACACTCGGTTCATGAGATCCATGAAGACCGCAGGTGCATTCGTTAATCCGAAAGGCATAACCAGAAACTCATAATGTCCATAACGAGTCCTAAATGCTATTTTAGGGACATCCTTGTCTCGGACTCTCAGTTGATGGTAGCCTGACCTTAGGTCAATTTTGGAATAGAAACTCGACCCTTGCAACTGGTCGAATAAGTCATCAATGCGCGGAAGAGGGTAACGATTCTTCACGGTCACCTTGTTGAGTTCGCGGTAGTCAATACACATCCTGAAGGTACCGTCTTTCTTCTTTACGAATAACACTGGAGCTCCCCAAGGCGAAGAGCTAGGACGTATGAAACCCTTTTCCAAGAGTTCTTGTAGTTGCGTGGACAGTTCTTCAAGTTCTGATGGAGCTAGACGATAAGGTGCTCGAGCTATGGGCGCTACTCCAGGTGCTAGCTCGATTTGAAATTCAACTTGACGATGAGGCGGAAGACCAGGTAATTCCTCAGGAAATACCTCAGGAAAATCGCGTAAAATAGGTATGTCTTCTATCTTCCTTTCTTTCAAGGATGTATCAGAAACGAGGGCTAGAATAGCAGTGTGGCCCTTTCGCAAACACTTCTGGGCCTTAAGGAAATAGATGATGCCCACAACAGCACCACTCTTGTCGCCATGAATCATGAGAGGTTCTTTACCAGAACGAGGGATGCGGACAATCTTCTCGTTGAAAAGAATTTCCGCTTGCTGATGATATAACCAATCCATCCCAATAACAACATCGAAACTACCCAGAACGATAGGAATAAGATCGATAGAGAAGGTCTGACCAGCTAGGACGAGGTTACAGCCCTTAACTATGTGTGTGGCTTCAAGGCTTTTACTGTTTGCTAGTTCTACCGTGTGTTTGGTGTTCAGAAGTGTTGGAGTGCGCTTAAGCATTTGGCTAAATTTTAAGGACACATAACTAGTATCGGCACCCGAATCAAATAAAACAGTAACAAAGAAGTCGTCCAGAAGAAACTTACCCATCACAACGTTGGGCTCGTTCCTTGCATCACCCTGACCTAGCACGAAAACACGTCCCCTGGCACCATTGCCATTATTGTTACCCCCGTTGTTGCCTCCATTGATGCCTCCATTGTTGTTCCCGTTTCCTTGGTTGTTGTTCTGATTCTGGTTCAGCTGAGGACAGTTCCTCTTAAAGTGGCCTTCAGCGCCACACTGAAAGCATCCTTTATTGCCCTGCTGTTGCTACCGCTGGTGGTTCTGTGGAGCTTGTTGTTGTTGTTGGCGATTCTGATTTGCTGGTCGCGTGCTCCTGCAATCCTTTGTTTCATGACCAAACATGTTACACCTCATGCAACGACCCTTGTGGCACTGCCCGCTGTGGTTCAAATTACATCGATTGCACTTAGGGTGATTTCCTTTGTACCTACCCTGACCTTGATTCCCAGAGGACTGCTGACCGGGGCTCCTGTACTCATCTGTCTTTCGCTGCTAGGACTGAGACTGGGCTGAAGTAGAACCCTTGCCCGAATTTCCATCCCACTTGTGCTTGTTATCACTGGGAGCATCAGTAGTAGTTGCGCTAATACGCTTGGGCAGCTTGTTCTGCTCAACTGCCTGATCAGTGAGACGATGAGCCAACCGAATGATTTGTTGAATAGTGCCAAGATTAGCTGAGGTAACGTGGCTTTGAATCTCTGGCACCAAACCCTTAAGGTACAGCTCGATGCGCTTGATAGGGGGATCCACCATTGTGGGACACAAGATAGCTAATTCGTTCGACCTCTTTATGTATGCTTCGATTTCAGACCCCGTCATCTTCAGATTGAAAAATTCCACCTCTAGCTTGTGGATGTCGTCACGACTACAGTACTCTTCTTTGATCAGTTCCTTGAAGTCGTTCCATGGGGTGGCATTAGCAACCGCCAGCCCTAGCAATTGAACCTGTGCTTTCCACCAGGTTAATGCAGCACCTTCAAGCGTTCCAGTAGCAAATTTCACCCTACGATCTTCAGGGCATTCACACATCTCAAAAACAGACTCAAGCTTCTCGAACCAGTGAAGAAGGCCTACAGCTCCTTCCGTGTCGCTGAAAGTACTAGGTCGGCAATCCATTAATGTTTTGAACGTGCACGCAGGAGGCTGAGCATGTTGACCTGTTGCGCGAGAATAAAAGACAAGGTTAAGCACGAGGGTTGGTTTGCGAAGGTAGGATCTAAATGTCCTAAGATGGGTTGATATGGCAGGTTATACCTCCTGCAGGGACAGCTGCGAGTGCCTCAGCAACCCGTTCATTGATCAAAGCCGTCAACTGGGCTTGAGTTAGGTTGATACGTCCTCCGCGTCCGTTCATGATCTTCACAACGAAGCAACGTAAGTGAGAAAAGTGTCGCGAAAGTGCGTAAGCGTGGGATAACAGGAGAGAGTAAGCACACAAGGTTCAAATAGCAGTTATCACGTTAACTAGTGCACAGTGTGAACTATCTAACCGACAATATAAACACAAATCATACCACTTATTGTGTCGAGTCTTGCACGTGGAGCGAAGCGTCGTTGTGGATCGTTGAGCACTGTACAGGTTATAGTCTGGTTTTATCAAAAAGCTTTTTCCCCTTTTTAAAACCAAGTTCACTATAACCAATGGCTCTGATACCAATCTGTCACACCCCCAAAATCCACACACGGAGTATCACCGCTTGGAGGCATGACGTGACCAGGATCGAGCCACCAATCATATTGAACAACGTAATTAAGTAAATAAAACCAACCACAATATAATTGGTGACCAAAGCTAGTTAACCAAGTTCAAATTAAACAGCGGAAGCATTGTAGGTAAAAACCCAAAACATAGGTTCATAGTTCATAAGTTTAAAGTCCAAAGCGTAAGTTTAATAAGTTCATAAGGATTTAAATATTAAGCACGGAACATAACAGTCCGTATCCCACAACGACCTCCTCCTCGTGCAAGCTCCATAAGCATCTAACGACCTGTAAGGCATGTAACAACGAGTCAACAACAAAGTTGAGTGAGTTCACGTTTGGTTGTTTAGTTTTAAGTTGTTTCCGAAAACATGATTTGTCTTTCGCTGGCTTATTTACCGTGGGGGTTACCCCATAGTTGAAAGTATGATTTACTAATTCCTTCTTTATTACCCAAACCATATCCAAAATCAGTGGGGGCTTCCCCATGTGAACCACTAGACCGTTACCATATCGACAACTGACGAACAATAGTTGTGCCCCACGTCAATGTCTATCATCATTGACAGTTTGCCATAGTCCATTAGTACACGCCCGTCCGACTGGCACGGTGTGAGGTTTGTTAAACCTAATAGCGCTATTAACTAATGACCCGCTCGCCATTGGCCTCGGCGATTAAGTCGATATAAAATGAGGGACTTAATGATAGAGTTTTGTCTAGTAAGTTTTAAGGTTGTTGTCCTACCCAAGGAGGACGAACGTACTTATTCTACCCAAGGAGAATACGCATGATTAATATTGGCATCCTGCCTATGGAGGATGGCGGTACATATCCTACCCAAGGAGGATATGTAGGTTCCGTTTTAATTCTTTAACCCATTCCTAACCACCGGGAATCCCATGCCTTAGAAAGTGTGTGAACTCACCTTGGTTTGCTCGGTTAGATTAGTTACTCAAATAATCAGAAATCAAGCACGTCCTAATAAGGTACGGATAACAATTAGTTTCTCATGCATAACACGTATCCTACGTACGGTTTATTTACTCATTACTTCTATCACATACCACACAATTCAAATGTCAAGTTATATTGTTAAGTTACATTATTTTACCCTAAAATAATATAACTATCTCACAAAATAAACAAGTATCCACACAAGTGTCCTAATATAAAATATATATATTCTAAATATATATTTATCCATTTTACTTGAAAAAATCAACCTCCGATACTTTGTATTTTGTTACAAAAATTATGGCGAAGTTTATATTTGAAACCCAAGTTATAAAATATACTTGTAACGCTTGTTTAGAAAAATATTTTCTAAGTGTTGGAATTTTTAAAAAATTTCGCCAGAGTTTCCTTTGTAAATGGAGGTGTCCATGCTAATAAGCATATCATTTTCTTTTCCAAACATTATTCAACAATCAACAATCAATTTACCAAGAGCAAACTATTCTATTTTCAAACCACATGAACTTAATGTTTCGTAAAAACGCGTAGTAACTTGGTATGGCGTTTAGTGGGTTTAGTTACCCTCCAAAGTGTGTTTACTTTTGTTAAAATCTCATTCTCGGGATTTTTAGATATTCACAACATGTAAATGTAATTTACAAAAAAGTTTACTTATAACATCTTCTTGTGTTAAAAGTATTTCTACACTTATGTTGTTATTTAAAATAGTGTTGGTTTAATAAAAACCATGTTCTTCTAAAAATCATCCTTTTAAACTTGGTTTTCTTTGAAAATCGTTCACGAGTTTTAGATCTACAAGGTCACTAGTTTACTTGGTTTATTATTTTTCAAGAAAAAACATTTTTCTTTCAAGTTCATGTGTAGACTAGAAGGTGATTATTTCATAAAAGTACATAATCACCTTTAACTTGTTAAATCATGTTTTTAATCATGCTTTAACAAGTTCCATATGATGATCTATCATCATATTACTAGTAATCACCAAGTAAGCATTATACCTACTCAAAATAACATCATTCTAGCATTATTTCATCTTATGTAAAGCTTATGTTCAAGTTTTATGTTTATGATCTTTAGTGTTCATATGCTTTCATCAAGATATAACTATTAACCACTAAAGACATGGAGTAAACAAGGATCAAAGGAGCTTACTACTAGCTTTCAAGCTAGGGAAGAAACACTAGAGAAAATGAGTGGATAAAAGCACTTGTAAGAGGTCCTTCAAGTTCCGAGAACACCAAGCCTCGTTGATGACCTTCTAGCACCTAGATGTACACTTGGATTGCTTGAAGCTTGAAAGAAAATGGTGATGGTGATATAAGGGGTGTTTGGCCGAAGCTTTAATGGAGAGGGAGAGAGAGTGATTTTGTTATAGTGATGAAGATGATAAGCTTGATGTACTTATAAGCTCCTAACTTCTATTATCCAATGGACTTAATGTCCCCACAAGTACAAACATGATCATACAAAATCCCAAGGAAGGATTAGATGGAGATTATGGAAGATTGGAGCAATCTTGTGTTGTGGGTCCCCTTGGGGACGGTTACACACAAGGGGTGGGGAGTAATTATAATTTAAATGGGCAATTGATAATTAGTTGGGTTTAAGATGTAAAATCTAATGTGTAGTGTGTACCATGCAATAAGTAGTGTGTTTAAGTGTTCGGGGACTAAGACTAGCTTAGAAATAGTGAGACAATGTTTTTAACAATATTTTTGTGTTCCGGGTAATGTCCGGTTGTTCGGTTAGATACCGGTCCGTTAAGGTGTCAAGTTATTCCATATAGTGTCCTATATATATCTTTTTGTAACATTTTTAATTCCCAACATTTAGGAAAGTATATAGAACTATTTAGTAACTTTTCTGCACAAGACTAGTTTGTTAAGAAGCACATGTAAGTATGACACAGTAACCAGAAAGCAGTTAAGTAATTCAGCACAGTCATCAATCACTTTAATTATCATTAATAAATCGTATGGATACATGAAATTTTGAGGGTTGTCACATTCTCCCCCTGTTAAGAGAATTTCGTCCCGAAATTTAGCACGTGTTTACTGAGGAAGCTAGTTAAGTTGCGTGGTTTTCCTGGGGTGTCACATACAATTATCCAACTATGAGGCTTCTCGGGTTTAATGTAACACTCCAATCGACGGCGGAATATGTCGGTCCGTCTTTATTGTTCATAACTCATGGTACTATTAAATGTGATATTTATTTAATCATACTCCAACTAAGACCGGGTGTAGTGGTTAAGAAAAATAATGCCCCCACCATGGGGAATTATCCGACACGTGGCAGTCCGGTCAGCATGGGGCATTATTGCAAAAGTGGTGTAGTGGGGCATTATTCCAATAACGCCCATGCAATCATTTCACAATTATTATTTTTTTAATATAAAACATAAAAATCTTCATTAATTTAAAATAAAAATTACACTACTTGAAATAAAAAAAAAACGAAAAAAAAAAAACAGAAAAGAAAAAAACCGAAGAAAAAAATAAAGTTAAAAAAAAAAAGATGATCTAGAGTCCATATTTTTCTCGAATTTTTTGGCGACGCATTTGCGCAAGGATCAATGCGTCGCCTTGGAGGAGGTCGATCGGTTTGGACAAAAACTCAATGTCCTTTTCCATTTGCCTCGCCTCTTGCATCTCGTTAAACTTTTTGGTTTCGGCCACTCGTTCTTTCATAATCTCATAACGTTGGTGGCCGAGGTCGCGAATGTCTTGGAGACGACGGTTCATCTCCTCGAAATCTCTTCCTTTAACTCGAGATCGGAAGACGACTCGACCGTTTTTTCCCGGTTCGCTTATCATTTCTTCTACCGGGCGGTCGGGTCAACTCTTCTTGAAGTTCCTCGTCAACGTCCACCACCTCATTTGGATCGACATTGCGGGCATCCGATGTCGGTGTTTCACGGTCAACGGAGGATGATGTTTTTGACCTTTTAGCTCGACGTCTACTACTAGACGTCATTGGATTAACTAGCGCCCACTTTGGACTTTTTCGTAGTAGATCCCAACACTTATAGTACGGGAAAGGGCATTTTGTTTTCTCGAACTCGTCCAAAGTCTTCGTTAAAACCCCGACGTCACTTTCACCGCTCGGGCGAGTATCGTAGTTACGTTGGTACACTTCTTGGAACGCATGACACTTGTTGTTGATGTCGGTCCATTTGCTAGAAATGGAATCTTTGTCCCGATGTTCGTCTTAACCCCACGTGCTAAAAAAGAGTGCACGAACCCTATCCCAAAAAACGGGGCTCGTTTGAAATTTTGCTACAAATTTATAAAATAAAAGTAAAAATATAAGTTGTATGTTAAAAATAAAAGTAAAAAATATATATATATATAAAAGTTACCAGTTTCGTGGTCCTCCGAAATGTCGAGCCACGCCCGAGTCAACGTGAATTCCTCCTCCTTTGTCCATTTAATGGTAGTTTTTGTACGCCGAGGTTTGTCCTTTTCCTTCTTCTTATGCGACCTTCTGCCGCGTTTCGATTTCTCTTGCACCGGTTCGGGTTGCGTCTCCGGCACGACATCGACATCGGTTTCGGGTTCGGCTTGTTGTTGTGACGGTTGCGACCCGCCGGCTTGACCATAGCCGAAGGTGGGACGCACGAACGGAGTGGTGCCACTCAAGTAAGCCGCGTACGTTAACATGCCCGGGTCCATTTCTTGACGGTTAAACGTGTGTTGCGGTTGGGTTGTGTTCGGGTTCATGGGTCTTGCGGGGACACCAAAAGGGGGTCGGAATGGATGCATGATTGTATAAAATATAAAAGAAGTAGGAGAGAAAGTAAGAGTTTTTTTATAAAAAATAGGAGAAAGTGGGTGATATATATATAGTGGGTAAATTTTTGAATTAAAAAATAAAAATAAACAATTGACAGTTGCCAACGTTCATGTCTCAAGCCCCAATGCAAATTCAGCGTTTTAAATAAAACGCCAACAACATTTTTTTTCAAAAAAAGGCCTAATAACGCCTAGTGTAATGGGGGGCGTTTTTTTTCAATTTTTTTTAAAAATACCGCCCCACTACCGGGTGGTCTAAAGATTCGAGACATGAAAAACAATTTGTTACACATAAACATAACAAGATATGAAATAACATCGTCTCATTTATTTTAATCTAAGTCCCATGCCTCCTAAGTTTCATCATGATTGAAAAAGCCTTAAACTGCATCACATGTATCGTGTTATTTCATATCTTGTTAGGATGTTATTACATATCGTGTTATGTTTATTTGTGACAATTTGTTTTCCATGTATTTGAATCCTTAATATGGTTTGATAAAGAAATGTCACTTTTAATAGTACAATGTGTTATGAACAATCTAGCCGCACCAACACATTATGCCGTCGGTTAGGGTGTTAAATTTGAGGCCTTTCTCTTGGTTAAAAGACTAGGTGCTGTTTGTTTTTTCTGAGGTAAAATGTCTGCAGTCTGCGGACCACATCTGCAGACATCTGTAGCAGAAGAGGTGGACCAAACCTCTGTAGTCTGCAAGAAGAAGACTGTTTGTTTTTTAACTTCTGCAAGCTACACATTAAACAACAATTATAATCAAACAAGACGAAGAACAAAATTCAGAATTTAAACAACAAAATTCAGAATTTAAACAACAAAAATTAGAATTTAAAAAAAAAAACTGTGAGAGGACTCGAGGCGGGCAGAAACTTTAACGATTCTGCGGACTAGTAAACCCTCTCTGTTTACTCTCGAATTACTCAGGTGGTTACCGAATCAAATGCGCTTTACAACCTGCAATAGAACATGTAAACATTTAAAAAAGACTGTCTAAAAAGCCAAGCAACAAGAAACAGAGCATACAGTTACAAATATAGCAATAAATCAACAAGTAATTGAGATTTGATCCCTTTAAAGAATTAAAAAAATGATCTCAATACCCTAAAAGAATTATTCCCAGATTGTGTATAAAACAAGTTAACGATTTTCAACCAAAAGTCAATATGAAATTTAATCCTATTTAATTTGATTCTTGAATTATGCAAACGAATTCAAGAATCAAACCAACATCGACCAAGATTGTTGATTTGTTCAATAAGAAGATATAATCATTAAAACCCATCAAGAATCAATCAATTGAAAGGATTAATATCATCAGAAATTGGAAGAATTGAAAGATTAGGGTACCTTTTAAGACAGTGAAAGGGGTTGATGATAATAGAGAAGAAACCATAAATTTCGATGGTTGATGTTGGGGTTTCTGTCATATCAGATGATACGGCAAATGGTTGAGGGGCTGTGGTGGTCGTCGAGGGGCTGATGGTGGTCGTCGAGGGGCTGTGGTGCGACGTAGAGTGGAGGCCGACGTGGTGGGGGCGGCGGGAGGTGGAGGAGCAGGGGAGGTCGACTGGGCTGAGGAATGAAGAAGGGATCTAGGGTTTTGAGAGTTTTATGTTTGGAAGAGGTTGAAGAGATATGTGAAGAGGTAAAACAAGATCTGCCCGAGGAAGAGCTTCTGAAGAGGTTTTTTAATGAATTGTCTTCTGAAAAACAAACAAGCTTCAGACCCCTATGTCTGCCCGTGGTCTGCTTGGTGAAGACAAAAGAGGTCCTGAAGCTCTTTTAACAAAAAACAAACAGCACCTTAGGTTCAAGCCTGAGCAAGTGAAACTAGCTGTTTAAAAGAAAAAGTTTACCTTTTATCAACAAGAACACACACATATAAAAGTTTACTGTAAAGTTGTTTTAAATGAAATTAGAAATACTTTCATAATTATAACAACATACGTGCACATATATTAACGTCATGTCACACATGACATTTTTCCTCGATAGATAGTCTTCTACCCATTGTTACTCTTGACGCCGTCACAAAATCAACTATCGAAACATCAGAACAACAAAAATAGTGTAAAGATGTGTATTTTTGTTGCATATTGATGATTAAGGTGAAGAAGAATTGTCAAAAGTTGGTTTATATAGAGTGATTCGCATCTTACAATTCAAAACACATGTGTATGTCTCTATATATATATAGAGAGAGAGACATATATGTATATGTATATGTATGTCTCTCTCTCTCTCTCTCTATATATATATATATATATATATTGTGAGAACGTTAAGAACCGAACTAGACCCATACATCATTTAATCAATGGCTCAAATCAACATTTTAATTATGGTAATAATGAACTTAAATATTGAAGATATTATTAAAACGATATTACCTTGGGTTAGGACATGACTTTGTTGAGGAGCAAGATTATTGACTTTTCAACTAAAGAAATAAATTGTAGTTCAGTCATAGTCATGAGCACCTTATTTTCAACTCCAAATTTTACATCAACACTAATAAAATTATATATAAATTAAAGTTTTTTCATGGGAAAGATAACATAAACAATCACTTGAATTCAAAATAGAGAAGTGTATAGCAAAACTAAATATATATACATGCTTATACTAATGTTTATCGAAACATATCAATGAAAAAAGAAAATACAGTCTTATTTCTCGGTTGATACGGGTAGGATTTTGTTGTTTACACCCCTTTGTGAAATTTCTGAGTAGATAATAGCAACTATAGTCAAAGTTCCAATTAACATGAACAATGCAAAAAAACTTTGAATGTCAAGACTTTGTGGAAGGGCTTCAGTAGGTTGTGATCCATCAGGTATACGAAATCCAAGATATTTTTCCTTCATTTTCATCATAGTATCGCTTTCAGTTACATTTATAACAGCCATTGAAAAATCTTGTAATAGAGGAGATCCACGAGGCAGTGCCTGATATATTAAAAATACAAAGTATGTGAATTTATAATAGGATGATCATATAAGAGTAAAAGTTATGATTATTTTTTTAAATGACATAAAGATGTATGTGTGTATGTATGTATATAGGAAATGAATATAATGTAAAGTCACTTGAGTTTAAACACCCGTGAAAACCCTATCAGTCAATCAAAAAACAATTTTAGGTAATAAATAATTTTACAGTAATTATTATATTTTTTATGAAGAAAACATTTGTAACAAATTGTAATTGTTTAAATGTTACACATGTGCAACATTTGCTACAAGTTTTTTAATTTTGGTTACTAGATAAATAATAACACATATTACATATGATAAATAAATAATAAAAATAGTTTGTTACATGGGGTTTTTGCGAGTTAACCTATACATTCTCTATGTGTGTATTTATATATAAAATGACCAACAAGAAGCTAGCCAAACATAACAATTACAAGAGGGGCATCGCAAACAACACCAACCTTACAAAAAAAAAACCTATTTCGCTCTAATCCAAACTAAATTAAGAAAAAAAGTTATATTCTTTCATTATTCTATTTTGTTTTGCGTACACATTTAGACATGATGTTTAATTACATTCACATGACAATTTCTTGAACATCAAAAACCAAGCATGAATTGTTAGTTTTGACTTTGATTACCTTAACTCATGACATAATGGAAATATTTAAGTAGCTATTTCCAAAAGAGGAAAATAAGAATAAGAACATGATACCAAATGGATAAGAGAGAGACTCACAAATGCAATTCCAGACTCTTGATTTATCGGTCCGAACTTCATGTAATCAGAGCCATATTTAGCTAAAAAAAGTTCAATATAGGGGAGCTCATGAAAAATAGCATTTACTCTACGAGTGGATAAAGCTCTTTCATATTCTTCAATTGTTTTGAGAGGCACGAGTTTCGTGTCAGAACAATTGTATTTTTGAGTTATAAAATCTTTTAGGAAAGAACCATCCTGGTATCCTACATTTTCATAACTTGAAGGCAACTTGGGACGCATTTGATCAAGTGTCAACCATGCAGACAAAGTTGCTGTGAAGATCTGGACTATAATGAAAATCATACTTAGCCACATAACAAGCACGACTTTAGTGCTCTTGTTATGTATCTTCCCTGCAAAATATATTGAAAAAATGGTTGCTAAGAATCAAGCTTATTTCCATAATACCAATGATATACAACCCTATCAAAACAAAGGGAAAGTAGGTTTAGGCATTTGATGTGAAAGTCAATGCTTGCTAATGGAATGATTACATGAATATAGTTCAATCATCCTTTTTGTAACCACCTTAATTAAAACCAGCCCATAAGATTGAATTTGGGGAATACTAATTTCACATCAGATAACTACAAATATAAGAGACACTAACAAATTTAAAGTAAACCTTTTTACGGGCATGCTATACACACGCCACTTGCAAACTAATCTCACACAACAGTCGTTTCACGCTGTACCGAGCCATTGTTTGAAGGTTAAGGCCTGCGTCGCATCCCTGCCTACTTTTAACGATCGTTTTAGATGCATCGAACGAACCTACGAAGGTTAGGACTAGCGTCATAGCTCCCTACTTCTATATTGTCATTTGATTTTTTGTCGGATGGCCTTTTGAGTTTGAAGGTAGCATAGGATTAATAGGAACCTTACTTTACCTACGTAGTTCATTTTTATGGTATAAATTAGAGTTTAATAGAGACCTTGAATATCCCTATATATATCTTAAAACAAGTACGTACCTTCATGGAAGAAGAATGTCGAAATAGGAAACCAGATTACCATTACGGCTCTTTGAGGAACTGGGGCTAAAAATTTTGGGTTGCTAACACGGTATTCCAAAATTGCAACAGCGAGTCCAATGTAGATACATACACCAACTATTGCAATCCATAATCTTGGGGTAAATGGTTTTAAGAAAGTCCACAATGTTTGGTTCCATTCATGTGAAACACGGACAAGCATATAAACTTCAGAGCTCAGGTAGGCGCTTGTGAAATCAACGTATTGAGCTCGATTGGCACGCACAGTTACATCACCTGCTACTGCTTCACAACTCTACAAGATAGGTAATAATAATTATATGATTTTGTAAAGATTTTATAAAGATTTGATACGTTGTTTAGTTGGTTTCAAATGGTTTTTTATTATTATTTTTATAGACCGACACACACTCCTACTTCTACACCACCTAAATACCCACAATAGGGTTTGAACCCTTGTCGCTTAGTTGAGAGGAATTCACCAATGTTATTGGGCTAACAGCCTCTTAGTAGTTTCATAGCGGTTAAGTTGTTTATTTTAGACTACAATTTCACTTCTCTCTGGTTTGATCGTACCACAACCAGAAACAAAATCCGATTTAGTAGTTTTTTGCCACTTTGGAATCTTAAATCTTAGAGTTAAATGCTATTTTAGTCCCTGTGATTCGGGTAATTTTACCAGTTTATTCCAAAGGTTTCATTTTTCACTTGTGTGTCCAAAAAAGTTTCACCGTTGCCACTTTAGTCCACTGGATTAACTTCATCAATTTTTTTTGTCAACGATAAGGGCAATTCGGTCATTTTATATGGTCGAATTGCCCTTCTAGTTAATAGAATTATAAATAAAATGACTGAAAACAAAATAACTCTAAGTAAATAAAAAAATAAAATTAAAAAAATACTAAACATAATTTTATATCATTATAAGGGTAGAGATACAATAAGAAGTTTATTTGGCTAGGAAGGCTAGAAAGTGATCTTGACCATCCATTTAGTTAATCAAGGGGTAAAATTAAATCAGGGAAATTGAAGGGAAGAAAAGAGGCGCGTGAGTTTGTTTCGGGGCATTCTAGTCAATTCAACCCAATAGTTTCTCTCTCCTCTAATTCCCCCCCATTTTTTAAACGTTAGTAACTCTTTCATACGACATTATTTTTTTATAAAAATTGCACCAAAAAAAAGAGCGTTTTTTATCTTTAAAACGAGTATAATATTGCTATATTTTCAAAAAAAAATTAAAAACCCAGTTGCGTAAAACGCAATAGAAAAACCCCCAGTTACGTAAAACGCAATGAAAAAAAACTTAAAAAATGACATTTTTCTAAAACGCAATGCACAAAAAACACAAAGAAATGACTTAT
Source organism: Helianthus tuberosus (assembly GCA_030545235.1). NCBI lineage: Eukaryota > Viridiplantae > Streptophyta > Magnoliopsida > Asterales > Asteraceae > Helianthus > Helianthus tuberosus. The sequence continues at coordinate 45,056,009 of CM060400.1, forward strand.
TTGTAAAACACAATGGCCAGAAAACACAAATAAATGTCTTATTTCTAAAACGCAGTAGCCTAAAAACTCAAAAGAAAATGTACTTTCTAAAACGCAATGCACTAAAAACACATAAAAATGTGTTTTACCTAAAACGCAATGCACCAAAAACACAAACAAATGTCTTATTTCTAAAACGCAATGGCCAGAAAACACTTAAAATGTATGTTTTCTAAAACGCAATGGACTGAAAACACATAAAAAAGTGTTTTACCTAAAACGCAATGCACCAAAAACACAAAGAAATGTCTTATTTGTAAAACGCAATGGCCAGAAAACAAAAGAAATTGTTCTCTGTAAAATGCAATGGACTGAAAACACCTAAAAAAGTGTTTTACCTAAAACGCAATGCACCAAAAACACTTCAAGAATGTGTTTTTCTAAAACGCAATGGCCAGAAAACACATAAAAATGTTTTAGTTCTAAAACGCAATGGCCAGAAACGCAATGTAGTTTTGTCTGTGCTGTGAATTGTCTGTGCTGTGAACTGTCTGAACCAATGCAGCTCAACCCCAGCCAGGGGCTCTGCCCCTTGGACCCCGCCAGGGGCTGCCGCCCCTGGGACCCCGCTACCAGGGGCGCTGCCCCCGGACCCCCGCCAAGGTCGTAAAATGCAATGACTAAATCAAAAACCCAGATCGTAAAAATGAAATTAAAGAATTTCTTACCTGGATCGAAGTGATTTCTTCAACAATTAACGAATTTTGAATGATTGAAACACTTATCAGCGCTCGAATCGAATGGATCGAGTGATTATCTTCAAAATCACCGGAAAAAACGAGATTTTGTATGAAATTAAACTGGGTTTTCTTCAAAAAAGCTGAAGAAAACGTTGATCGGGTGTTTGAATCATTGATTGGTGATGAAAATCGCACTATAATGTAGTGATTATTGAGATAGAAAGTGAAAAAATGGTTGAAGATGGTGGGTTTTGAAAATGGTAGGTTTTGAAGTAACTGGAGAGAAGAAGGAAGAAGAAAGAATGGGATTGACTAAAATACTCTTTCTCTTTATTTTAAAATTTGCCACATGTCATAATCCTATTGCTTCCTATCCTTCCTAGGCAAAATAAACTTCCTATTTGATCTTTTCCCATAATTATAATACATTTTTAATTTTTTCTAAGAAAAAAAACTATCAATACCAAAATATAGGCGCATCAGTTTGAAAAACATAATTACAAAAAGGTTAAAATTTAATTAAACTACACTTAAAAAGATTTAGGCACATACACTTTCAAAAATTTATTTTGAAAACCCAAAATTATTAACACCTAATTTTCCAAAACATATTTAAAAACGTAATGGCCAATGATCTCTAGATCAAGTGATAGAGGGCTTGCATTTATCTTGAGAGATGCAGGTTCGACTACCACTTGGTGTAGAGTGAGGCACTGGTGGGCAATGATAGGAGACCCAGGGAAAACTGGGTTACATCCTTGAGCCAAACGGGTTTTACCGGTAATTTCACCGTCGTGTCTACGGGCGGGTGGGTTACCGGGTTTTCCCCGGAATTGGTGGTGGACTTGGGTTACTCTCGGAGTACTCCGTTTGTCCAGTAGGTGTCACGAGAGTGTTCAGGATTAAGTTTGTTGGCCGTTAAAAAAAAATTAAAAATGTAATGTTACTCTATTTAAAAAATAAAATAAATTATGTGGTGTTTATGCATGAGTGTGAGAATTTTGCGCCACGTGTACCGATAAGATTGTAAGAAAATTGTACCTTTCCTTCAATGTGTTTGACTAGGTCATCATATGTACCATTTCTTCCACCAGTGGAATTAACGAAAGCTCTGAAGATAGGCTGGACATTGTAAGGCAACAAATGTAATGCATGGCAGAATATGGCTATAGAGAATCCACCTTCAACTTCTGATTTTTCGTTGACTTTTACAAACTCAGTAAATCCTGTTTTCTTAGGCACCCACACAGTTAAATTTGGGCATGGACCCTTTCCTTGCTTGGTTATGTTCCATTCTTTACCTATGATGTCTTTAATTGGCAGAAAAATGATAACCATGCAACGTTAGCATTTATTAAAAGGGGAATTGGTTTTTAATAAACCAACCTTTGCCAAATTGGTAATTAATAATCCAACATACAGACTTGGTGTGTAATAATCCAACGTTTTAACTTGTTGGTACTCATTAGACCTCCGTTAGTTTTTTTTAACTCAAGTTAGTTTTTAAGTTTTATTTAGTACACAAACAGTCCCTGTAGTTATAATTTACTAGTTTTAAGTTTTATTTATTACACAAACAGTCCCTGTAGTTATAAAAAAATTCATAAAAATCAAAAAAATTCAAAAAAATTCTAAAAAAATCAAAAAAATTCTAAAAAATTCTAAAAAAATCAAAAAAATTCAAAAAAATTCTAAAAAAAATCAAAAAAATTCTAAAAAAATCAAAAAAATCATAAAAAATCAAAAAAATTCAAAAAAATAAAAAAAAACTCTAAAAATCATACCGTTTCGACCCGGACCGTTTTCGACGCGTACCGTTTAGACCCGTACCGTTTAGACCCGTACCGTTTCGACCCGTACCGTTTAGACCCGGACCGTTTCGACCCGGACCGTTTCGACGCGTACCGTTTAGACCCGGACCGTTTTCGACGCGTACCGTTTAGACCCGGACCGTTTCGACGCGTACCGTTTAGACCCGTACCGTTTAGACCCGGACCGTTTCGACGCGTACCACCACCACCACCGCACCGCCACCACCACCACCACCACCACAGCACCGCCGCCACCACCACCACCACCGCACCGCCACCACCACCACCACCACCACAGCACCGCCACCACCACCACCACCACCACCACCACCGCACCGCCGCTACCCGCCACCACCACCACCACCGCCACCACCACCGCCGCTGTGGTGGTGGTGGTGGTGGTAGCGGCGGTGCGGTGGTGGTGGTGGCGGCGGTGCTGTGGTGGTGGTGGTGGTGGTGGCGGTGCGGTGGTGGTGGTACGCGTCGAAACGGTCCGGGTCTAAACGGTACGGGTCTAAACGGTACGCGTCGAAACGGTCCGGGTCTAAACGGTACGCGTCGAAAACGGTCCGGGTCTAAACGGTACGCGTCGAAAACGGTCCGTTTAGACGCGGACCGTTTAGACCCGGACCGTTTCGACGCGTACCACCACCACCGCACCGTTTCGACGGTCGAAACGGTCCGGGTCTAAACGGTACGGGTCTAAACGGTACGCGTCGAAACGGTCCGGGTCTAAACGGTACGCGTCGAAAACGGTCCGGGTCTAAACGGTACGCGTCGAAACGGTCCGGGTCGAAACGGTCCGGGTCTAAACGGTACGGGTCGAAACGGTACGGGTCTAAACGGTACGGGTCTAAACGGTACGCGTCGAAAACGGTCCGGGTCGAAACGGTATGATTTTTAGAGTTTTTTTTATTTTTTTGAATTTTTATGATTTTTATGATTTTTTTGATTTTTTTAGAATTTTTTTGATTTTTTTAGAATTTTTTTGAATTTTTTTGATTTTTATGAATTTTTTTATAACTACAGGGACTGTTTGTGTAATAAATAAAACTTAAAACTAGTAAATTATAACTACAGGGACTGTTTGTGTACTAAATAAAACTTAAAAACTAACTTGAGTTAAAAAAAACTAACGGAGGTCTATTGAGTACCAACAAATTAAAACGTTGGATTATTACACACCAAGTCTGTATGTTGGATTATTAATTACCAATTTGGCAAAGGTTGGTTTATTAAAAACCAATTCCCCTTATTAAAATTACGGCTGGGGAGTGCTCAAATCAGAACTAGAAATTTTTTACTCTTCTTTTTGCATGAAAACCATTTTTTATTATATTTTCTTACAATTTATTAGACATCAGTGTAATCAAGGGAAAAAAATAATTTACTCTATAGAGACAATATGTCATTTGGGACCAGTGACGAAGCTTGAGATTTATGACTGTGGGTCAAAAACGAATATACCTAAAAAAATTATAAAATCGGGGGGTCGAAAACGTATATACCTAAAAAAAATTATATGAAAACTACATACCGGACACTAATGAGCGAAAAGTTTGGGGGGTCGGGCGCCCCTTCTCTGGCCCCTTCTATCCTGCACCCATGTTTGGGACAGGTGAAACTAGTTTTTTATAATTGTTAATCAATTTTTAATCCTGAATAAAAGAAAAGAAAAAATAATCTAAAAAATCGCTTTCCTGAGGGCATGTCGGGACATGGTTTTCAGAGAGCACCAATATTTTCAAAGTTCCTGCTTAATGTATACCGACGACTTATCGTCGGAAAAAGAAGAAAAAAATAGAACTTTTGGTAGAGAACTTTTTTTTGCAACTTTATGGGTTTTGTTTTATGATTTGATTACGTATGATTTGAGTTGGTCTACACTCTACAATGATTTGCAACTTTCTTGAATCAGTTTTAAAAAATCCAATTCCATTTTCATTTAACGTGCACAATGATGATGGTTACACGTAATAAGGACGTAACAGTTGACTATAAATTAATTATTGTTCGTATCCTTGTTTAATTTCGAAAAAAAAAAACTGAACATATGTGTTTTTTTTTAATGGGAAATTTGGTCAATGAGACTTGAACCCAAGACCTCTCCATCCCAATTTGTTTAAAGACATTGCCTTTACTAATGAACCACCACTCCATTGGTAATAAAAAAAACGGAACGTATTAAATTATAGATTCCGTACCTTTTTTGAACTTAAAAAACGTCAACCGGTTTAAATAATTACAAATTTACACTAATTATCCATAAAATCGCTACAAGAAACTGTAAAGAGTTCAAGTCTCATTGTTACCAAAGAAAATTATTTAAGGGTACCATATAAGTTTGCCGTTTTTACAAAAAAATGAAAGTGCCAATAAAAATTAAAAAATCATCAGAAATTTGCACAATCGTAAAACCTCACCTATTCATACACAAGCATGGGGAAGGTTCTGTAGGTAAAAACAGGTGTAGTGACACCAAAAAAGTAGTAGTACATATTATGACATTTTCATAACTTAATATTAACATATCTTAACAATACTGCCCAAGAATCCTTATCAATCCAGTGTTACTAATACGGTAATAGCTTATGGCATATTATCCAGCTATTTAACAAAAAAAAAAAAAATCAAGAGATCCAAACTAGAATACAATTAAGATTGTAGCATACTGAATCATCGCTAAAACTTGGAAACTGCTTATATACCTTAATTTAAACCCCAATAAAAAAAACCATGAAGATGTTGTTTTAATTAATTAACCGGTTTTTAATATCTAATATTTTCTTTATATATATAAAAGTTTACTGAAAAGATGCTTTTACTAAAATTAGAAATATTGTCGTAATGATAACAACATACCTGCACATATATCTGCATCATGTCCAACATGACCTTTCTCCTCGGTAGATAGTCTTCTATCTGCTATTACTCTTGACGCCGTTACAAAATCAACAGCCCAAAGCATCGCAATAGCGAAAATAGAGTAAGTAATGTGTTTTTTGTGTTCCATATTGTTGACTTTGGTGAAGAAGAATTATCAGAAGTTAGATTATATAGAGTGATTCACATGCAGCTTAAAATTCGTTGACCTGTTCTTTGTATCTGGAATGCCTTTTAATATACGTTTTGAGAGAAAAAAACAAAGTAAGTGATTTGTCTCAAGTATTATAGCCCTCTTTCCAAGTAATTTCGTTACACATTTAAACATATTTAATTGTCTATATGTATCTGGGATATACTACTAGTTTAAATATGTTTAACAATAACCTGTCAGGTCAAATTCATCTTGTTCTATTCTTTGCCTACCACAAATCGACAATTGAAGACACAAGGGACGCCGGTAACGATAACAACTGCAACTAGTGTAACATATAACGACGTTAGCGGTTATGGCAGTTATCGTTAGACACTATTTGTTTAGCATAAATGTTCCCATCGCGTGTTGAGGCGGAAAATCCGCATACAACCCAAAATGTAACGACCTGTTTCATTAAGCTATTATAATTATAAGGAAAAGTTCTTGTACAAATAATCTTAACATACTAAACATATAAATTAAAGGAAAACTCAAAAAGACAAGGTGACATTTTTGTAATTATCAATAACTATCAAAGTTACTCTACAAATATACCTAAAAAAACCTAACCCCCCCCCCCCCCCCACCCCCTAAGGTTAAACACCTAACCAGCATCGGGGTCATCATCGACGGCAGGCACCTGTTCACACCGGCGAGTTTTCCGGCGTTGATATACCAGCCGACATTCTCCTTTCTGGATCATCGGAAAGCGAGCTATCAAGCCATCAGCATCCAGCACAGTACTACCTTTGTGCTGAAGAACCTCACAGCCGGAACCAACAGCCACCAGAGAAACAGGTTTGACCGGCTTCTTTGCCGTAATAGCAAGTAAAGGTGGTGAACAAGAAAGAAGCATGAGACCTTCAGCAGCTTCGTAAACCCTAAAAACATCCAACAAAAGACGAGTATGGTAAGAGCGTTTCATTTTCTTTGCCAAAAACCAACAAGAAGACAAGGCATCTTGAATGCACATATATATAGAAGAACCCAACTTCAAGAAAGGATAAACCTAACCATCATGATCAACTGAGAGAAAAACATCACATCCAAACGGCGCTACAGGAACCAGGGTCATATCCCCATTAATGAAATCTGACAACGCGCCATTACACATCCCAAGGTAAGAAGGCAAACTCTCGCAAATACCAACTTTTACTGCCAACTGACGTCATCACACGTCAAGGCATGATTACAAAAAAACAAAAGTCATAATTTCTCTTAAAAAACTCCTTTTTTAACAAAATTTAATCTTTTCATAGAAGATTCCTTGTTTCCTGCGCCTAAAAGCATTTCCCTCTTAAGTCCAGTGCTCTACTTACTTGCATAAGCACAACACTAGACTGGGGGGACTTGAAGGGGTAAGGTCCCAAAAACCTCATAATAAAGGCTTAGGACCATACCACAACCTTACTTTTCAACCTTGCACCTTGCGTGGCCGCGCACATGTCTCACAAATAAAAACAGTCAACGGTCAACACTCGCGCGCCCAAAGGAAATCATAAATCCTTGCGCTTCCCCCCATAGACAAAGGATGAAAATCCTGAAGTAAACACTTCCGCTTAAATATCCAGATATGGATATTATTTACTCAGACTTGAGATTTATTTAGCTGTCTCCACACAATAAGGTGCCACACCAGATTACTACAGTAATCTTCTAGAAGAAATACAATCGTGCACCACCAAAACGGTTACAACCGTCTGGACACGTGTCACCATCTCAGGCATCCCTGAAACCACAACGAAAGCATGTAATTGGAGAGTAATCTCCACTTGATCACTTTACACGTGGCAAATCCCCAGCCTTCGATCTAAGCCACGATCCGTGTGCTCTCACAACGGATCAAGGAGCTTGACGGAAGGAAATGTAATCGCTTACGGGGTTAGCATCTTCCGTCCACTTTTCACTAACAGGTTTTCCCGCCTAAACTACTCCCGGCTATAAATATGAGAAACAACCCAGGTATGAATTTAAGTTACACACACTTCTCAAATACATATTCTTCTTCATTACCCATACTTATTCTCACACTGGAGTCGGGTCAAGGAGAGAACCCTCTTCTCCCCTTGGCGAGGCTAACGGTGCTCTTTTTTGCAGAATTATCGGAGAAGAACATCAGTTATACCTGAATCAATCGAGAGGAAGCTAACCTTTTTATGCGGATTCAAACCCCCTAGATATCTCGGTTCCGCCCATTTATCTAGTGTTTCTTCAATAATGAACAAAAAATAATTTACGCTTAACTTATTTAATTGAATAGTAGGGAACCCGCGCGTTGCGACGGGGTTAACGATACGGGGTGAAAACATAGTTCAAATCTTAAAACGATAAAAAAATTCGTATGTAAGTTGTGTGTGTATATATAACTCTCATCCAGCACATACGAGAGTCATCCAAATCAAGAACCTTCAACCAAAAATGTACTCATTTGATTTCAAATTACAGATAATCTAAACTATATACATTCATTTATATGAGTAACTTAATTACATTACACTTAAACTGATCTTATACCCTTCATATTACCCTTGGTTATGTTAAATTACACATAATATTGTAAATATTATGAGAAAGCTAAATCACACTTCATCAGATCACGCCTGGATAATTACAAGCGATTCAACAATCTTGCCCCCACTTCATTTCAGACTCTCACTATAGGTTTCCACCACTAAATGAAACATGCTACAAGCGTCATTCATCTATGTGGAACAAAGATGGAACTGTAAGTTGAACATCTTTTGGTGGGTTATTTTCATATACTTTAATCACCTTGTGAACGGTTTATTTTTCTCTAATATAAGTTGCTACACAGTCACCTTGAACCGTATTAAAGTTAACCAGGTTGAAACTCAGCTGTAAGTTATGCACAAAAGTCATGAACCCCGTGTGTTCAACCATGTGAAGCGGGTAATGATGCAGCTTGACGACACACTCCAAGGTCAAACACATAGCAAGAAACAACCGAGCTTTTATAACGCCCTTTGGCTGCACCATTAAGCGAGGCCGTCTTAGAGGTCAACAGGTCGCGGCGCACAACCGCCTTTAGCAATGTGGCGTTTTAAATGATTGGTTCCAGCAACCTTAGAACCTGTACTATACGCCAACTACTGCTTGCATTGCTTAGAACAAGCTTTCCTGGCCCCAGCCTCAACATTCTCAATAATAAAATATATGCAAACAACATATTTCTTTTTCCTACGCTTCGCAGGCTTATGCTAACCAAAGCATTACTTTCCAGTTTCCATGTCTGTTGTAGTTTCTCACTGTTGACAACCAGAATAATCAAATGGAACACTTTACATTAAAGAAAAATCGAACACTTGTATATTTGAAAAGGGTAAGCTCAAAAGGATAGCTTATGCTAACCAAAGCATTACCTATCAGTCACATACAGTGACATCTAAAGCATTTAAAAATGGATAGCTTTGTGGCAGGGAAGCAGCGATAGCTTTGCCGGTTCGGTTTGTTAAGGTACTGGCATACGTTATAACGACCGAAAGTGTCGCACCCCGAAATATCAGAGCTGGCGTGACTGGACCAGTATCTTCATTGCACAATGGAAGCAAATAAGCTAAGACTTCTAGAAAATGAACGTCGCTAAGTACTCGAATTCCCATGGGTTCTCCTATTCCAACCGTTCCATAGTTTTGAAAATGCAACCTGAGAAAGAACATACGAAAAAGTCAACATAAAGTTGAGCGAGTTCATAGTTTTTTTTTAAAAGATTTAAAATAACTCTTTTAAATCTTTTTGATAACCGGTTTAAAAGTTGTTGATAAAATACAGTAAAATCATTTTCTCGACATGATATATGAAAACTGTGAGTCTAGCCCACGAGAGTCTTTGTGCATTGCACGAGAGAGAATGGGCCGAGCCCAAAAGAGTCTTTATAACTAGGACCAACTCGTCCTCTTACTTGTACATAAATTGAAAACATTACCAAAGTTTGTAAATCCATGTATTTGTGAGTTTCCATCAAATGAATCTTAAAAACATTTGAAAATTTGAGTATCAAAAGTTGGTATGTAAGCGTCTATGAACCTAATGATCATTAATGTGGAGCTAAGACATTAATATGTGTGCCGACATAGGAAGCACTCAACCCGGTAGACGATTTAAGTGTCGATTCAATTCGACAGGGACACAAAAGCACTCTAAGTGGCCGCACAAGGACCGTGAGTAGGGCTCACCCATACCCGATAGATCTACCCCCTGTTCCGTGGTCCTTAAAAGGATTAATGGTGCCTAAGTTAGCGCCTATTCGCACGTGATCCAAGAATTCATTCCATAGTTTAATCATACCCCAGTTAATATGTATTTCAAAAGAAAAGGGGGACATAAACCCATTGAGTTGTCTCGTTGTTCGTACGCAGACCAACCTAGTCCCACTGTAGTAACTAGGACATTTCCGTCACTAGTCATGAAAATCATGCACGTTTTGTAAAACCGGTATGTTTAGTATAAATTGTTCGTAAACCATTCGAGTTTCCTTGAAATCCATTCGCAACATGGTTTAGAAATATGAGTTTCCGTTCATCGAAAAGTTATTTACTTTTCCAAAAACTTGCATGTCTTTCCACCCCCGAAAACATTTATAAACATGTAAAACCGTAAAAAAGTGGGGGTTATGAACTCACCTTCATGTCCTCGTGCAAAGCTAGCTTAGCGTGATTCCGTAGTGCCGTTCCAAGAATGTGAATTAGCTAGCGTGCAACTATGACATTCCTACGAAGGAATACTTATAAGTTTTCTAATAAAATAGCGTAGTTAAACTACGTGTTCGAGCTCTACCGAGTCGTTAATAAAATGACTCTACAAATGTGTTGTTATTTTGACTTAGAATAACCAATCTATGGTTATTTGCTCTCATTTAATCGGGATAGAAACTAAGTCTCGAAATGACTTAGCTTCCGAAGGATTTAGAATATATACTTGTATATATAACCAAAAATACATATATACGAAGTCGTCAAGAATAGAATCACGTAAATATATAAGGGTGCACCTCGTTGTAGTTTTCGTATCACGAAAGTATATCTTCACGTACATATATACATATATGTAAAAAAAAGTTGCGTATTCGAAATGTCGTAACTGGTACGGTAATACACCGTTGTAGTTTTTGTAGGATGGAAATATGTAAGTATATAAACATATATATATATATATATATATTTGAAATCTTGACGTTTGAAACGAACAAATATATTCATTTTATAGGAATATTCGGGTTCTAAACGATCGAAATAAATATACATAATTATATTTATTTTGTATGTTTTTCGAATACTAAGCGTTTGAAATATAAGTTCCGAATTCCAATGGTTGAAATAAGTACACGACGTAACAACGTTTGAAATGAATATAAATCATTATATTTTATTTTATGAAAGTACTCGGAAGTGTCGATGTTCAAATGAATATAGATCATCATCATTATCATCATACTCAGTTAATCCCACCAATAGCAAAGCAAAGGTAGGGTCTGAGGAGGGTAAGATGTAGACAGCCTTACCTCTACCCCGTAGGAATAGCGAGGCTGCTTCCAGTGAGACCCCCGACTCGATAGTAGTTTTGCATCAAGCCTTGGACATAAGGCACATAACACTCAACACTCGGGACAAAGACCGATTAGTGAATGTACCCTTTTGTCTCTCAGCTATCAACGCCACCACATGATGCAAAATTAACCGTCCTCAGCTTTTAACGTTATTTTCACGAAGTTAGTAAAATAACGTTAAAATTCGTGCATTTTCACTTTTGCCCCCGATGGCCAACACATATATACATTATATGCGCATACCGCAAGCGGGGCGTATAAATGAATATAATAATTATATTTATAACATAAACGTCAGGTTTTGTTAAGTTGTAACTCGCGTGTTGTTGAAAATTTATAATTTCAGTTTGTAAGTTATAAAACGACACTAAAATACATATACTTTTATGTTTATTTTATAAAAATACTTGAGTCCCGAAAGGTGTCGTTTTTTTTAATGTAAATACGTTTCTTATTCGGATTTTTACGAAAAACGGGCACAGTTTCCTCTGTTTTTTGGAATAACCCGACAAAAAAAGTCGTCGTATTTTGTCAAAACTCAACAATAAACCAATCACCATTATATATATCTTTCGCAAAATATAACGAACACTAAAATAAATAAACTAGAGTACGGCGGTTCAAGTAATCTTTATAATTGAAACGATAAAAATATTTGTCGTTATACTAGTCGGGTCGGTTTGAGCTCGAATGCGCGACAAAACAAACATAATCTAACTAAAAACGCTTTAACGTGTTCGTTAAATTTTACCGCATCTCATGTTGACCAACAATTGACTGCCGGACAGTTGACTTGTGTTGACCGCAGTTGACTGAGTTTGTCCGATTGACTTGTGTTGACCCGAACTGAACTAGAGCGGACCCATTCGTTTCTTTGTAACTCAAACTGACTCGCTTGACTCGAACCCAAACTGAACGCCAAACTTGAATCTGACCGGGATGAACTCGAACATCGAACCGAACTTTTAAATCTGAACCGTATTGAACCGTCTTTGACCTGAATCAAAACCGAGCCATGCCTAAACTGAGCTGAGCCGAGTTTGACTGAACCGCAAGAAAGACCACCATTCCCAGTGGTCGGAGGTCATCTCTGTCACCATCAGCCGCCGCCGGTAACCCCAGCACCACCCCTGTCATCCTAAGCCATTCTAAGACCGATCCGAGACCGAACCAACCCACTTTGAACCTGAGACGGCTGCCACTCCGACACGAGTCACGCATCATCATCGTCGTCAACAACTATAGCAACTGATCGTCATCAATCTTTAGGAATTAAAAGAAGACAGGGGGTTGTGGGGTGTTTTTCCGGAGAGGAAGGGAGGAGGAGGGTTCGGGTGAGTGCGGCTGGAGAACAGGCGGCAACCACCGCCGCTACCGCTTCAAACGGCGATGCCGTCTTTATCGTCCGACGGAGAGAAATGGGGGGTGGGGGGGTCTTGTGTGTTCGTCGTCGAAGAACTCGGTCACCGGAGATGTGGCTCCGGTCGACGGCGTTCGAGTTGAAGGAGGGGGTGAGCTCTGATGTGTTGCGTGTTTGTGCAGGATACAAGGATCTTCATTCTTATGTTTCTATATAAGTTGCAGAGGATATAATTTGAGAGTTAGGGTTTCTCAACTAAGTTGTGAAAGAGAAGAAGTAGAGCTCATGGTGTGCGTGTGTGGTATGTCTGTGTTTTCAAAATAAGGATAAGGGTGTAGTCACCCTTATATATCTAGGGTTTAAATGAGTAGGTTGGGCCCAAGGCTTGGCCCAATAGCATTATTGAAGCCCGTTGATATTTCAGGAACCCGTTAACGCACCCAACGCTTCGAGAAATATTGAAACGTTCATTTTTAAAGTCAAAAATACGAAAAGGTATGTCGAAAGTCGGTTTTTGGCGTGTTCATTCGTCGATTACGGTAAAATTGCATAGAACACTAGTCATTTTAATTCGTTTTTCGATCTGGTTTCGACTGCGGTTATTAAAATTTAATTATGAAGCTAGATATATCATAATATATTAATATCGAGACGAAATTCGAGTCCGGTGCTTCCGTTTCGTCGTTGATTGTCGGTGCGTTACTGTTTTCGCGTTTTCCGTTCACGTTTGCGTTTTGTGTCGTTCGAAAGCATGAATATTTCTTAAAACGAAATCCTTATATATAAATTATATGTACAAAATTTGTATTTGTCGGCGTTGTCAGTATTTTGTACGGTGTTGGTTCGCATTCGTTTAACGCTTAGCAGGTTTCCCGAAAATCACCATACGCGCACTATAACGTCCGATAAGCGTCCCTAGGCATTCCAATAGCCTAATTAATTTAATTCGTGCCTTAAACACTATTTATTATCTACTTAAACGTTTGTTAATCGCGTAATTAGAAGCCATTAATTACCGGTTGTCACATTCTCACCCTGTTGCAGAAATTTCGTCCTCGAAATTTAGTCTATGTTATCTCCTCAGAGTTCTGTTGTTCGCAGGTAAGTCCGAATAATACCAAAGTGAATGACCACGTAATCGAATCAAGACTTATTCAGATTACGGGAGTGTAAGGACATTTTGCATCAATAAGAACCTAACGGTTCAACTGAGTTTGTTCCAGAAATCAATGTCGAGTGAACGAAGCGTAGTGATACTTTCACCAATGTGACCAAGTTTACGGGGTTCAACAAAAGAGGAATTTCAACCAATAGAATTCCAAATGAATGTTCACAATATACAAATCAATTTTTGAGACAATAGAATTTACTACCAATGGAAACTTGCGTTGGTTGTTGGATGATTGAAACTTGAATCAACAAGCTCAAATAGATAGCATCATGAAATGATTAGTCAAGTATTGAACCAATAAATGAATAAGATAAAATCAACTTGTTGACATTGTTGAGTTGCAAGGATACACCGAAATGAAATACAACCGAACCTGGTGTATCATCGTCTTAATACATAGTTGCATTAAGACTACTTAAATGATGTGTCAAACGAAAAGCATATACAATTTCGCATGAGACGGCTGATCGTGATTAGCACAAGCTTCAAGTTTATACCGACGCCACAAGGTGTCGTAGTGAATGTAACAATTCAATAATAGCGGTGATCGAACAAGTATCACCTGTGTTTTGCATGAAACGCTCGATTATGATTAGCCCAAGCTACAAGTTTATACCTACACCACAAGGTGTCGTAGTGATTGAAATAACTCAATAATAGCGGTGATCAAACACATATCACCGTGTTTGAAATCAAATGAAGGCTCAACGAAGTAAATTTGAATGCTCGTTCCAACAAATCTCATAGGATTTTCAATTGATAATGGAACAAATAAACAATGTTTTCGAGCGAAGATGAAAAGCAATTGAATATCACAAAATGTTCGCTCGATGATGGAAGAACAGTTAGAAGGTACACCAGAATATAACATGAATTTGTGTACCATTATCTTAACACACGATTGTATTAAGACTGATTTATTATGATAAATCGACAAAGTTGAGTTAATATAAACAAACAAATAAATAAATAATTAAATCCGTACATGATGTGTACAAATGAGATGAGCGCAAGCTTCAAATTAGTGAAAAGCACCACCGCAAGGTGATCGTGATCAAAGAAACGATTTAATGAAGTCAAAGACCAAACAAGCATGTTATGGTTCGAAACAAGTGAAGTGCTTGTTGGGATTATGTTGAATATCATGATCTCTATCCATCATATTAGGCCTTGAATCGAATATATATTACGAGCAAGTTCAAACAATTGAACTTGGTTTAGTCACATTCCAACAATGAATGCATGTGTTGACAAAAGAATTTCGACATGGTTACAATGAACAAACCATGTAATGTAATTCAAGAGAAATGAGTTTCAATGAGTTCGTTGACTCGATACAAAAGAGTCAACACTTTTCAATAATGCAGGTCATCTAGATCACAATGCAAAGATCAAGTATAGCGAAACAATATTTGAGCTTTGATAAAACAACAATTTGGAGTGATGCCCTCCAATGGTCTTCACAAATCAAACTAACCACATGCGCAACAAACAATGCATGCGTAACGTGTGAATTTACCAAGAAATGAAGCAAATAAGTATTCCCTATTATGAAGGAAATCCTCATGATACGATGACCATCAAGGGGAGTAGAAATGTGAAAGTCTACTCACTATATGCAGAAGTCAAAATTTCAACAAAAGAAGTTTAAGGACTTTACCTGGAAATTCGTGTGATGACTAGTTGTTGAGCGACATTACCACGAAATGTCAATCTTGGCGTAATCGCCATTTAGGGAGTGGGGAGATGTGAAGACTTGTAGTTTCTGTTGCAATGCCCATAATCATTGTTTTGGTCAAAAATTACCGAAACAATTAAGTGATCAAATTAGCTAAGTGAGGTAGTGTGCTAGAAATGTGCGTTGAAAATTATGCTAGTTAAGTTATTTGCAAAAACAGTTTCAGGATACGGCTCAGGATATAGAGCTGTATCTATGATTAAACAACGAGCAAAAATATAAAAGGTGACACGGGATGTACGAGGAAAGCCCTTGATCAATCTAGATCGCCGGCACAAAACCTCGGGAGCTGACAATCGCAGCTGCCTTGTTCTTCTATTACTTCAAATACCAGGATACAGTGCAGGATATGATGCGGATCAACTAAGTGTTACAACATAATTCGAGTACAAGTGTTTGAGTGTAGTGATTGTTTGCAACTGGGGAGCAAAAGTGTGTGTAATGATGTGTGCCTTAATCTGATCCGATCAACCTATTTATAGTAAAAGAAAACTAACTAAATGTCCTATTATTCCGGGATTCGACGGATATTCCCCAAACGAACGTTGCAGTCCTGGTCTTTCGGGTTCAACGTCTTCAAGCTAACTAATTTGCCCGAGTCTTGAGGGGAAGAAGTCTTCTTGAACGTTGGAGACTTGCACCTCCTAATATGCTCATGGTTAAATCAGTCAATACCAGGATATCGTACCAGGATGTTACCAATATCCTGATCCGGTATCCTGATCACAAATAAACAATCAAAACTAGAATATTAGTCAGGATATATGTTCAGAAAATGGCCCATAACAATTGTCCCCAAATATATCTGTTGGTATACCAATCCAACGGATATATTTTAAAACTTTATCTCGTAAACCGAGGTAATTAAAACGAAACGACAGTCAAGATAGCACTATGTAATTTCCAACGCGCTTCTCACTCAATGGATATCCATTATGCCCCTATATCTTCTCTCTTCTTGTTGGAGAACCAGATATCATCAACATAATCTCCAGGTAATCACTCACCCCTTCTTCATTTTCTGTTAATTTTATTCTTCCCCTAATGGCTACTAGAGTCCACTCTCAAACCGGTGAATCGTCGGACTCCTTCGTTCAGCAAAATCTTCTCAAAAATCCCGAGAAGGAGATTTGTGCTTTCGATAACGCAGAGATTGTGGCGTTGAGAGCCTCCGACGCGTTCCCCGATGCACGGTTTTTAGACCATTTGATTGGGTCTGTTTTCCGGCATACCCTTTCTCGCTAGGTCTTCGGTATCCATTTCCTGAGTTCATGATGCAATTCTTCCGAACTACTGATATTTCCTTTGCCCAAAACATGCCCATGGTTTGGAGAGTATTGATCGTGCTCAACCAAATCAAAACCCTTCACCGTCCTGACCTCTGCATCGAAGATATGCCGATTGCTTACCGCCTCTGATCACACGGTTCCAGTCGGTTCTTGCTCTTTTCAACTTCCAGCAAACCCCTTATACTTAAGGCCACCAAAAACGAGGATGGATGGCAACGCAAGTTCTTCTTCGTCAAACGAGACTCCATCTACGAGGGTGCTAGTCTTTCGATGGAGTGGTTAACCACTGGTAGGATCATGAATATCCCCAGATACTTTTGGACTTTTATCCTGTGCTAATATCTTCTTATTTGATCTTTTTGCAGTGAACTTTAAGGAAGTAGCTCCCCCTACAGTGGAATCGGAAAAAAGAATCGAAGCAGTTTACCAGTTGCCGGCAAGTGACAGGAGTTTTACCACACACATCCCAAGTTCCAGTCAATATTCATCATCCAAAATGTCTGGTAAGAGTTACTTCGTAAACAACTGATTAGCGTAATATAATGAAGAGTAATAAGGATGTAGGACTTTTCCCTTTATGCAGCACCAGCCAAGATCCCTGAGGTTTTCGACCTTGATGAGCTGGACAGTTATTCTGATCACGTCCAGGTCAAGAAGGAGCCCAGTCCCAAGGCCACGGCCTCATCCAAGCCCAGCAGCTCCAAGGCCATCATCATTCCCAAGCCTTCACCAGCTACAAAGCCCCGGAGTTCAGGTTCTCGCAAAAGGAAAGAGACTGACTCACCTGCCATCTCTGATACGTTCCCCTATGAGAATCACGGGTTCATTGAGGCAAGCGGATTCATGACATCTTTTCTCAACCAGGTTAGTATCCTCGAGCTATATCCTGCACCATATGCTGGTTACAAATGTTTATTAATACTAATACTTGTTTTCTTGTTTTGCAGGGTCTCGAACGTCTGGTTCATTTATACCAGGAATCTTGTGGGCTCAACAAGACGCTCGAGTCCAAGTTGAAGAAAGCCGAGGTCATCATCTTCGACCAGGTCATGATTGCAGCCGCCAAATCTCGGCATTACGAGGATAAGTTTAAGGCTATGATTCAAGAACACCAGGCCGCCCTCAACAAACCGCTCTTGAGGCCCAAGCCGATCTTGACGCTGCCCATGCTCAACATGAATGGGATATGATCAGTTACCGGGAAGGCCTTAAAAGTTCTGTCGTTACTTCCCTTCTCCAAGCCAGGATAAAGATGGCCCACGAAGCCAAGGCACTGGGCTTCGAATGCCCTTCTTGGGATGTCAATGCCTGGGAAACAAACCTAAGGAGTCTCGGCAGCAATCCTGTTAAACCTGCAGCTGAAGGGCCTTCCAAGGCGGTTGAAAAACCAACTGGTGCTGAGAGGGATGCTCAAACTGATCCTGAAACGGATGCTGTCGAAAATACCATGAACGAAGAAGGCGCTACCTCCTAAATCCTATTTCCTTTAAATTTGAGATTTACATTTATTTGAACAATTTTATTCTTTCTGTCCTTTGAACAATTTGATAACCAAAGGTGGATGGGTCCTAGGTTTTAGGACGAAGCCTTTGGTTATTGACTAGTATCGCTTATTTACCAACATCTTTTAGCTTATTCGTTATTGCCTTTTAATTTTTTGTCATGCATTACTTAGTTTAAATTTTAGCTTTGCAAAATTAGTGAAATTATTTTTTGAGAATACCCTGATCAATATACTCGGTGGTATCCTACGAAGATTTTCGTCAAGTAGGACTCCTCAAAATTCAAATAATTTACACCAAGTCTTTAAAGAGTAAAAGATAGTTTATCTTTCAAAATCCGTTTTGATAACACTTGTTTGATCAGAGTACTCATTTTCAACCCAAGTATTATTTCCTAGATATTCCAATCAAATATCCTGAAACATATCCCGAAAACACATTTTGAGAATATATCCTAAAGATATATCCTCATCAGGATATTTGATCCTTATAGTTTCAAAAGTTTAAACAACTTATGTAAGGTTCACAAAGGAAAGATTATACCAGGAATAGAGTGTAACCCCAGTATCGAACTTCAACCCTTTTGCAACTTCTTCCACTAAGATGTCCCCAGTCCGGGGTATTTAGTACACTAGGTCCAAATTTGATTCTTCGAGCCTTACACAATCGCCTTAGGAGGAATGTCCCCTGTGCATAAAGTTTTCGAACACTTAGAAAAAAAATTTGAATTCAAATTCTAACTGTTTGGAAAGTTCCTTGTGCTACTGGGGTAAAACCCAAAAACATACTCGAGATAAATCCTTAGTATCCTGGGAAAAATCCCATAAGTATCCTGGGGAAAATCCCATATTTTCATGCGCTACAGGCGGGAGTGTATAAACTCCAAGACTTAGAAAGGTGATAACCTTTAAACCTTAGAGAGTATGAAAATACCCTTTTGTGAGAGAGGGTGATCAATCCTCATATACCTTTAGGATCCAGGATATAGCCAACAATAACGAAATTGTCAGCCACTTTTACATGGACTGGTCCCGCTATCTTGAACTATCCCTGGATAACTTGCGCTCCAGGCGGGGTGTTTAAACCCAGTTCGAGAGAAAGGTGAATACCTTTAAACCTGTGAAGGGATCAGGATCCCTTAAACGTGAGAGAGGGGGCCAATCCTCTAATCTTTCGAAGTATCCTGAGAGTGTATCCTGGAGCTATATCCCGAAGCATATACTGCAAAACAATTGTAAGCTAGGGTGGGTGTTAGCCTGGCTAACACCCCTCCGATGCTTAAGCCAGTAATGTGACACACCAGGAAAACCATACAACTTAACTAGCTTCCTCAGTGGGTGCTTACCAAATTTCGGGACGAAATTTCTTTCAACTTGGGGATGATGTGACAACTCAAAATTTAGAACCTTTCGTTGTATCTTGGTGTAACTTGCTTGAACGTTATGTGATTAGTTAACTTATTAGTTCAATGAATGACCTAAGTGAAATTATGTAATTATGTGTTATGCTTCTATGTATGAGTATGATTATGTGAACCGAGACACAAGGACACGACTCGAGACCATGCGGTCTTGAGTGAACAGTAACGGTTGGGCCGGATTGGGCCATGCACCTCTTTAGTCCACTAGTATATAACCATTGTGATTAGCCACACTTGTCATTTTGGGCAAACCATACACACTCTCCTACACACACACTCTCACTCTCTCACTAAAACCCTAGCAACACCACCCTCTTCTCTTGTGCCGGATCAAGGATCAAGCCAAGCCCTCGGATTCGTTTGTGTTCTTCACTCAGAAACTTTCGGACATCAAACCAACTCTCCTTCACACACACACCTCATCAACCGGTTAGTGTTTTATAATGTTTATTGTTAGATGATAGTATGAATGACATGATTTAACTAAGTATAGTTGTAAGTATGTTGATGTTCTTGTGAATCGTATGTGTATGATGATGTTATTCGGCTAACATGTTTTGATTTCGGATATACCGCATAATGAGCTCATGATATCTTGTGTCTAAATGTGATTCAAACCATTAAATGTGGATGTTCATGAAACCGGCTTGCATATGTGATAGTGTGTGGAAATCGGACTAGTGTAGAGGCGATTTTGAGGTGTTATGTGATGATTGAAACCCTTAAATGAGTATGTTCAAGTGTTTTGATTAATATTCATATTATGATTGTGATTGTGATTGATGCTAAGAACCCTAAAATGTGATGAACAAGTTTGAATGATCATGATGAATGACTTGAATATATGAAGAACTTGTTGAATATGGTATGAATGTGTTGTAGATATTTGAAATCGCTATGTTTGATCCGTTTTTTGGTTAGTAGTAGACAAGGAAACATGTTTATGAAATACCATTGGATAGTACATTATCTCATGAAATTGTAATTCTATTGGTTTAGTACATATGTCAGGAAATCAGCAGATGTCCAGCCGAGACCTTCAGTCTCGACTCGAGACCACCATATGTCAACTCGAGATCACGGTTTCGACACAAGGTTGCGAGTCGAGAACCTCTAGTCTCGACTCGAGACCATGCTTCATCAGCACACAAACATCATGACTCGAGACTATGCTTGCGAGTCCAATTTCGACTCGACACCAATACATGCATGACCCGAGACCTCCTCAGATTGCGACTCGAGAACTTGTAAGCTACAACTCGAGACCGCACAGTCTCGACTAGAGACCGCACAGTCTCGACTCGAGACTACACACATGTGTACACTGATTGGATTTTCACACTGTTACGGGCCTAAGTAATTGGGCCGAACACATGGGCCGTATGTATTACTGTTAATTGAGTATGTTGTGCATTGTTGTTGATTTGCCATGATAGACGAGTATGTCAAGATCGTTACTTGTGTATTTATACGTGTAGAAAATACGGGCACTACTTGGTTTGAACCTGACTTGAATGGTATCTATGTTTGGACGTAATTGACCACTTACAACTTGATTGACTTTTCTGTGTATCTGCCGAGCAAACCAAGGTGAGTTCACACCCTCTACAAAGCATGGGATTCCCTGGGTTGGGAATGGGGTTAAGGAACGTAGATTTCCTCGTCCTCCTTGGGTAGGACAGTAATGGTTCAGCAATGTAATTCCTCGTCCTCACGGACAGATAACTCGTACTAGACCAAAACTCTATCACGAAGTCCCTCCTTTTTATATCGACTTAATCGCCGGGCCAATGGCGAGCGGTTCATTAGTTAGATAGCGCTATTTAGGTCTGACAAACCTCACACCGTGCCGCAGAGGACGGGGGTGAACTAATGGATCTGGGGCACGTCAATGATGATAGACATTGACAGTTTCAGGGCACATAAACAGGACTACAGTCAGCAGTCGATATGGTAACGAGTCTAGTATATACATGGGGTAGCCCCCACGGTCGAAATGCCAGATAACTAACACGGGGTAGCCCCCACGGCTGGATTGCCAGAGTAACCGGGAATAAATAAGTCACATTTTTAACTATGGGGTAACCCCCACGGCAGGATGCCAGATAAAGGAAACTGTTTTCGAAACAACTTAAAACGAACACCCAACTGTGAACTCACTCAACTTGTCGTTGACTCGTTACTACATGCTTTGCAGGACAATAGGTACTTAGCAGGAGCTTGCATGGAAGAGAGTCGTTGTGAGACATGGACGACTGTGTGCCATGTTAAACTTTGAAACAATTAAACTTATGTTTTGGTTTTAAGACTTATGCTTCCGCTTGCAACTTAATCTCCGTTTTGTTTGAACACCAATTGTATTGGTTGGATTTTTATAACTATTTATATGCTTGTTCAATATGATTGGTGGCTGGATCCTGGTCAGTCACGCCTCCAAGCGGTAGTACTCCGCAGGTGGATTCTGGGGGTGTGACAGATTGGTATCAGAGCCATTGGTTATAGTGAACTTGGTTTTAATAAGGAAAAGGTTTTATTAAAATCAGACTATATCCTGTACAGTGCTCAACGGTCCACAACGACGCTTCACTCCACATGCAAGGCTCGACATTCTAGGTGATATGATCTGTGTATGTATTGTCTACTTGTTAGTTAGATAGTACATTGCTCATGGTATGCTTGGTTAGTATAACCACTGTTGCTTGAACACGTGTGTACTTACTCACTTCTGTCATCGCATTTTTGCGAACCCCTCTCACTCACGTTCTTCTTGATATGAAGATCATGTCTGGACGCATTAACATGACACAAGCCCAGTTGACGGCTCTGATTAACGAACGAGTTGCTGCGGCACTTGCAGCTGCACCCGCAGGAGGTATATCCTGCAGTCCGAACTCATACTAGGATCTTTAGAATCCTACTCTCATGAACCAACCTTTGTGTTAAACTCTGTCTTTTCTTCCACCCACTATAGGTCAGCATGCTCAGCCACCCGTGTGAACTTTTAAAACTTTCATGGACTGCCGACCAACTACTTTTAGCGGCACTGAAGGAGCCATAGGCCTCCTCCACTGGTTTGAGAAACTAGAATCTGTCTTCAAAATGTGTGAATGCCCTGAGGCGCGCAGGGTGAAGTATGCTACCGGTACTCTCGAGGGTTTAGCCCTCACATGGTGGAACGCTCAGGTCCAAATGCTGGGGTTGGTTGCTGCCAACGCCACCCCATGGGAAACTTTTAAGGAGATGATCAAGGAGGAATACTACAGTTGTGATGACATTCATAAGCTGGAAGTCGAGTTCTTCAACCTCAAGATGACGGGGTCAGAAATAGAGGCGTACACTAAGAGATCGAATGAGCTTGCCTTACTGTGTCCTACGATGGTGGACCCTCCATTTAAGCGAATTGAACTCTTTCTCAAGGGCTTGGTGCCAGAGATCCAAAGTCATGTGACTTCAGCAAACCTCGCCACCATCCAGCAAGTTGTTCAGTTGGCTCACCGCCTCACTGATCAGGCGGTGGAGCAGAACAAGTTACCAAAGCGCATAGGTGCTGCAACTACTTCTGGTACCTCTAGTGACAACAAACGGAAATGGGATGGAGCTTCAAGTAAGGGGTCGACTTCTGTTCAGTCCCAATCTCAGCAGAGAAAGACTGATGACTATAAGAGTCCTAGTCAGCAATCATCTGGTGGTCAAAGTCATGGTGGGTACAAAGGGAATCACCCCAAATGCAATCGCTGCAGCTTGCACCACAGCGGGCCATGCACCAGGGGCAACTGTCATCGGTGCAACAAGCCTGGTCACGCTGTAAAGGATTGAAGGAGCTTATACCCCGTCAATCAGAATCGTCAGCAAGCTAAACAGAACCAGCGCCAGCAGCCGCAGCAGGGTGATAACAAAGGGTGCTTTCAGTGTGGAGCTGAGGGCCACTTCAAGAGAGATTGTCCCCAACTGAACAGGAACCAGAACAACAACAACAACAATAACAACAATCAGGGGAATGGTAACAATGGGAACAACAACAACAATGGTGCCAGGGGGCGGGCGTTCGTGATTGGCCAAGGTGAAGCAAGGAATGACCCCAATGTTGTGGCGGGTAAGTTCCTTCTCGACGACTTTTATGTTTCAGTATTATTTGATTCGGGTGCCGACAATAGCTACATGTCACTAGAAGTTAGTCAGATGCTTAAGCGTATCCCAACACCCTTGAACAGCAAACACACTGTAGAGCTAGCAAACGGTAAGAGTTTAGAAGCCACACACGTAGTCAAGGGTTGTAAACTTATTCTCGCTGACCAGGCCTTCTCTATCGACCTCATTCCTTTTGTCTTGGGTAGTTTCGACGTTGTCATTGGGATGGATTGGTTATCCCAACACCGAGCAGAGATTCTTTGCAACGAGAAGATTGTTCGTATTCCGGGTTCCGGTAATGAACCTCTCATGATTCGTGGCGACAAGAGGAGTGCTGTTGAGAACGTCATCTCCCTCCTTAAGGCCCAGAAGTGCTTGCGAAAGGGCCACACTGCCATTTTGGCTCTTGTAACTGACACCTCGGAGAAGGAGAAGAAGATAGAAGATTTTCCAGTTGTACGCGACTATCCTGAGGTATTTCCTGAGGAATTACCTGGTCTTCCGCCTAATCGCCAAGTCGAGTTTCAGATCGAACTAGCTCCTGGAGCTGCGCCTGTAGCTCGTGCACCTTATTGTTTAGCTCCATCAGAGTTGGAAGAACTCTCTACGCAACTACAAGAACTCTTGGATAAGGGTTTCATTCGTCCAAGCTCATCACCCTGGGGAGCTCCAGTACTATTTGTGAAGAAGAAGGACGGTACCTTCAGAATGTGCATCGACTACCGGGAACTCAACAAGGTGACGGTGAAGAATCGTTATCCTCTACCACGTATTGACGACTTGTTCGACCAGCTGCAAGGGTCGAGCAACTATTCGAAGATCGATTTGAGATCGGGTTATCACCAGCTGAGAGTCCGAGAGGAGGACGTCTCCAAAACAGCTTTTAGAACTCGCTATGGGCACTATGAGTTTTTGGTCATGCCTTTTGGGCTGACAAACGCACCTGCGGTTTTCATGGACTTGATGAATCGAGTGTGCAAGCCTTACCTGGACAAATTCGTTATAGTCTTCATCGACGACATCCTGATCTATTCTAAGAGTCAGGAGGAACACGAGCAACATCTGCGACTTATTCTGGAACTCCTTCGAACAGAACAGCTTTATGCAAAGTTCTCGAAATGCGACTTCTGGCTTCGAGAAGTCCATTTCCTAGGCCACGTGGTAAACAAGGATGGGATTCACGTTGATCCATCCAAGGTAGACTCGATTAAGAACTGGCCTGCACCTCGTACACCAAAGGAAATTCGCCAATTCTTGGGATTGGCAGGTTACTACAGGAGGTTCATTAAGGATTTTTCTAAGATCGCACAGCCTCTCACCTCGCTAATGCAGAAAGGCGTTGTTTATCGCTGGGGAAATGCACAGGAGTTAGCATTTCAGCACTTAAAGGATAGACTTTGCAGTGCACCTATCCTTTCCTTGCCGGAGGGCACAGACGACTTTGTGGTTTACTGCGACGCATCAATTCAAGGTCTTGGTTGTGTATTGATCCAACGAGATAAAGTTATAGCTTACACCTCACGCCAACTCAAGGTTCATGAAAGAAACTACACTACACACGACTTAGAGCTGGGAGCTGTTGTTTTTGCACTTAAGTTATGGCGGCATTACCTGTACGGTACCAAGTGCGCCATCTACACCGACCACAGGAGCCTTGAACATATCTTCAAGCAGAAGGAACTGAATATGCGACAACGACGGTGGGTCGAACTACTGAATGACTACGAGTGCTCGATCAGGTATCACCCGGGCAAGGCCAATGTTGTGGCTGACGCCCTCAGTCGAAAGGACACTACGCCTAAGCGCGTACGAGCTTTACAACTCACGATCCATTCTAGTCTGCCTTCCCAGATACGAGCGGCTCAGGTAGAAGCATTGAAACCAGAAAACGTCAGGGCTGAAGCCCTACGCGGATCAAGGCAACGCTTAAAACAGAAGGAAGACGGTGCTTACTACGTAACGGGACGCGTTTGGGTCCCACTCTATGCCAACTTACGAGAGCTTGTGATGGATGAGGCACACAAGTCTCGCTACTCGGTACATCCTGGTTCAGATAAAATGTACCACGACATCAAAACTACGTACTGGTGGCCTAGCATGAAGGCCCACATAGCGACCTATGTCAGCAAGTGTTTGACTTGTGCGAGGGTCAAGTCTGAATACCAGAAACCCTCAGGCCTACTCCAACAACCAGAGATACCACAATGGAAATGGGAGCAAATTTCCATGGATTTCGTTACTGGCCTGCCTAGATCCCAGCGCGGAAACGATACTATTTGGGTGATCGTGGATCGACTTACAATATCTGCACACTTCCTGGCTATCAAGGAGACGGATAAGTTCTCCACTCTCGCAGAGATATACCTCAAGGAAGTTGTTTCGAGGCACGGGGTGCCCACCTCTATTATCTCAGATCGAGATGCACGTTTTACTTCAGAGCTGTGGCAAGCAATGCACAAATCCTTTGGCTCACGATTAGATATGAGCACAACGTATCATCCTCAGACGGACGGGCAGTCCGAGCGCACTATTCAAACCTTAGAAGACATGCTTCGTGCATGTGTAATCGACTTTGGCAACCGCTGGGAAAAGCATCTGCCACTTGTGGAATTCTCGTACAATAACAGCTACCACACCAGCATTAAAGCTACTCCGTTTGAGGCATTGTACGGACGTAAATGCCGGTCACCTCTTTGTTGGGCAGAGGTGGGGGACAGTCAGATCACTGTCCCAGAACATGTGGTAGACACGACCAAACAAATTGCTCAAATCCGAAAACGCATGGCGGCAGCTCGTGACCGTCAGAAAGTTTACGCCGATAAGGGCAGGAAACCACTAGAGCTCCAGGTTGGGGAGCGGGTACTACTCAAATTTTCACCCTGGAAGGGTGTGGTTCGTTTTGGTAAACGAGGCAAACTTAACCCACGATACGTTGGACCTTTCGAAATCATTGAGAAAATAGGCAGGGTGGCCTACAGACTGAACTTACCAGCAGAACTCGGTGCTGTTCACAACGTTTTCCACGTGTCGAATCTGAAGAAGTGTCTGTCAGATGAGACCCACGTAGTTCCTCTGAAGGAACTCACTATCGACGAGCAGTTACGATTCGTCGAGGAACCGGTTGAAATCACGGACCGGGATGTTAAGGTCCTCAAGAGCACTATAATACCTCTCGTTCGAGTTCGTTGGAACTCACGTCGCGGCCCAGAGTTCACCTGGGAGCGCGAAGATCAGCTGAAACAAAAGTATCCCCAACTGTTCGCAAACAGTACAACCACTACTGAGGCTGAAGCTACGGAATTTCGGGATGAAATTCCAGATCAACGGGGTGCTTACCAAATTTCGGGATGAAATTCCAGATCAACGGGGTGGATGTGACACCCCAGGAAAACCATACAACTTAACTAGCTTCCTCAGTGGGTGCTTACCAAATTTCAGGACGAAATTTCTTTCAACTTGGGGATGATGTGACAACTCGAAATTTAGAACCTTTCGTTGTATCTTGGTGTAACTTGCTTGAACGTTATGTGATTAGTTAACTTGTTAGTTCAATGAATGACCTAAGTGAAATTATGTGATTATGTGTTATGCTTGTATGTATGAGTATGATTATGTGAACCGAGACACAAGGACACGACTCGAGACCATGCGGTCTCGAGTGAACAGTAACGGTTAGGCCGGATTGGGCCATGCACCTCTTTAGTCCACTAGTATATAACCATTGTGATTAGCCACACTTGTCATTTTGGGCAAACCATACACACTCTCCTACACACACACGCTCACTCTCTCACTAAAACCCTAGCAACACCACCCTCTACTTTTGTGCCGGATCAAGGATCAAGCCAAGCCCTCGGATTCGTTTGTGTTCTTCACTCGGAAACTTTCAGACATCAAACCAACTCTCCTTCACACACACACCTCATCAACCGGTTAGTGTTTTATGATGTTTATTGTTAGATGATAGTATGAATGACATGATTTAACTAAGTATAGTTGTAAGTATGTTGATGTTCTTGTGAATAGGATGTGTATGATGATGTTATTCGGCTAACATGTTTTGATTTCGCATATACCGCATAATGAGCTCATGATATCTTGTGTCTAAATGTGATTCAAACCATTAAATGTGGATGTTCATGAAACCGGCTTGCATATGTGATAGTGTGTGGAAATCGGACTAGTGTAGAGGCGATTTTGAGGTGTTATGTGATGATTGAAACCCTTAAATGAGTATGTTCAAGTGTTTTGATTGATATTCATATTATGATTGTGATTGTGATTGATGCTAAGAACCCTAAAATGTGATGAACAAGTTTGAATGATCATGATGAATGACTTGAATATATGA
This sequence comes from Helianthus tuberosus, assembly GCA_030545235.1. Classification (NCBI taxonomy): domain Eukaryota; kingdom Viridiplantae; phylum Streptophyta; class Magnoliopsida; order Asterales; family Asteraceae; genus Helianthus; species Helianthus tuberosus. The sequence continues at coordinate 45,084,140 of CM060400.1, forward strand.
AGAACTTGTTGAATATGGTATGAATGTGTTGTAGATATTTGAAATCGCTATGTTTGATCCGTTTTTTGGTTAGTAGTAGACAAGGAAACATGTTTATGAAATACCATTGGATAGTACATTATCTCATGAAATTGTAATTCTATTGGTTTAGTACATATGTCAGGAAATCAGCAGATGTCCAGCCGAGACCTTCAGTCTAGACTCGAGACCACCATATGTCAACTCGAGATCACGGTTTCGACACAAGGTTGCGAGTCGAGAACCTCTAGTCTCGACTCGAGACCATGCTTCATCAGCACACAAACATCATGACTCGAGACTATGCTTGCGAGTCCAATTTCGACTCGAAACCAATACATGCATGACCCGAGACCTCCTCAGATTGCGACTCGAGAACTTGTAAGCTACAACTCGAGACCGCACAGTCTCGACTAAAGACCGCACAGTCTCGACTCGAGACTACACACATGTGTACGCTGATTGGATTTTCACACTGTTACGGGCCTAAGTAATTGGGCCGAACACATGGGCCGTATGTATTACTGTTAATTGAGTATGTTGTGCATTGTTGTTGATTTGCCATGATAGACGAGTATGTCAAGATCGTTACTTGTGTATGAATACGTGTAGAAAATACGTGCACTACTTGGTTTGAACCTGACTTGAATGGTATCTATGTTAGGACGTAATTGACCACTTACAACTTGATTGACTTTTCTGTGTATCTGCCGAGCAAACCAAGGTGAGTTCACACCCTCTACAAAGCATGGGATTCCCTGGGTTGGGAATGGGGTTAAGGAACGTAGATTTCCTCGTCCTCCTTGGGTAGGACAGTAATGGTTCAGGGATGTAATTCCTCGTCCTCACGGACAGATAACTCGTACTAGACCAAAACTCTATCACGAAGTCCCTCCTTTTTATATCGACTTAATCGCCGGGCCAATGGCGAGCGGGTCATTAGTTAGATAGCGCTATTTAGGTCTGACAAACCTCACACCGTGCCGCAGAGGACGGGCGTGAACTAATGGATCTGGGGCACGTCAATGATGATAGACATTGACAGTTTCAGGGCACATAAACATGACTACAGTCAGCAGTCGATATGGTAACGAGTCTAGTATATACATGGGGTAGCCCCCACGGCCGAAATGCCAGATAACTAACACGGGGTAGCCCCCACGGCTGGATTGCCAGAGTAACCGGGAATAAATAAGTCACGTTTTTAACTATGGGGTAACCCCCACGGCAGGATGCCAGATAAAGGAAACTATTTTCGAAACAACTTAAAACGAACACCCAACTGTGAACTCACTCAACTTGTTGTTGACTCGTTACTACATGCTTTGCAGGACAATAGGTACTTAGCAGGAGCTTGCATGGAAGAGAGTCATTGTGGGACATGGACGACTGTGTGCCATGTTAAACTTTGAAACAATTAAACTTATGTTTTGGTTTTAAGACTTATGCTTCCGCTTGCAACTTAATCTCCGTTTTGTTTGAACACCAATTGTATTGGTTGGAATTTTATAACTATTTATATGCTTGTTCAATATGATTGGTGGCTGGATCCTGGTCAGTCACGCCTCCAAGCGGTAGTACTCCGCAGGTGGATTCTGGGGGTGTGACAAGTAATGGGTTCAAAACAATAAATAACATTAAAATTTAATAAAAGAGATAGAATCCATACCATCCTGAGTTAGAATTTAAATTCCAAACTCACTTGAAATAGCATTCCAGGATCTTGGTAGCATATCCCCCTCCATATTCTTGAGTCGGTATGCTCCTTTTCCTGATTCTGATTCAATCTCATATGGTCATTCCCATTTTGGAGCCAACTTTCCATCAGCAGGATTAGTAGTATTCTGGAAAGCCTTTCTCAATACCCAATCCCCGACCTGGAACCTTATAGTCCTTATATTCTTGTTATATGCTCTAGATATCCTCTGTTGATATGCTGCCATCCTTAGCCTTGCTGCGTCTCTTGTCTCATCAACAATATCCAATTCTTCGCATAGGACCTCAGGATTCTGCTCGGGATCCCGGTGTCACACCCCGACCACGTAGAACATACAAAACGTGGCGGAAACGTCGGGGAGTGTTGTAACAGAATTAATCGTTTCAAATCCATGGCAATTGAAGTTTCGTTTTATTGATTAAAAGTGTTACAATGTCTTAACAAACAAATAAATACAACATAATTAACTAGTCTTGCATCTTTTATTGTCACTAAAGCCCAAGTCTGCCTATGTGTATCTTGATCATCTTATGTAACAGCTCCTGAAAAACACATGTGAAAATAGGTACGTCAGCATAAAAATGCCGGTGAGATACATAGGTTTTGTGAAAATAGGTTTCATGACTTATGTTTGAGAAAATGTTTAGTCATGAACCTTGTTAATTGCTTTGTTTTGTAAATCATTTGAAAATCGATAAGATCAGATGATATGTATAAATAATGTATGGTTAAATGAATAACCATGTAAAATGAGTTTGTATAAGATAAGTTGTTTGTAAAACAATGTCTTGTGAAAAGTATGTTATTTGTATAAAATGTTATATGTATCAAACTGAAATGATTCAAATAACGCTACGATATGTAATACCATACAAACACTTATATATAGGAAGTACCAGCGGCGTATCCACCATGTTTGTATCATATTACACACACATTGTTACTTAATCACTTAATCAAACCAAACCACCAAAGTAATGTTCATGTCTAATGTAAATCATGTAATGGATACAAACGGTTCAACAGTTACAAACGGTTCACATGGTTCAACGGTTACAAACGGTTCACATGGTTCAACGGTTACAAATACAAACGGTTCACAGATATCAACGGATCACATAGTCAAATGATTACAACGGTTCAAAATGTAATATAATGTGTTCATACGCTGGATAAGCATATGCAACAGAAAGGCAATGTAAAACAATGTACTAAGTAATGCACACAATGGGCACACCTAGCATGAAATGTCATGTAAAACGATGTACCAAGTATGCTAAGTTAACATACGAAGCAGAAAAGTCATGTAAATCAATGTACTAATAGTGTACTAATGAACATAACCAGTATATGATGTGAAAACAGGAAAGCATGAAAGTAACAAGTAGGCACATGTGTTTCACCCCAAAACAGTTTGGAAAACAGTAAAAGAGGGGTCTATGTACTCACTTGAGATTGCTCAGTAGTCCTTGAGTAACAACCAAACAATGCTAGAGATCACGGAAATCAAACGGCACCTAATATAGGTAACTATGTTAATTAACCGGACCTAAATCGGAAGATCGGGTAGCATTAGGGTTTGTAAACCAAATGAGTGTAGGAACTCATATGATATGGTTTAACAAAGCCTACATACTAAATGAAACTTAACCTAAGCGTCTACGACCCATTAGACCCGTTTAGGTAGCTTATGCTACTTTAACGCGTCGTTCGGGTGAAACGCGTTCGGACCGCCTAACTAGTCCTATGACAAGTGTTATATGCCTAAACATGTTACATAATCAGTTATGTGACAAAGGTTTAGGTTACATATGCTTAATTACCAATTATACATGAAAAGGGTATTCTGGTAATTTACCTAAGGCATATAAACTACCTATCATACAACTACTTAAACGATGTGACCATAGGGTATAACCTCGGAAGGTTATTCCCTACCTACTATGGTCACCTAAAGTATTTGGTCGGATCCTAATGATCGACCAAATGGGTCGAGTTCGAAGGTATAGGCGATTTATCAGATCGCCTACCCTACGACTCTAGACAACGTGGTAATCAGTGGGCATAGTCCCAAGGGACTATGACCAACGTGATTACACTCACGTTGCGAAGTTCAAACGAACTTCGCATTGACCATTACTGGTCAACGCTGAAAGTCAAACAAAGTTTGACTTTCTGACTCTAAAAGCAATAAAATAAGGAAAAGAACGAAAGAATACTTACCCAGGGTCCCCGAATGCTAATCCCGATTCCAAGAACTCAGGTATGAAACAATGGTTTCAACTTAGAGCTCTCAAAATCAGAATTCTTGTAAGTTTAGCAATGGGGGGTATGGGGTATTTATAGTTTTCGTTGAACCGTTAAGATCGTTTCATGGAAAACGTGTCTTAATCCAAGCCGTACAAGTGTTGAAAAGTTATGGTGTTTAGGTGTTTAAATTCCATCCATACATGTGTTGCAAAGTTATGGTGTTTAGGTGTTTAAATTCCATCCATACATGTGTTGCAAAGTTATGGTGTTTAGAATGTGTGGTTGTGAATTAAACAACGGCTAATACATCGAATCTGGTCCCGAATGCGAAAAACGAACCAAATGACGCGACGAATGGATTTTTCTTATGGCGAACACTAAAATAAAATATTTTAGTGCTTACATAAATTTTTGGATGTCCGGATGTATTCAGAACGTAAGTTATGCGCGAAAATGCAAACTTGTGCACTTTTTGACACTTTTAGTCCCTGAATGACCCAAAAGTTTATTTTAGCACACCGAACCCCTTAAAGCCTATTTCTAAGCTATGTAAAGGTTATTTATGGTGTGTTTAACTTATGGTCATGTTCCGGAATGTCTGTTACAGTTCAAATTGGCATACTTTCGCAGTTTGTCAACTTTAGTCCCTGTAAGCGATTTAACTTGTTTTTGCCATACCAAAGCCTTTAAAACTTATTTCTAAGTTATGTAAAGGTTATTTAAGGTATGTTAAGCCTATTTCACTATTCCGGAGTGTTCGTTGGATTAAACTGGTTATATCTACACATCAGAGCGCGTACAACCTTCCAGAAAGCGATTTAGAGCTTGAAATCGAACAAGAATTGATATGTGTAAATGATACACATATTTTTACAAATCCCAAGTATGAAATACAATATTTCATTGGTTTGGTATTTGTTTGATGGCGTGGAGGCACAGGTGTTACAGTCTCCCCTACTTTAGGAAATTTCGTCCCGAAATTTAGTTTTAGAGGAAACTGGTGGAGACAGCTGTGACGGTTTTGCCTTCAGACAAATCCATTGAGCCACTAAGTAAAACTCTGGGCCATGTTAGGATTCTTAGCAAAGATGTTAACCCTCAAAGTGAAGAACGTTTCTTATGAAGACTTATCATAGGAAACTGTGTGTGCTTGAAATCAGAATTGGGGAGTATAAGAATATATGACATTGGTCAAGTCCAAGACTTTTCCCGTATCATTACTCTTGTTACTACTATAGGTCCTAACACATGACAAAACTTCCTGTGGTTTCTGTGCACTGAATTCCATAATTATGTAGGCCTCCATAATTACTTATTTCCTTGCACAGTCCGCATAGTTCATTTCATAATGCGTATGGGAAAAATCAACAAATAATCCTGTGGTGATTTAACTTGACTGCAATAGAGTCCCTTTAACTAGTTCACCAGAGGATTAGATCAACAAACAATCTCTTGAACTAGACCACCCGAGGGCCTATTTAACTACATAAACATATGATATATTTAACTAGATTGTCGAACCAATCTATCTACCTTAGATCGACGTAGGATCTCTTTAACTAGATTGTCGAACCAATCTCTTCAACGAAACTACCCAAGAGGAATATTTAACTACACCGACGTAGGATGTATTTAACTAGATTGTCGAACCAATCTATTTAACTTAGATCGACGTAGGATCTCTTTAACTAGATTGTCGAACCAATCTCTTCAACGAAACTACCCAAGAGGAATATTTAACTACACCGACGTAGGATGTATTTAACTAGATTGTCGAACCAATCTATTTAACTTAGATCGACGTAGGATCTCTTTAACTAGATTGTCGAACCAATCTCTTCAACGAAACTACCCAAGAGGAATATTTAACTACACCGACGTAGGATGTATTTAACTAGATTGTCGAACCAATCTATTTAACTTAGATCAACGTAGGATCTCTTTAACTCAACTACCAAGAGAAACATTTAACTACACCGACGTAGGATGTATTTAACTTTAGATCGACGTAGGATCTCTTTAACTCAACTACCCAAGGGAAACATTTAACTACACCGACGTAGGATGTATTTAACTTTAGATCGACGTAGGATCTCTTTAACTCAACTACCCAAGGGAAACATTTAACTACACCGACGTAGGATGTATTTAACTTTTTGAATAGTACTTTATAATCCAAGGGACTTAACTACAACGTACAAGCCCATTGAGGATTTAATATAGTACCTTTGGATATCCTACTATGAATCCCTTATACAAAGATATGGAAGATTCTACGAGGATTTGGATAACAAGAATTTGGATCACACAAAAACATTAAAGAGAACACATAAGCACAAAATCACATAGTTGTTTGACTTGTTTATTAATTTGTTATCTTTGGACGCGGATACTTAAAGCACACCAGGAATCCAATTCGTGGATTTCATTTGGCACTTTAATCATATCAAGAATCTATCTATGAAGATAGGATAATCTTAAAAGGAATTCGGCTTTGTCCTTATTGAATTGTGATGTACGTATTGAATCATACAAAGAATTCAATTAAGGACTCCGATGAATGATACCCATCCACAAGGATCTAATTATCAGGATAGAAAGATCCTATATGGATTTTGCAATTTGTGTAACGAGAGTGTTCCGACACCTTGCACTAGGCGTGCTTACGTCGATACACAAGGTAGAAAGTTCATGAGGTTGAGGCGCCAGATATGTCAAGCGACATATGAAGCAGAGTTTGAAGGTTGAGTAGCAGCAGGATTTGTAACAGCTTTGCTTTGGATTGCAAAGTGGCATATGTTAACCAAATGTCTCCATCGTCCACCGTGGGTACATTTGTAACAGGGTATTTGATTTGAATGATGAAGGTTGCATTGATTGCACCAAGGAGCAGTTCCCTTATACGGCTTCATCCCTGAGGCGAGTCATGGTGATAGCTAAGTCAACGGTCCTCTGGAGTACGACGCCTATTCGCTGGGTAATTGCAGCACCTGGTTCGGACATTGTTGTTGCGATGAAGAAGCATCTTGAAGATAACGAAAGGCATAGGAGGAAACAAGCGAAAGATAGTCAAAAGAAAATGACAACTCATGAAGATTGTGACCATTTGTTTGTTACCAAAGGCAAACAAATGAGATGGTGACTAATCAAAGTAAATGGGTCAATATAATGTATCGCGAAGACATGCTCGCCTATAAGTGAACACTCATCCCAAGAATTCCCAGGTAAGCACAACTGGTCTCGCGTCTGATGAGATGTATACGAAGTGCTTGCCTAGACAGAAAACCCAGAATACAGGCATTCACCCTTCCAGTTTGCACGTGTTCACATTATTTATAACCCAAAACCTTGACGAGATTTTGAAAACTTAAAGGGGTTCAAAACCTTACAATAGAGGGTTCAAAACCATGTAATCAATCATCCTAGAACAGATGATTAGTTTTCAAAGCGGTTTTGAAATTTATGTTCTTGTTGTGGTCGTCGCCTAAGGATAGGTGACGGTATTGTTTTATGACTAAACGCAAGTAAACTCGCGTTAGGGTCCTAAGAAAGTTATAGACTAGGTCAAAGCATTACTAATAACCTAATTCCCTATAACCATTGGCTCTGATACCATCTTTTCTGTCACACCCCGACCACGTAGAACATACAAAACGTGGCGGAAACGTCGGGGAGTGTTGTAACAGAATTAATCGTTTCAAATCCATGGCAATTGAAGTTTCGTTTTATTGATTAAAAGTGTTACAATGTCTTAACAAACAAATAAATACAACATAATTAACTAGTCTTGCATCTTTTATTGTCACTAAAGCCCAAGTCTGCCTATGTGTATCTTGATCATCTTATGTAACAGCTCCTGAAAAACACATGTGAAAATAGGTACGTCAGCATAAAAATGCCGGTGAGATACATAGGTTTTGTGAAAATAGGTTTCATGACTTATGTTTGAGAAAATGTTTAGTCATGAACCTTGTTAATTGCTTTGTTTTGTAAATCATTTGAAAATCGATAAGATCAGATGATATGTATAAATAATGTATGGTTAAATGAATAACCATGTAAAATGAGTTTGTATAAGATAAGTTGTTTGTAAAACAATGTCTTGTGAAAAGTATGTTATTTGTATAAAATGTTATATGTATCAAACTGAAATGATTCAAATAACGCTACGATATGTAATACCATACAAACACTTATATATAGGAAGTACCAGCGGCGTATCCACCATGTTTGTATCATATTACACACACATTGTTACTTAATCACTTAATCAAACCAAACCACCAAAGTAATGTTCATGTCTAATGTAAATCATGTAATGGATACAAACGGTTCAACAGTTACAAACGGTTCACATGGTTCAACGGTTACAAACGGTTCACATGGTTCAACGGTTACAAATACAAACGGTTCACAGATATCAACGGATCACATAGTCAAATGATTACAACGGTTCAAAATGTAATATAATGTGTTCATACGCTGGATAAGCATATGCAACAGAAAGGCAATGTAAAACAATGTACTAAGTAATGCACACAATGGGCACACCTAGCATGAAATGTCATGTAAAACGATGTACCAAGTATGCTAAGTTAACATACGAAGCAGAAAAGTCATGTAAATCAATGTACTAATAGTGTACTAATGAACATAACCAGTATATGATGTGAAAACAGGAAAGCATGAAAGTAACAAGTAGGCACATGTGTTTCACCCCAAAACAGTTTGGAAAACAGTAAAAGAGGGGTCTATGTACTCACTTGAGATTGCTCAGTAGTCCTTGAGTAACAACCAAACAATGCTAGAGATCACGGAAATCAAACGGCACCTAATATAGGTAACTATGTTAATTAACCGGACCTAAATCGGAAGATCGGGTAGCATTAGGGTTTGTAAACCAAATGAGTGTAGGAACTCATATGATATGGTTTAACAAAGCCTACATACTAAATGAAACTTAACCTAAGCGTCTACGACCCATTAGACCCGTTTAGGTAGCTTATGCTACTTTAACGCGTCGTTCGGGTGAAACGCGTTCGGACCGCCTAACTAGTCCTATGACAAGTGTTATATGCCTAAACATGTTACATAATCAGTTATGTGACAAAGGTTTAGGTTACATATGCTTAATTACCAATTATACATGAAAAGGGTATTCTGGTAATTTACCTAAGGCATATAAACTACCTATCATACAACTACTTAAACGATGTGACCATAGGGTATAACCTCGGAAGGTTATTCCCTACCTACTATGGTTACCTAAAGTATTTTGTTGGATCCTAATGATCGACCAAATGGGTCGAGTTCGAAGGTATAGGCGATTTATCAGATCGCCTACCCTACGACTCTAGACAACGTGGTAATCAGTGGGCATAGTCCCAAGGGACTATGACCAACGTGATTACACTCACGTTGCGAAGTTCAAACGAACTTCGCATTGACCATTACTGGTCAACGCTGAAAGTCAAACAAAGTTTGACTTTCTGACTCTAAAAGCAATAAAATAAGGAAAAGAACGAAAGAATACTTACCCAGGGTCCCCGAATGCTAATCCCGATTCCAAGAACTCAGGTATGAAACAATGGTTTCAACTTAGAGCTCTCAAAATCAGAATTCTTGTAAGTTTAGCAATGGGGGGTATGGGGTATTTATAGTTTTCGTTGAACCGTTAAGATCGTTTCATGGAAAACGTGTCTTAATCCAAGCCGTACAAGTGTTGAAAAGTTATGGTGTTTAGGTGTTTAAATTCCATCCATACATGTGTTGCAAAGTTATGGTGTTTAGGTGTTTAAATTCCATCCATACATGTGTTGCAAAGTTATGGTGTTTAGAATGTGTGGTTGTGAATTAAACAACGGCTAATACATCGAATCTGGTCCCGAATGCGAAAAACGAACCAAATGACGCGACGAATGGATTTTTCTTATGGCGAACACTAAAATAAAATATTTTAGTGCTTACATAAATTTTTGGATGTCCGGATGTATTCAGAACGTAAGTTATGCGCGAAAATGCAAACTTGTGCACTTTTTGACACTTTTAGTCCCTGAATGACCCAAAAGTTTATTTTAGCACACCGAACCCCTTAAAGCCTATTTCTAAGCTATGTAAAGGTTATTTATGGTGTGTTTAACTTATGGTCATGTTCCGGAATGTCTGTTACAGTTCAAATTGGCATACTTTCGCAGTTTGTCAACTTTAGTCCCTGTAAGGGATTTAACTTATTTTTGCCATACCAAAGCCTTTAAAACTTATTTCTAAGTTATGTAAAGGTTATTTAAGGTATGTTAAGCCTATTTCACTATTCCGGAGTGTTCGTTGGATTAAACTGGTTATATCTACACATCAGAGCGCGTATAACCTTCCAGAAAGCGATTTAGAGCTTGAAATCGAACAAGAATTGATATGTGTAAATGATACACATATTTTTACAAATCCCAAGTATGAAATACAATATTTCATTGGTTTGGTATTTGTTTGATGGCGTGGAGGCACAGGTGTTATACCCGGAGGTTGGATTTTGCTGTAGGTATTACCATTTCTGCCGGATCACCACTTCTGCCCCAAATACCAAGGAAAACGGGGTTTGGCCAGTTGCACTTTTCACCGTCGTCCTATCAGCCCACAAAACAAAGGGTAGTTCTTCTGCCCATCTTCCCTTTTTAGCTCCTAGTCTCTCTTTTCAGGTTGTTGATAATTATCTTGTTTGAGGATTCTGCTTGTCCATTTGTGTAGGATCGTTTTCAGACCCGAACGAGTCAATCAGAAGAGTTTTTCTCAATACAAAAGGCGGAAACAGATGTATCGAGTTCAATTCAGCAAGAATATCACTTTAAACTGTCTTTTGATTGATAACAGATCAATTACAATGGAGTAGACACTTCGGCAGAGCTTCGCTACCGGAATCAGAATCGTTACAAATGACTAGGCACTTTAGGTATTTATAGGCTAGGTAATTTCGTTTGAAATGGTTCAAACGGAATCTAATTCCGCACGAAATTACTCAAACGGAATTAGCATCTTATTTCAAGTGGAATTAACCACTTGATTTCATTTGAAATGACCCTGTGTCATTTCAAGCGAAATTACCTACAAACACATTTCTCGTTTTCCGTGCCTTGATCTATCTATACAAATACAAGACTCGATACAAGACGAAGTCGACAGACGCATGCACCAACAGACTCCCCCTCGAATGTTGACGAGTCTTCAGTGTCGAGTCTTCAATCTTCAATCTTTATTAGTCTTCCCGACCTCTTTCAAAATATCTAACAATGTAAAGTATCCTCAATCTTTGTTTTCTCTTCTTCTCCAGAATTTCAACCTGGCTCTTATCTCACTATCATCCCAAAATCTGTAGCTTGCTCTTACACACTCTCGATCAGATCTCTTGATTCCTGGTTCTATACAACTTTAGACTCCCCCTTAAGTTGTACTTGGGATCGCAGTCTGGCTTACACAAGTTCAAGATCGTGACCTGGCTCATATCCTGCTCAGGATCAAAACCTGGCTAACCTGCACAATCTTAACCCAGAAATAAATTTCACAAATTTACAATTTGACAAATTTATACTCTGCTTACCACTTATATATACAAACACAACATTATGTATAAAATGATTTAACATTTTTAATCACTGATGAACCACTTGTATGAAAAACATTTTCATTTTCAAATAATTTTTCAAATCAAACATTTCAAATACACTCTCCCAAACCTTTTCATCATGTTTAGCACTCGGAATTTTGAAAATCAGCTTTTCAACATCAGTTGTCTAAAATCTTTTTACATTTTTCAAAATTTATGCTAAAACACACTAAAAATCTTTTTGAACTTTTGATTTTATAAGAAGATGCAATAAAGGAATATTTACAGTCAATATTTTTGTGAGTTTGTGTAAGAGGATCATATTAGTTTTTGAGACAAATCACCAACACCGTTAAGCTTTAAACATTTTAAGTTCTAAATGATTCACTTAGATTCTTAGTATACTGATCCACTTAAATTTTCACACAAAGTTCAATTGTTTCGAGATACGAGATTAATGTTTTAGAGACATAAACTTATTCGCGTGTCCCACCTCAGAATATACTCCCATATCCAGATCCCAATATTCAGTCTTACAGGTGAATATACCACAGATGATATCTGTAAAGGGTTAAATTGCGAGGGCCGTGAGAGCTCAGGCTATTGCTTCCGCAAAATCAGAGAGATGACGGCTTCGACTTTTGGTGTGTTCCCTTTAGAGAATCTTTTCTTCAACAGCACATGATTAGCATTTTTCAATGTTTCATCATTTTTTGTACTGAGGGTAGTGCTATATTTCAAGCAAGCAGAAAGTATTATACAGGGACTAGGCCATTGCTTCCGCAAAATCAGAAGTCCCGGGATAATACCCCAGATATCATTGAGTATAAAGACCTAGTATCTCAGAAAGAGGGACCTTTCAAACAAGATTTCGGGGGTTACCCAAATATCCTAGAGATGTTCCCCACGATATAAGCAAGTTTGAAATTTAGGTTTATATCTCGTCACAATCTACTAAATGTGTAAAAACCTACTGGCACATCATCAGTGAGACCGTTTATCACATTTGACTTTCCAATTCTTTAGCATGCTGTGATAGTCCACTGATGTACTATCATTTCCTCTTTTTTACAACAAAACTCATTTTTGCTTTTATCATGTTTTTCGCTTTTTCAAATTTTCAAATGTTTTTGGATTTTCTGAAAATCTCTTACTCCCCCTAAAATTCAAAATCATTTAAAGAAATTTTGAAAACAAACTGTACAAGTAAACTGACAACTGATATCAAATCACTTCAAATCGCCATCCACTTGGCATAAACAATCAGAACTCCCCCTGACAACAAACTATTTTCCCATTGATTTCAAAACACTTAAGTTTGTTTTAATCAAATGGTTTTTCCGGAAAATAAGTTTTGTTGATTTCATAAAACCACTTGTAGGTTAGGGGTTCAATTCATCACATTGTTCTTTCAACCATTTGAAAAAATATAATAGTTTTAAGTTCAACCAACCATTACCCCTTGTAGAAAATCAAGTACAACATAATGTCCCTGATTTACCACTTGTAAATCGAAATATCACCAATGTGAATTTCTCTAGAAAGATGCCGATTCCTGCTCCACACTTACCAACCTGGGAGCTCCGGCAAGTCCTGATTTTTCATTCATCATAATAAGTTCCATCCCAGTCACAAACCTGAGACGACCCATTTTTACCTGGTTTCTTCAATTTTTTCTCATAAAACTCCTTCACCCCTTTGACCTTCCCATCAACCATTTTACCAAAAATATGTTGCACTCTGGGGTTAAAAGATTTTTCAATATCAAATTCTTTCTTTTCAGAGAAAAATTGATTTCAAATTTCAATTTTGCCAACATTTTGTTTAAAATTTTCAGCCCTCAATAATGGAAAATTGACATCATCCATTGGAGGTACTGATGTTTCCAATTTTAACTCAACACGTGGCTCCTCTGACTTTGTGGAATCAGATTTATCACCTGAAAATAGCTCCTCTGATTTTGATGAATCAGAATCATTGCTAGAACTATCATCAGATTTCTTAACAACCAACTTTTGGTTGTCAAGATTCACTTTTCTTCTGTAAAATCTTTTTGAACATTCACCAACCTCAAACTTTGAATTTTTGAAAACTTTAAAAGGTTTGATTGGTGGTTCATTTTCAACAATCTTTTCTTTCTGTTTAAGAGAAACTCCCTGTTTTGTTTGAATTGCCTTTGGACAGTTCCTGGCAATATGACCAACAATTTTGCATTGAAAACAGGTTCTTGTCTACTTCTTCTATTGAGCAACATTTTTCTCCATTTCCTCTTGCTTCTTCACAAGGAATTCTTTGTTTGTCTGATTTCTGAACAATTTCTCCTTTTCTTCTTCAGATGATATTCCTGTAACAAAAACAGTTTTTGGTTTATAAGTTTTTTCATTTTTATGATTTTTTAGTGGAATAAAACCAAGTCCTTTTCTTTTGAAATTACCGTTATGGTTTGGTTTCTTTTGAAAACCTGAAACAGAACCGTAACCCTTTTTTTTTATTTTCTCTTTGTTGTACTCTTGAGGTGTAAGGTTTTGGTTTTACAGAAAGATTTACATCTTTTATTTCAGAAATATTAATTTCTGTTAGTTTGAAAACCTTTTTGATCATTTCAGTTTTAACACCTCTTATTGGAAACTCTTCATCAGAATATAATTTGTCCGAATCATTCAAAGTATATGCTACTTTCACTGTTTCATCATTCAAATTAGATTTTGATAACAAAAACTCTTTATTGTAAACCCATTTGTCCTTTTTGACTGTTGACTTTGACGTGTCAGACTTTGACTCTGAGTTTGACTCCGACTTTGACTCCTCAATTTCATTGTTATCCAACACCTGATCGACCACTTTCTTTATTAATTCAGACTCATGATCAGTATCAGACTATGTAAAAGTAACATCAATGTTTTCTGGCAAATTTTCTGAAAACTCAGACTCCCACTGTAAATTGGTGGCCTTTTTTACTCTTTCTGAATTTAGATTTCGTGGAGAATATCCATTTTTAAGCGGGGGTGGACACTTGTTGTAACTGGCACTTTGTTTCTTACCAGATGTCTTCACTTCAGTATCCTTCTTTTCAGAGTTCTTGTCTTCAGATATTTCATCTTCATCAAATGCCTTCATGCCTTCAACAGTTGGATAAACCCTGTCAATAACATAAGAAGTACATGAGTAACTTTTTAACAATCTATTAACTCTTTCAGTTTCAATTCTTTGTGTTTCTAGTTTCTGTTCAAGCACAGCACACTTCTCAATGTAACTGTTAACACTTTTCTGCTTTGTCATGAAAGCTCCTTGTAGTGTCTTCATTGCCATTGCTTGTTCACTGCTTGTTTGATTGTACTGATTCATTGCTTTGTTTAGAACATCATATGATTCTTTCAATCTGTTCATGTTATGAATCAAAGTACTATTCTGCTTCTTTACTGCTTCACAGTTTTCACATTTCACCGGAATCTTTTGTGCAACAGCTTCTGCATCAACTTTGAAAACTGGAATGTCTTTTAATTTCTTTCTTATCACAAGAACTTCTTCATCATCACTGCTGACTGGTTGTTTAACTTTTTTCTTTTTCTTTTTAGCTTTTTCTTCATCACTGTCAAACTCTTCCATCATTTTCAAATGCTTTTCCATTCTCCTTGCATAATAATCATCATCATTATCACTGTCATCAGCAACTCTAGCAACAAAAGCTTTATGATTTGAAGTTTTGTTAGGATCATAATCATCCCAACTAAAATTTGCCCAGCTAAACCCTTCTGGTAATTTTTCATTATCTTGATTTATCAGACATGCTTTGCTATCAGCTGAAACATATTTGTCCCAACTGAAATCTTTCGATCATTTGTTATCATTTTGATTCACCATACATGCTCTCTTTGATGACTCTTCGATTGTCTTCCTAGCATGTGCAGTTCGTGGCTCTTGTTGGTGTTGAGCAACTTGATGATAAATTGCTTTCCGATAATAGTCATTGTTGTTGAATGGATTTTGAGCTCCACTTGCTTCGCGATTTGTGCACTCCCTCTTTAAGTGTCCTTTTTCCCTGCAACGAAAACAAGTAACTTTAGATTTATCAAAACCCAAAGTAGAAACATTTGCATCATGGAAATCATCTCTTCCCGTAATTTGTTTAAACTTTTCGGCTCTTTTCAAAACACTCGCTAAACACCATTTTATATCCATCAATTACATCTCCTCAGCATCAATCTGATCGTAATCCGCTTTTGTCAACATTGGATTCCCGATCTTTCCTGCTTCTAGACTTCCATATGATTCCAGCACAGTTCCCAACAAAGACATATGACTTTTTGCCACCTCTTCTGAGAAATTTTCATCATTCTCAAGGTTTAAAACAATGTTGCATTGTAACCTCTTGCCATTCTTTGTTGTTGACAGATTTGGATCACATGATGGATATGAAGAAAAACTTGTTTTGCTGTTTGATCCTTTAGAAGATCCTCCAGATGAACTCTTAGCATTGAAAGCAGTCTCAACCTTTGGTGACATATTGGTTTTATCACTGATACCTCCTTTGTAATAAAGACCGATATCTTGTTCACCATCAAAATCTTTCATTCTTGAAATATTTCTTTGCTCCATCTCTTGAGCTTCAAGCTTTTCAATGAACTTATTCAGAGTTAGATTGCTAAAATCTTTCTTGTTCCTCAACATCATGAGATGCGTGCCCCAAGTTTCATGTGGCAATGCATCAGCCAACTTTTCTACCAACTCTTCATTATCTTTATTGATGCTCACTCTCTTCATTTGGACTAACAGATTGCAATATCTTCCGATGATCTGCTTTGTGCTTTCAGTTCTCAAACCATGAAATAAATCGAACTCTTTCTTCAAAAGTGATTTTTTGTTCTTGATCATTTCTTTACTTCCAACAAACTTTGATTTTAAAGCTCTCCAAATTGAATATGCACTTCCAGTGTGTTGCAGTAAAACTAAAATATCTTCCTTCATAGCTTGATGCAATCATCTTTTCATTTTTGTATTTCTTTCTATCATCAACACTTAAATCTTTAATAGCAATCTCCTCTTCCTCATCATTCAACGGTCTAACATATTTCGTCTCAACACATTCCCAAGCATCCAAATAATTTGCTTGCACCCAATTTTCGAATCGTTCCTCCCATCCTTTATACTCTTCAATGTTCATAAGCTTTGGCGGTTTTTGCATAGTGCCCGTTTCATTTTCCATAGTCAAGTTCTGAGTAACACTAGCCAGAGTAGTCGGGGTAGTAGCAAATGCGTTATAAAATTCCTCTTCCATGATTCGGTTTTACAATATCACAAAAATCAGAATGCTCAAACGGAATTAAGTTTCACACGGAATAACCTTTTGGTATGAAATAAGCCTTTTCAAACGGAATCAACACTTTCAAACGAAATCCCAATCTCACACGAATTACCTGTTCAAACGAAATACCAGCTTCACACAGAATTACCTGATTTCGTGTGAAACAATGCCCTTTCAAACGGAAGAGCAACTTGAAGCGAAATTACTAATTTCGTGTGAAAATTTTCAAACGGAATTACACTCTGATGCGGAATAAGGCTATTTCAAGCGAAATTAAACCCTAATTTCATGTGAAATTATGTTGCTGTCATCAACTCGAGCTGAATTTTGTCAAATTGATCAAGTTTTAATCCGTTTTAAGATCTGAAACTTTCAAGGATTTGTTAAAATACTATTGCGCATATAATGTGAGAAAATTAGCCGATTTTAACCATGAAAAGTTGTTAATTTCGAAAAAGAAGGTGAAGAAATCAGATTTTGCTGCTGAATTGGTAAGAACTCCTCCTCCTGAGCTCTGATACCACTTGTAGGGTCGTTTTCAGACCCGAACGAGTCAATCAGAAGAGTTTTTCTCAATACAAAAGGCGAAAACAGATGTATCGAGTTCAATTCAGCAAGAATATTGTCACACCCCCAAAATCCACACGCGGAGTACTACCGCTTAGAGGCGTGACATGACCAGGATCAAGCCACCAATCATATTGAACATAAGTATGTATATCAAAAGTCATTCATCAAAACGATAGGTGTTTACAAAACCAAATATAAACAAGTGTGTAGCGGAAGCATTTAATGTAAAACCCAACATAAGTTTAAGTACAAAATGTTATAATGTTTAACATCACATTCACGATCCATGTCCACAACGACTGTGCCTCCCGTGCAAGCTCCAAAAGTACCTATGGTCCTGCAAGGCATGTAACAGAGAGTCAACAACTAGTTGAGCGAGTTCACAGTTGGTTATTTAGTTATAATGTTCATTTCGTAAATCGTAAGTTCGATTAGTAATCATGTATCGTATGTAATAGCATCGCGGCCCTCAAGGCATGTTTGCGAAGTTTAGTGGGGGTTTCCCATGTTTTACAGACTAGTTATATTTGTATCGCGGCCCTCCAGGCATGTTTGCGAAGATTAAAGTATAGTTCGCGGCCATTCCAGGCATGTTTGCGAAGATCGTTCTAGTATAGTTCGCGGCCATTCCAGGCATGTTTGCGAAGATCGTTCTAGTATAGTTCGCGGCCATTCCAGGCATGTTTGCGAAGATCGTTCTAGTATAGTTCGCGGCCATTCCAGGCATGTTTGCGAAGAGTAGTATGTGTTTCACTAGTCTAGTAGTATATACCATTGACCTTCCATTCCCGAGGCCTATGGTATGTAATTCCGATAACTATTCAACATAAAAATCAATCAACCCATTCCCAACCCCGGGAATCCCATGCCTTGGTAGAAGTGTGAACTCACCTTGTTTCGCTCGGTATGCTAGGTATGTGCTCAAAGTAAGTCAATCACGTCCTAAAGTATGCACGTATGTGAAATCAGTTTGTGTCCAAGTTATGCACGTATAAACATGTAGCACGTAATCACAATCATATACAAGATGGCTACACTTAACAGCAGTTAAATATTCCAGTTAACACTTAACAGAATTAACTCAAGTTACTGCACAGATCAGCTATTCGGCGAAACACGCATGTTGGCGAAACACAGATAGCGACGAATCACAATATTGACGAAACACATTCTGTTTCGTCGAGGTGTCCCCTGGCGAAACAGAACTTCTGATTCGTCGACTACTTTTGGCGAAACACATTCTGTTTCGCCGAGAGTTCTGTTTCGTCGAACAGTTCAGTTTCGCAGACATCAGTTACAGCAGATGCGAAAAACACATATACTCAACAGCCGTAAAACAGCAATTCCTCCATCATACAGAAATCATACAACACAGAAACATCGTAACATCATCATAACATAAGCATCACAGTTCTTAACGTCTAGCACGAACCCTAGGTTATGTGTACAACATATAGATTAACATACAACATCATATCATCGATTCCTATCAAGATACTAATGTGTATTCAGAATCAGGCCATATAAACAACATTCAGAACCGAGTATCATCAACATACCCTCCTATACTCCAGAAATCAAGCATAAACACAACATGTATAAAGAAATCAAGGGACAAAGAAACCGATTTAGACAAGCACGCACTAACCGAGATATTCGGGATGAACAAGGGAGGATTCGAGAGAGAAGATGATGGTTGATGATGGGTATCGCCTTTTCAAAAGAGAGAGTTCTAGGGTTTCTATTTTTGTTAAAAGTGTGAAACAGGAAGTCGGTTTCACTTAATATCCACGAATTACCGTTCTGGGCCCTTAATGGGCTTTGCGAATCAATGGGCCGACGAAACACATCAGTTTCGTCGTGAAGTTCTATGGCGAAACACATCAGTTTCGTCGGGATGTATACGACGAAACAGTCTGTTTCGTCGGGTCCTTTTATGTTTAAAACAGTTTACGTTTTCAACAGGTGTTTCATGTTATACAGCCAAACACAAACAAAAATCATGCAACCAAAATGCGTTCATTATAAAATAACGTGTACAGTTACAAGTTAAACAAGTCAAACAACTACACAGTCAAAGTCAACGTGCATTTAATGCGAAAAAGAAAGTCGGAAACTCGAGTTGTCACATTATCCCCAACTTGAAAGAAATTTCGTCCCGAAATTTAGCATGCGGTTACTGAGGAAGCTAGGTAAGTTATCGTTTACTGGTTTTCCTGGGGTGTCACATCATCCCCCCGTTGAGTTGGGATTTCATCCCGAACTTCTGTAGTAGCTTCAGCCTCAGTAGTAGTTGCATTGTTTTCGAACAACTGGGGATATTTGAGTTCCATTTGGTCTTCGCGTTCCCAGGTAAACTCTGGGCCACGACGGGAGTTCCAACGAACTCGAACAAGAGGTATTCTAGTGTTCTTGAGGACCTTAACATCCCGGTCCGTGATTTCAACTGGTTCCTCGACGAAATGCAATTGTTCGTCGATAGTGAGCTCCTTCAGAGGAACTATGTGGGTCTCATCTGACTGAAACTTCTTCAGATTCGACACGTGAAAGACGTTGTGAACTGCACTGAGTTCAGCTGGTAAGTTCAGTCTGTAGGCCACTTTGCCTATTTTCTCTATGACTTCAAATGGTCCAACATATCGTGGATTGAGTTTGCCTCGTTTGCCAAAACGAACAACACCCTTCCAGGGTGAAACTTTGAGTAGTGCTCGATCCCCAACTTGGAATTCGAGTATTTTCCTGTCTTTATCAGCGTATACTTTCTGACGGTCACGTGCTGCCGCCATGCGTTGTCGTATTTGAGCAATCTTTTCAGTAGTATCAACTACCATTTCTGGACCTGTGATCTGACTGTCACCCACCTCTGCCCAACAAAGAGGTGATCGGCATTTACGCCCGTACAATGCCTCAAATGGAGCAGCTTTAATGCTGGTGTGGTAACTGTTGTTGTATGAAAATTCCACAAGTGGCAAATGTTTTTCCCAGCCCTTGCCAAAGTCAATTACGCACGCCCGAAGCATGTCTTCTAGAGTTTGAATAGTGCGCTCAGACTGCCCATCGGTCTGAGGATGATAAGCTGTGCTCATGTCTAATCGAGAGCCAAAAGATTTGTGCATTGCTTGCCACAGTTCTGAAGTAAAACGTGCATCACGATCAGAGATAATAGATGTGGGCACCCCGTGCCTCGAGACAACTTCCTTAAGGTATACGTCTGCTAGAGTGGAGAACTTATCCGTTTCCTTGATAGCCAAGAAGTGAGCAGACTTTGTGAGTCGATCCACGATCACCCAAATAGTATCATTTCCGCGCTGAGATCTAGGTAAGCCGGTAACAAAATCCATGGAAATTTGCTCCCATTTCCATTGTGGTATCTCAGGTTGTTGGAGTGGGCCTGATGGTTTCTGATATTCCGCTTTGACTCTCGCACAAGTCAAACACTTTCTAACGTAAGTTGCTATGTGGGCCTTCATGCTAGGCCACCAATATGTAGTTCTGAGGTCGTGGTACATCTTATCCGAACCAGGATGTACTGAGTAGCGAGACTTATGAGCTTCATTCATTACAAGCTCGCGTAAGTTACCATAGAGTGGGACCCAGATGCGTCCTGTTACATAGTAGGCGCCGTCTGCCCTTAGTTCTAACCGTTGCCTTGAACCGCGTAGAGCTTCAGCCCTGACGTTTTCTGGTTTCAATGCTTCCACCTGAGCATCTCGTATCTGTGAAGGAAGACTAGACTGAATAGTGAGTTGCAACGCTCGTACACGCCTAGGTATAGTATCCTTTCGACTGAGGGCGTCGGCTACCACATTGGCCTTGCCTGGATGGTACTTTATAGCACATTCGTAATCGTTCAGTAACTCGACCCATCGACGTTGTCGCATGTTCAAGTCTTTCTGCTTGAAGATATATTCGAGGCTCCTGTGATCGGTGTAGATGATGCACTTGGTGCCATACAGGTAATGTCTCCATATCTTGAGTGCAAAGACAACAGCTCCAAGCTCTAAATCGTGCGTAGTGTGATTCCGTTCGTGAATCTTAAGTTGGCGCGAAGCATAAGCAATAACTTTATCCCGCTGCATCAACACACATCCAAGACCTTGGATAGATGCATCACAGTAAACTACAAAATCGTCCGTGCCTTCAGGCAATGAGAGGATAGGTGCACTACAAAGTCTATCCTTTAAGTGCTGAAACGCTGTATCCTGTGTATCACTCCAACGGTAAGCAATACCTTTCTGTGTCAGTAGTGTAAGCGGCTGTGCAATCTTTGAGAAGTCTTTGATAAACCGTCTGTAATAACCCGCCAAACCCAAGAATTGGCGTATTTCTGTTGGTGTGCGAGGTGCAGGCCAGTTCTTGATCGAATCTACCTTGGATGGATCGACATGAATCCCATCCTTGTTTACCACGTGGCCTAGAAAGTGGACTTCACGAAGCCAGAAGTCGCATTTTGAAAACTTAGCATGCAGCTGTTCCGTTCGAAGGAGTTCCAGAATAAGTCGTAAATGCTGCTCGTGTTCCTCCCGATTCTTCGAATAGATCAGGATGTCATCGATAAAAACAATAACAAACTTGTCAAGATAAGGTTTGCACACCCTGTTCATAAGATCCATGAAAACCGCAGGCGCGTTCGTTAGCCCGAATGGCATGACCAAAAACTCGTAATGACCGTAGCGAGTTCTGAATGCTGTCTTGGAGACGTCCTCATCCCGGACTCTCAGTTGATGGTAACCTGACCTCAGGTCAATCTTTGAGTAATAGCTCGACCCTTGCAACTGGTCGAATAAGTCGTCGATGCGTGGAAGTGGATAACGATTCTTCACAGTCACTTTGTTCAGTTCGCGGTAGTCTATGCACATACGAAAAGTACCGTCTTTCTTCTTTACAAATAATACTGGAGCTCCCCAGGGCGAAGAGCTAGGACGTATGAAACCCTTTTCCAAGAGTTCTTGCAATTGCTTAGACAGTTCTTCCAGTTCACTTGGAGCTAAACGATAAGGTGCTCGAGCTATAGGTGCTGCTCCTGGAGCTAGCTCGATCTGAAATTCGACCTGGCGATGGGGCGGTAGTCCAGGTAACTCTTCAGGAAACACTTGAGGAAAGTCGCGTACTACAGGAATATCCCCAATCTTTTTCTCTGTCGTCGATGTATCAGTAACGAGTGCTAAAATAGCTATGTGGCCCTTTCGCAGACACTTCTGAGCCTTCAAGAAGGAGATGATGCCACTCACGACACCACTCTTGTCGCCTTGAACTTCAAGAGGTTCTTTGCCAGAACGAGGAATACGAATGATCTTCTCCTTGCATAGGATCTCTGCTTGCTGTTGGGATAACCAATCCATACCGATGACAATGTCGAAACTACTCAGAGTTATAGGAATGAGATCGATAGAGAAAGTCTGACCAGCGAGGATAAGATTACAACCCTGAACTATGTGTGTGGCCTCTAGACTTTTACCGTTAGCTAACTCTACGACATGTTTGGTGCTTAACAGTGTTGGTGCGCGTTTAAGCATTTTACTAACTTTCAGGGACATATAACTGGTATCCGCACCCGAATCAAATAATACAGTAACATAAAAGTCGCCGAGAAGAAACTTACCCGAAACCACATTAGGATCGTTCCTTGCGTCACTCTGACCAATCACAAACATACGACCCTTTGCACCATTGTTGTTGTTGTTATTTCCCCCATTGTTGTTCCCACTGCCCTGATTATTGTTGTTGTTATTCTGATTCTGGTTTAACTGGGGGCAGTTCCGCTTGAAATGACCTTCAGCCCCACACTGAAAGCATACCTTATTTCCTTGCTGTTGTTGCTGTGACTGGTTTCGTGGAACGGGTGACTGTTGTTGCTGGTTCTGACTCGCAGGCCTTGAGCTCCTGCAATCTTTAGCTTCATGACCTACCCTTAGACATCTTTGACAGCGGCCTTTACGACACTGACCACTGTGGTGTTTGTTGCACCTGTTACACAGTGGATGAGTTCCCCGATATCCACTCTGCCCCTGACCACCAGACGATTGCTGACTCGAACTCTGGTAATCACTAGTCTTGCGCTGTTGCTGTGCTTGAGACTGTACAATAGCTGAACCTCTGCTAGAATCCCCTTCCCATTTCCGCTTGTTGTCACTGGGAATAGCAGGAGTAACTGGAGTGGTAGCGGTAGTAGCGCTGATACGTTTAGGCAGCCTGTTTTGTTCAACCGCCTGATCGGTGAGGCGATGAGCTAGCTTGACGATCTGTTGAATAGTGCCAAGATTCGCTGAGGTTACGTGGCTTTGAATCTCCGGCACCAGGCCATTGAGATACAGTTCGATACGCTTAATGGGAGGGTCCACCATAGTAGGACACAGAATAGCCAACTCGTTCGATCTTCTGGTGTAAGCTTCAATTTCTGACCCAGTCATTTTCAAGTGATAAAACTCTACCTCCAGCTTATGAATATCATCACGGCTACAGTATTCCTCTTTAATCAAATCCTTGAAATCATTCCAGGGTGTGGCGTTAGCAACAGCCAACCCTAACATCTGCACTTGTGCATTCCACCAAGTCAGCGCAATGCCTTCTAGTGTACCAGTGGCGTACTTCACCCTGCGAGCCTCAGGGCATTCGCACATTTCAAATACTGACTCGAGCTTTTCAAACCAATGGAGGAGTCCAACCGCTCCTTCCGTGCCACTAAAAGTAGTAGGACGACAGTCCATGAAAGTTTTGAAGGTACAAACAGGTGGCTGAGCGTGCTGACCTGTTGTATATAAGAATCCAGTACAAGATTAAAACACAAGAGTTGGTTCAGGAGTGTAGGATCTAAAGATCCTAGTGTGAGTTACAACTGCAGGGTATACCTCCTGCTTGTACGGCTGCAAGTGCCTCAGCAACTCGCTCGTTAATAAGAGCCGTCAGTTGGGCTTGCGTCATGTTGATACGTCCAGACATGATCTTCATAGTAAGTATGACATAAGTGAGAGAGGTTCGCGAGTAGTGCGATAACAAAAGGGAATAATCACACAAGTGTTCTCATGCAATAGTGTCAAGTTAACCTAAGCATACCCGGAGCAAAGTTCTATGCAATACTAGCAAGTAGGCAATAAGACATGTACCATATTACCTAGAGTGATGAGTCTTGCACGTGGAGCGAGGCGTCGTTGTGGATCGTTGAGCACTGTTCTGGTTATAGTCTGGTTTTAATAAAAACGTTTTCCCCTTATTAAAACTGAGTTCTCTATAACCAATGGCTCTGATACCAATCTGTCACACCCCCAAAATCCACACGCGGAGTACTACCGCTTAGAGGCGTGACATGACCAGGATCAAGCCACCAATCATATTGAACATAAGTATGTATATCAAAAGTCATTCATCAAAACGATAGGTGTTTACAAAACCAAATATAAACAAGTGTGTAGCGGAAGCATTTAATGTAAAACCCAACATAAGTTTAAGTACAAAATGTTATAATGTTTAACATCACATTCACGATCCATGTCCACAACGACTGTGCCTCCCGTGCAAGCTCCAAAAGTACCTATGGTCCTGCAAGGCATGTAACAGAGAGTCAACAACTAGTTGAGCGAGTTCACAGTTGGTTATTTAGTTATAATGTTCATTTCGTAAATCGTAAGTTCGATTAGTAATCATGTATCGTATGTAATAGCATCGCGGCCCTCAAGGCATGTTTGCGAAGTTTAGTGGGGGTTTCCCATGTTTTACAGACTAGTTATATTTGTATCGCGGCCCTCCAGGCATGTTTGCGAAGATTAAAGTATAGTTCGCGGCCATTCCAGGCATGTTTGCGAAGATCGTTCTAGTATAGTTCGCGGCCATTCCAGGCATGTTTGCGAAGATCGTTCTAGTATAGTTCGCGGCCATTCCAGGCATGTTTGCGAAGATCGTTCTAGTATAGTTCGCGGCCATTCCAGGCATGTTTGCGAAGAGTAGTATGTGTTTCACTAGTCTAGTAGTATATACCATTGACCTTCCATTCCCGAGGCCTATGGTATGTAATTCCGATAACTATTCAACATAAAAATCAATCAACCCATTCCCAACCCCGGGAATCCCATACCTTGGTAGAAGTGTGAACTCACCTTGTTTCGCTCGGTATGCTAGGTATGTGCTCAAAGTAAGTCAATCACGTCCTAAAGTATGCACGTATGTGAAATCAGTTTGTGTCCAAGTTATGCACGTATAAACATGTAGCACGTAATCACAATCATATACAAGATGGCTACACTTAACAGCAGTTAAATATTCCAGTTAACACTTAACAGAATTAACTCAAGTTACTGCACAGATCAGCTATTCGGCGAAACACGCATGTTGGCGAAACACAGATAGCGACGAATCACAATATTGACGAAACACATTCTGTTTCGTCGAGGTGTCCCCTGGCGAAACAGAACTTCTGATTCGTCGACTACTTTTGGCGAAACACATTCTGTTTCGCCGAGAGTTCTGTTTCGTCGAACAGTTCAGTTTCGCAGACATCAGTTACAGCAGATGCGAAAAACACATATACTCAACAGCCGTAAAACAGCAATTCCTCCATCATACAGAAATCATACAACACAGAAACATCGTAACATCATCATAACATAAGCATCACAGTTCTTAACGTCTAGCACGAACCCTAGGTTATGTGTACAACATATAGATTAACATACAACATCATATCATCGATTCCTATCAAGATACTAATGTGTATTCAGAATCAGGCCATATAAACAACATTCAGAACCGAGTATCATCAACATACCCTCCTATACTCCAGAAATCAAGCATAAACACAACATGTATAAAGAAATCAAGGGACAAAGAAACCGATTTAGACAAGCACGCACTAACCGAGATATTCGGGATGAACAAGGGAGGATTCGAGAGAGAAGATGATGGTTGATGATGGGTATCGCCTTTTCAAAAGAGAGAGTTCTAGGGTTTCTATTTTTGTTAAAAGTGTGAAACAGGAAGTCGGTTTCACTTAATATCCACGAATTACCGTTCTGGGCCCTTAATGGGCTTTGCGAATCAATGGGCCGACGAAACACATCAGTTTCGTCGTGAAGTTCTATGGCGAAACACATCAGTTTCGTCGGGATGTATACGACGAAACAGTCTGTTTCGTCGGGTCCTTTTATGTTTAAAACAGTTTACGTTTTCAACAGGTGTTTCATGTTATACAGCCAAACACAAACAAAAATCATGCAACCAAAATGCGTTCATTATAAAATAACGTGTACAGTTACAAGTTAAACAAGTCAAACAACTACACAGTCAAAGTCAACGTGCATTTAATGCGAAAAAGAAAGTCGGAAACTCGAGTTGTCACAAATATCACTTTAAACTGTCTTTTGATTGATAACAGGTCAATTACAATGTTGTAGACACTTCGGCAGAGCTTCGCTACAGGAATCAGAATCGTTACAAATGACTAGGCACTTTAGATATTTATAGGCTAGGTAATTTCATTTGAAATGGTTCAAACGGAATCTAATTCCGCACGAAATTACTCAAACGGAATTAGCATCTTATTTCAAGCGGAATTAACCATTTGATTTCTTTTGAAATGACCTTATGTCATTTTAAGCAAAATTACCTACAAACACATTTCTCGTTTTCCGTGCCTTGATCTATCTATACAAATACAAGACTCGATACAAGACGAAGTCGACAGACACATGCACCAACAATTTGCTTGAGGATGTACCGGTGTGGATGTAATCATCTTGATTCCCCAACTCTTACAAAAGTCAGTAGTTCTCTTACTTATAAACTGAGATCCATTGTCACAAATTATCTCAGTTGGTACTCCGAACCTAGTCAGGATATTCCTTTTTATGAAGGATACCACTTCTTGATCTCTAACTTGAACGAATGCTTCAGCTTCGACCCACTTAAAGAAATAATCGGTCATTGCCAGCATAAAGACCTTTCCTCCTGGAGCCTTTGGCAATTTTCCTACTATATCCATTCCCCACTTCATGAATGGCCAAGGGGAAGCTATAGGATAAAGTGGCTCGGCCGGCTGATGTAATATATTACTGTGTCTCTGACATGCATCACATCTTCGAGCATATTCGGCAGCATCTTTTCTCATTTGTCGGCCAATAATATCCCGTTCTTAATGCCTTTGAGAACAACGACCTGCCCCCAGTATGGTTACCACAATCCCCTTCATGTATATCCTGAAGAACTTCCTTGGTTTCGGGATCCTCTAAGCACCTCAGATATGGTCCTGCAAGAGATTTCTTATACAAGACATTATTTATATTAGTGAATCGTGATACCTTCATTCTAAAGGCGTTAGGATTCTCATCCTTTGGGATGTGTCCTTCCTTGAGATATCTTATGATTGGAGCCATCCAAGACTTAGGATCCTTCTCAGGATACTCGTCATCAGGATCCTGAACACTTACTACTTCCTTTTCCTGAGGATCCGTCTCAGGATATAGGACATGTAGTATTGATATTCGGGTTCCTTCCGGTATCCTGACTGATGATCCTAGATTTGCCACGGCATCGGCTTCAGCATTATCCTCTCTTGGTACCTGTTCAAGTGTAAAAATATCGAAATATCCTGCTAATTTTTTTAGAATTTTGAGATAATCGATTAACTTCTCACCTTTAACTGCATAGGTTCCATTAAAATGATTAGTAACTAACAAGGAATCAACATATACTTGCAAACTCTTGATATTCATACTTTTAGCCAATTCTAATCCTGCAATTAAAGCTTCATATTCTGCCTCATTATTAGTGGCAGGAAAGTCACATCTAATAGCCTGGGATAATATGTCCCCCTGTGGCAATTTTAGTAGTACACCCAAGCCTACACCTATTACATTAGATGCACCATCAGTATATAGCGTCCAGGATTATAAATTTTCTCCTAGCTGTTGTGCTTCTAGGTCTACTTCATTTTGAATATCACTACTGAAATCAGCCACTAAGTCAGCTAAAGCCTGAGACTTTATGGCATTTCTAGGTTCATATACTAGATCAAAGGCACTTAATTTCACTGACCATTTAGCCATCCTACCTGACATCTCGGGTTTCCTAAGCACATTTTTAACGGGATAGTTGGTTTTAACGTGAATCCTATGTGTTTCAAAATAATGTCTAAGTTTTGTTGAGTCCATAACTAGGGCTAATATCAGTTTCTCTAAGTGAGAATACCTAGTTTCAGCATCTAATAAACTTTTACTAACATAATAAACAGGATACTGCTGACCTTCATGATCCTTTACGAGGACAGCGCTTACTGCATTCCCAGATACTGCAAGATAGAGGGATAATGGTTCACCATCCTCAGGCTTCATCAATAGGGGTGCAGTTGAAAGATACTGCTTCAAATCCTGCAAGGCCGCTTCATGCTTTGCTCCCCATTCGAACTTCTTATTCTTCTTCAGGATATCATAAAATTCCTTGCACTTTTTCGAGGATCTTGAAATAAATATGTTCAATGCTGCTACTCGCCCTGTTAACTGTTAGGGGAGGATTTTCTAACAATTAGTGATCCTTATTCGTTATCCTAACTGGTGATCCTTACTTCTGTGACAGGTGGTGATCCTCAGAAGAGCTTCAGGATCAGGATCATGGATCACTTTAAGGATCCTCGTACTGACGATTTTTTACTTATGTCTTGTACTATATCGCAGGTATAACAAGCTTGACCAAGTCTTGGCGACATTCCTGGAGAATATTCCTAAACTATTCTGCACGTGCTTGACCAAAAATAGACGTTGTGGAGAACGTGGAGGCTTGGCACGAAAGTCGGATAGTTAGTTTAGGTGGTTATTTCTATTTTAAAAGGGAGTAACGAGCTAGTAGAGAACACTTAATCATTTTCCCAGTTACACACACTCATACAAGCGCTCATACAAGCTCTCGTTCAAACACTTAGCAATTTCATACACTTTTTACACATATCACCGTAGTGATCCTTGTACCTAGCTCGTTACTATCCGAAGTTGTAAACATTCATTCATTTATTTGAGCTTGGTGATCGGTAGTTTCCATCACCCGGGGTTTTTTGTGCCGGAGATCAACTCTTGATCAAGGGCTTTTTCCCCGTATAAATCCTTGTGTTGTTTGTGCAATTTACATTGAAGTGATCCTCATCATTGTTACACATTTTGAGCATCATACCCCGTAATCTAGAGTTTGGTTGCAATATTCTCAACAGATTTTTTGACCAAAACAGTTTGGCGCCCACCGTGGGGCCATTGGTGCTTTGTCCTTAGAAGAATTCGCATTTCTGTGCTCATTCCGGTTCATTACAACCAAGCAAATGGCTTCCTCAGCGAAGAATACTTCAAACTTGATGCCTTCATTCACTTCTTCACAAGGCGTCCCTCCTTTGCCTCCACCACCTTCTGGATCCCAGAAGAATACTGAGAATGCCGCGAAGAAACCAACTCCCATTTTCTCAAAACCACCTACTTCTTCTGTTTCAACTAATCCTACTACTAATGATCTCTATACCTTGATTTTGCAGATGAGGAATCATGCACAAGAGCAGGATAAGACCAACGAAAGGATCCTCCGGGAGATTGACAAAATTAAGAAACAGAAGAAAACGGCAGAGGATCGTTCCCCACTGATGCCCAGATCTTTGAATTTTGATACCCTGGTGATTACTTCTCAGCCATCAGTGGTTCCAGACATTCAATATGTGGGTGGACCAAAAGGAGTGCACTACGGAACAACAACAATGACCCAGGCGTCAGGTTCATATTTCCAGCCAGCGGGATCCTATCCTCAGCATATGGGATCCCTTACGAGTTCAGGAGGATATTCAGGAATGCAGCAGTTTCAAGGATCCTCCTTCGTCTCAGGATCATCCCAGGTTCAAGGATCCTCCTTCGTTCCAGGATCATCCCAGGTTCAAGGATCCTCCTTCGTCCCAGGATCATCCCAGGTTCAAGGATCCTCCTTCGTTCCAGGATCATCCCAGGTTCATGGATCCTCCTTCGTCCCAGGATCATCCCAGGTTCAAGGATCCTCATTCGTTCCAGGATCATCCCAGGTTCAAGGATCCTCCTTCGTCCCAGGATCATCCCAGGTTCAAGGATCCTCCTTCGTTCCAGGATCATCCCAGGTTCAAGGATCCTCCTTCGTTCCAGGATCATCCCAGGTTCAAGGATCCTCTTTCGTTCCAGGATCATCCCAGGTTCAAGGATCCTCCTTCGTTCCAGGATCATCCCAGGTTCAAGGATCCTCCTTTGTTCCAGGATCATCCCAGGTTCAAGGATCCTCCTTTGTTCCAGGATCATCCCAGGTTCAAGGATCCTCCTTCACTCCAGGATCGTCTCAGTTTCAAGGATCCTTCCAGATGCCAGGATCCTTGAGGAGTTTGCAAACAGGAAGTTCAGATGTCCATCAGGGAGATTTTATTCCAATGCAGACCAATGCCTCTACTGGTCCCTCGATCATTCCAGAGCCTCAACAATACGGATTAACATCTATTCTTCCTAACTTGAATCCAATGGGAGGTAACACTTTTAATAATTCTCACACTACTAACCATGGTCTTATGCAGGATCCAGGTATCAATCATGCCATGGCCAGAGAATTGCAAAAGCTAAAGGATATGATATCAAGTGTTCCGGGAGTGGTCAAACCTATCCCAGAGATTGCAGATGGGAGCCACAAGATATCTCGTTTTGCACCACCAATCTGTGATGCTGAGATACCCAAGAGGTTCCACGTGCCTACAATGAAGCTGTATGACGGTTCGACTGATCCTGAGGAACACATAGCACAATATAGGGAAAGGATGGAAATCAATCCAATCCCAGAAAGGTTAAAGGAAGCATGCCTGTGCAAAGGATTCGGATCCACTCTTACTGGATCAGCTCTTAAATGGCTGCTAAGTCTTCCTCCCTACTCTATTACCTCATTTGCCAACCTAGTTAACTTATTTAATAATCAGTTTTCTTTTAGTAGAAAATTTGAACGATTAACTAGTGATTTATATAGGATAACCCAGGGTCATAATGAATCATTAAGGGATTACATTACCAAATTCAGTAAAGAATCCTTAGACATCCCCAACTTAGATATAGCCACGGCTGTTGAGGCCTTTAAAATGGGATTGCTTAGGGATTCGTCTTTCTATGATGATCTTGTTATGACACCATGCAGGAACTTAGATGAGGTAAGAACCCGAGCACTTAGATTCATTCGGCTAGAAGATGACAAGAGGATCCAGGAGAGGTTAGCAGGATCCTCAAAGCAGGATAAGCAAGGATCCTCATTCAGGAACAACAAGTTCAGATCCTACAACAGATCTGATAATCAGAACGTGCATTCTGTTGACCAAGAAGAGGATGATGAGGATTATCCTCCAATTTCTGAATATTGTTTTAGTGTTGATAACAATGAACTAATCCTTGCTATGCAGAACCTAGGTGATAAAGCTAGATGGCCGAGAAAGAATGATAGGCCAGCTGCAACTAAGGATAAATCAAAATGGTGTGCATATCATGAAGATTTTGGGCACCTCACAGAAGAATGCATTGCATTAAGGAAGGAAATTGGATACTTGTTGAGCAAAGGGCACCTAAAAGAGTTGTTGGGAAGAAAAAAGTCAAGGACTCAGGATCCTGAAAGGATCCCTGAGAAGGCTCCAGCTCCTCCAGCAGATGCACAAGTGATAAACTTTATTTCTGGAGGATCCGACATTTGTGGCACATCCTTCTCAGCAGCTAAAAGGCATGCAAAGGAAACTAAAATGGATAATGGAGAAAGACCAGTTCGAACATCAAGTGTCTCCGAAGGAAAAGTCATAACCTTTGATGAAGAGGATCGTGTTGATATCCAGGATCCTCATCACGATGGTTTAGTTATCACTCTTTTCATATCTAACCATTTTGTCCGCAGGATCCTTATAGACGGAGGAAGTTCAGTGAATATTATCCAGCTTGATGTTCTAAAGAAGATGGGTATTCCTGAATCAGAGATCATACCAAGATCCTCCGTGCTCGTGGGGTTTAGTGGCGAAACTAAGAACACCCTGGGGGACATTAAACTCCCAATATATATTGAAGGCTTACACTCTTATCAAAAATTCTGTGTTATTGACTGTTTATCTTGTTGTAATGTTATCCTTGGCAGGCCCTGGATACACGATATGAAAGCAGTCCCATCCACTTACCATCAATGTGTGAAGCTCCCTAGTCCTTGGGGAATAGTGAAGATTGATAGTGATCAGCAGGAGGCTAAGAATTGCTACACTTCGTCGATGAAACCAGCCTCGAAGTCAAGGGAGCAATAGCAATCAAGGTATCCTCCAAGGAATGTCTTGGAGGCCAGGGAGCAGGATGTGGTAGAAATCCTCATGGATTCCGATGATCCTGAATCCAAAATCTATATCGGATCAGGGATCCTTGGCGAAATGAAAGAAGACCTCGTATCCTTCCTCAAAAGGAGAAAGACTACCTTTGCATGGAAACACGAAGACATGACTGGTATATCCAAGGATGTTATCACTCATAAACTCGGCATTGACAGATCCTTCAAACCAATCCATCAAAGGAGAAGAAAGTTTGCACCAGAAAGGAATGCCATCATCCAAGAAGAGGTAGAGAAATTGCTCCGGGCAGGTATGATTAGAGAGGTCAAGTATCCAAGATGGTTGGCCAATGTGGTTGTTGTTCAAAAGAAAAACGGAAAGTGGAGGGTATGTGTCGATTTTACCGATTTAAATAAGGCATGTCCCAAGGATCCTTTCCCTTTACCCCACATTGACTCCATGGTGGATGCAACCGCGGGTCATGAACTGTTAACTTTTATGGATGCTTCATCTGGATTTCAACAAATCCAAATGGAACCATCCGACCAAGAGGATACAGCCTTCATGACTCCAACTGGTATATACTGCTATATTGCTATGCCGTTCGGATTAAGAAATGCAGGTGCAACATACCAAAGGCTGGTGAATATGATGTTCAAGGATCAGATTGGACAAACTATGGAGGTTTACATAGATGATATGGTGGTAAAATCCTTAAAAGCTGAGGATCACCTAGGAGACTTGGAGGAAGCATTCGATATCCTTGATAAATATAACATGAAACTTAATCCTTCAAAATGTCACTTTGGTGTTAAAGCAGGTAAATTCTTAGGATATATGGTGACAAAGAGAGGCATTGAAGCTAGCCCGGAACAAATCAAAGCAATAGTGAACATCAAATCTCCGGCAAATGCTAAGGATGTTCAAAGGCTAACAAGAAGGATAGCAGCCTTGAACAGATTTATATCCAAGTCCTCCGAGAAGTGTAAAGAATTCTATGATATCCTAAGGAAGAACAAGAAATTTGAGTGGACGGAGAAGCATGAAAATGCTTTAAAAGCCCTCAAAGATTACCTATCCTCGGCCCCGGCTTTAATGAAACCAGAAAAAGGTGAAGTGTTATCCTTGTATCTTGCAGTATCCTCAAAAGCAGTAAGTGCGGTCCTTGTTAAGGATCATCAAGGTACACAACATCCTGTCTATTATGTAAGTAAAAGTTTACTTGATGCCGAATCCAGGTATTCACACCTTGAAAAGCTTATTCTTGCATTAATTATGGCATCTACCAAGTTAAGACATTATTTTGAAACTCATGTTATCATTGTTAAAACTAATTTTCCAATTAAGAATGTCCTCAGGAAACCAGAGATGTCAGGAAGGATGGCTAAGTGGGCAGTGAAGCTGAGTGCATATGATATAAGATATGAGCCTAGGACAGCCATCAAATCCCAAGCATTAGCTGACTTTGTGGCTGATTTCAGTAGTGATTTACAAGAAGAAGCTGAGCTAGAAGTCCAGCAGCTAGAAGAGACCAAGGATCCTTGGATACTCTATACTGATGGATCCTCAAACGTCAAAGGCACAGGGCTTGGAATACTACTAAAATCGCCACAGGGGGACATAATACCCCATTCTATAGCTTGTGAGTTCCAAACCACTCATAATGAGGCTGAATATGAAACCTTAATTGCTGGTTTGAAAATTGCAAAGCATATGGGGATCAGGTATCTTGAGGTACACGTAGATTCTTTATTGATTACAAACCACTTTAATGGATCATATGCTGTTAAAGGTGAAAAGCTAACCAAATATTTGGAGATAGTCAAAAGTTTGGCACTCTCTTTTGTTTCCTTTAGTTTGTCACAGGTACCAAGGGAAGAAAATACAGAAGCTGATGCATTGGCTAACTTAGGATCATCTTTAAAGATCCCAGAGGATATCAAGATCCCTATTATTCATATCCTGACCCCAGCTATTGAGGATCATGTGGCTATGGAGATAGGGAATAATTCTGCAATGATCCCTAGTGAGGATACTCGATCCCATTCAGGATCAGGATCATGGATCTCACCAATTATGAGATACTTACAACATGGAGAGATTCCTACAGGAGAAAACCCTAGGGCTTTCAAATCTAAGGTATCTCAATTCACAATTTTAAATAATATGTTGTATAGACGATCTCTTGCAGGACCATACTTGAGATGCATTGAGGATCCTGAAGTTCAAGAAGTTTTAAAAGACTTCCATGAAGGAGATTGTGGAAACCACACTGGGGGCAAGGCATTATTCTCAAGGATCCTGAGGACAGGATACTACTGGCCAACCATGAAGAAAGATGCTGTGGAGTATGCCAGAAGATGTGATCCTTGCCAGAGACACAGCAATATCCTTCATCAACCAGCTGAATTATTGCATCCTATATCCTCCTCTTGGCCATTTATGAGATGGGGTATGGATATAGTTGGCAAGCTCCCTAAGGCACCTGGTGGAAAAATATTCATGCTAGCTATGACTGACTACTTCTCCAAATGGATAGAGGCTGAAGCTTTTGCCCAAGTTAGAGAAAAGGAAGTTATATCCTTCATTAAAAGAAATATTATAACTAGATTTGGTATCCCTTCTGAGATTATATGTGATAATGGTTCCCAATTTATTGGGGGCAGAACCACTAACTTTTGTGACAGCTGGGGGATTAGGATGATAACATCAACACCAGTCCACCCACAAGCTAATGGCCAAGCAGAATCATCCAACAAGATCATCATCAACAATTTGATGAAAAAGCTTGGATCCAAGAAAGGGAAATGGGCAGAAGAACTACCCTATGTGCTTTGGGCTGAGAGGACAACCCCTAAGAATGCTACTGGTCAAACACCATTCTCTTTGGTGTTTGGGGCAGAATCGGTGATCCCAACAGAAATGGTGGTTCCAACTGCTAGAACAACTACTCGTGATCCTGAGGAAAATAATGAAAACTTGGCTCAAGACCTGGATACTATTGAAGAAATCAGGGATATGGCTAGGATAAGGATGGCCAGTTATCAACAAAGAATGGCTGGTGCTTACAACAAAAATGTCAGGATCAGGAGGTTTCAAGTTGGAGATATGGTGTTGAGGAAAGCATTTCAGAATACCACCAATCCTGCTGATGGAAAATTGGCTCCAAAATGGGAAGGCCCTTATTTGATTGAAGCTGAAGCAGGAAAGGGGGCATATAGATTGCTAACCATGGAAGGTGATTTGCTACCAAGAGCTTGGAATGCTGTCCACTTGAAGAAATATTTCATGTAAGCAGGACCCTTATGGCATAGGTGATCCTCACGATAGGGATATCCTTAAAGGATCCTCAAAGTATCGGTGATCCTTACTCAGGTAATATCCTAATCTTGAACTATTTCATTTCTTTATTTTCTCATATAAGGATAAGGATCATGTATCCTTTATCCATCTCTCACGTGAGTTCAAGTTTTGAAAGTTCAGGTATCTTCAGCACAACGTTGGTTATCCACAGAAGCAA
This sequence comes from Helianthus tuberosus, assembly GCA_030545235.1. Classification (NCBI taxonomy): domain Eukaryota; kingdom Viridiplantae; phylum Streptophyta; class Magnoliopsida; order Asterales; family Asteraceae; genus Helianthus; species Helianthus tuberosus. The sequence continues at coordinate 45,120,406 of CM060400.1, forward strand.
TCCGTCTTTTGGGTTTAACCCCAGTTATTTGGGCTTGTCCCCAGATTCCGCCTGTAGCGCACGATGATCCTGGTGTAGTTCAAGGCTTTGGGACCAGTACTCGTTCTAGGGGCTGATAATTCCATTGTTCTGGCTATGCTTAGGATCCTACGTATAATGGTAGACGTACCATACATCCGTTCATAAGGTTTCTAACGTTTTCACGTTAGCTAAGGTTTCTAACGTTTTCACGTTAGCTAAGGTTTTGGCATCTTCATGTCACCAAGTTTGGATAGTCGCCAGTTAGGGCCATACTCCAGTTTACATACGATCCTTGGGCTTGTCCCCAGTTATCCTTGGGCTTGTCCCCAGTTATCCTTGGGCTTGTCCCCAGTTATTCTTGGGCTTGTCCCCAGTTGCTAACTCTTTTCTTATATCGGCTTAGTCCCAAGTTATGCTCTATTTCAGGTCCTTGAAGATAGGCAGCTAGGGATCCTAGATCCTTATTTCACTCTAAGGTTTATCTTATAGTTATCCTTATTATGGTTAGGATTCTAACTTGGATCCTCAGGTATGATCCTTAACTCTTTTGACTTTATTCATTATTCTTCTAAATAACCCCTATACTTGACAACTGAACTTGTGTTTCTTAAACTATATCACTTTTTAGAACTTATCGGTTATGGGATATGTGATCCTTGATCATATCCTAAACTTTCTGGATATCTTTTCTAATTTTTCAAGGCTTGATAAATATAAACAGAATGAACATTACAACAGTTGGAGAGTAACATACTAAAAAGGATAACAACACAAGATAAGCGACAAAAGGTTAAGTTTTTATTTATTAACATAAGGCTAACCCTTTAAAGGTTGTCAAAATTACCTACCCGAGCCTCTACCAGCAAAACGTGGCCCGTCCGCTGGGGTAGGTAAAGGGTGTCCATGATAATGAGTTCAAAAGTAGTGCAGGAATATAAAGGCGGCAGGATCACAATGGCTTCATCCCCCAAACAGAGGATCCCTCCACCAATTGCAATCCTGCCTATTGTCCAAAGGATCATACATGATCCTTAATCCTAAAACCTATTGTTCAAAGTACAAACCATGAAATTGTTTTAAACATCACAACCATCAAACTAAAAAATTGGGCTCCGGCCTTAGCACATATATCCATCATCGCCCAATTGTGCAGCCTACACCTTTGCTGCATCCTCTTCTCCTCCAGCTGCGGTATCCTTCACCTGATCCTTCCCACTGCCACTTGCTTCAATCGCCAAGACCTCAGTAGCCTCCTCTTCATCATCCTCAAGATCAGCCAACCTTGCCTTCCAACCCTCAACATCCCAGCTGTTTTTATCAAAGCTAGGATCTTGAGCTTCCTGGGCCATCTTCAATTTTGTCTGGTACATCGTAATGGCGGCAGAGACCTTAGCATTTTCAATAAGGTCATGCTTTTCATAGTCAAGGTCAATCAGAAGTTTGGCCGTCTTGGTCTTCTCATCTTGGAGTTCCTTTCGAAGATCAGCAAGTGCAAGGTCTTTAAGCACGGCAACTTGTTGGAGATCAGCAATTTTCTTGTCCTGCTCCTCAACATTCCCCACGTAATCCTCGATTTCAGCAAATTTCTGCAAAGAAAAGGATAAAGCAGTTCAAGATCAGGTGATCCTCATACGAGTAGGATACTTGGGCAGAATTAAGGATCCTTACATCATTGAAGTATTCAAGGAACTGGTGGCGGATTAGTGGTAGGCCTTGAAGATCCTCAGCATCAGAAGTTTTCCTCTTCTTGACACCCTTTCCTTTAGTGGGTGCCTTTGGAATGGAGATGCTAGGACTGGCAGTGGATCTTCTCTTCCTGGATCGTACGACGTCAAGGTCAGCCATGTCGAACTGGGATACAGGCTTGGCAGATTTTCCAGCACCTACACAAACAAAATAAGATAAGTATCTTTTCTTAATTCATATTTCACTATTTATTTAAATTTTGGACAAGGATACTTACTTGACATTATGACAGAGCCTGAGGATACCTCCTGTGAATCTTGGGTTGTTGTCTTGAAAGTTCTTGTCTCAGGGTCAAGTTTCTTGAAGGCAAGGAGCCTCTCCTTAGCAGCAGGGGACAGTTTGAGGTGTGAGACGGTGATAGCTGCATAAAAAGAAAGCAAAAATATAAGTTATCCTTGCAATCAAAGAAAGTTCCTGGTGATCCTTATCAGGATCCTCCACCCTACCATGGGTAGCCCATTTATTAGGAAGATCCTTTCCATCCTGGATAGAATCTCTCTTGACAAAAAAGAAACGTCGCTTCCAATTAGTATCATTCTTGGTGGCTTTGAAGATCGGGTGTTCCTCACCGGGTTTACGTTTGAACAGATAACGGTGAGAGCCAAAGGTGGTAAGATCATACAGTTCTCCCAGCTCTGCCATTCCTAGGTCTATTCTCTCCTGATCGATGATCCTTTCAAGGGTGTGCAAAACCCTCCAAATCATCGGCATGGCTTGGATATAAGAGATGCCGGTTAGGGAAAAGAAAGATTGGGTGAAGGCTGGAAAAGGATAAGAATAACCTATGGTGAACGGAGTGACGGGGAAAGCAACCCACTTATCGGAGATATGATCGCTCAAGGCATTGGGATCAAAAGGCCTAAATTCAGTGTTCGCCGGGAAGCAATGGCGGATCCTATCTATCTGAGCATCATTGAATAAACAACGTTCTTTAATGGAGTCTTCGATAATCCCCTGGCTTTTCGGAGGACTGTTCTTTGGGTGATCCTTGGTCGGTGAACTTCGGAGCAACATTTTCGAAGAGACAAAGAAAGAAAAACAGAGTAAGAGAGGAAGAAAGAGGAGAAAGAAATACCTGGTTGAACGTCGACTGAGAATTTAAAGGGAGTTTCTTTCGAATTTAAATGCATAATGATCCTATCTATATCTCTATTTATAATTATGATTCTGCAGGATTGTCACTTCCGTGACATCATCATCGCAACGGCTAGTTCTATTTTAACGGCTATATATCCGTTAGTTTGTTACGGATAAGATCAAGAAAACATAACTCGCTAATTTTACAATTTCACTCCTTATATTTTGGGGGCAATTGTTAGGGGAGGATTTTCTAACAATTAGTGATCCTTATTCGTTATCCTAACTGGTGATCCTTACTTCTGTGACAGGTGGTGATCCTCAGAAGAGCTTCAGGATCAGGATCATGGATCACTTTAAGGATCCTCGTACTGACGATTGTTTACTTATGTCTTGTACTATATCGCAGGTATAACAAGCTTGACCAAGTCTTGGCGACATTCCTGGAGAATATTCCTAAACTATTCTGCACGTGCTTGACCAAAAATAGACGTTGTGGAGAACGTGGAGGCTTGGCACGAAAGTCGGATAGTTAGTTTAGGTGGTTATTTCTATTTTAAAAGGGAGTAACGAGCTAGTAGAGAACACTTAATCATTTTCCCAGTTACACACACTCATACAAGCGCTCATACAAGCTCTCGTTCAAACACTTAGCAATTTCATACACTTTTTACACATATCACCGTAGTGATCCTTGTACCTAGCTCGTTACTATCCGAAGTTGTAAACATTCATTCATTTATTTGAGCTTGGTGATCGGTAGTTTCCATCACCCGGGGTTTTTTGTGCCGGAGATCAACTCTTGATCAAGGGCTTTTTCCCCGTATAAATCCTTGTGTTGTTTGTGCAATTTACATTGAAGTGATCCTCATCATTGTTACACATTTTGAGCATCATACCCCGTAATCTAGAGTTTACTGCATTCCCAGATACTGCAAGATAGAGGGATAATGGTTCACCATCCTCAGGCTTCATCAATAGGGGTGCAGTTGAAAGATACTGCTTCAAATCCTGCAAGGCCGCTTCATGCTTTGCTCCCCATTCGAACTTCTTATTCTTCTTCAGGATATCATAAAATTCCTTGCACTTTTTCGAGGATCTTGAAATAAATATGTTCAATGCTGCTACTCGCCCTGTTAACCATTGAACATTCTTCATATTTGAAGGTGATTTGATATCCAAGATAGCTTTAATCTGCTCCGGGCTTGCCTCTATCCCTCTTTTAGTCACCATATATCCTAGAAACTTTCCTGCCCCCACTCCAAAATGGCACTTAGCAGGATTTAGCTTCATGTTATACTAATCCAGGATATCAAATGCTCCCTTGATATCCTGGAGGTGATACTTAGCCTTTTTAGATTTTACTACCATGTCGTCGATGTACACCTCCATAGTGTCCCCCAGCTTGTCTTTGAACATCATGTTCACCAATCTTTGATATGTTTCCCCTGCATTTTTCAAACCAAAGGGCATAGCAGTGTAGCAATAAATACCTGTTGGTGTCATGAAAGCAGTATCCTCCTGGTCAGAAGGTTCCATTTGGATCTGCTGGAATCCTGAAGATGCATCCATGAAGGTTTACATTTCTTGGTCGACAGTAGCATCAACCATTGAGTCGATATGAGGAAGAGGAAATGGGTCTTTGGGACAAGCTTTGTTTAAGTCTGTGTAATCTACACAAACTCTTCATTTCCCATTTTTCTTTTGCACCACAACTACATTCGCCAGCCATTTAGGAAACTTCACTTCCCTAATCATCTTGCTCCTTAGTAGTCTTTCAACTTCCTCTTGGATGATCACATTTCGCTCCAGAGCAAACTTCCTTCTCTTTTGTTGGACAGGCTTGAATGACCTGTCAATACCAAGCTTATGTGTTATAGTATCCTTGGAAATACTTGTCATATCCTCGTGCTTCCACGCGAATGTTGATATCCTGCATTGTTAGTGCAGTTGTCTGTTGACTTCATCTTAGTTCGAATCTCAGATTGTGAAAGAGTCTGAAGACTGCATTTTATATCGAGTCTCAGATACGTTGCAGTTCGGAAGTAGGATGATGTCATTATTATTGATGATGACATCATATAAATGACATCATCTATGACATCATGTGAAGATAACATGCACAAATGATATCAGTTTGCATGATTCGCTAGAAGACAAAATATTGTAAATATATTTGTTGATTTCGCTCATTCGTATATACATAGGTGATTTTGCTTATTTGGACATGACTGATTTCGCTCATGTGGACATGTGGTCCTCGGAGCGAAATCATCAACACTATATATATGTGTTCAAGAGCGAAATCAGATAGGGAGTTCTTGTATTCCATGCCGAAGCTCTGCCGGTGTGAAGATCGATTGTAAACAACGTTTAATCAATACAATCAGTGAATTAAGTGAAGATCAAGCTGTTACTAAGTCTATTTCTTGTTTTCCGCACCTGAAATAGATCAAAACTTCTCTAAACGACTCATTCGGATCAGTCGAACGATCCTACAATTGGTATCAGAGCGAAATCTGTTGATTTCACATTCTGAATGTTAGATTAGGGCATATTGTACTAGATTTCCCGAGAAAGTTGATTTCACATATATGGACATGTCCGTATGTGGGAAACCTCATGTCCGTATGTGGGAAACCTCATGTCCGTATGTGGGAAACCTAGAAGAGGGGCTTCGCTTATATGTACAATAGTGTTTCGCTTTTATGGACATCATGTCCATATGAGCAAAATCTCAGACCCTATATATACCCCAAGTACGAAATCATTTGTAACAGTTCTTGTGATCCATACCGAGGTGCTACCGGTGTGAGATTTGGATGTAAACGCTGTTATATCAATCAGAAAGGTGATTTAAGTGAAGATCTAGCTGTTTCTACGTTGATTACTTGTTTTCCGCACCTGTAATTGATCAAAACTCCTCTGATAGACTCGTTCGGGTCAGAATACGATCCTACAATTGGTATCAGAGCCAGTTGGAGAAGTTTTGCAGATTACAGCCTTAATTCATTGAGATTTCTATCTTCTACACCTTCTTTCTTCATCAGAACGAGATTTAACGGTCGGAATCCGCTCAAAATTTCACAGATTGTAGATAATTGAACATAAACAAATCCCTGAAAGTTTGACACTGAAATTCGGACTAAAAATGGACCAAATTACCTTCGGAATAGATTTCGCTCATACGTACATTAGGAAGGGGTTTCGCTGATTTGTACACCTGATTTCGCTTTTGTGTCAACAAATCCCTGATTTCGCTTTTAGTACACATTAGATTTCGCTCCTGAGGCACATTGGTTGTTTAAAAGTGCATCGTGTATTGTGATTCATTAATCAAGGTTGTCAGTAGATTGGGAATGGAAATCACATGTTTGTATCAGTTTGAAAGTGTTTCTAGTGTTTGTCGATTCATGATTTAACAAGACAACAGCATGTGGTAATATGAGTGTGCATGTGAATATTTTTAGAGGTCCAATAGAATGTTAGTTGATAATTGAGTTTGTCTGCCACATTGTGACATAGTGAAGTGCACATGCATATTTTATTTTGTCGACTTGAGTCAATTTGCATGTAATCTGCATTGTGTCAGCCCACTATTTTATATCTGCGGCCCAATCAGTGATCCATAGCCCATGTGAAGAAATATATCGATTCATGTGATCATTTATTGAAGTTTGTTGTCGGTTTAGTGGACTTTGAGGTCAAATCGATTTGTTTTGAATATTAATATTGATCGGCCCATGTGACTTGGATTAGTGTTGTGTGATTCAAAGTTCTCAACCTAATCAGGTCTAAGTGATTGGTATTTTGTTTGAAAGGTGATCTATCTTGGACTTAATATTTTGCTTAACGGGACTGTCTTGATAAACGTGTTTACGAATCATGGATATCAATGTCTTTAATATGACTAAAGAAACATTTGATAGAATAAATGTATTAAATAAAGAATTTGATTCATTTTCAGGTTATCTAGGAGAAAACACAAAGACTATCATTGAGAGGTATAAACATCTTGTTCGTTCAATGTCCAAAATTGGTATAACCAAAGGACCAGAAGAATGGGTTGAAAAATTTGTCAGTGCTTTACCTCAAGAAGAATGGAAAAATTATATCTTGAACTTGAAGATTTCTGGAGAATTTTTCCAACTGACAATTAGTCCACTCATTGAAAAGATTGAAAAACAGATGGTGATCAATGCTGAAAATAAGAAAAGTCAAAATGATGACCAAAGGGGAAAGGAACAGACTGAGATGAAAGATGATGATAAACAGATATTGGGATTGAAGAAAACTTGTGAGATGCTGAAATCAGAAAATGTTAAACTGTGAAGTGATTTGAACAGTTTAACATTGGAAAACAATAAATTGAATGAAAGTGCAAAAATCTTTGAAGATAAAATCAAAATTTTTGAAAAGGAAAAATTAAAAATGGAAAAAGAATTTCAAAGTCAGATAAAGATTCTTGAAGATGGAAGAAATGTTTTTAGTCAAAAACAACATTGAAAAGCAAAAAATTATAAATTCTCATCTTCAGACAATTATCCGACTTGAAAAAGAAGCTGAATGTGCTCGAGAGACAATCAAGGCTCATCTTGAACGAATATCTCAGTTTGAAAATGAAGCTGAGAATTCAAGAAACAAAATAGGTGAGCTTGAAAAGAAATTGAAAGGTTTTATGACTTCATCTGATTTCCCCTGTCCAAAACCAATCAATTCTATTCCAATAAGTGACAATGTCACAAACTTTGACAATGTCAAAGTTGAAGATTCTGATGAGAAAACTGATGATGATGAGAAAAAGAAAACATTTTTGAAATTAAAAGAAATGTTTAAAGAAACTGTTCTACATTCTACTGAGAAAGGTGAATGCTCAAAGCAAAAACCTGTAAAGAAGAATGTAGAACAAAAACCAAAAGATAAAAAACCAAAAATTGATCAAAAAGAAAATAAAAGCTCATCAGTTCAATCATCCAATCGCAATCAAAAATCACAAAAATTGAAAAATGAAAATTCAAAAACTGTTGGCAATAAGTGGTGCAGGTTGGACCACAGTGCTCAAAAGCCAAATCCAGCAAACATGAGGAAGGAATATCACCAAACCAAACAATGCTATGATTTGAGCATTTGGGATGAAAATGGTGATTGGTACGATAACAGAGTGTGTTACCGATGTGGTTATCAAGGACACATTGCTGTTAACTGCCAAGGTTGGAGTTATGAGACGAGGAGATGCTTTAATTGTCAAATTAGAGGTCACATTGCCAAAGATTGCCCAAGGAGATCAAATGAAAGATTGAGGGCTAAGTCTCAAAAATTGGCAAAGATTCCAGTCAACGTCAAGCCCAAAGAACCTAAAGTTCAAGAACAGATAATTCAAGAAAAGAAAGTTAAACTTTCACAGGGGTAGAAAGACAAACTGAGGAAGAAGAGGAAGAAGGCGAGAGAGTACCTCGAGAAGATCTTGTCCTCGGGTTCATCTGTTGGTAAAAATAAGAGTTCTGATGAATCGACTTCCTCGATTGCAAAGTCAAGCAAGACGAATTCATCAGATACAAATCTGAGGACGAAAGAGGGAAAAAAGAAAAAGAAAGTTATTGGCGATGAATTTGTTTCTTCGGAAACAAAGGAGCCACATGTCGGCGATGAATCTGGCTCATCAAAGTCAGACAAGCCACATTCAGGCAATGATTCTGGTATGGTAAAACCAGAAGAGTCTTGTGTTGAGGTAAAAGTTGAGAATTCTGGTTTAACAATGGATGATGAAAATTTTCCACCATTGTTGAACAAGAATTCAAAATCACCCAAGGACCGTCAGGCTTGGGTGAATCTGTTTAAATGAAAAACCTGACTTGACGGAGTTCCCAGGTTGGTAAGCGTGGAACATGAATCGGCACATTTCTTGAGAAATTTCACTTTGGTGATTTTTCGCCTTACATGTGGTAAATCAGGGACATTAAGTTGTACTTGATTTTCTACAAGTGATGTTTGAGAATTAAAACTGAAATTGTAAAATCTGTCATGTGTATGAAGAAAACAATGTGATGAAGTGACCCCGAACCTACAAATGATTAGTAAACAAACTAATTTTTCTGGAAAAACCATTTTGATTAAAACAAACTTAAGTGTTTTGAAATCATAATGGGAAAATAGTTTGTTGTAAGGGGGAGTTCTGATTGTTTATGCCAGGTGGATGGAGAATTGAAGTGATTCTCATCAAGTTGTCAAGTTTGTACAGTTTGTTTCAAATTTTCCCAGAAAATCAAAATTGAAACATATTTTGATTCTAGGGGGAGAAAAATTTTAAAAAAATTAGAAAATTTGAAAATGTCAAAAACATTGAAAAATTCAAAATGAGTTTTGCTGAAACCAGAGGAAATGATAGAAAATCAGTGGACTATCACAGAATGCTAAAGAAATGAAAAGTCTATATGTGATAAACGGTCTCACTAAAGATGTGACGATAGGCTCAGCTAGACTAGTAGATTTGCGATAACGATACAAACATAAATGATAAAGCCTAGTTCTAGTGGGAAACATGATTGAAAGCATAGTACTTAGTTTTGTCCTTCTTGATTGTGTGCCTGCTCAGTAATCGCTGAATGCCAAAAGCATAAAAACTGGTTAAGTTTGTGAGCTTTCACAACTTTGCTGAAAAGTCGCTATGATTGTGCATTTTATTTTGCAAAGATTTAAACTTGTCTTATTTCTTTATTTTGTTTAAGCATCGGACATCCTCTGCGTATACGTGAGTATCGACCTGGATGTTGTTGCCTAAACGTTCTGCTTTATTTTCTTTGGTGTTTCGTTTAAGCTTTGGACCTCCTCTGCGTATACGGAAGTATCGACCTGGTGGTTAAAGCCTAAACAACTTCAACTTATTTTTATTTTCTTATTTTGTTTAAACATTGGACTTTCTCTGCGTATACGAAAGTATCGACCTGATTGTTAATGTTTAAACATTCTGCTTTATTTTTGCACACATCACAGTTGATAAAAGTTTAAAGGCATTACTTGAGTCAGTGTATTGCATGATGAGGGGATATGCTGAGATCGTGGGGTCCATAAGAACTTAGTGCAAAATTAATATACTTTAAACGTATCGGTAAGCATGTCGGAAGTTTTTAGATTGAGTTTAAGTGGACAACAATATCGTCAATCTATGTGAATCGTTTAGAACTTAATATGTTTAAAGCTTAACGGTGCTAGTGATTGGTCACATAAACTGATATGATCCTCTTACACAAGCTCACAAAAATAGTGTCTGTATATATTTCTTTACTGCATTCCTTTGTTATCAAAATTCCAAAAAGATTTTAGAGTGTTTTAGCATAAATTTTGTAAAAATCCAAAAAGATTTTTGACAACTGATGTTGAAAAGCTGATTTTCAAAATTCCAAGTGCTAAACTTGATGATCAGGGTTGGGAGTATGAGTTTAACAGAAGAAATTTGTTTTGTGTAAGAATAGTTTGATTAGTTAATCAAGGTCATTAATTTGAACTTGATGTAACTATTTCCAGTAAGTTTTTCTTATTGTTTTAAGTAAAAACTTATGTTTTTGATGAGAAAATGTGTGCAGGATATAAACTAAACAGAATTAAAGTCAGGATGTGATCTCAAGGTGATAACTAATTCCAGACGGTGATCCCAGCATGATGAAAGGGGAAGTTTGACGAGGTTAGAGCCAAAGAGAAGATCCTGGTACATGCAATGAAAGAAAAGAGATCGATCAAGATTAAAGAGTTGTTATGATGAAGACTCTCACTGAAGATTCCGTCAACATTCAAGGGGGAGTCTGTTAGTGCAGTTGTCTGTCGACTTCATCTTAGTTCGAGTCTCATATTGTGAAAGAGTCTGAAGACTGCATTTTATATCGAGTCTCGGATACGTTGCAGTTCGGAAGTAGGATGATGTCATTATTATTGATGATGACATCATATAAATGACATCATCTATGACATCATGTGAAGATAACATGCACAAATGATATCAGTTTGCATGATTCGCTAGAAGACAAAATATTGTAAATATATTTGTTGATTTCGCTCATTCGTACATACATAGGTGATTTCGCTTATTTGGACATGACTGATTTCACTCATGTGGACATGTGGTCCTTGGAGCGAAATCATCAACACTATATATATGTGTTCAAGAGCGAAATCAGATAGGGAGTTCTTGTATTCCATGCCGAAGCTCTGCCGGTGTGAAGATCGATTGTAAACAACGTTTAATCAATACAATCAGTGAATTAAGTGAAGATCAAGCTGTTACTAAGTCTATTTCTTGTTTTCCGCACCTGAAATAGATCAAAACTTCTCTAAACGACTCATTCAGATCAGTCGAACGATCCTACATGCATTTCAAAAAATTAGTCAATTGTTCTTCAATATCCTGAAGGATATTGGTTCCCACGAGCACTAAGATATCCGGATTATTCTAATCCAGGTCACTTTCTTTACATCCTGCTCTGAAGCCTCCATGATATCCTGGCCTCGAATCTTTAATTGCTATGCTGCACTAGGCTTTGTTGAGGATTTCACCGAAGAAGAATAACACTCCTTTGCTTCCTGTTGATCACTTTCCACCTTTACAACTCCCCAAGGAGTAGGGATCTTGATGCATTGATGGTAGGTTGACGGAACAACTTTCATATCATGGATCCAAGGCCTACCTAGTATAATATTATAGCAGGATAAAGAGTCCATGACACAAAAGCGCTGCATTGAGTTTGCCCTTTGAATATATACGGGCAACTTTATCTCTCCTACGGTCTTCCTAGCTTCTCCACTGAAACCAACGAGCACAGTGGACTTCGAAGTAATGTCCATCGGTGATACATTCATCCTCTTCAATGTTTCCAGCTGAATTATGTTGACTGAGCTGCCATTATCCACTAATATCCTGCGTACAAAATGGTTAGCAACATATTACGTTATTACTAAGGCATCGTGATGGGGATCCTGGACAGTATCCCTGTCATCATTATCGAACGTGATGACTTTGTCAGTTGTGAGGGTTGATATCATTGTTGGCTTATTTCCCCTCTCTGCTTTGGCTTCCTTCGAGTGTCTTTTCGCCGCAGAATATGATGTGCCGTAGATGTCGGATCGTCCTAAAATAAAGTTAATTATTTTTGCATCCGCAGGAGGTGATGCTGCCCGTTCAGGATCCTTCTCGGGATCCTGACCCTTGTTCTTCTTTCTTCCCAAGAGGTCCTTCAGATATCCCTTACTCAAGAGATAACTTATTTCTTTTCTTAAAGTGATGCAATCCTCAGTAACATGTCCAAAGTCCTCATGGAAGGCACACCATTTGGACTTGTCCTTCCAATCAGACTTTTGTTGACTCTTTCGGGGCCATCTTGCTTTGTCTCCTAAACCCTACATAGCATACATTAGTTCAGGTATGTTAAAAGAAAAACAATATTCAGACAACTCAGGATACTCCTCAGGATCCTTGTCTTCAACAGCATTCACTTTTTTGCTATCATTTCTGCCATATGTCTTTGAGCGATATGGTTTATACGAGGATTCTGATTTCCTGTTGGTTGACTCATAGATTGTGGATGAATTCATTCTCTCTTGTATCTTTTTATCATCCTCCAGCCGAATGTATCTTAAAGCCCTAGCCTCGTCGAGATTCCTGCAGGGATTCATTACGAGATCCTGATAAAATTGAGAATCTTTTTGCAATCCCATCTTGAAGGCTTGCACGGCCGTTGCAACATCAAGGTGCGGGATATCCAAGGATTCCCGACTAAATTTGTTCACATAATCCCTCAAGGATTCCTGAGGTCCTTGAGTTATCCTGTAAAGGTCACCGGTTAATTTCTCAAAACTACGGCTGCAAGAAAATTGACTATTAAATAAATTAACTAAATGAGCGAATGAAGTAATTGAGTGAGGAGGAACGTTTAAAAGCCATTTCAAGGCTGATCCTGTTAACATAGAACCAAAACCCTTGCACAAGCATGCTTCTTTAAGATCTGGGGGGATAGGGTTGATTTCCATCCTTTCCCTATACTGGGCAATATGCTCCTCTGGATCCGTAGTTCCGTCATAGAGATTCATGTTGGGGGTTTGAAATCTTTTCGGGATTTCAGTATCACAAATAGGATATGCAAACCGGAATATCCTGTGGCTGTCCTGGGATACTTCGGGAATTGGCTGAACCACCCCAGGTACACTGGATATCATGTCCTTCAGTTTTTGAAGCTCCCTGGAAAATGCTGATGTCATACCTGCATCCTGCAAAGATCCAACTGTCACACCCCGACCGCGTAAAACAACAAATCGCGGCGGAAACATCGGGGCGTGTTGCAACAGAATTAATGTTTCATAACCATGGATACCAAAAAGTGTTTCGTTTTATTAAACATTGAATAATTTCATTGTCTTGAAATCTAAATACACTATTTAAACATAGTCTATCATTGTTATTGAGTCACTAAGGCCTTGTCCAGTCCTATGTGAGCATGCATCTTATCAATCGATATCATCCAACAATACCTGAAACATATGTGAAAACGAGGTCAGCAAAGAAATGCTGGCGAGTACATAGGTTTTGTGAAAATAAGGTTCATGACTTCTGTTTAAGAAAATGTTTAGTCGTGAACCTTGAAATTTTGCTTTGTCATTGTAAATCATTTGAAAAATAATAAGTTTAGATGATATGTATAAATAAGAGAATAATGCATGATCAAATGAATAACCACGTAAAATGAGTTTGTATAAGATAAGTTGTTTGTAAATAAATGTCTCGTGAAAAGTATGTTACTTGTATAAAATGTTCTATGTCTCAAACTGAAATGATTCAAATAACGCTACCATATGTAATACCATACAAACACTTATATATAGGAAGTACCAGCGGCGTATCCACCATGTTTGTATCATATTACACACGCATCGTTACTTAATCATTTAACCAAACCAAACCAACCAATTGTCAAATGTATTGAATAATATGTCAAAGTGTTCATGTCAAATGTCTATGTCAAATATCCATGTATGGCAAGTGAAATGTCTCAACTAAACCATAAGCACAAAAACAAAGTATTTAAGTAAAACTTAGTTTAAATCAATACTATGTTTCGTGGAAAGGCATGATCAAATGTAAATCATGCCCAAATGTTTACCCAATCGTTAAACCATCTTGTTTTAATCGTTCAAATCGTTCTTGTTTTAACTGTGAAACTACTTAATGGTCGATTCTCTAATAACATTCAAACCTTCTTGACTCGTTCCTCGTTCCAACTCGCTCTCGTTCTCGTTCTTAACAAACCCTTACCAAAGGATAAGTTAATAATTACAGATTCAGTCGCTACCCAAAATATCCACACATAACCATGGGTATAGAGAATAACGGGATTTGTCAGATCCTATGGTACCATAACCTAATACTGGTCGGCTTGATCATTGCTAATGAATGTCATCGGTCATGTAAACTACAACCAACAAGTTCGTTCACTTTATTGAAATTGTTATTAGTTTTTGAAATCATTGTATTCGTTCTTGAAATCATTGTATTCGTTCTTGAAATCATTGTTAGCGTTCTTGAAATAATTGTTATCGTTCTTGAAACCACATAGTAATTGTTATTGTAATTGTAATCGTTCTTGAAATCATTGTTAAAACATTTAGCACATATGAGTCACCCCAAAACAGTTGAAAACAGTAAAAGAGGGGAATAATGTACTCGCCTGAGAATGCTTAGAGGTCTTGAACAACAACCAAACAAAGCTAGAGGGAGCACGGAACCAGTCGGCAATCTAAAACTATATAAATAAACCGGACTTAAATCGGGAGATCGGATAGGATGAGGCTTGGTAAACCAAATGAGTATTGGAACTCATATGATATGATTTAACAAGGCCTACATACTACATTGAGACTAACCTAAGTGCTTTCGACCCATCGCGACCCATTAAGGTAACATACGCTACTTTAACGCGTCGTGCGCGCAAAGCGCGTTCGAGACGTCTAACTAGTCCTATGACAAGTATTATATGCCTATACATGTTTAATCATGTTATATAATCAGTTATGTGACAAAAGTTTAGGTTACATAAGCTTAATTACCAATTATACACGAAAAGGGTATTCTGGTAATTTACCTAAGGCATATACACTACCTATCATACAACTACCTAAACAACGTGACCATAAGGTCACCTAATATGTTTGGTCGGATCTTAATGATCGACCAAACGGGTCGGGTTCGAAAGTATAAGCGATTGTTTAGATCGCTTACCTTACGACCCTAATTAAGCACTAAACTAAAAGTGACGAGCTAAGCATGTTAAAACATGCTTAACTAAGTTAGAAAACAAGCTTGGTATCAAAACAAACGGTTTTGATACCCATAAGTAGTTTGGTTACAAAATACGCAAGGATACGTATTCTGGCCGAAACTACGGCTCGTCACTGAGCCTAGATAACGTGGTAATCAGTAGGTATAGTCACTAGGGACTATAACCATCGTGATCACACTCACGTTATGAAGTTCAAACGAACTTCGCATCGACCATAAACTGGTCAATGCAGAAAGTCAAACAAAGTTTGACTTTCGGACTAGAAAAGCGATAAAAGAACGAAAGAATACTTACGAAGGGTCCAAGAATGCTAACCCAGATCGAAATAGCTCAGGTATGAAACGAAGGTTCCAACTTAGAGCTTTCTTGATCAGATTTGTGGGTTTTGAACAAATGGGGGGGGTGGGTATTTATAGGAAAAGTAGAGCCGTTAGGATCGTTTCTTGGAAAAGGGGAAACGATCAAGGCCGTACACTTGTCGGAAACTCATGGTGCCTCAAAATGCTCCATAACTTAGTGACACATCACTTAAAACATGTGGTTAAGGATTAATTGGTTGCAACTTGTGTTTAAACATTGAATCTGGCCCAGATCACTCACTCGCGTAGCGCGACGGATAGAGCCCTAGGGCTCGCGCTACGCGACTGCCTCACCTGATCCAGAAAGTTTCAAAAGTTACATGTTTGGTCCCTGCACGTGTTTCAAGGCATTTCCGACACTTCCAAGGCCCGTAAAGCCATCTTTAAGGCCCTAAAATGTTGCCTAAACATTGTGGACATGAAACATGTTCAAAAATATGTCGGAGGATGGTTCGTTTGGTCGTACGAACGCGATGTTCGCTTAATTACGACGGAATGCGCATAAGCGCGAAAAACGATCCAATGACGAAACGAATGGATTTTTCTCAAGGCGAACACTAAAATATAATGTAGTCATGCTTACATAAATTTTTGGATGTCCAGTTGTATTCAGAACGTAAGTTATGCGCGAAAATGCAAACTTGTGCACTTTTTGACACTTTTAGTCCCTGAATGACACAAAAGTTTATTTTAGCACACCGAACCCCTCAAAGCCTATTTCTAAGCTATGTAAAGGATATTTATGGTATGTTTAACTTATGGTCATGTTCCGGAATGTCTGTTACAGTTCAAATTGGCATACTTTCGCAGTTTGTCAACTTTAGTCCCTGTAAGCGATTTAACTTTGATTTCACCACACCAAACCTTCCAAAACTTATATCTAAGTTTTGTATAGGTTATTTAAGGTATGTTAAGCCTATTTCACTATTCCGGAGTGTTCGTTGCATTAAACTGGTTATATTTACGCATTAGTGCGCGTATAACCTTCCAGAAAGCGATTTAGGGTTTGAAATTGAACAAGAGTTGATATGTGTAAACGATACACATATTTTTACAAATCCCAAGTATGAAATATAATATTTCATTGGTTTGGCATTTGTTTGATGGCCGTGAAGGCACAGGTGTTACAGTCTCCCCTACTTTAGGAAATTTCGTCCCGAAATTTATTTAGAGGAAACTTGTAAGAATTTAAAACATGAAGTTGAAAAGATCAAACAACATTGGTTAGGGTTCTTGAACTTCTAGTAACCTTAATAACATTATGTTTGCAATGTAAGAGGGACACTTATATACAAGTATATGAAGCGTCATTGGTGCGTCCACCGTACCTCCATTACATCGTTCTCATTTCGTTATTGTTGTCACTATCGGTTCTTACACATAATAAATCTTACTGTGTTTCTGTGCACTAAATTTCATAATTATGTACGCGTCCATAATCAGACAATTCTTTGCACAATTCACACAGTCTATTTTATAGTGTGTAGGGGAAAACCAAATGAACAATCCTGTGATGAGTGTGACTAGACCGCCATAGAGTCCTTTTAATTAAATCATAAATGATCTAAATAGACTATCAAGGAGTCCGTTCAGCTATATCACTAGATGTCGTTCTTCAACCAAATTGTGAATCAATCTTTTTGACTAGACCACAAAAAGGGTCTCTTATCGAACCAAGGAGTGGTACCATATAACCCAAGGGTCTTAACTACAACGTAGAAGCCCATAAAGGTTAAGGTAGTACCTCTTGAATATCCTTCTATGAATCCCTCATATGAAGATATGAAAGATTCTATGAGGATTTGAAAATCGTACCACCCAAAAACATAGAGGAGAACACATAACCACATAACATATAATAGCATAATCGTTCAATTGTTTAATTGTTTAAGTTTTGTTATCTTTGGACACGGGTATTTAAAGCATACTAGGAATCAAATCCTTAATTGCGGTAATTTGGATTGATCCATATGAATACCCTGCTTGTTGACTACATGACCCAAGAACTGAACTTCTTTAAGCCAAAATTTCCTTTTGGAGGATTTAGCGAAAAGTTTGTTCCTTCTTTAAGGGTTCCAGTGTCAATGAAAGTGTTGATCGTTATCAGCTCGGGATATGAATGGATCAAGATGTCATTAATAACAATGACGAACTGATCCAAATAAGGCTTGCAGACTCTATTTATTTAGTCCTTGAAGATGGCTGGAGCATTTGTCAATCCAAAAGGCATGACTGTAAACTCGTAATGGCCATTCTTCGTGCAGAAAGCCGTTTTGGGAATATCTTCTTCGAGTATACAAAGTTGATGATACCCAAAACGCAAATCGATCTTGGAAAAGCATGAAACGCTATGCAGTTGATCGGAGAAATCGTTGATTTAAGGTAGTGGGATATCGATTCTTGATGGTAAGCTTACATAGGCTTACGTTAATCGATATACATTCAAAAAGATCCATTTTTCTTTTCACAAGGAGAACAAGAGTTTCTCCAAGGTGAAAAGTTCGGACGGATGAATCCTTTATCAGACAACTCTTGAAGCTGTTTTGATAATTCTTACATCTCGAACGGTGCAAGACGATAAGATGTTTTAGATTTAAAAGAAACAAGTGTTTAAGGTTCTTAGGGAGATCACAAGTGATCGTAAAAATGACAGAACCACACGAGTAGTTTTGTCTTCGTGTTAACATCATAAGGTTGAATCAAACATTCATACAATTGCTTTAGTTAAAAATAAAACCACAAATTTTATTTATATAACATCCGCATTGTTTTTAAATGTTACAAGATAACAACCAGAGGAAATACAAAATGCTAATCGTTCATCGCTGCATCGTTGATAGCCAGCCTTATTGATGTTAAACACTCAACCATGTGCTGGATTCACATTGACGTTGGCGTTTGCATTTGGGTTTGCGTTAGCATTTGCATTCACCAGTCTTGGGCAGTTGTGGCGGAAGTGACCAATCTCTCCGCAGTTGAAACATGAACCCAATGGGAATCTCGCAGCATTCCCTTGAACCGGAGCTTGAACCTGAGCAGCCTGATTTTGTCCCAAACGACAAACCTTGGCCAAATGCCCAAGTTTACCACACGTCGTGCATTGCCAGCAAGCTTGTTGTACTGCGTGATGACCGTTGCAGCGTGCACAATAAGGTGCGGTACCGGCATATGCTTTCTTTGTAGGTGGCTGAGCTGGTGGGTTCCGCGGGTTCTGAGCAGTCTGTGCTGTAACAGCAAAGTTCTGGGCACCCTTCCGCTTCTTCGATTTCTTTGACGTCTCACCTTCCTTTCCCTTCTCGTTTTGACCTTTCTTGCTATCCTCATTGTCAGCTGACTGTTTCTTGCCCTTGTCGCCCTTCCTGTGTAACTTGTTCTTCCGAATCTGCGACTCAGTCAATGTCGCAGCTAACTCGATCGCCTGACGGAGTGTGGCAGGGCTACTACCAGTAAGGATGTCTTGTACCGAGTCAGGTAGGCCGTCGGTGTACCTTTCGATAGCTATGTCAAGTGGGGTAACCATTGTCGGGCAAAGCAGACTCAACTCTTCAAACCTATCAGTATACGCCCTGTGCTCGCCACTATCTTGCTTCAACTCATCAAATTCCTTCTCCAAAGCTCGCTGCTCATGACGAGGACAGAATTCCCTCATCATAAGAGCCCTAAGTTCAGCCCACGTCTGTGCTAGAGCAACTTCTGCACCACGATCCCTCATAATCCCGTTCCACCATGTGAGAGCCCTCTTCTAAAACACACTCGAAGAAAACTCAACCTTGCGATTGTCAGGACACTGCACGTGGCGGAAAGTATTCTCGATGCTCTCGAACCATTGAAGAAGCCCAGTCGCTCCTTCAGAACCACTAAACTTGAGTGGTTTAGCCTGGTTAAAATCCTTGTATTTGCACGGAACATTGTTGTTGTTGTAGGCTTGGATCCATTGAGCAAAGAGGTTTGGGAATTGAGCAGCCATTTGCTGCGCAATAATTTCTGCCAGCTCGGCAGTCTCTATCTGGTTTTCGCGTCGAGGAGGCATTGTCTAAAAGAGGAAACATGAAAGGAAACGAGTGAGAGAATTTAGACGAAAAGAATAAGATGAAACAAATCTGATGAAAGCAAGGGTAGTGGTCATTTGTTTGTTACCACAAGGTAAACAAACGACACACAGTGACTAATCAAAGTAAATGGGTCAAAATAATGTATCGCGAAGACATGTTTGCCTATAAGTGAACACTCATCCCAAGAATTCCCAGGTAAGCACAACTGGTCTCGCGTCTGATGAGATGTATACGAAGTGCTTGCCTAGACAGAAAACTCAGAATACAGGCATTCACCCTTCCAGTTTGCACGTGTTCACATTATTTAAAACCCAAAACCATGACGAGAATTTGAAAATTCAAAGGGGTTCAAAACCATATAACAGAGGGTTCAAAACCTTACAATAGAGGGTTCAAAACCTAGAAATCAATCATCCTAGAACAGATGATTAGTTTTCAAAGCGGTTTTGAAATTTATGTTCTTGTTGTGGTTGTCACCTAAGGATTGGTGACAGTATTGTTTTATGACTAAACGCAAGTAAACTCGCGTTAGGGTCCTAAGAAGGTTATAGACTAGGTCAAAGCATTACTAATAACCTAATTCCCTATAACCATTGGCTCTGATACCACTTTTCTGTCACACCCCGACCGCGTAAAACAACAAATCGCGGCGGAAACATCGGGGCGTGTTGCAACAGAATTAATGTTTCATAACCATGGATACCAAAAAGTGTTTCGTTTTATTAAACATTGAATAATTTCATTGTCTTGAAATCTAAATACACTATTTAAACATAGTCTATCATTGTTATTGAGTCACTAAGGCCTTGTCCAGTCCTATGTGAGCATGCATCTTATCAATCGATATCATCCAACAATACCTGAAACATATGTGAAAACGAGGTCAGCAAAGAAATGCTGGCGAGTACATAGGTTTTGTGAAAATAAGGTTCATGACTTCTGTTTAAGAAAATGTTTAGTCGTGAACCTTGAAATTTTGCTTTGTCATTGTAAATCATTTGAAAAATAATAAGTTTAGATGATATGTATAAATAAGAGAATAATGCATGATCAAATGAATAACCACGTAAAATGAGTTTGTATAAGATAAGTTGTTTGTAAATAAATGTCTCGTGAAAAGTATGTTACTTGTATAAAATGTTCTATGTCTCAAACTGAAATGATTCAAATAACGCTACCATATGTAATACCATACAAACACTTATATATAGGAAGTACCAGCGGCGTATCCACCATGTTTGTATCATATTACACACGCATCGTTACTTAATCATTTAACCAAACCAAACCAACCAATTGTCAAATGTATTGAATAATATGTCAAAGTGTTCATGTCAAATGTCTATGTCAAATATCCATGTATGGCAAGTGAAATGTCTCAACTAAACCATAAGCACAAAAACAAAGTATTTAAGTAAAACTTAGTTTAAATCAATACTATGTTTCGTGGAAAGGCATGATCAAATGTAAATCATGCCCAAATGTTTACCCAATCGTTAAACCATCTTGTTTTAATCGTTCAAATCGTTCTTGTTTTAACTGTGAAACTACTTAATGGTCGATTCTCTAATAACATTCAAACCTTCTTGACTCGTTCCTCGTTCCAACTCGCTCTCGTTCTCGTTCTTAACAAACCCTTACCAAAGGATAAGTTAATAATTACAGATTCAGTCGCTACCCAAAATATCCACACATAACCATGGGTATAGAGAATAACGGGATTTGTCAGATCCTATGGTACCATAACCTAATACTGGTCGGCTTGATCATTGCTAATGAATGTCATCGGTCATGTAAACTACAACCAACAAGTTCGTTCACTTTATTGAAATTGTTATTAGTTTTTGAAATCATTGTATTCGTTCTTGAAATCATTGTATTCGTTCTTGAAATCATTGTTAGCGTTCTTGAAATAATTGTTATCGTTCTTGAAACCACATAGTAATTGTTATTGTAATTGTAATCGTTCTTGAAATCATTGTTAAAACATTTAGCACATATGAGTCACCCCAAAACAGTTGAAAACAGTAAAAGAGGGGAATAATGTACTCGCCTGAGAATGCTTAGAGGTCTTGAACAACAACCAAACAAAGCTAGAGGGAGCACGGAACCAGTCGGCAATCTAAAACTATATAAATAAACCGGACTTAAATCGGGAGATCGGATAGGATGAGGCTTGGTAAACCAAATGAGTATTGGAACTCATATGATATGATTTAACAAGGCCTACATACTACATTGAGACTAACCTAAGTGCTTTCGACCCATCGCGACCCATTAAGGTAACATACGCTACTTTAACGCGTCGTGCGCGCAAAGCGCGTTCGAGACGTCTAACTAGTCCTATGACAAGTATTATATGCCTATACATGTTTAATCATGTTATATAATCAGTTATGTGACAAAAGTTTAGGTTACATAAGCTTAATTACCAATTATACACGAAAAGGGTATTCTGGTAATTTACCTAAGGCATATACACTACCTATCATACAACTACCTAAACAACGTGACCATAAGGTCACCTAATATGTTTGGTCGGATCTTAATGATCGACCAAACGGGTCGGGTTCGAAAGTATAAGCGATTGTTTAGATCGCTTACCTTACGACCCTAATTAAGCACTAAACTAAAAGTGACGAGCTAAGCATGTTAAAACATGCTTAACTAAGTTAGAAAACAAGCTTGGTATCAAAACAAACGGTTTTGATACCCATAAGTAGTTTGGTTACAAAATACGCAAGGATACGTATTCTGGCCGAAACTACGGCTCGTCACTGAGCCTAGATAACGTGGTAATCAGTAGGTATAGTCACTAGGGACTATAACCATCGTGATCACACTCACGTTATGAAGTTCAAACGAACTTCGCATCGACCATAAACTGGTCAATGCAGAAAGTCAAACAAAGTTTGACTTTCGGACTAGAAAAGCGATAAAAGAACGAAAGAATACTTACGAAGGGTCCAAGAATGCTAACCCAGATCGAAATAGCTCAGGTATGAAACGAAGGTTCCAACTTAGAGCTTTCTTGATCAGATTTGTGGGTTTTGAACAAATGGGGGGGGTGGGTATTTATAGGAAAAGTAGAGCCGTTAGGATCGTTTCTTGGAAAAGGGGAAACGATCAAGGCCGTACACTTGTCGGAAACTCATGGTGCCTCAAAATGCTCCATAACTTAGTGACACATCACTTAAAACATGTGGTTAAGGATTAATTGGTTGCAACTTGTGTTTAAACATTGAATCTGGCCCAGATCACTCACTCGCGTAGCGCGACGGATAGAGCCCTAGGGCTCGCGCTACGCGACTGCCTCACCTGATCCAGAAAGTTTCAAAAGTTACATGTTTGGTCCCTGCACGTGTTTCAAGGCATTTCCGACACTTCCAAGGCCCGTAAAGCCATCTTTAAGGCCCTAAAATGTTGCCTAAACATTGTGGACATGAAACATGTTCAAAAATATGTCGGAGGATGGTTCGTTTGGTCGTACGAACGCGATGTTCGCTTAATTACGACGGAATGCGCATAAGCGCGAAAAACGATCCAATGACGAAACGAATGGATTTTTCTCAAGGAGAACACTAAAATATAATGTAGTCATGCTTACATAAATTTTTGGATGTCCAGTTGTATTCAGAACGTAAGTTATGCGCGAAAATGCAAACTTGTGCACTTTTTGACACTTTTAGTCCCTGAATGACACAAAAGTTTATTTTAGCACACCGAACCCCTCAAAGCCTATTTCTAAGCTATGTAAAGGATATTTATGGTATGTTTAACTTATGGTCATGTTCCGGAATGTCTGTTACAGTTCAAATTGGCATACTTTCGCAGTTTGTCAACTTTAGTCCCTGTAAGCGATTTAACTTTGATTTCACCACACCAAACCTTCCAAAACTTATATCTAAGTTTTGTATAGGTTATTTAAGGTATGTTAAGCCTATTTCACTATTCCGGAGTGTTCGTTGCATTAAACTGGTTATATTTACGCATTAGTGCGCGTATAACCTTCCAGAAAGCGATTTAGGGTTTGAAATTGAACAAGAGTTGATATGTGTAAACGATACACATATTTTTACAAATCCCAAGTATGAAATATAATATTTCATTGGTTTGGCATTTGTTTGATGGCCGTGAAGGCACAGGTGTTACACCAACACCATTAGTAGCAAGAGTATTATTATTATTAGATACATTACCAGCTTAGGGGTTCTGGCCATATCCTGAAGCATATCCTGAGCTTCTCACAGTTGATATGCTCACTGAAGAAGGTATCTCAGGAGTATGATTCTGGGAATGGCTAGGCACAATATTCCCCCGGTTATCCTCAGTATAAACTGCAGAGCTGAAGTTTAAAGCCCTGGGTTGCAAGGGAGTGACAGTATCTTCAGCAGGTCGACCCGGGCCAGACTTCAAGAGTTGTATCTCTCTCAGCAGCATCTGATTAGTTTCTTGCTGCTGCCTCATCTGTTCCTGTACACTACCAAACAAATTTAGAATTTCTTCGTTAGAAGCCAAAACAGGATCGGATCCCTGGACATTGCGAGGAGGGATAACATCCTGAGCCACATGACTTTCAGTTCCTTATGAAGAGGCTTGCATTCTCGGAGCAGGTGGTGGAAGCACCGAACCAATTGTTGCAGAGGTTGTAGCAGACACGGTGGAAGAGCTCATGTTTGATCTTGAGGCCAATGAAAATAGTGTAGCAAAAAGTTTTGAAAATAGAAAACTAAGTAACGATTTTGCAATAGCTTTTAGTAGAAATAGCACCACTTGCCCCACGGTGGGCGCCAAATTGTTTTGGTCAAAAATTACCGAAGCAATTAAGTGATCAAATTAGTTAAGTGAGGTAGTGTGCTAGAAATGTGCGTTGAAAATTATGCTAGTTAAGTTATTTGTAAAAACAATTTCAGGATACGGCTCATGATAGAGTTGTATCTATGATCGAACAACGAGCAAAAATATAAAAGGTGACACGGGATGTACGAGGAAAGCCCTTGATCAATCTAGTTCGCCGGCACAAAACCTCGGGAGCTGACAATCACAGCTGCCTTGTTCTTCTATTACTTCAAATACCAGGATACAGTGCAGGATATGATGCGGATCAACTAAGTGTTACAACGTAATTCGAGTACAAGTGTTTGAGTGTAGTGATTGTTTGCAACAGGAGAGCAAAAGTGTGCGTAATGATGTGTGCCTTAATCTGATCCGATCAACCTATTTATAGTAAAAGAAAACTAACTAAATGTCCTATTATTCCAGAATTCGGCGGATATTCCCCAAACGAACGTTGCAGTCCTGGTTTTTCGGGTTCAACGTCTTCAAGCTAACTAATTTGCCCGAGTCTTGAGGGGAAGAAGTCTTCTTGAACGTTGGAGACTTGCACCTCCTAATCTGCACGTGGTTAAATCAGTCAATACCAGGATATCGTACCAGGATGTTACCAATATCCTGATCCGGTATCCTGATCACAAATAAACAATCAAAACCAGAATATTAGTCAGGATATATGTTCAGACAATGGCCCATAACAATCATGATTTCCATTATTTTGCGAAGCCCTCGCTTGAACGTACCTTGGCGCGATTTGTGTCGCTTGCAGGATCACGTGGCAATTTTCCGCATTTCGATCCATAATGCTCCCGCTGACGGAATTAGCATCGTTGTTGTCGTGTCCAATCATGTTTTCCAAAGGCCTTGCCTCGAAAATTGTGTGTGATGTACTTCGATGTCTGCTAGCGGATAGTTTAAGTTTCACGTGTATTCACACACTAACATTTCGTTCCACGTAGATTACCTGCTTGGGTAATTAAAATAGCACAGACGACGTAATATACTGGCATGTGCTCGAGTTAATAATCACGACTCCTATGTGAGGACCTTTAATGAGTTTCAACATAAGTTTTCCGAAGGTCCTAAATGCATGTTATCAAGACCCTCAAGGTTTTTGTTTAATGTATGAATCTATTTCGTGAACCGTGTATCAACACAACACTTTATGTATGTTTAAAACCAAAATTATTAACTCATTGTTTTCGGTAACGGTTGGAACCCATGTTCGGGTCTAAGGCGTTATGTATGTGTTCAAGTCTTAATAATCTAAGTCCCTAGGGAAAAGTGAGGTTAGAGCCTAGGTATCCCTATAGAAACCTAATTCGCTGAAACCTATGGCTCTGATACCAATCTGTCACACCCCGAAATATCAGAGCTGGCATGACTGGACCGGTATCTTCATTGCACAGCGGAAGCAAATAAGCTAAGACTTCTAGAAAATGAACGTCGCTAAGTACTCGAATTCCCATGGGTTCTCTTATTCCAACCGTTCCATTGTTTTGAAAATGCAACCTGAGAAAGAACATGCGAAAAAGTAAACATAGAGTTGAGAGAGTTCATAGTTTGTTTTGAAAAGATTTAAAATAAATCTTTTTGATAACCGGTTTAAAAGTTGTTGAGAAAATATAGTAAAATCATTTTCTCGGCATGATATACGAAAACTGTGAGTCTAGCCCACGAGAGTCTTTGTGCATTGCACGAGAGAGAATGGGCCGAGCCCAAAAGATTCTTTGTAAGCAGGACCAACTCGTCCTCTTACTTGTACATAAGTTGAAAACGTTACCAAAGTTTGTAAATCCATGTATTTGTGAGTTTCCATCAAATGAATCTTAAAAACATTTGAAAATTTGAGTATCAAAAGCTGGTATGTAAGCGTCTATGAACCTAATGATCATTAATGTGTAGCTAAGACATTAATATGTGTGCCGACATAGGAAGCACTCAACCCGGTAGAGGATTTAAGTGTCGATTCACTTCGACAGGGACACAAAAGCACTCGAAGTGGCCGCATAAGGACCGCGAGTGGGGCTCGCCCGTACCCGATAGATCTACCCCCTGTTCCATGGTCCTTAAAAGGATTAATGGTGCCTAAGTTAGCGCCAATTCGCACGTGATCCAAGAATTCATTCCATAGCTTAATCATACCCTAGTTAATATGTATTTCAAAAGAAAATGGGGACATAAACCCATTGGGTTGTCCCGTTGTTCGTACGCATACCATCCCAGTCCCGCTGTAGTAACTAGGATATTCCCGTCACTAGTCATGAAAATCATGCACGTTTTGTAAAACCGGTATATTTAGTATAAATTGTTCGTAAACCATTCAAGTTTCCTTGAAATCCATTCGCAACATGGTTTAGAAATATGAGTTTTCGTTCATCGAAAAGTTATTTACTTTTCCAAAAACTTGCATGTCTTTCCACCCCGAAAACATTTATAAACATGTAAAACCGTAAAATGTGGGGGTTATGAACTCACCTTGATGTCCTCGTGCAAAGCTAGCTTAGCGTGATTCCGTAGTGTCGTTCCAATAACGTGAATTAGCTAACGTGCAACTATGACATTCCTACGAAGGAATACTTATAAGTTTTCTAATAAAATAACGTAGTTAAACTACGTGTTCGAGCTCTACCGAGTCGTTAATAAAATGACTCTACAAAGGTGTTGTTATTTCGACTTAGAATAACCAATCTATGGTTATTTGCTCTCATTTAATCGGGATAGAAACTAAGTCTCGAAATGACTTAGCTTCCGAAGGATTTAGAATATATCCTTGTATATATAACCAAAAATACATATATACGAAGTCGTCAACAATAGAATCACGTAAATATATAAGGGTGCGCCTCGTTGTAGTTTTCATATCACAAAAGTATATCTTCACGTACATATATACATATATGTAAAAAAAGTTGCGTATTCGAAATGTCGTAACTGGTACGGTAATACACCGTTGTAGTTTTCATAGGATGGAAATATGTAAGTATATATACATACATATATATATATATATATATTTGAAAACTTGACGTTTGAAACGAACAAATATATTCATTTTATAGGAATATTCGGGTTCTAAACGATCGAAATAAATATACATAATTATATTTATTTTGTATGATTTTCGAATACCAAGCGTTTGAAATATAAGTTCCGAATTCCGATGGTTGAAATAAGTACACGACGTAACAACGTTTGAAATGAATATAAATCATTATGTTTATTTTATGAAAGTACTCGAAAGTGTCGATGTTCAAATGAATATAGATAATTATATTTATAACAAAAAGTCGGGTTTCTTTAAGTTGAAACTCGCGTGTTGTTGAAATTTTATAATTTCAGTTTGTAAGTTATAAAACGACACTAAAATACATATACTTTTATGTTTATTTTATAAAAATACTTGAGTCCCGAAAGGTGTTGTTTTTTTAATGTAAATATGTTTCGTATTCGGATTTTTACGAAAAACGGAGAGAGTTTCCTCTTTTTTTGGAATAACCCGACAAAAAAAGTCGTCGTATTTTGTCAAAACTCAACAATAAACCAATCCCCATTATATATATCTTTCGCAAAATATAACGAACACTAAAATAAATAAACTAGAGTACGACGGTTCAAATAATCTTTATAATTGAAACGATAAAAATATTTGTCGTTATACTAGTAGAGTCGGTTTGAGCTCGAATGCGCGACAAAACTAACATAATCTAACTATAAAGGCTTTAACGTGTTCGTTAAATTTTACCGCATCTCATGTTGACCAACAATTGACTGACGGACAGTTGACTTGTGTTGATCGCAGTTGACCAACAGTTGACTGAGTTTGTCTGATTGACTTGTGTTGACCTGAACTGAACTAGAGCGGACCCATTCGTTTCAAATGGAGATGCCGTCTTTATCGTCCGACGGAGAGAAATGGGGGGTGGGGGTCTGGTGTGTTCGTCGTCGGAGAACTCGGTCACCGGAGATGTGGCTCCGGTCGACGGCGTTCGAGATGAAGAGGGAGGGGGTGAGCTCTGATGTGTTGCGTGTTTGTGGAGGATACAAGGATCTTCATTCCTATGTTTCTATATAAGTTGCAGAGGATATAATTTGAGAGTTAGGGTTTCTCAACTAAGTTATGAAAGAGAAGAAGTACAGCTCATGGTGTGTGTGTGTGGTTTGTCTGTGTTTTCAAAATAAGGATAAGGGTGTAGTCACCCATATATATCTAGGGTTTAAATGAGTGGGTTGGGCCAAAGGCTTAGCCCAATAGGATTACTGAAGCCCGTTGATATTTCAGGAACCCGTTAACGCACCCAACGCTTCAAGAAATATTGTAACGTTCATTTTTAAAGTCAAAAATATGAAAAGGTATGTCGAAAGTCGGTTTTTGACGTGTTCATTCGTCGATTACGGTAAAATTGCATAGAACGTGACACTAGTCGTTTTAAGCCGTTTTTTGATCCGGTCTAAACTACGGTTATTAAAATTTAATTATGAAGCTAGATATATCGTAATATATTAATATCGAGACGAAATTCGAGTCTGGTGCTTCCGTTTCGTCGTTGATTGTCGGTGGGTTACTGTTTTCGCGTTTTCCGTTCACGTTTGCGTTTTGTGTCGTTCGAAAGCATGAATATTTCTCAAAACGAAATCCTTATATATAAATTATATGTACAAAATTTGTATTTGTCGGCGTTGTCAGTATTTTGTACGGTGTTGGTTCGTATTCGTTTAACGCTTAGCAGGTTTCCCGAAAATCACCATACGCGCACTATAACGTCCGATAAGCGTCCCTAGGCATTCCAATAGCCCAATTAAGTTAATTCGTGCCTTAAACACTATTTATTATTGACTTAAACGCTTGTTAATCGTGTAATTAGAAGCCGGTAATTACTGTAGGGCCGGTTTTCGACTCCGTAACGATTGCGTATCGACACGTGTGACGTGCGGAATCCGTACACCTGCGTGGACCAAACACAAGAACGTACTCAATCTGTGATTCTATTCAAAGATATGAAATAGTACAATCACGTGAATCACCTTTTGCACTTTCTCTCTCTAGCTCCAAAGCTCTCCAACTAGCAAATGTGCAAAAGTTCTAAACAAAAGCCCTAAAGCTTCTATTTATAGGCCAAGGGGCTTAATGAGAATTCTCATTAATTACAGAAATGCCACCTTGCCTTTCTACTAAATATAACACTATAAGCTCAAGTATCCTTCTATTTCAGCAACGTATTGACGGAGGCGATAGACATAAATGCACCAACAGACTCCCCCTTGGATATTGCCACGGTCAATCTTGTAGCGTCTTGTCTTTCTCTCTCTCTCTCTTTGAGTCTTCTTGAAGGTTTGACGTTTTCAGAAAACACAGACTCCCTCTTTCTTGAACAGAATCACCATGGATCTGTCTTCAGCTTCAGCTGATGTTGATGCATGCGTCTGTCGACTTCGTCTTGTATCGAGTGTTGTATGTAGAATGATAGATTAGAGCACAGAAATTGAGGAATTGTGTTTATAGGTAATTCCGCTTGAAATGGTCAATAACCATTTCAAGCGAAATCATATAGTTTAATTCCGCTTGAACTTGTGTTGGATCATTTCAAACGAAATCTGTTATTTCGTTTTAAAGTGATTCCGCTTGAGTCGGTTTCAAGCGAAATTAGACTTCCTATAAATACCTTGAGTGTCATTTCATTTGTAACAGTCCCGGTCAGAGCAACGAAGTGCTGCCGAAGTGTCCACATGCTTGTATTTGATCTGAAATCAATATACGGACAGTTTAAAGTGATATTCTAGCTGAATTGAACTTAATACGTTTGTTTCCGCCACTCGTATTGAGATAAACTCTTCTGATCGACTCGTTCAGGTCTAAAAACGATCCTTCAAGTGGTATCAGAGCTCAGGAGGAAGAGTTCTAACCATTTCAGCTGCAAAATCTATTTTCTACACCTTCTTTTCACAATTAAACAAGTTTTCATGGTTAAAACGTCTGATTTTCACATTTCATGTGCGTAATGATGTTTTAACAAACCCTAGAAAGTTTCAGTACTAAAATCGGCTTAAAACTTGATCAATTGGACCAAAATTAGATCGAATTGCTGACATCATGCTGATTCCGCTTGAACTGTCTGGTTGATTTCGCTTGAAACTACACAATGTTCCTGATTTCGTTTGAAAATATTTGCTGATTTCACTTGAATACGATATTCCGCTTGAAAAAGGTTTATTCCACTTGAAATTTGAAATTCCGCTTCAAAGATATTCCGCTTCAGGTTGATTTCGCTTGAAAAGAGTATTTAACTTGAAATTGGCAGATTGTGAATTTTTGAAAAACGAAACATGGAAAACGAGTTCTATAATGCAATTGCTAGTCCGATGAGTGTAGCTCATAATACGATGCTTGAAAATGAAATGGGAATTATGCAAAAACCACCAAAGCTTATGGATATTGATGATTTTAATGGTTGGTCCGAACGTTTTGGTAACTGGGTTGAAGCATATCATTTGGATGCTTGGGAACATACTGAGGTTCAATATGAAAGACCAGTTGGGAACAATCAAGTGAAAATACCGATTAGAGAATTAAGTGATGCAGAGAAAAAGAAATACAAAGATGAGAAATTAATTATAAGTTTGTTACAACAAGCGATTAAAGAAGATATTTTGATCTTACTTCAACACAATGGAAGTGCATATTCAATTTGGAAAGAATTAGAAGCAAAGTCCCTTGGTAGTGAAGATATGCTCAGAAACAAGATGTCACTTATGAAGAAAGAATTTGATCTATTCCGTGGTTTGAGAACGGAAAGCACCAAGCAGATTATTGAAAGATATTGTAACTTGGTGAAAAACATGACAAGATTGGGTATCAACAAACATAAAGATGAGTTGATTGAGAAGCTGGCTGATGCGTTGCCACATGATGTTTGGGGAACGTTTCTGATGATGTTGAGAAATAATAGAAAATAATATAGCGAGCTAACACTGGGTGGGTTCATCAAACATCTTGAAGCTCAAGAGATGGAGCAAAGAAAGATCGCTAGAATGAAGAATTATGATGGAGAACAAGACATCAGATTGTATTTCAAAGGTGGTGTTAATGAAAAGACAAATCTTTCTCCAAAAGTTGGAACTGCTTTCAATGTAAAAGATTCCTCAGAAAGTTCATCTCAGGGATCAAGCAGCAAAACTAGATTCACTTCATTTCCAACATTTGATCCACATTTTTCTACAACAAAAAGTGGCAAAGTTCTTCAATGCAACATTGCTTTGAATCTTGAAAATGATCAGAATTATACTGAGGAAGTTGCTAAAAGTCACATATCTTTATTGGTAACTGTGCTTGAATCCTATGGAGGTTTAGTTGCAGGGAGGATTGGGAATCCAATGCTAACAAAAGAGGATTACGATCAAATTGATGCTGAGGAGATGGAATTGATGGATATAAAATGGTGTATGGCTAGCGTGTTGAGACGAGCTGAAAAGTTTAAACAAATTACAGGCAGAGATGATTTTCGCGATGCATATGTTTCAACTTTAGGATTTGATAAGTCTAAAGTTACTTGTTTTCGTTGCAGGGAAAAAGGGCATTTCAAAAGGGAGTGCACCAATCGTGAAGCAAGTGTAGCTCAAAATCCCTTTGGAAACAATGACTACTATCAAAAAGCGATATATCATCAAGTTGCTCAACAGCCACATCAACAACAACAGGCACAAACAACTCATGGAAGAAAAGAAATTGAAGATTCAAAGAGAGCATGTTTGGGGAATCAAGAAAATTTCAACTGGGACAAATATATTTCAGCCGATAACAAAGCATGTCTAATTAATCAAGATGATGAAAAGTTACCTGAAGGCTTTAGCTGGGAAAATTTCAACTGGGATGATTATGATCTGAACAAATCTACAAATCATAAATGTTGTGTTGCTAATGCTTCTGATGAATATTGGGCAGAAAAATACAGAAAAATTAAGGAAGCTGAAGAAGAGAAATGGAAGAGATATGCAGAAGAAGAAGAAGAAGAAGAAGAAGAAGAAGAAAAGAGACAAGCTGAAGCTGATAAAAAGAAAAGAGCTGAAGAAGTTCATGTGAGAATAGTAAAAGAAGTTCCAGAATTTGAAATTAAAACAGATGTTGATGCAGTCAAAGTTCCAGAGAAGTGTATGAATTGTGAATCTCTGATAAATCAAAACAATGAACTGCTACACAACATCAAAAGGTTGAAAGAATCCTACGATGTTTTGAACAGAGAGATGAATAAGTATCGTGAGTCGAACAATGAACAGGCTGTAGCTATGAATACACTCAAAGGGGCATACATGAGACAGCTTGACAATGTCATTTACTACACAGAAAAATGTGTTGAACTTGAGAAGAAATTGGAAACTCAGAAAATTGAAACAAATAGAGTAAATGAATTGTTGAAAAGTTACTCATGTTCAACTTTTATTGTTAACAGGATTTACCCCATAGTAGAAGGAATGAAGACATTTGAAGAAGAGAAGACTTCGGAAGAGAAGAAGTCCGAAACAAAAGAAGATGACGAAGTGAAGATTTCTGGTAAGAAACCAAGTGTTGTCTATAACAAATGTCCACCCCCGGTCGAAAATGGATATTCTCCTCGAAATCCAAATTCTGAAAGAGTCGAAAAGGCAACAAATTTACAGTGGGAGTCTGAGTTATCGGATAACTTGCCAGAAAGTATAGATGTCATTTTTACGTCGTCTGGCACTGATCATGAGTCCGAATTAATAAAAAAGGCGGTCGATCAGGTGTTGGATAAGGATGAAACAGAGGAGTCAATGTCGGAGTCAAAATCAGAGTCAAAGTCAAAGTCCGACAAGTAAAGTCAAAAGGCTAAACAGGGAAAATGGGTGTATAATAAAGAGTTCTTGTTATCAAAATCTAATTTGGATGATGAACCGATCAAAGTAGCATATACTTTGAAAGATTCTGACAAATTATTTTCTGATGAGGATTTTCCAATAAGAGGTGTTAAACCAGAAATGATTAAAAAGGTTTTCAAACTAACAGAAATTAATATTTCTGAAATAAAAGATGTAAATTTTTTTGAAAAACCTAAACCTTACACCTCAAGAGTTCAACAACGTTTAAATAAGAAAATGGGTTACAATTATGGTTACAGTTTTCAAAAGAAACCAAACCATAATGGTAATTTCAAAAAGAAAGGTATTGGTTTTATTGCACCGAAAAATTATAAAAATGAGAAAATTTATAAACCAAAAACTATTTTTGTTTCAGGGAAAACGACTGAAGAAGAGAAGGAGCAAGCATTCAGAAAGCAGACAAACAAAGAATTCCTTGCCAAAAAGCAAGAAGAAATGAAGAAAAGTGTTGCTCAGAAGAAGATAGAGACTAGAACCTGTTTTCAATGTAAAACAGTTGGGCACATTGCCAGGAATTGTCCAAAGGCAATGCAAACAAAACAGGGAGTCTCTGGTAAACTGAAAGAAAAGGTTATTGAGAAAACCGAACCACCAACAAACAGATTCAAAATTTTTGAGAATTCAATTTATGAGGTTGGTGAATGTTCGAAAAATGTTTTCAAGAGAAAAGAAAAACTTAATAACTAAAAATGGGTTGTTAAGAATTCAAGTGAGAATTCTGGTGATGAATCTGATTCCACAAAATCAGAGGAGCCACAGGTTGGTATGAAAAAGGAGAATTCAGTTCCGCCTTTGGATGATGCAAATTTTCCACCATTGCGGGCTAAAAATTTGAAATCTAAAATTGGCAAAGTTGAAATTTCAAATCAATTCTTTTCTGAAAAGAAAGAATTTGATGTTGAAAAGACTTTTAACCCCACAGTGCAAAACATGTTTGGTAAAATGATTGATGGAAAGGTTAATGGGGTTAAAGAATTTTATGAGAAAAAGATGGCAGGTAGGCAACCGAGTGTTAACAACTCGGAATCTCCCAAGGTCTGTCAGGCTTGGGAGAAAATCTCTAACTGAAAAACCTGACTTGCCGGAGCTCTCAAATTGGTAATCGCGAAGCATGAATCGGCATCATTCTTATATTGTGTTTGAAATGGAGAATTGGTCACTAGTATGACTTGCCGGAACTCCCAGGTTGGTAAGCGAGGAGTAAGAATCGGCATCTTGAGAATTCAATCTACATATGGTAACCTACAAGTGGTATTGGCTGGTAAGACATGTGGTTGAAAATTTGTTTGAAAAAGGTGTTTACCTACAAGTGGTAAATCAAGGACATTAAGTTGTACTTGCATTTTCTTACAATGGTTGAAAGACAATGTGATGAACCAAACCCCTAACCTACAAATGGTAAAATCAATCAACAAAACTAATTTTCCGAAAAAACCATTTGATTAAAACAAACTTAAGTGTTTTGAAATCAATGGGAAAATAGTTTGTTGTAAGGGGGAGTTCTGATTGTTTATGCCAAGTGGATGGCGATTTGAAGTGATTCGATATCAGTTGTCACTTTACTTGTACAGTTTGTTTTCAAATTTCCTTTAAATGTGTTTGAATTTTAGGGGGAGTAAGTATTTCAGAAAATCCAAAAACATTAGAAATTTTGAAAAATCCAAAAACATGATAAAATCAAAAATGAGTTTTGTTGTAAAAAAGAGGAAATTATAGTACATCAGTGGATTGTCACAACATGCTAAAGAAATGGAATGATAAAGTGTGATAAACGGTCTCACTAAAGATGTGACGATAGGCTCAGCTAGACTAGTAGATTTGCGATAACGATACAAACTTAAATGAAAAATCCTAGTTCTAGTGGGAAACATGGTCAAAAGCATAGTACTTAGTTTTGTCCTTCTTGATTGTGTGCCTACTCAGTAATCGCTGATTGTCAAAAGACATAAAACTGGTTAAGTTTGTGAACTTTCGCAACTTTGCTAAAAATCGTTGTGTTTGTGTATTTCATTTTGCAAAGATTTAAACTTGTTTTATTTCTTTATTTTGTTTAAGCATTGGACATCCTCTGCGTATACGTGAGTATCGACCTGGATGTTATTGCCTAAACGTTCTGCTTTATTTTCTTTGGTGTTTCGTTTAAGCTTTGGATCTCCTCTGCATATACGGAAGTATCGATCTGGTGGTTAAAGCCTAAACAATTTCAACTTATTTTTATTTTCTTATTTTGTTTAAACATTGGACTTTCTCTGCGTATACAGAAGTATCGACCTGATTGTTAATGTTTAAACATTCTGCTTTGTTTTTGCACAAATCACAGTTGATAAAAGTTTAAAGGCATTACTTGAGTCAGTGTATTGCATGATGAGGGGATATGCTGAGATCGTGGGGTCCATAAGAACTTAGTACAACATTAATATACCTTAACGTATCGATAAGAATTTCGAAAGTTTTTAGATTGAGTTTTTGTGGACAACAATATCGTCAATCAATGTGAATCGTTTAGAACTTAATATGTTTAAAGCTTAATGGTGTTGGTGATTTGTCTCAAAAACTAATATGATCCTCTTATACAAACTCACAAAAATATTGTTTGTAAATATTTTTTATTGCTTTTCATTACATTCAAAAATACAAAAAGATTTTCGACAACTGATGTTGGAAAGCTGATTTTAAAAATTCCAAGTGCTAAACTTGATGAACAGGTTTGGGAAAGAATGAATGAAAAAGTTGTATTTTCAAGTGATTATCAAAGATTAAATCATTTTTTAATGATATCTGCAAGTGGTTTCTAAATTTGAAAAATTTTAAATTTGTGAAACTTATTTTTGGGTAGAGTTATGCAGGTTATACAGGTTCTGATACCTGAGTTAGATGAGTGCCAGGTTATGATCTAAGAACCTGTGGAAAGTAAATTCCAGACTGCGATCTCAGCTTAACGAAAGGGGGAGTCTGATGACATCAAAAGGAAGTCTGAAGATTGTAGAGACAGATTCAGATTCTGAAGATTACGAGAAAGAGAAAGAGATTGATTGAGGATGCTTACAATGGAGAATTTTTGGAGAGATTGAGCAGACTGATAAAGACTGAAGGTTTGACAACCGAAGACTCGACACTGAAGACTCGTCAACATTCGAGGGGGAGTCTGCTAGTGCATGCGTCTGTCGACTTCATCTTGTATCGAGTCTTGTATGTAGAATGATAGATTAGAGCACGGAAATCGAGGAATTGTGTTTATAGGTAATTCCGCTTGAAATGGTCAATAACCATTTCAAGCGAATTCATATAGTTTAATTCCGCTTGAACTTGTGTTAGATCATTTCAAACGAAATCTGTTATTTCGCTTGAAAGTGATTCCGCTTGAGTCGGTTTCAAGCGAAATTAGACTTCCTATAAATACCTTGAGTGTCATTTCATTTGTAACAGTTCCAGTCAGAGCAACGAAGTGCTGCCGAAGTGTCCACAGGCTTGTGTTTGATCTGAAATCAATATAAGGATAGTTTAAAGTGATATTCTAGCTGAATTGAACTTAATACGTTTGTTTCCGCCACTCGTATTGAGATAAACTCTTCTGATCGACTCGTTCGGGTCTAAAAACGATCCTTCAGCAGATCCTCCTTTCGGTAGACTCTTTCTTCAGGCTCCCCCTTTCATCAAGCTTCCGTGCTTTTGGGATCGACACCTGGCTTTCCGGATACAAGCTCCTCCAGGATAGTTACCTGGCTCCTTGAATGTACGCTCCCCCTTGCGTTAAGCTCGTCTTCAAACTCCCCCTTAGACTCGGCTATCGGGATCGTAATCTGGCATACCATCTGTAAATCTCAAACTTTTATAAGTGAAAATGTTTTGAAAATCCAGGATTGAAACACCTGGCTCTCTCAGCATAAGGTAAAATATTTCAAATATACGACAGTGAAAGCTTTTTCGATTGTACAGGAATCGTGACCTGGCCCTTAAAAACTTTTAATCAAGACACTAGCTCTAAGATATAATAATATGAATATATCCAGAATTACTTGATTCTCTCCCCCTATCAACTAACTTCATAGATTTGGCAATATTAAGAATCCAACAACGAAACCTAGCTCTTTACAACTGATTTTAACACTTTAAGCATCCAAAACCTCCACGATTTATCATCCAAGTCCAAATTAATGACCTTGGAGATTTCACAAACAGTTTTTTATTTTTTATATTAAAAACTTCAAGTTTCAAATTAATGAACTTGTTTATTTTCAGAAACACGATCAGCATACTTAGATTTTGAAACTCAACATTCAGACATCGGTTGTCAAAAATAAAGTGAAATCAAAATCTTTTTGTATTTTTCTGAAATGAAATACAGTAAAGAAATATTTACAAACATATTTACAGACAATATTTTTGTTTGAGTTTATGTCAGAGGATCATATCAGTTTATGACAAATCACTAGTACCGTTGAGCTTTAAACACTTTTACCCACTGATGTAATATAATATTTAGGTATTTTTAGAAATTTTTATTAAATTTTAAACTGATCATAACATAGAGTTCTTGCATAGGCTCGGTAATTGACGATAATGCCCTTTTTGCTAATAAAATGAGTTTTACACATCCTTTATATATCAAACCTTTTTCTACTGATTTTATATAATAAATAAGTTATTTTAAACTGTAAAGGCTGGTCAAAATCTCAGATTTCTTAAATCAACCCGAATATCATCAAATACCATCTTTTATGCGATTTAGGCGCATAGTATGGTTTAAAACCATATTAGGCACCTAAGACTTGTTACCTACTGATGTTATGAATAAATTTTTATACTTTAATAGTAAGTAAAAGTTTTGAACTCAGATTTCCAGATTTGACCCTTATAGCATGTGTGAAATGACCAAAATGCCCCTACGGTGCATAGTGTGATCATAAAAGATAAATTTCACATATATGTGATATCCTACTGATATAACTCATTATAATAAATATTTTTACCGATTGTTTTAGACCAGAACCTTAGATTGCTATTTAACCTCTTTTATAAACTTTAAAATGATCAAAATACCCCTACGGAGCATAAATTGGTTTTAAATTCGTTTTGGGCATAATGGAATGTATCCTACTGATATCACAACATATTTAAAGCATATTAACTTGTGGAACCTGTTCATGACTCATTTGGTTACCCGTTATGCATTATACGTGTTCGGTACTGTTTATGTAACTAGTTTGCATAAATTAACCGAAACGGATCAAACCTTATCATTTTTAATTCAAAATCCAGAATGTGTTTAGTTTACCCATATTATACAAGTCTTCAAACTTGTCGGGTCTAAATTACATTCTAATCCGGTCTTCGCTTAACCTTGCGTTTTGAACCATAAACCTTTCATTAAAACTAACTGGTCTAAGTTAAGACTTAAATAAGATCCGTTAGGAATCTAATAGGTTATTAAAACCTTCGTTCGAGATTAGGAGCCTAGTAAAAGCTATCTGTACTTGCTGATTTGATATACGGCTGGGATTAAATTTATATTTAGCTCAGGTAAATACTTTTAACTTATTTTCCGTTATACGGGCTTGGGATACGGTATTATAAAAATACCGCTTGGTCGGGTATGTAGTTATTTAAATCAGATTGTGATTAATACATTTACATAACCCGTTTTAATCTGTTTTGTTTGGTGCAATGCCTTTGGGGGGTTAATGACCATGTCCTGGATATCCTCAGATCATTCATTAGAAATGGCCACGATTTAAGCACGGGGTGTAGGCATGCACCTGACAGTTCAATTGATTGTAAGTATACTGATCCACTTAAATTTTCACACAAAGTTCAATTGATTCGAGATACGGATTTAGTGTTTTAAGGACTTAAACTTATACGCGTATCCCACCTCAGAATATACTCCCGTATCAAAATTCGCTAGATTCAGTCTTACAGGTGAGTATAGCAATTTGATATATGTTCTCTGGGTTAGTGCGAGACCTTGAGAGCTCAGGTATGAACTTCCGTTCA
Organism: Helianthus tuberosus; assembly: GCA_030545235.1. Lineage (NCBI taxonomy): Eukaryota > Viridiplantae > Streptophyta > Magnoliopsida > Asterales > Asteraceae > Helianthus > Helianthus tuberosus. The sequence goes on from CM060400.1 coordinate 45,159,697, forward strand.
GTCAAAGAGATGAAGGCTCGACTTTAGGTGTGTTCCCCTTGGGAATCATCTTTACAACTGCACTTGATTCGTATCTTTCGATATTTTATCAATTTTTATGCAGAGGGTGAGCTTTAAAAGCGCGTAAAGTATTATACAAGGTCTAGGCCATTGCTTCCGCAATATCAGAAGACCAGGTATAATACCCCAGATATCAAACAGTATAAAGACCTAGTATCTCAGAATCAGGCAATCTCTCAAACAAGATTTCGAGGGTTACCCATATATCCGAGAGATGTTCCCCACGAGATAAGCAAGTATTTGATATTTAGGTTTATATCTTGAAAACAATCTACTAAGCGTGTAAAAACCTACTGGCATATCATCAGTGAGATCGTTTATCACATTTTAACATTCCAATTCTTTAGCGTACTGTGATTGTCTGCTAATGTACTATCATTTCCTCTTTTTACACAAAAACTCTTTTTCATTTTATCATGTTTTTGGCTTTTTCAAATTTTCTAATGTTTTTGGATTTTCTGACAATTTCTTACTCCCCCTAAAATTCAAAACATTTAAAGAAAAATTTGATAACCGATGTAGATAACTTTGACTCGCCATCCATTTTCTACTTCGCATGCTATGTTTTGCAGAAAATATACCCCCATGATTTACAACACATTGATATTTTATAGTTTGAAAATCGTTTTTCAATCTTGTGAAAGTAATCATGTTTGTTCAGCCGTGAGGGTTTCGGCATCTTCAAATAGCATATTTTTGTAATTTTTATAAATTTTTGACAAAATTTAAAAAACAAACCCATTTTTTATTTTTCATATTTTTGACAAAATAAAAACATATTTTTGGTTTTTTAAATTTTCAATTTTTTAGGGTTTCGAAATATGTTTTATTTATGTACAGAAATCAAACAAACTCCCTGTTTTAGTAGCAGGGACCAACAGCCTTCTCTTCTCGTGCCAGGCTGCTCCGACACTCTTCTTGTTGACATTCAGATATCTTCAAGAGCACCTGCACATTCAAATTACTCAATTACTTGAACAATTTAGCCCAGGTCTGTTTGACCTTAGGCATTTCAACACAAAATGCATCATTTAACTTCGGAAAATCTTTGTCATTTTGTTCAAAGACTTTGTCAATTTTGACTTCAACTTTTTCATCATTTACCGAAGTGATGTGTTTCTTAACAGACCATGTTTGACCTTTTGGAGTACCTCTTTTGTAAAAATGTGAATCTTTTTGAACATTTTAATTCTGAACAACAATTGGTTTCCAAAACTGGTTTGGTTTTGTTGCATCAATAGTTGTTTTCCAACTTTGTGTTGTTCTAAGTCTGGGTGTCACTGGTTTCAATATTTGTTGTGAGTCAATCTTTGACATTTTCGGCTTCCAAGTTTGCTTTGTATCAAACTTGGTTGATTTCTGATTCACAACATCAGACTTCTTTTTGGTCTCAACACCAACAGGTTTCGGATTTGGACACTTGCGAGCAAGATGTCCTGTTTGATCATATTTGAGACATGTTCTCTTTGAAACATCTTTCACCTGTTGTTGTTGCTTTTTCTTTTGAGCATAGAACTCTTCATTAGACTGTCGTCTAAATTGGAGTTCTTTCTCTTCTTGGGAACTTGTTCTGTGAACAAAATTCATTTTTGTCTGATAATTTGGAGTTTCATTTCTTTTCCAATTTTGTTTCTTTTTATAACCCAACCCAGCCTTCATGTTTTTCTTCTTAAAACCAGGTTTGTTATAAAAAGTTTTGTGATCTTTTCCAACAAACTTTGGAATTTCAGATTTTTCAATTTCAATCATTTTGAAAATTTTATCAATCTTTTCTGAAATCACATTCTGAATCGGAAATACAATATCTAAGAATAATTTGTCCGATCCAATCATGGTATAAACCAATCCTTTTGAATCATCATTCAAATTTTTCTCAGATTTTGAGTTTTTCAGATATTCTTCATGAAAACTACCTTCATTTTCATCTGGTGATTCAGATTTATTTGTTTCAACCAACTCTTCTTTCAACACACTTTCAACGACCTTACCTACCACCTCTGAATCACTTGAATCATCAGATTTGGAATAGGTTACGTCAATGTTATCTGGAAATTGATCGACCTTGTTGAAAGCTTTTTCAACTTTCTCATCATCATAAAATGCAAACTTTTCCGGTGGAGGAACTTGATGATACTCAGAACCAATACCCTTTTTGTTTTTCTCAGAATCATCATCACCCGGTTTTATGTTGAAAATTCTTTCAAGCACATATGATGACGCATGATAACTTTTTAACTTGTTGTTATCCTGTTCTAAATCGGCTATTTGACGCTTCAACTTAGCAACATCCTCAATATAAGAATTAACAACTTGTTGCTTTATTGAATACTGTCTCTTTAGCGTATCAGTTGTTTCAGAACAATATCTCAGTCTGGATTGAACAAGTTTCATTTGACTTTTCACATCTTCATATGACTCTTTTGTTATGTGATAAGCCAATTTTATTGAATCGTATTCCTTTTTCATTTCTTGGAATGCATTTTCTTTTTTAACACATTCTTCTGTCATTTTCGAAACCTTATCTTTCAAAATTTTATTTTCTTTTTCTAAACTCTTACATTTTTTAGAAAGTTTTTCATCATTTTCTTTTAAAACTTTTTCATTTTCTAGCATTTCTTTGCATTTTTCTTTTAAAACGTTTTCGATTTTAGTACATTAAAAATCTCTTGTTCTGAATTTTTCATCTTTTTCAGTACAAGCAGTGCACGTTTCTATGCATTTCTTGCACTGTTCAATTATTTCATTTAAGCTTTCAGAATCAGATTTTACCTCAGTGATTGGTACTTCGACTTTTTCTGTTGTCTCTGTCTGATCAGCTTCATTCTTCTTCTGTTCTTTGCCAACAACAACATCATCATCCACTTCAATCGAGCTTTTCATCTTCACTTCTTCTACCTCTTTCTTCTTCACTCACCTGCTGTTCTTTAGTAACAGTGTTGGAACCTAAAGGTTTATACATTGAGAGATATTAAAGTTTGGGATTGATCTTGTAATGTTTAACTTAGTTGTTTTGGGTCAATTATGTGTTTTGGGTTTTTATAGAGATCTCGAGTGGGCCTAGGTGGTTTCGACCCACCTTAGTTAGTATATAAGTAAACTTTTGTAACCTTTAGTGGTTGATCGCTGGATTAGAGATTAGTGAGGCCACTCGAGATCAGCAATAGGTCTTGTATCTGTCATCGATCTTAAAGGTGAATGCAAGATTGTTTTGGATTTGATAATTGTTCTTATTATTCTTAATTGTTTTCTTGAATCCACTTGTGTTTGGATTCCGCACTTACACAAGTTTACGGTGATATCATTGAAAGATCCTTTTGGGGTTTTACAATTGGTATCAGAGCCAAGAAACCAATTCTTGGTTCGGTTTTTGATATCATTCGGATTCAAGAAGGCTGTTTTTGTTACTAATCGTTTTGCTAAGTGTGTTCGACAGATCTTCAGTTTTGTTGGTGTAATTCTGATTTTGGAAGTTGCATCTTCAAACTGTTCTTCACAAATTCTGGCATAAAGTTACTGATTTTGGTTTGTGATTCGTGATAAAGGTGTTTGCTGAATTATCGGAGGATTGTTCAGGATAAGAATTCAAAGATCTCAAATCTTTGAATTTTGGAAGCTGCTGAAAATCAGGAATCGTAGTTGTTTTTATCTCACAAATCTGTTTTGCAGGGTCTCGACACAATTTCAACTTGGTCTCGACTCTTATTCAGCTTAGTCTCGACTCAAGTTCATTCGTCTCGAGTGGATATCGCGATCTTGTCTCGACTCAAAATTGCTGTGGTCTCGAGTTGGCATCCTTAACTCGAAACCATTTGTCTCGACTGGCTTCAAGTTTAATTGTTCCTGATCTCGACTCGAAACCTCGGTCTCGACTCAGTCTTCAGTTCACTCATTCACTGGTTCAGTCTCGACTCCTGTCTCGACTCGCAACGACTTCTGCAACGTTACTTTTGGACTTTAGGACTTTTGGACTTTTGGACTTTTGGACTCTTAAACTTAAATAATTAATCAGCAAATTAATTAAGTTATTGAGTAACCATGACTACAAATAATCAAAGTGTTGATCTGGCTGCTATGTCTAAGCATCAAGAATTGGATTCCATCATTGGAACCACCACTCGGGTTCCCCGGTTGTTAGATGGAAATGAATTCCCTGAGTGGAAATGGCGTTTCGAAAAACATGTTAAGGTCAAGGATGCAAAAATCTGGCGAAGCATTCTAAGAGGTCCTAGAGAAATTATGATGGATAGTCCTACTGATGAAAATGTGAAAGTGAAGAAGCCCGTTGATCAGTATACTGAAGAAGAGTTTAAAATTGTTGAGGAAGATGATATGGCGTTTTCGTACCTGACCATGGCTTTGGGACCAGACATTGCTATTGGTTTTCGCACTTGCAAATCTGCTAAGGAATTGTGGGAATCATTAATAGATGTCTATGAAGGAAATAAAGATATGAAAGAGAGTCGTAGAAATCTGCTAAGTCAAAGCTTCAATAATTTTAATCATATATATGGAGAGACTGTTGATAATCAAATTCAGAGATTCGTTAAGTTAGTTACTCAAATGCAGATGGAGGAAATGCACACGTCAAATGCTTCATCTAATAGGCAGCTTCTAAATGCTTTACCAAAGAGTTGGGATCATCACGTTGCAATGATCAAGAAAACCAAAGATCTAGCAAGATGTAGCTTATCTGAAATGATTTCTCACATTAAGGCCTGCGAGCTCGATGATAAACAAAGAGAAACAAATCACAAGAATAGTATGTTGGCTGTTGGATTCACTGCAACACCCTCAACATCAAGCAATAATACTGCTTTTGTGTCTCAAGCTGGTTTTCAAATGTTCAGCAATTCTGCTTCTGCTAAAGCTGCTCCTACCTCACCAAATGTTTACTACTCTGGAACTCCAGCACCTGCTGTTGCTGCTGCTGCACCATCTTCTGCTAACGCTACTGCTGCTGCTTCGTCAACTTCCACTGCTAACAACGAGATGATTGCTTTCTTCTCACAACAGTCAAAGGAAAATCTTAGTATAGCAGCTTCTGTCATAAATTGTTTGAATGCCTTTACTGCCGGGAAAATCAATCCTCCTAAGTTTTCTATGGATGACTTAGATCAAATTCATCCCGAAGATGTAGAAGAAATGGATATCACTTGGCAGATGGCTATGGCAGCTTTTAGAGCCAAAAATTTTGTTAACAAAACTGGGAGAAACAAATGGGAAAATCTTACCTTTACTGGACCCACAAAAATGCCATTTGAATTTCGTTGCTACAATTGTCATGAACCAGGTCATGTGGCAAGAAACTGTACCAAACCGAGGGTCAATAGTGAGCAAACTCCAGTCAAACCTGCTCCTCCTGCCACACCTAATCGAGAAAGAGCTCTTGTAACCACATCGACTATGTCTGCTGATGCTGCTGCCAGTGGAAGTCCTCAACCTCTGGGATTAGCTCAAGCCTTGGTGGTGCAACCTGATTCGTACTTTAACTGGAATTCAGAAATTGAACGACTAAACATTTCAGCTCCAGAAAACCAGTCTGATTCAAATAACATTGCTTTTGTGGCCTCAAATGATCAAGCTTCTGTTCCTGAAAATGAGACTTCAGTACTTGAGGAGGAGGTTTCAGCTGAAAACTTGGCTTTCATGACTTAGATTCTTTCAGCTCCAGTCAAAGGTCTCACCAAGGAAGAGGTAATTTCTGTTTTCTGTACTCCTGAGTGTAGAGAACGAGTAGAAGCTTATAGAATACACAACGCTGAGCTAATTGAAGACTACAATGAAATTAAAAGAAAAAATTTTACTTTAGCTAATAACGAAAAACTTTTTAAAGAAAAAATAGAAGCTCAGCGAAAAGACATCATCCAACTCAAGGATGATGTTAGTGTAGCAACAACCCAACTCATCATGGTTAAAGAAAAATTATGCAATGTGACTAAAGAGCTGGAGGATGTTAGAGATAAGTATCAAATAAATGAGTTAAATATTAAAAAATTTGATTCCTCCAGCAAATTGGTCGAAAATTTGTGTAATCAACAGCTAGCATATCAGAAAAGAAAAGGGTTGGGATTGGGTTTTACTCAGGCTCCTCCTCCTTACAATCACAACTATACTTATTTACCCATGACGGAGGAGGAGATGCTGAACGAAAACAAAATGACTTATGGTCCCAAAAACTGTAAGTCATCAGTAAATGTCAGACCTGCTGAAAAACAGGCGGTTAAACCAGTTAGTTTTGTTTCCAAAGGTACTTTTGATCCTAACGTTTCTTCATCATGTGCAGATGAAGTACCTGAAGTAGGATGGGGTGATGTGTTTGGGGATGAACCGTCTTTAGATTCTGATGTTTCTAAACCTACTTTTGAAAAAACTAATTCTGGTTGTGTGTTTGGACAATCGTTTTTGAACTCGTTTCGTAGTTATGTTTCGTCTTCTTTTGGGCCTGCTGTTTTGGCCAAAACTATGAATGCTTGTGATGAAACTTTGAATAATGTGCATGATGATGGATGTTTTTCAGTAGATAAAAATTGTGATTCTAATTCTAATGTCTCTAACTTTTCTGCTGATGACAGTATGACAGGTGAGGTCCCTCAGGATGCATTCAGTGAAACCACTGAAACTCCTTCTAAAGAGAATCAATCATCTTCTGATTCTTCTTCTGAATCAGTCTCAGAGGAAGTCCCTAATGTTGAACCTAGTGGGACCCCATTAAAAACCGAGGATGAAAAGGAACCCTTGTCAAACTCAGATGATACATGTGTTGATGAAATACATGTTGATGAAGTTCCTACATCTTCCGAGATTAAAACTGAATCTGATTTTCAACAGGAAGAAGTGATTGTTTTGAATGAAAAATTACAAGAAAAGGTTTCTGAAAAGAAAATTAACACTGAGTCTGAAACATCTTTTCATAATGATACAGATAAAGATAAATCTAATCCATCTAAATCTCATACTTGTGCCAGTTCTACATCTGATCAACAGGTACCTAAATGCTCAGAAAAGGCACAAGTTAACCAAGCAAAGAACATAAATCAAGCTCATTCTCATAAACCCAAAAGATACATGCCTGCTATGAAGCATCAAAACTTCCACAGATTGAAACGTCAAACATGTTTCAATTGTGGAATTGCCGGACACATTGCCAGAAACTGTGTTCATCTCCCAAGTGTGCAGTCTAAAAATAAATATGCACAAAATCAGAAAGTCAAGCCAAACCGATATCGTTATTCAGAGTCAGTGACAACTAAAAAGTCTAAGACAATGAGGAATGACTATCGTAAGGCTAAGCCTTCTGATCAAGATTGGAATGCGGCCAAACATAGAAATCAAAATCAACAAAAGGATTTTCGAAAAGATCAATCTAAAGCGTTTGGTAACTACAATTCTCAATGGTCAAATAAGCATTGGAAACCTAAAACTAAGACCATGCATTCCAATTCGTCTCATACATCTCATCGAAATTCTGCCGTTAAAAATCCTTCGAAATTCTTAAATCAAGATAATTTGATATGGCAGAGAGTGACTTACTTTGATGCACAAGGGAAACCCAGATCCACTATGGGCTGGGTTCCTAAATCTAACTAATCCCGCTAATCGTGCTGGAACAGCTGTGGAGGACTACCGTGCGCCTTTGGTACATGGATAGTGGCTGTTCCAGGCATATGACGGGAGACTTGTCTCAACTGGTCAATGTAAAAGAATTTGACGGTGGATATGTCTCTTTTGCGGGAGGAGAATCTGGAAGAATCACGTTGAAGGGAACAGTGAAAAACGGCGTGTTAAGCTTCGAAAATGTGAATTATGTCCCAGAACTGAAACACAATCTGCTGAGCATTTCTCAAATTTGTGATCGAGGAAATTATGTTCATTTTACAAAGAAAGGATGCTATGTTTTGAAACCAGGGATTGTCATTCCTGAAGATTGGTTTTTGATGACAGCTGAGAGAAAGGGAAATGCGTATGTGATTGATATGAACAAAAAACCGTGTGAAGAAATTACTTGTCTATTTTCGAAGATATCAGAACATGATGGTTTATTGTGGCATCGTCGTCTTGGACATGTGAATATGAAAAACTTAAATCGTCTTGCCAAAGGTTAACTGGTCCGTGATCTATCAATCAAAGACTTTATGTTGGTAGAAAAGTGTGTTGCTTGTGCAAAGGGAAAAGCTCATCGAAAGCCTCATAAATCTAAGTCTACCCCCTCAACCAAGGCTGTGCTTGAATTACTTCATATGGATCTCTTTGGTCCAGTGAATGTGTTAAGTATTGGCAAGAAGGCTTATTGTCTCGTGATAGTCGATGATTTCTTGCACTACACCTGGGTGTACTTTCTAAGTCACAAGAATGAGGCTGCGGGGTTGATCAAACAATTTGTTACTTTGGTGGAAAATCAAGCCAGTACAAATGTCAAGGCTATTCGATCAGGCAATGGGACGGAATTCAAAAATGTCACCATGGACACATTTTGTGCTGCTAAAGGAATTGAGCAACAGTACAGTGCATCTCGAACTCCACAACAAAATGGAGTGGCAGAAAGACGAAATCGCACTCTTATAGAGGCTGCGCGTACTATGCTGGCCGATTCGAAGCTTCCTAGTTTCTTTTGGGCCGAAGCTGTTAGCACGGCTTGTTACGTCCAGAATCATGCTTTAGTAAACAAACGACATATGAAAACTCCTTATGAGATTCTGGAAGGACGTAAACCTTCGGTTTCACACTTTCGCATCTTTGGTTGTCCATGTGTGTTACTACTTATGGACGCTAATGGAAAGTTTGAGGTCAAAGGGGACGAGTGTTACTTTGTTGGATATGCTAAAGGTTCAGCCTATAGAGTATACAACAAGGTGACTAAAAAGGTCGTCGAGTCGTGCAACATTGAATGGCTCGAAGAGAATGCTACGGACGCTAGAGTCGGTCCAGATTGGTTATATGATTATGCTGAATTATTCAAATCGTTTAACATTTTGTCAAGTGTTCCCACTGTTGCAGGTGTGTCTACACCAAAACAACCGCTGTCTTTTGGTGATTCTGAAGAGGAAGAACAAGCTGAAGGAAGATCAAGAAATCATACCATTGACCCACCAGGAATGGTTTTCACCCGACATCCTACGCCTCAGCAAATGTCCCATTCATCCCCTGAAGGAGCTACATCAAGGGGTACTGTACCTAGTGGTTCAGGATCTGCACTATTTCCTGATTCTATTCCTGAAGATTGCATTGTTACAACTCCAGTAGTTCATCATACTGCAGCATCTAATGAGGGGGAGTCAAGCAACACCACTGAAGACGAGACTGTACCTGACATGGCAATACCTACAAGTGTCCAACGAAATCACCCTATAGAGAATGTGATTGGTCCTGTAGATGCAGGAGTTTTAACCAGCAGCCAATCAGGAATCATCAATACATGTTTATATTCTTGCTACATCTCACAAATCGAACCTAAAACTGTTGATATAGCTTTGCAGGAACCAGGCTGGGTAGATGCTATGCATGAAGAGCTGAACCAGTTTGAGAAACTTGGAGTATGGAAACTTGTCGAGTTACCAAAGGGAAAGCGCAAACTTGGAACTAGATGGGTGTTCAGAAACAAACAAGATTCTGCAGGGGTTATTGTTTGAAATAAAGCAAGGCTGGTGGTTCAGGGATTTTGACAAATAGAAGGTCTGGATTATGATGAAGTTTATGCTCCGGTTGCTCGACTTGAAGCCATCCGGATCTTCTTAGCTTACGTGTCATATATGGGGTTTACTGTATATCAGATGGACGTCAAGACAGCGTTTCTATATGGAGATGTGAAGGAAGAAATTTTTGTTGAGCAACCACCAGGTTTCGTGCATCCAGATCATCCAGAATATGCCTACAAGCTAGATAAGGCATTGTATGGATTACACCAAGCACCACGAGCTTGGTATGCCACATTAACTGAACATCTTCTGGCTCATGGGTACACACGTGGCACGATAGACCAGACTCTGTTTATCAAGAAAGTGGGCAAGGATCAGATCTTAGTTCAAATCTATGTCGATGATATTATTTTCGGATCTACAAGTGAGGAACTTTGCAAGGAGTTTGAGAGAGTTATGAAAAAGAAATTTGAAATGAGTGCTCTTGGGGAAATGACACTGTTTTTGGGTCTACAAGTCAAGCAGAATTCTCAAGGGATTCTTATCCATCAAGGGAAGTATGTGGATGACGTGCTAGCAAAATTCAATTTTTCAGACGCAAAATCAGCTGAAACACCAATGGCAGAGAGACCATTATTGACTGAAGATGAAGAAGGATCTTCTGTGGATCAACGTCAGTATAGGTCTATGATCGGGTCGTTGATGTATCTGACAGCTAGCCGACCGGATATTATGTTTGCTGTCTGTAACTGTGCAAGATATCAGGCTAATCCTAAAACTTCTCATCTTATTGCTGTTAAACGAATCTTTCGGTACCTTAAAGGCCGACCTCGGTTTGGTCTGTGGTATCCGAGGGATTCTAATTTTGACTTGTTTGCTTTTTCTGATAGCAACTTTGGAGGAACTGATAGTGACAGGAAATCTACATCAGCTGGATGTCAATTTCTGGGTGACAGGCTCATTTCATGGCAATGCAAGAAACAACAAACGGTGGCGATTTCTACAGCTGAAGCTGAGTATGTTGCCGCTTCTGCATCTTGCTCTCAAGTGGTGTGGATGCAACATCAATTGCAGGACTACGGTTTGACTTATCTCAACACTACTATTTACTGCGATAATGATGCTGCAATACAAATTGTTAGAAATCCTGTTTTTCACTCCAAAACCAAGCACATAGACATAAAAGTTCACTTTATTAGAGATTGCTTTGACAGAGGTCTTATTACTCTTGAACAAATCGACACAAATGCAAATGCTGCCGATTTGTTTACCAAACCTGTCAGCAGCTCAAAATTCAAAGTGCTTGTGGATTTTCTGAAAATGATCCGCTTTACTGACTGAGCATGTTTTTGTTTTTCGTAGGTAAATTTGTTCATAAAGTTTTCTATTCTTAGGTAGTTTTTATTTATGCTCAAATTTAGGGGGAGAAATTTTGAAAAATACAAAAACATTAAAAAATGAAAAAAATACAAAAACATTAAAAAATAGAAAAATACAAAAAGAGGTGTTGCATGACTGGGAAATGAAATGAATTTTCACATTATGGTTGAGGGCTGACTCATGTAAGACCAGTATCGAAATAGTTTGACTCTAGTATGATGTGTTGGTAGGCTCTATCCTTTAGGCTGGAAGCATTGGCTGTTTCTGTTCAGAACTAAAATAGTACATGACCTCAGGAAAGAAAATCACTTAGAATTAGCTCATTTCTATTTGAATATCTGTTATTTTTTATCCTTTTTAGTTTGTTATTTTTCTGGTTTACGCTGGGTGTGTTAGTGTGCAGGTATTGACAGGTGCATGCGTACTAGGAGCTCTCACAAGCTATCACCTTTGGCATTTGATCCGGAAATGAGTTACCAAGAGGAGTACGATTATGGTGATTATTATGATGAATATTCCCAACTTTCATATGAAGGCCTTCAGATGTACGATCAAGACTATTATCATGCTCAGTATACATTTGATCAGTATGGTTATGAATATGTAACTCAACAACCTACTTTGCACTATCAGTCACATAAATCTGAAAGTCTTGACGAGATGATGAGAAAGAGACACATGGTTCATGTTGAAAAAGAATTAACAAAACCTCATTTGTCAATGGAAGAACGAGTAGAACTTTTGGAATGGAAATATGATTTGTTACCAAAAGAGGTGAAAGAGATGAGGCCAGGGACGTCGATATTGGAAAAACGTCAAGCAAAACAACACTGGATATATGTGCAGATTGAACAAATGACACCTATGGGTGATGTAGAAGAAAAGGTTGTGAGTCCTCCCGAACTTGAAACTGAATTATTAGGGCCAAATGAGGAATATACAATTGAAATTATTTTGGAGGAACCACCTATGGAGAGCAAAGTTGAGGGCCTTTTACTTGATGAACCAATCAAAGTTGATTACAACTCTCCGGCTGTGGTGGTTATGGAAACCAAGAGTGTTAAGGATGCATGTTTAGAAACTAGGAAGGTGGCACTTCATGATGTGGGAGATTTCATTCATAAGTTATGTTTATGGGAGAGTTTGGATTTGTTGGGCACAGAAAATGAAGTAGTGAAGTGGAGAGTAAACTACCGAGCATTTGTTGGAAATTCGGTAGGAAAATGTGGATTTAAAGAATTTTGCAAAGAAAGATGGGACGTGACAAAGCACACACACAATAGAAGAATCAAACACCGTGCTTACATCAGCAACGAAAAAGGTAAATGTGCATTGAGACCACCTTGAGACATATCAGGTACGGTCGGGCTGAAGACCTAAACTTTAGCGCTGCTTGGGAGGCAACCCAGGGTGTTTTTAGATAAGTGTGGGGAAGATGTGCGGAGAGTTGTGTGAAGGTGATGATAGGAAGTCGGATTATCTACAACATCTGTTGTGTCAAACTTCACCAGGTCAATGTACTCTTTCCTTAGTCTTGTTATGTTCTTTAGTATTAAAATATTGGTATTAGTTGTTAAAAAAAAATTGGGGTTTAAGTGTATAAGCTTTTAGTTGGTGTTTAAGAGTTTAAGCGATCAACTCCTCTTAAAGCCATACATTGGGACAATGTATCCCAAGTGTGGGGATGAGGGGAATTTTTTGAGAATTTAAAAAAAAAAAATTTGTGAAGCCAAGCGAAAATTGTCAAAATTTGAAAACTTGATATTATTCCACTTGACACACCGATACCCATTCCTAGTCATTTCTTGGTGAGTGTTTGAGCCACATATGATTATTATAGATATTTCTTTGTTTTGAGTGGCGGTGTGTGTATTGTGTTAATAGAACTTGTGTATGAATTCTTGTTAAATCCTAGAATTAGCATGCTTTTGAAAATGATAGGGGGACTTTTAGGAAGCCTTGTCTAGATGTGTGAGAGTGCGGGATTGGTGGGTTGGACCTCATACTTTACATATATGAGCTTGGTATTGTGAGGGGTGGGGGTTTGGTCTTTAGAAAGCCATGTTTGAGCCTTAGACCATTCGATTGTGACCCGAGCCTACTTCCTACAAAATTTTACCTTTTGAGATGACCCGGTTTAGGAAATTTAGCATGTAGTATTGATGTTCTTTTAATATTGTTGAGTTCGATGTGTTATGAAAAAAAAATGAAAAAAAAAGAAAAAAAATTGAAAAAAAAGAGAAAAAGAAAAAAAAATGAGAAAGATATGAGAAAAATAAAAAAAAAAGAAGTATTTAGTTGCGATTGTAGTTGAGAACGTTGAAAAAGTTGTGTATATATTTGGTGTTGTTTTGTTTAGTAGTAGAAATAAAAACCGGGTCTAATCAATGAGCTACTTTCATATGTATTCCACCATTTTCCTACCTTTACACCTAGCCCCGTTGCAACCCGCAAGTCCCTTTGATTTTAAAGCATGTTAGATATTTGTTAGGAGGAAACTTGATTTGTATACAAGCTTATTGTCGCGCACACACACACACACATTGAGTGGTTTAGCATTATGCTAATAATTCTTGTTACCGAGAGATTTTTGTGAGGGGTGTGTCTTGTGGTATGATTGAAAGTTAGTAAAAGGACGGCACATTTAGCTTGGTTTACATTGATCGCTTGTTTTGAAATTGATTTAATGAGTTGCTTGGGACAAGCAACTGGTAAGTGTGGGGATGTGACGGGTGGTCCGTAGGACAACCCTTAAATGAGCTAAATACGTGCATATCCCATATTTTACACGGTAATGTATCATGAATGTGATAACTACGAGTGTTCGTGTGTTTTGCAGGTAAATCGCTTAATTCGGTTAAATTGGAATGCGTAGGCTACGGTTGGAAATTAAATGGCATCGTGACTTTGAGGTTCAAAGAAACAATCAACACATCACATCACAACATTTTAGAAATCATGTGAGGTGGAGGAGATTTATTCTCAAAATCAACAATATCATCATCACGTGATAGCAGATTGATGGCAGATCAAAGGAACACACTTGTTGGATTAGTGGACACTTGGGCATAGGGGCTTTGGTTTCAAATTAATAAAATCATCATCATCTCGTGACATCATTGGAATTCTAAAAACAATTAATCATCATCAATAGTGGGCCTCATATTGGACTGGATTAATGATAATAGCATATGGTTAATTACAAACGCAAAACAGAAAGGGGCTTCTTTGATTGGGCCGCCATCTTGACTTGGATGATTTGGATTGGGCCGCCACAAACATCACTTGCACATGGAGGAGATTGGTGGATGTTAGTTGGAGGGGCCGCACATGGGCGACAGACATCGAAGAACAAGTCAACAACATTATCATTGGGACTTGACTTTTGAGGCTTTGGTAAATATTAAAGTGGCGGCTGACTGGATGCACACGTGGGACTATCTTGGCAGCCGAAAAAAAAAAGTGTTGTGAGGGTTTTGACTTTCCATCAACATATATCATGATCATTGGGTTTTGCAGAGGTATCACATGAATAAAGTGAAAACTTCAGGTTGATACCGTAATTTACGGTTTCACCGTAAATTACGGTGGACCTAAAATCCATTATATTGCTGCCGTAAATCAGAAGACCTGTACCGTAACATTTATATGTGTACCGTAATTTACGGTATGACCGTAAATTACGGTGGTCGCTGCGAGAAAACGTGTAACTGCCTCATTAAGTCAGTTTTTATTGTGTCTTTTCAAGTATTCTCAGCATTGGTCGGTTTTAGAGCATCCTAGGGGCGATTTTGGCTGTTGGTACTTGGTTGCAAACAATTCCTAACATTGGTTTGGTGTTTTCGATTTGGATGAACATTGAAACTTTTGTTATGATGTTGATTCGAGCCATGTGTGGCTAAACACTTTATGATCGTCCTAGATTGAAGGTTTGTTTGAGACATTTTGTATTTGATTTCCTAATTTCTAGAATAGCAATCCTTATCTTTATGGTTGGTTTGTTATGGTGTGTGATTGTTTATTAGTAACTTGTTAATTCTTATGATTTTCTACTTTGAAACCATACGTTCTTGGTGCCGTTGGCAATCGAGATATCATGGGTAGAATTAGGATTGGGTAAGGGTTGATTGATCATCGGGTAACAACCTCACGTTCTAGGAATCTGAGTACTTAGTTCCCTTTCATCACTGCAAGTAATCACACATGAGCTATGTCTATGTAGTTCTTTCTAGTGGAATGATAATATGAATGTCGAAACAAACCGGAAATCTAGGATGGTCATTTGTCTCTAATTTGCTTACAACCAAACTTTTCTCTTGCAATTTACTTAGTTAATTTAGTCTAAAACCAATTCACTCACATAAACTCTTGAATTTTATTTCTCTTGCAATTAGATTAATTTAGTTAAAATTAGATAAACTTTCAAATAACACATATTCCACAAACTCCCTGTGTTCGATACCCACTTGCCACTATCTATATAGTTGTATTTGGATTAAATTTGATTGTGACCACGACAACACGTCAGATGAAAAGGTAGGAGAAAGGAGGAGTGCAATGGTATATTGGGAAAATCCTATTTATGGACTTTCTCTCTCCACATGCAAGGCACATGCATATTTCACCCCCATTTTTTAAACGTTCATAACTTTTTTATACGACATTATTTTTTCATAAAAATTTCACCATAAAATCGAGCGTCTTTTTATCTTTAATTTGAGTACCATATTGCTATATAAAATATGAAGACTCAAAAAACCCACTAAAATGTGTTGTATTTCTATGTTGTATAACATTTTTTATGCTGGATTTTTGTACTATATTTTTGTACTAAAAATTTTGTGCTGATTTTTTTTGTCTTAAATTTTTTTTTCTCAATTTTTTGTGCTGGATTTTTTTGTACTACATTTTTTTGCTAAATTTTTTTGTGCTATATTTTTTGTACTAGATTTTTTGTGCTATATTTTTTTGTACTACATTTTTTGTGCTAGATTTTTTGTACTAGATTTTTTGTGCTAGATTTTTTTGTACTAGATTTTTTTTTGTATTTTTAAAAAACAAAAAGGGTGCCACATGTCATTTTCACTCCTATTTATAAGTACCAAAATGCCCTTCATTCCTACTTATTAGGAGTGCCACATGTCATCATCACAATCCTTCTTAGGCTACTTAGACAAAATCCACTTTTTAGTGGATCCTTCCCTATATAACATGTACTTCAATTGCATTACATGCTTAAAATTAGCTTTTTGAGTCTAGTTTAGCTTTTAGGGTTAGTTTTTTTGGAGGTTTAGGATTAGGATTAGGTTTTTGGGTGTGGGGGGAGGGGGTTTATGTTTTTGGGGGGTGGGGGGTTTAGGTTTTTTTCGGGTTTATGTTTAGGGTTTAGTTTTAGGTTTTCGGGAGGGTAGGGGTGGGGGGTTTAGGTTTTTGGGGGGTGGGGGGTTAGGCTTTTGGTGGGAGGGTGAATTTAGGTTTTTTGGGGGTGGGGGTGGGGGGTTTAGGTTTTTGGGGGGGGTGTCGGTGGGGGGTGGGTTAAGTGGTTTAAGCTTTATGTATTAGTGCACATGTGCAGTACAACCAAAAAAAAAATTTTTTTTTTTTTGAAACTTTTTTTCTAGGCATAAAAACTAGCGATTTTTTTTATTAAAAATTGTAAAAAAAATAAAAAAATTTTTGGTATGTTTTTAGGTTTTTTTTAGCCTTTTTTATTAGTTTTTTGGTTTTCTCATTTAAACTAGTTTTCTCATGATCCATCCCCTATATATATATGTATATATATATGGTGGGGTTCTAGAGTGAACACTAGTGTATTTGTGAACTGAATGAACAAATCCTGGCCATTAATTTACACACGTGTATGGCCAGGATCTCATCATAATCGTAAAATACACTAGTGTATTTCAACATCAAATCATGGCCATTGATCTGCACACGTGTATGGACAGGATTAGTTCACTCAGTTCGCAAGCTACACTAGTGTTCACTCTTGAACCTAATCCTATATATATATATATATATATATATATATACTAGTCATTTACCCGTGCGATGCGGCGGGAAATATATCACTTAGGTTGGTGAGTTTAGGGCTAGTCATTTAAGAAACTCACTTGGTTTGGTTACAATGCTAATATGTATATCATTTTAAAAAGAGTGATAAGAGAACGATGGAAGCATGCATATTTCCTTACCACCACCACCACCTGTTCCAGAAGATCTCGTTCCAATCAAAGCTGAGCTAGAAGCCGAGAAGAAGGTCATGCGTGTACCCATGGCTAGGGGGGCCTTGTCAGCAAAGGTCAAAAAGCCCAACTTTTGACCAATCACTTCAAAGTCAACGTGTCGAACGTTGATGGACACTTTTTCCACTACAGTGTATGTCTTTCATTCTTTTATTATCAATGCATCTATGTGGCCTTATTATTACTTGAAGTTAGTGATCTTGGTTTTGGTAGTCGTCATCATTTTAGTCACTTTGGCTAGTTGTCCAGTTTCATTATACTGATATAATTAAGGGGTGTGATAAATACACCAAACATATGGATTAATATGCCAAATTAGTCAAACTTTATAATAATTAAGTACTTTAATACATTATTTAATTCCAAAGTCAAAAGTAATAATTATCATTTTTTATGTTATTTTATTTTATAATACTTTTGTTAATCTTTTATATAGTTGCAGACGAAAGGATTGCGGGTTACCCGGACCATTGCATGATGAGGGCTGTGATATTAGAACTAAAAAGTGTAGGTGTACTGAAAGAAATAAGAAGAAGGTTGGACGTTGGGGGGTATGGTGAATACCCGGTTTCGTATCTTGGAGAATTGAAGTGTATGGGGGTGCTCAAAGAGAAAGGACAGGCGGTGGAATTCATGGAAAACATCAAAGAAGGGTGGAGCCAGTTTATTGAATCGGTGTCATTATGGAAAGGTCAAGTTCTACAGTATGATCGTCTTGTTTGGGTAAAATCTTCGGGGTACCAATCCACCTGAGAGCCAGCAGCTTGTATAGTAGGGTGGGGAGTGCTTCGGAAAAATAGTTGGGGAGTCGGAATTCTCATGGGCGGAGGCAGATAATTCGGATAGTGGTTGTTGGATTTTAACCGAGATTGGTAAACGGATCGAGGAAGTGGTAAACGTTGAATGGGGAGGCAAGATGTACAAGGTGTGGGTGAGTGAAGAATTAAATCCATGGTTGAAGGATGCGGTTGAGGAATTGTCGGAAGAAAGGAAATCATCGCCGGTGATGTCGTCGGAATTGGCGGGGGCTTCAACCGGCAATACGAAGGAAGGGGTGAATCAGGGGGACGGGAAGATGGAAGAGGAAATGATCGGACACTATCGGGATATGGAATCGTCGTCTCCCATGCATGATGTGCATGAGAAGATTGGTGCAGAGTCAAATAATGTGGCGGCTGGGGATCAAAACAAAAAACAAAATAATGTTGGGGGTGGGACCCAAGGAAAGAACCATGCGGATAATAATTTTGGGGAGGATATTAACGAATTAGGCCAAGGCCCATGTCCTAAGTCTAGGAAGCGGCCCAGGCGTGCAAGAAGTCCACAAGTTGTGGACCCAGAAGAAGAAGGCTATAGGGAGCACCCACTACAAACCCACATTAAGAATCTGGAAAGATCCTTTGATCTAAATGACGATATGAATGTGGAAGACGAAGTTGACAGAGTTGTAGGCGAGGCCGGACATCCTCCTGACACCGAGAGACAGTCCAAGAATGGGGAAAGGTTGGAACAGGGTATCGGTATCTCAACCAACATTGAAGATACTGACATGGTAGTGAGGAAAGAAGTGGCGAACACGGTGGATGTTGGCGCTGCAGTCGGATTCCAACTTGGGGGATTTCACGAACAAGTGAGTAGTTTAATTATTGGTGAAAAGAATGGTGCACAATGAATTTTTTGTCAGTTAATTTAAGGGGGGTCAGGGACCAGAGAAAAATAGATTGGATCAGAGGATTGAAAACATCTCATGGGGCGCAATTCTTAGCAATTCTGGAAACGAAATTGGGGGGTGTGTCACAATTTTCAATTGGCAAATTTTGGGGAAGGTCACGGTTTGAGTCGGCTACGGTAGATGCTGTTGCTAGGTCAGGGGGCCTGATTAGTATGTGGGATCCTTATGTATTCGAATGTACTGAGGTGATTAAAGGATAAAGGTTCATCGTGGTACAACGAAATTTGAAACATACGGGGGAAATACTGAATATAGCAAATATTTATGCATACAACGATCCGGTTGAAAGAAGAGCTCTTTGGGAAGAATTGGTTATACTTAAGAAGTCACTACAGGGTATGTGGGTGTTTGGAGGGGATTTCAATTATGTCAGGGAACCGGGGGAACGGTTTAAATCAGAATTTGTAGCGTTAAACGCAACCTTTTTTAATTGGTTTATTGAAACAGTGGATCTGATGGAATTTCAAATGGGTGGACGTAAGTTCACTTATCATTCAGATAATGGGGTCCATAAAAGTAAGCTAGACCGATACTTGGTGTGCAGGGACTTTTATAATAAGTGGTCGGGGGCCTCGGTTGTAGCGTTGTCTAATATGGTTTCGGATCACTATCCAATCTTAATGTCTGTTGTACCACAAGATTGTGGGCCAATACCAACTAGGATTTTTAATTCCTGGTTAGTCATGCCCGGTATCATGGAGTTCGTTAAACAGTCCTTGGAAAGCTTCTCGTTTCATGGGGCGGCAGATTTGGGCCTTGCGGTTAAGCTTAAGTGGATTAAATTCAAGTTAAAGGAGCGGGTTAATAGTGTTAAGGCAGAAAAGGAGTTGGTATACAAAGAAAAAATGGCAATGTTGGAAAATTCGGAATTACAAGCGGAGGAGCGGACTCTTTCGTCAAATGAGTTGGAGAATAGGGCCGAGTGTAAAAAGTTTATTATGGAGATAGATCGGGTTAAAGTGATGGATATGAAGCAAAGGGCCAGAGTGAAATGGGCCGTAGATGGGGATGAGAACACGGTTTTTGTTTTCATAATATTGTGAACGCGAATCAAAGCTCTAATCGGATTAATGGGCTCATGATTAATGGGGTATGGGTGACCGATCCGCCATTGATTAAGGATTCTATATGCTCATTTTTTGCACAAAAATTCCTTGAGCCGGCCTCCGCTAGGCCGGGGCTGAAGTGCCCGTTCCTTAAACAGATTACAGTTGCGGATGGGGAAATGTTGGCAGCCCCGTTCTCAGTTCTGGAAATCAAAGACGCTGTTTGGGATTGTGGAGGGGAAAAAGCACCGGGTCCAGATGGCATCAATTTCAGGTTTATTAAACGTTTTTGGGGATCGTTACAGGATGATTTTGTCAAAGTGTTTGAGGAATTTTCGGGGAATGCAACCATTTCATCCGGTTGTACTTCATCGTTTATTGCTCTCATCCCCAAGTGTAATGACCCCGATGGTATGGGTGACTACAGGCCGATCAGCCTTATTGGGTGCATTAATAAGGTTATATCGAAGGTCTTGGCAAAGAGGTTGAAATTAGTCATAAACAAACTAATTTCGGAAGAACAAACTGCTTTTTTAGCTAATAGGAGCATATTGGATGGGCCATTGATTTTAAACGAGTTAATTCCTTGGATGAAGACTAGCAAAAAAGAAGGCTTTATCTTTAAAGCGGATATTGAAAAGGCATACGATTTGCTAAATTGGGGATTTCTAGAGAGTATTTTGGGGCAAATGAAGTTCCCACCTATATTCACAAAATGGGTGATGGCCACGGCTATAAATGCTAGAGCATCGGTACTATAAATGCTAGAGCATCGGTACTGGTAAACGGGTCACCAACGCAGGAGTTTGCGTGTTATAGAGGATTGAGACAAGGAGATCCAATGTCTCCGTTTTTGTTCATAATCGTTATGGAAGCGTTAACTGCGGTTATGAAGAAGGCATGTGCACTTGGCCTCTATGAAGGGGTGCGGTTTGCTAACCAAGGTTCGGTTCTTTCTAACTTCCTTTACGCTAATGATGTTATCTTCGTTGGGAGGTGGTCGGAACATCGTGTAAAAAACCTTAGGAGAATACTACGTTGTTTTTTTCTTGCGTCGGGGCTCCGGGTAAGCCTTGCAAAGAGTAGTGTGTTTGGCATGAATGTAGGCGATGAGAATGTACAAAACATGGCGAATGCATTGGGGTGTAGAGTAGGATGCTTACAATTCAAACATTTGGGTCTTCAAGTGGGAGCAAACATGAATTTGGTCAAAAATTGGCAACCGGTGGTGGACGTATTCAAGAAGAGATTGGCTATTTGGAAGGCAAAAATATTATCATTCGGAGGCAGGTTAACTCTTATAAGATCGGTACTTAATGCCCTTCTGACGTATTACTTTTCATTGTATAGAGCACCATCTAAAGTGATTGATCATCTCGAAAGATTACGACGTGAATTCCTTTGGGGTATAACACCAGAAAGAGGTAAAATGAACATGGTAGCATGGGATAGTGTCATGACACCAAAAGAATTAGGCAGGGTTGGGATTGGGTCTTTAAAGGATGCGAATCTCGCCATGCTTGCCAAATGGTGGTGGAGGTTTAAGACGGACCCCGAAAGTTTGTGGCGGAAAGTTATATGGAGCATCCACCATAGTGAAAGAGCATGGAACCCGATACCGAGGAAGATGGCGATTACCGGACCATGGAAACAAGTATTTAAAATTTACAGAGACATGGAGAAATATGGCTTAAGTTTGTATGATTGCTTCCGGGAGAAACCGGGGGAAGGAACCGAGGTATCATTCTGGAAAGATAGGTGGTCAGAAGGCGGTTCATTGCAGAAGCAGTTCCCGGACCTGTTTGAGTTAGAAAGAGTAAAAAATGCTACAGTTGCGGATCGTGTTATGGTTGTAAACGGAACAGTGGTTTTAAACTTTTGTTGGGCAAGGTTGCCGTCATCACCGAAAGAAGTGGGGGCGGTACAAACGCTGATCGTTGAACTGTTTGCAGCTGCAAGGGGAGTTGGCGAAGATCGTTGGAGCTGGGAACTTGACGGTTCAGGTAATTTTTCGGTTAAAAGTCTGAAGAATTTTCTACAAAATGCTAGATTCACGAATTTGGGTAATGATTTTGCTTGGAACAATTGGAATCCATCTAAGGTTAATTTTCTGTCATGGAGAATTTCCTTGGATCGATTCCCGACTTTAGTTGCATTAGCACAAAGAAATGTGATAAATGGGCAGATTGGGTGTAAAATATGTGGGTTGTATGCGGAAGATGCGGATCATTTGTTCGTATGTTGCGAGGCAGCACAGTATGTTTGGGATTTTATTTCTCATTGGTGCAAGATTTCAAGTATATACGCTTTTGGTGTGAAAGATTTGCTGGAATGGCACAAACAAGTTCGAGGGAATGCAAAGTGGAGAAAGTTAACTTATGCAGTCATACAAGTGTCACTTTGGGTAATCTGGCGAAGTCGGAATGATTTGGTTTTTAATAATAAGCCTGTTAATTGGGTCCGTATGACAAATGAAATAAAGCAACTAAGTTTTCTATGGATTGGTAGTCGGTCGGTTTTGAAGGAAATATCGTGGAAAGAGTGGTGTATGTTTGATGTAGCAAGGAAATGTATGTAGGTTGTCATGTATAATTGGTCTATGTAATTGGTATGGGTTAACTTATTGTTGACCTGTTGAATGAATAAAGGTATTTTGTTGGCCGTTCAAAAAAAATTATTAGTATTAATATCAATATTAATAAATAAATAAATAATCAAGACAATTTATTATAAATACGAAAGTGAAAAAGTTCATCATAAATAAATAAATAAATAAGGAGTCTCTAATAAAAAAAATAAACGTGCAAACATTAAAACAGTTAATTAATTCTGGACAAGACGACCCAAAGAAATACAAGGCATGATATAATGAATTCTACTAATTTTTGTCTTAATTACTTTTTTTAATAACGTTTACAAATCAGATTTACTCCCCAGTTTTTAAACTTTATTTACGTCTCGGTTTTAAACTTTTTTTACGCCTCGGTTTTAAACTTATCCTGATAGACATCAGAATCAACAAACATCAGTATCAAACTCGAAACCCGGCCCGATTTTTGGCACCGCCGGGATGAAACAAAGTCCACCGGCACCACCGACTGAAAATATAAAAACCACCGGCAACATCAGTGCCACCAACGTCACCCACCTCTGCTCCATCGGTGTTGCCGCTGTTTACCGTGAAGCCCATCGCCGCCGTGAGCGCCGCTGCGGCTGCCGGAAACGGCGCCGTGCCACTGATCTTTCTCTTTCTCGTCGCTGTGACATCTAATATTTTCAAAAAAAAAACGTTTTTTATAATAATTTAATATTATCTAAATTTTAAGTTTATATATTTAGGGTATACGGTGTGGAGCGGCAAAGGGAAGTGGCAAAGTGGTTTGCCACTCGGTAACACCACCACCAACAAAACTTTAGTCACCAAATTTCACCAATTCGGTGAAGGTTAGCCGATGCGGGGAAGGGAGGAATGAGAGAGAGAGAGAGAGGGTATTGTGGGTGGGGTCCGTTCCTATCTCAACCAATCACACTTTTTTCCTTTTTTTTTAAATAGTTTACCACTTCACCAAGTGTCTAAACCATTGCCAACACTTTTCACCAAAGTTTAAACACTTTTGACTGATTGACATGGCGCGCTCTGATTGGTCGGTTTTTTGGTTTGCCACTCCAAAGTGTTTAACCACTCCCTACACCCTTAGAAGATTTAAACAATAACTTTTTAATTGTATTATGTTTTAAGTCACAAGCATGATGATTCATTAGTTCAACCAGTTGGTCATACCAGAACAAAATAACATAAAAAATGTAATAAATTGCGGGATATTTGATAATTGATATTCTATACATTGGCAAGTGGCAACATCGTAAATTTGTCGAAAATGGAATAATGTCTTTTGAATTCTGTGGTCGACCGGTCGAATCTCATGTTGTTCACGTATTTTTTTATAAGGGTGTTGTTCGCATATGGATTAAAAGAGTTAGTTTAAAAAAAATTAAAAGAGTTGTTTAAAAAAATCAAAAGATATATGGAAACTTGAAAAGTTGACTTATGGTAAAAAGTAAAAAAAGGTTGACTTTTAGGTGTATTTAACACAACCTATAATTAAAATCTGAAATGTATTGGGAAAACACAGTTGACTAACGTTGACCGATGATAGAAGTACCAATCTCTAATATTTTTTGAATTTGCGCAATTGGTTGAACACAACTTAAATAATTTGTATGTTACGCAAATAATATTTTACTGGTCTAAGGGTTGATTTTATTAATTTCTTTAACCTTACCAAACAGGTGGCCCTTTTCTATGAAGATGGCCGTCCTGTAGACACTAAAGGCGTGGGCCGAAAGGTGATTGATAATGTTCATGAAACGTACAAATCTGAACTGGATGGAAAAGAGTTTGCTTACGATGGAGAGAAGAGTTTGTTTACTGTCGGTGCGCTTCCTAGAAACAAACTCGTCGTATGAATTCCATCAGGTACATTTTGACAGTAACATTGGGAATGCAATAGTTTAAATCTAGTTGTTATCGGTTTCAACTTTTATGGGTTTGAATATCCAGGAACAACGGAAATGCAAGCCCTGATAATGATGCTGACAAGAAAAGAATGCGCCGCTCATATCAATCCAAAACTTTTAAGGTGGAGTTGAGTTTTGCTGCTAAAATCCCAATGCAGTCAATTGCAAAGGCTTTAAGAGGTCAGGAATCTAAAAACTCTTAAGAAGCCTTGAGGGTGCTTGATATCATATTAAGGCAACATGCAGCCAAACAGTAAGTTTAAACCTGGACAGAGGTGGTAATATGGTCTGGTCAGATAGGTTGGGTAATGGGTCAAAATAAGTGTTGATCAACACAGTGATTTCTGTGGGTGAAAATGAAGTCATGAAGCTTTTTTTCTCACAGTTCTAATGAATAATTAGTGTGTTAAAAATGAAAATAAGTATGTTAAACATAATGAATATCTAGTGTCTTGATCGCTGTATACAATTAACTTATTTGATGCCTGCTGTATAACTTATTTAATCTGAAACCAGGGTGCCTGCTTGTTAGCCAATCGTTTTTCCATAACGATGTGAAGAATTTTGCTGATGTTGGAGGCGGTGTGCTTGGGTGCCGTGGGTTCCATTCAAGTTTCCGTATATCTCAGGGTGGTCTATCCCTCAACATTGGTAACTTTTGCTGACTCTGTACTTTTCAGATATTTAAACCATAAAATAGGACCATGGTTCAACACTAACAGTGATTCATCGGTTATCAGATGTATCTACTACAATGATTATCTAACCTAGACCAGTGGTCGATTTTCTGATTGCCAACCACAATTGTAAAGGCATGTGATTCTATTAGTAAGGGTCGCGGGTTAAGTTCACCTGCAATTCTGAAAACAATTTGTGTCCTTTTACTTTTATTTTCTGTATATAATTTAAACATCATAAAAATTGCATCATTTTACAATACTAATCAATTTTTTTATGGTGTGATTTGAGTTGTATGCAGTAAAAATAGAATCTGATAAACTTTCAATCCGTTCAACTCATTCGACCCATTCCATATACTTTCATGGGTTGGCGCTTGGTAGGTCAAACCCGACACCAACCTATATTTTTACCCAAACGAGACCCATTTAACCTGAATAAAAATATAGCTTTATTCTTTTTTGCTTGTTAATACGCCGAACATTACAAATTTTCAACACAAAATACAGAAAGGGGGAAAAGGTGATAGGCAGAATGTTACCTCCCATCTTGAAGCAGGAAATATGTGCTTGTTCTTCGCGTACCATTGCATCTCAACAACTCTACGAGTGTGCGAATGTAAAACGAGGACAACATAAAGTCAAAATTCAGGTACAAGTTGCTGCAAAACAGCACGTAGGAACTCGCAAATAGTATCTCCCTTTCGAACCTTTAAAGTCAAATCAGTAAAAAATGGTATGTCGTTGGTGAGCATACATGATTATATGCGGCAGATATAAAAAATAATGATAACTTAAACATGACATAACATATACCTACATAATAAAACTTTTCATACTCTCCTAGCACTCTTGCTCACGTAGCCATTGTTTTCGCAACCTTTCATGCTCAGCTTTGCTCCTCTGCCTCTCTCTCATTGAAAGAGTATGCTTCTTTTATTTACAGGGTCTGTGTTCACATGTAGCGTAATCTGTGCGTTTGAGGGATGCAACTTGTAAAAGGGGCAGAGAGACACTATATCTGTCTGGCAGAAAGCTAGTTTAAACTGTGGGATCTTTGCCAAAGCCTCTTCACCCGAACTCACTTGGTTCTGTAGTTTTTGCATAAACAAGACAACAAACAAACAACCAGATGTTATTTTTACATCATACAGTTAACGAAAGGGGATATTATATTATTTATACTATTATACAATTAGCAACTTGGATTTGGATTGCCTTTATGAACCATCACATCTTTTCATTGGAAGGCACCTCTTTGATTTTATATATACAACGCGTTGTTTTAGACCACAAATAGCTGGCGGTGGTTATGCATCTTCAACACTAATATGACGCCAGTTCTATTCTCGATCACACCGTATCCATAAGCATTTTCCTCCTTTTCTATTTTATCAAATCCTTTTCGACACTTTCTTGCATATCCCCAAAAACTCCAAAGCCCTTGAGTACAGATTTTGATTTTTAACCGGTATTTGTTTGTTACATCACCATTTATGTTATATCTATTAAGAAGACACTGAAACTGGGGATTTTTTTTTTTTTTTTTTTTTTTTTTGTATGAATAAGATTGAATTGGACAACTTGAGATGTTACCATGTGTTTAAATATAAAACCTAGTATGTATATGATTAGATTAGGTTTTCTTTTGAATGGACATGTTATGCCTCCTCTTATCGAAACTCAATTTGTAATTGAAACTTGATTGTATTTGTTTCGTAACAAACAGTAGGATTGGCGCGGAACCGTGATACCGGTTCCCATTGAACTTCAATTTCTTGACGAACATTTATTACATCGTTTATTTACTTTTGATCCATGTTATTTTGGGATAATATTAAAATGATTGACATGTTGGTGATGATGTTTCGACATGTTGCTGTTTCTATTGTTGTCCTTTCAGTTTCATCCTCAAATGTTTTCTGCTCTCTTTCATTATCCTTGACTGGATTTCACATCAATGTTGTATGATATTCGTGGCCTAAAATAATTGGTATGAATTTTGCTTCAAAAATGTCGGATACAGAAAGGAGACCAAAGAAAACATGGACGCCAAAATTCAATGGCGGTGTGACTGTAGTTGAGGAGGCAAGTTCAAGCCAGCACCACAACGAGCAACAATTGTGGGTGAAGGAAAGGTCGAAGATGTGGAAGCATTACAATAGCGTCAAATGACCAGACAAGGAATTTGAGAAATTAAAGTTTTCCGATTGAGTAAAGCGACGTTTAATATGATATGTGACGAGTTAGATTCCATTGTCTCTAAAAAAGACACCACACGCTGTGCGATGATTCCAGTTCATCAACAGGTCGCAATGTGCTTATACCGTTTAGCACAACATATGTGAGATCAACAATGTGGCCGTGGACGAGGATTTGAAGTTTGATTTGTTTGATGATGAGATTGTCGTTGGGGAAAATGATAGGTGTGAATTAAGAAATGCAATGCAAGTTACATATGTCGAAGTACAGGTACTGTTTTAGATGATTATAGGTTTATCTATAATTTTTTTTTTCTCCATACATGAAATAGTTTGGTTTGAGGTGTTAAAGAACAATTAAATTGTAATGATAGAAATATCATTGAACTTGATAGGTAATATGATGGTACAACCATTAAAACATCATCAGCCCATGCGACAACTTAATAACCATACAGGAAAGTTTACACACACACACATATATATATATATATATATATATATATATATTACATGAAAAGATTGTTTTGAAGTAAAACGCTTCAGTGTGGTGTTGTAGGCTAGAGGCTAAGCAAAATGAAAAGAATGTTTTGCATTTTTGCATCTTATATAGTGATACTAAAAACATTCATAATCGACATTCCGCTGCAACGCGCGGGTTGACGTCAACTCGTTAACTACAGTCTGCGGAAAAGGTCTACAGTCTGCGGACCACATCTGCAGAAGAAGAGGTGGACCAAAGGTCTGCAGTCTGCAAGGAGAAGATGGTTTGTTTTTTTTTTATATAACATCTTCACACACACAGAAACACACACTTTACACATACACACCTCTGTTCTCTCTCTGCATCATCACCGCCACAACCATCTACCACCACCCACCCACCCACCCCCGTCGCAACCACCACCCCCGTCACAACCACCCACCCCCAGATCTTTCTCCTCCCTCGATCTCTCTCTCTGCCTTCATCATCACCACCATCAAGCACCACCGCAAACCCACCACCACCACCGTCACCACTACACCACCGCCACCACCGTCACCACTACACCACCGCCACCACCGTCACCACTACATCTCCGATTTGGGGTTCGATTTGGGGTTTTTTGATGAGAGAGAGAGAGAGATCGAGGGAGGAGAAAGATCCAGAGAGAGAGAGAGATCCAGAGAGAGAGAGAGTTCGAGGAGAGAGAGAGACGGCGGTGTAGGCGGTGGTTGTGGTTCCTGTGATGATGATGACGGCGATTTTGATGGTGGAGGTGATTGGGGGTGTCGGGTGGAGGAGAGAGAGGGTGTCGGAGCTGGAGGTGGGGCTGGAGGTGGTGGCGGAGCAGGGGTGGGAGGTGGTGGCGGAGTGGAGGTGGTGGCGGAGTGGGTCTGGTGGCAGAAGAGGTCTGGAGGGAGAAGAGGAGAGGGTGAGAAGAGGTGTGAAGACCTTTGAAGACAAGCTTGAATGTCTGTTTGAAGCAGACCTCTCGCAAACCTTTTTTTAATGAAAGGTCTGTGAGAAAACAAACAAGCTGCAGACCACGCGCGTCTGTGCGGCGCAGACAAAAGACATCAGGAAGACCTTCTAGGAAAAAACAAACAGCACCTTACTATCATCCCCATCTTCTTCTTCTCCATTATACAGTTAATGAAAGGGGATATTAACTACACTTACTATCATCCCCGTCTTCTTCTTCTTCTCCATTTTCAACATCTTCAGAAAACGCTAGTCTAGCGTTAGCCTTAAAATCCATCAGATAAAGAAAAAAAAGCAACAAAAACAAGAAACATTGCATGTTAATGAAGCATGCTATGGGTGTATCTAAAAAATATTCCAAGAAAAACACGACATTACATAATTAGTTTTTTTTTACTCGGTACTTTTGAAATTTTAAGAAATATATATTTGGGTAAATTACATTTTTCGTCCTTAATGTTTTTACCGGATTGCAACGGATAGCCTTTAACTTTAATAATTACAGTCACAGTCCTTTATTTGCGAAACCCGTTACACTTTACGTCCTTTAGTACTAACCAGGTTAAAATTTTCAGTTAAGTGTATTCACCTAAGGGTTATTTAGTCTTTTTACCAATTACCTATTTATTTAAAAATTATTTTAATAAACAACACAAAAAACAAAAATTCGTCATATCCAAGAATCCATTGATGTAGAGAACCAGAGTAACAATCATAACAGAGCATCATGATCTTCAATAATCTGTTCAATTCTAATTGTTATCAACTTCAATTAGATTCTAATTGTTATTAACTTCAATTAGATATAAAAAAACCTCTTCAATTAGATATAAAAAAACCTCAAATCAGGTAATTGTTATTAACTTCAATTAGATATAAAAAAACCACAAATCAGGTAGAACATTTGCTCCTATCAGCAAAAAAAATAAAACTTCAACAAACACATAACAAAACTGTAAAAAAAATTCCCCTCAATCGACAAATTGAAGATCTAACAAAACAACATAACACTTTACAGTTCTCCAACATAATTAAATAAACCTGTAAATTAAATCACCTAAAAACCATAACTGATTAGCTGATCGCCGCCGTCGATCAATTCACGATCAAGTGTCAAATCGGAGACACCGTCGAACTTTGTCTCTCTCGGATGAAACAGAAGCATGAGAAAACCGTTCCGATGACGTTCCGGAGAACCTGTCCCGTTCTGGAATCAACCGCGGTGGACTAGAAGGTTGTGGAGTTGTCGACTGTACATGGGGCGGGTGTAGGTTTTGGTGGGTGGGTTGAATTTAATAACTCATAGTGATGATGGGGTAGGTTATAAGGTGTCGTCCATGGTTGTGGTGGTGGATGGATGGTGGTCGTTGACGGCCGTGACAGTGGATGAACGGTGGTAGGTCGATTAGTGGTGGTACAGTAGTGGTGGTGGTGGTGGAGCTAGCAGGTTTGAAGTTTGAAACCCTAATTTGGTAAGGAAAGTGAAAGAGGGTTTATAAGGTGTGAGGAATAAAGGCTAAAAGGACATAAATACCCTCACATGCTAAGCACATGATCAGAGTTAACTTAAATTTCTAACATGGTTTGGGGTAAAGGACGAAACATGCAACGAGTTTTCTAAATAAAGGATTGTGACTGTAATTATTGAAGTTAAAGGCCATCCAATGCAATCCGCTAAAAACATAAAGGACGAAAAGTGTAATTTATCCTATATATTTCTTCTAAATTTTATTTAGTTGAAGCCAGAAAATACTTCATATATTTTATAAAAGGTTTAAATCCTCCCTCTGTTAACCGTCCAAGGAGTTAAAAATAAAATATAACAAATTCTCAGGTATAAAACACAATCTTTTCTCTTTTCCGTGTTATTTTAGAGGCTTTTTTTCTATAATCGAATGGCTTTTTCTTTTTCGATTAAATTAACACACAAAATCAGTTACACATAATTTCTACTTTCTATTAAGTTATCACAATACATAAATTGAACATAGTTAAAACACAAACTAAAACAGTAGAACACCACGTATACAGCTAAACAATAAAAAATAAAGAATAAAGAAAGCATACAAGATACCTAGCATGTACCCCTGAGTATTGAGAATAGGGAGTCACAAGATGCTTCTCCACATCCTTTAACCTGTATCAGCAACAACCAATAAGGCACCATCTCATTAGTAGATTATGCAGGCAGTCACATTGCTGAACTAATTGGTAAAAGCATACAACACAGATGAAACAAGAATTATATCTAAGAAAACTACTCTTTAGCCTAACATAGCGCAGTTTAGGGTTTGAAGCTACTTAGCACTCGCTTAGTCACCACTTAAACAAGACTCTTTAGTCTTCTAACATAGTGTAGTTTAGGGTTTCAAAAAGAAACACCTAAGCTCATAAAGGTACTATTAACTTTAAACCACAAGCCATAACTTTCTTCCCTGATTGAGCTCTAAACCAAAAGCTTTCTGTTTACAAACTATCTAAGCAAATACAACTTTCATCATCACCCTTATCATCATCATCATGATCTGAACTTTCAGCATCTGAGTTCTCATCATCCTCTTTCTCTTGATCATCGTCTTCTTGTTCAACATTCAGGTACAAGAATGAATTTTGTAATATCTATCGGCTCTGGATCTTTCTCTATCACTCTTTCAGGAGATTTTTCTTTAACAGGTTCTAACACGATCTCAGGCATAGCATCTACAGTTTTCTTGCCTTTGTCAATAATAACAACCGCTGGTTCTGACTCAGCAGCTTTTCTTGCTCTTTCAGCAGCTTTTCTTGCCCATTCAGCAGCTTTTCTTGCTCTTTCAGCAGCTCTAGCTTCAGCTATTTTAATTCTATTCTTATCAAATTCAGCTTCTAGTCCCTGCTTCTTCCAATACGATCTTATTATCAAATTCATCTTCAAATTTATCTTCAAACTATTCTCCCTTATCTCCCGCATTCTATCTTTAAAGAATAATCTTTTGAGTTTCTTGTCTTCTTCCAAATCTTTGGTCACCTTCAGAAACTTTATCTTCTTATCATTTGTATCTCTAAAGAAATCATATTCCATTGTTTCAACATTAGGGAACGGTTGACCATCAAACATAAAATCTCTGCTGGAAGTAGCAGATGAAGGACCAGTTTGTTCAGGTTGTTGACGTTGTTGTGCTTGTGGTATAGGTGGTGTAGGCGTTTGTTGAGATGTAGGAGTTCTGATAGGAATAATCGTCTCTTCTTCAATAATCAGTGCACTCTTTTTTGTAACTACTGGTTCAGCTCCAGCGGTTGTTTCTATCACAAGTTCCTCAACCACCTTCCTTGCCTTCTTAGCCATCAAAGATCCCGTCTTTTTCACATTCGTCGAAGCTTTGCTTTTCTTACGACCTGTCATCTTTCTCACTCGAATAGGATCATCCTCAGGCATATACGTTTCATCATCATCTCCTAATTGTTTCTTCTTTGATTTTGCAGCCTTTTTCTCAGCTCTCGCTCTTGAATCATGCATAACAGAATATGGCTTATTGAGTGTTAATACATCCATTTCTTCACTTTCAGTTGTTTCATTGTCAGCTTCTTCACCCGATCCACCTTTCTGCAAAACTTCATCTTCTATGTCTTTCGCTATTTCATCATCTTCTTCACTTTCGTCTCTAAGCATTATCGGTGAAGCTCTTTTTCTTTTGGTTTGTTTCTTCGGTTTCTCTTCCTTTATGAACCATTTGCTTCTTCTCTCTTTAAAATCTTCCATTTGTTTATCCTCGTTGTCAGAGTTACTACCATCTTTTCTCCATTTATCTTTCGGTGGAGCCACATAGTTTTCTTTACCTAATGCCCCGATCAATCTCTTGAATTTAGGAATATCTACCTTAGCTTGATTCTTGTAATAGTTGATCCGAGATAAATCGTTCATGTGTTCCAGCTTCAGTAGATCATAATCTTTCTTTTCCAGATTGGGTAAAAGATGATTTAACAGC
This sequence comes from Helianthus tuberosus, assembly GCA_030545235.1. Lineage (NCBI taxonomy): Eukaryota > Viridiplantae > Streptophyta > Magnoliopsida > Asterales > Asteraceae > Helianthus > Helianthus tuberosus. The sequence continues at coordinate 45,192,615 of CM060400.1, forward strand.
ATTTGTACAAACCTCGGATACATCAACAACCATCTATTCGGTGTAAGATTATCCTTCATTTGAGTAAAAATGACTTTTGAAAAGTTGTAAGGAAGATTCAATGTCAGGGCAACAATCATGCACATTATGTAGTCAAGAGCTACATCATATCCACTTTTTCTAGTATGCCCAAATGCATGTATGACAACATGCATCAAAAACTTGTATGGTCTGGAGATACTGCTCTTGAAAAAGTTTGGTGTGTTCACATGCCCCTTGTATCCCATGCGCATAAAACATCCCTTAACCATTCTTTCCGAATAACCTGTAGGATCTTCTGGCTTGTCTCCGAAAGCAAGTACTTCTCTGATCAAGGCTTCGGTAATTACAACCTCCTTATCCACATTTCCTTCTTTGACAACCGAGTGTATTGTCGGAGGACCGTCCACAAACTTTGCATTCATCCAGAAAGTTTCAATGTGAGTTCTATATGTCGGGCACTGATCAGTAACTGCCTTCTTGATTCTGGATCGTTCAATAAACGGCAGCATTTCAACAAACGGCTTCATCTTTGGTAACTCTTTATCAAGCACACAGCAAATGTTGTGCTTCGGATCAAAATAAGTAGCTTTTGCCTGAAAAATCAACACACACGAAATATTAAGATATTTTACAATAAACAACACCTGGTGCTGATGAAAAGTTTACAAACAGATGAACATTTTAAGAACGAGTTACCATAACTTTAACTTGGGACGGATCAAACTTTGGAACGAATGGCCTTTATTCGTGCGAAGGAAACCATTTACAACAAATGACCAATTAGTTAATTAAATATTATCTATTTTCATAATATAAATTTATTATAATTTTAATTGAATTTTTTTTTTTTTTTGTGAAAACTCGGTAATGTATCATTTCATTCCATTCCATTACCCATACAACCAAACAGACTCTTGGTCCTTGTGTCTGAGTATACCCTAGACCAAACTTGACAGGGCTTTTAGATTCACTACAAAAAAAAATGTCATTTTGTGGCACACATTTTTTATGGCATTTATGTTTTGTGCCACCAATTGATATACATCAGGTTCAGTTTCTAAAATGGATTAATTGGGTCATATTTTTACCCGCACCCGAACCCGAAGACCCGCCATGATCCGACCCATCTGCAGCAAATTAGAGCCTTGTTTTTATTTCACATTTATGCAACTTAATTCCCATGTTTCCATCTTTTTATTTTTCCTGCATTTTAGTTCAAAGTTTGTGGTAGTGGTCAAAGTCAGTTTGCATGTTTTTAGGTAGTGGGTCAGTTTCTTTTTTTTATTTTCTATATGTACGAGCAAATGGCAAAAAGATTGTTTTGTGAAAATATCTATGTTAATTTTTACTCATTGGATTATGAGTGTGAGTTAATATTATTCCTTGCTAGTTCAAACTTGGCATGTTTGAATGGTGTTCTTGGAGCCTAGATTAGAATCAAGTGGTGTATCTGTATCTTGATTCTCATTTAGTTTTGCCCTAATCGTTTCCTTGTGTGGTGTTTCTGTATCACAAGAGACCGTTAGATCTATCCATTTTATTTAGAGTTTTAATTTTCCTAGCCGTTACCGAACCGTTTGCTATCACCAATTTAGGTTTTTAATGGCACTTTACGTTTGTCATATTTGCTTAACACATATTTTTAGTGGCATTCTTGTCTAATTTAATAATCAATAGTAATTTGATTAAGGAGATTGAAATGGATTTATTAGAATTTCCCCTCAAAAGGAAACTAAACAAACTGAACTGTTGCATAAGAATATAGGGAGTTAATTTGGTGATTAGTTATTACTAATTTGACAGACAGTCTAACAAAGTGCTAAATTTGTGCAACAACCATAATAACGGAGGCCAAAAGCACCAACCAGATAAAAAAAAATGAGTTCAAGATGTAGGGAGGGGAATTAACATTTGATAATAGAAAAAGTCATTGATGTAAGAAAGTTGTTTAATCTGTAGTGAATATCATATGATGATATGAGATTAACAAGTATCGTCATGCTAATTAACGCATTGGGTAGAAGGAGTAATATCAATAGAAAAAGACCTGATTCACATTGGCAGCCCTAACCTCTTCCGACATCTCATCACTAGACCTACCACTGTTGGCGCATGGGTTAAACTGGCTTAACAGCTGTGGAGCACACTTCCGTAAGTGTCTCCTCAGAGTCGATGTACCTGAACGCAGAGCAACAGCGTACACTTTGTTACAAGTGGTGCACCTTTGTTTTGGTAACCCGTCTTCCCCGGTTATCCTCTCGAAATAAGCCCACACGTGAGCTCTCGGACGTCGTTGTCTCTTACGAGATGAAGTTTCATCATTTCCTTGATCAGAAGGAACCAAATTCTTATCGTTTCCTTCGTCTAGAGTCGACATACCTAAAAAAACAGAAATTCATCATCCATAACTAGAGAATTCAATGTATGCAATTTGCTTAACCTAACCAGCTATTATTATTTCAAATAATGATAAAGTCAACAACTAGGTCTAGCATTGGAAAAACAGATTCCTACTCTTCTGACTAAAAATTGCTTGCTTCAATTAACAAAACCCTAACAATTACATTACATATAATGAATTCGAACATTTTACACGTTTAATCGGAGTTGAATTGCCGAAAAGTAAAAACAAGCCCTAAAGAGTAGAAAAACACAAAATAAATTGGGGGTTACAGTGAAGAAGAGTTAATACCTCAATTTGTCGTAGATCGAAGAAGACGAAATATTGTCCGGTGAAGAAAGTAGGTGCGTGATCGGAGGTGGGTGGTCTTACGGTGGTCATGCGACGAGGGAGCCACCAAAAACGTGTTTCGGGGTAGGAACTAGGAAAATGGTGAAAGTGCAGCGCGTGTGTTGCTTCTTCCCCATTTTAGTATTAGTGTAAACTTGCATGATTTGGACATTTTTGTCATTTTAGTCCAAATTTCAAACTTTTTTAATTTAGGTCCATATGGTTTTACTTTTATTGTCATTTTAGTCCAAAACTAAAATCATATCAGATCCCTCAAATTAAATCCTTGTTTTTTGTCCTTATCTTCAGGGGTAAATTGGTAATTTTTTTATTTTATTTAAACCCCTCTATCTCTCTCTCTCTTCATAATTAACACCGGTGGTTATGGAAATGCGATGGTGTTCGGTGGTTAGAGAGAGAAAGAGAGGGTAAAAGCTAGGATTTTAGAGAGAGGGGGAAAGAATGGGGTGGTTGTGCTCTGAAGAGGTGGTGCTTGTGGGGTGGGTGTTGATGGTGGCGGCGGTGAAAAGGGGGAGGAGGTGGCGGTGGTGGTGGTGCTATAAAGAGAGAGAAGAGAGAGAGTCAGGTGTGTTTAGAGAGAGATAGAGGGAGGAGGTGCAGAGCTTGCAACAAATTTCTAAATTTTTGGACTATTTATTTTAAAATCAAGATTAAAATGACCAGATGTTATAAATAAAATTAAAATGACCAAAATGTCCCCGAACAAAAAGACAAAATAGGCAGGTTGTAACAGTTAAAACAGGGGGTTTTTAAATTTTAGACTAAAATGGCAAGAAAAGTGAAATCACGGGGACTCAAATTTAAAAAGTTTGAGATTTGGACCAAAATGCAAAAAGTGCCCAAATCACAGGGACCAAAATGGCAGTTTACTCTTATTATTATTACTAGGTTATAACCATGTGTATAACACGGGTTAAGTAAATAAAATATCAAATAGTTAATAACGAAGATTTAATAATTATAAAACGATATTTTAAGACATTTTTCTGATATTCGAACAAAATTTTGTTTTATGTATGATCAACAATGATAAATATAGTTATTATTTTTCTTGTATTTTAAATATATTAAATAAATAAATTATTTGTTAAGGAAGAAAATCATTCCCTTCACCCTCGTTATGAGAATGCTCGATATTTGTTTCAATTATTAAGATATAATTTATAACCTAGTAATTAATATAAATAAATAATAAGATAATTTATGGAACTTTATCCGTATTTTCTCAAATGTTTGAAACATATATTAAATTTAATTACTTAAATTAAATAATAATTATCTACAATTAAGTAATAATAGATGGTGTATAATAATGACAAGTGTCCTTTTATTGGTTTTTTTATTATATAGTATAGATTTCAGTAAATTACATTTTTGGTCGTTTATATTTGTAGCGGGTTACAATGAATGACCTTTAACTTTAATAATTATAGTCATAGTCATTTATTTGCAAAATTTGTTACACCTTAGGTCCTTTGACCCTAACCTAGTTAAAACTTTCAGTTAAGTGAGGTCATGTGCTGTCACATCCCAACCGATGGCGGAAACATCAGGGTGCGAGCACTAAGCGTTCAGATTGCTCACGAGAACTGTTTTTTGTTTTTTTTTTTTTTTGTTTTGTCTAAAACAAACATCAACCACCCAAATCATAGTATCAAAACAAGCATAATCATTGTTTCAAGGTTTCTAGATTTAGCTACGTGGAGTATCTAGGTTCCATCCTTGCTTGTTTCACGATTCCTAGCATCCTATCAGCCTGCAACATGTATTAAAATAGAGTCAGTACAAAAATGTTGTCACACCCTCAAAATCCACACGCGGAATACTACCGCGAGGCGTGTGACTGACCAGGATCCAGCCACTAATTATCTTGAACCGTTTAGTTATTATTACAAATAATGGTATAATTAGCGACCAATTTTAAATTTTTCAAAACATAGTTTAAGTTTGCAGCGGAAAGGAGAGGAGAACACATCGTAATGTAAAACCACAAGTTTATTAACATGAAACTTACGAACCACGCACTCCATCCGATTGCAACGTCCGTCCAAAGTTGTACCGAGCAACCTGCAAAGCATGCAGTAGAGTGTCAACACAAAGTTGGCGAGTTCACGAGTTTCCAGTTTTCCAGTTTTATTTCCAAAAACTTGTTTCGACAGTTAATTTACTCATTTATACCATGCCATGGGGAGCTACCCCATATGTAAGCTACTAAACTGTACAATACCGAATACTATGCGACCATATGTTTTCGTAGAGTGCCCCGTTTGTCAATGTCTATCATCATTGACGGTTTGCCAGAGTTTATTAGTTCATGCCCAATCCCATACACGGGCACCGTGTGAGGTTGGTGAGACCTAAATAGCGCTATCAACTAATAACCCGTTCGCTAGGCCCCGACGACTAATCGGTATTAATAAGTAGGGACTTAAGTGATAGAGTTTCGTTTAGTCTTGCTTGTTGCATCTAATATAAATAGTAATTAACTTGAGCGTCCCTCACAAGGGGAGAAAAGTAGTTTGTATCCCTCACAAGGGGATAGCGTTGTTACCCGTATCCCACACAAGGAGATAGAAATACCGTATCCCGCACAAGGTGATAGTAAGCAATCCCAAACCAGGAAAAGTGTTTCGTTCCGTTTCCCAACCACCAGGAACGCATGCTTTAAGTAAAAAGTAGTGAACTCACCTTTGCTTTGCTCGGTAGTGAATTTACTTGTGTTACGTTGGTCAACCATACCCTATTATGGTTTATAAATATTTATTAGGTCCGTATGCAAGTAATGTCACGTACAAACTACACGTATCTAACACATAGCACGTAAGTCATACTAGCATATACGTTATTGGGCCTATCCTAACATATGAGCAGTTAAACAGTAGCAGCACATAGTCCAGTTAAGCAGTGGCAAATAACACACAGTCCAAAACAGGTTATCACATAGTGCGGCCCAATAACAGGGTCAAGCAGCCCAGTCGAGACCAGGTGGTCTCGACTCGAGATCATGAGGTCTTGAGTCGCAACCAAGAGGTCTCGGGTTGCAAATAGATGGTCTCGAGTAGTGCATACATGAGTAGGAACCTTGGGGTCTCGAGTCAGGTCTCGAGTCGAGATCAGGAGATCTCGAGTCGTAACCTAGCGGGTCTCGAGTCCCTGATATACACACCCTGGTCTCGAGTCGCAATCTCAAATGAAACAGCTGTTGAGTCGCAACCACTGAGGAATCCACTGGTCTCGACTCGCAACCACAGCGGAATCTTTCTTGAACCCTTATCCAGTTTGTACGAACCGGTGAGAATTCCTTAACATGCTTCTATCAATCGTACAATCACTAAAATGGATCAAATCAACAACTTTTCAAATATTCATCACATATTCAAATAGTTAACATTATTTCTTCTTTTCGAGTCCACATACAAAACAGTCAATACATTAATCATTCTAGGCATACATGCTTCTACCTCTTATTTATTACCAAATTTACCAATAAGTCGGCGCCAAGACAAAGACCACAAAAGATGCAACTAGAAATCTTATACAGACCAAGAATCACAAATTTATAGATTATCAAATTCCACAATCTATTACCCTAATCTTACTATCTTCGAAATCACTTAGCAACCATCAGAGATATTTAGAGCAGTTGATGTTTAAACATTCTAAATGCACTTTTTAAATTCCATTTACTCTAAAATCCTACATATAGATACATGTTCACATATTTGTTCAACTATACATCTTACTCCCTATGTTGACACAACAAGCAATTTCTAACAAATCTTCATTGGACTTGTAACCACTTCCATCTTTCAAATTAAACAACTAAAACAAGTCTCAAATAACAAGATTTTCTATTATTGATTTATGACCACATCTTCTAACACTTAACAGTTAACAAATATGTATTTTGATTCATATTTCAATTCACCACTCAAAAAATGTGTACAACTCAGAATCACAAGCTTATCATTTGACCAAGAATCATGAAATGCAATTTATCGAAACAATTATCCGAAACACACCTGCTGACCGAGCCGCTCTGTCGTTCTCGTTGCCAGCGTCGACTCCTCGGGTCGGCGTTGTGCGTGTTACTGTTCCGTTTCTGCCAAAGATTTATCACGGCCACCAGCACCACCTCTGTGCTGCCATGAGTTTCCTACGCCGCCGCCACTTGCCGGAAATCATGGAGGTCGATAGAGGAACACAACCGCCGCCACAGACGGCGGCGCCGCTGCCGCCGTGTTAACTCTTTCTTCGATCACACTCTCTCTCATCGGCATATCCTGTCTGTTAGAATGAAGTAGGTTGGGAGTGTGCGCATGGGAATGAGACGAGGGAAGGGGGTTTCGGGGGATGCTCGTCAGACAGATACATGGCATGAGTGTTTGGCCGGAACTCCGGCTCCGGTCACCGGAGTATTCTGATCAATCGAGAGAAGAAGGGAGGGGAAGAAGGGGGAGTTGTGATGTGTTTTGTGTAGGGTTTCCATTTTTTTGAAAAACAAATGAGGGTGAAGTATAATGAACTTATATAGGGTAGGGTTTAGGTGAGTTGGTTGGGCTTGGGCTCGTGCGCATGGATCCGAAAGATACCGTGTGTCTTATCTAACGAACTAGCCCGTTTAATTGATAATTAAATTTAACGAAAATTGTATATATATAAAGTGAATATGTTCGGCTCGGGTTAGTTGTTAAATGGTTGGTTCCTCTTGTCGTGCGTTATTATTATTTGATAAATAATAATAATAATAATAATAATAAAAATAATAATAATAATAATAATAAATATCACTAAAATACCCTTCTCTCGACGAAGAGGGTACGGGTTGTCACATTCTCCCCATGTTACAGGAATTTCGTCCTCGAAATTAGGCAAAAGTCAAACGATACGCCCCATATGTATACATAGACTTCATCACTATACGTAGATACAAGCAGTTTCATGAAAGTCCACAGAACGAACATGTAAGCCACACATAGCACATAAGGTCACATAGCACGAAAAAAAATCATGTAGCATAGGATTATTTCACACAGGACAGAACTCCACGAATTTAATTATAACAACAAGGAAACGTACAGGAAAACCCGAAATGTCACATTATCTCCAAGTTCAAGAAATTTCGTCCCGAAATTTAGCGTGCAGTCACTGACAAGCTAGTGTGTTTAAACGTTTTCGTGGGGTGTCCCATCATCCCCTGTTGGTTTGAGATTTCTTCCCGAAATTCTGTCGTTGCCTTAGTGCTGGAAATTTTGTTTGTAAACAACTGGGGATACCTGCGCATCGTCTGGTTTTCCCATTCCTAAGTAAACTCTGGGCCACAGCATGAGTTCCAACGAACTCGGTCTGTTGGTTACACTACGCTCGAGGGTTCTGATTTCTTGATCCTCGATATCTAACGGTTCCTCAGCGAAGCGTAGTTTGTTGCTTAACACGAGTTGCTAAAAAAAAGGAACAACGAATGTTTCATCTGACAGACACTCCTTCAGATTTGGCACGTGAAAGACGTTGTGTACCGCACTCAGCTCTTCAGGCAGGTTTCATCTGCAAAGCTACCTTACCGATCCTTTCGCTAACTTCGAATGGTCCAACATATCGCGGATTAACCTCGCCCCGTTAGTCCAAAACGTACCACACCCTTCTAGGGTGAAACTTTAAGTAGAACCCAGTCTCCGACTCGGAATTCTAGAGGTTTCCTATGCTTATCCGTGTAGCCTTTCTGATGGTCTGGAGCTGCCGCCATGCGTTGTCTGTTCTGGGCAATCCTACCCGTTGTGTCAAGTGCAAGTTCTGGGCCGGTAATTTGGCTTCCGCCCAACACAGAGGTGACCGGCATCTGCGTCCGCGCAATGCCTCAAATGGTGCTGCCTGAATGCTAGTGTGGTAGCAGTTGTTAGAAAAGAATTCTACAAAAGGGAAGCGTCACTCGTATCCAAGGTCGATAACACATGCTCTCATGCCTTCGAGGGTTTTTGGAGAGTGTGACGAATTGACCACCCATCAGCGGGTAATAAACGGTGCTCAAGCCTAACTATGAGCCAAAGGATTTTGTGCACAACCTGCGACGAGTCGGATGCAAAAAAAAAAGTGGGTTACGATCAGATATAAGAGAAGTTGGCATTCCGTGCCTAGTATCTACTTCTTCCTAGTAGATGGCTGCAAGTTCGAGAACTTGTCAGTTTCTTTGGTCGCGTACTGTTACCGGCAATATATCATCAATGCCTTGGACAGGATAAGATAGGATATGAGCATCACATAGTTCATCTTTCTATTGTTGGGATGGTGAATTACCAACATCTCTTAAATGCTGGGTGTACTCTTTCAAGTTTAAGCCGTGATGGGTTGCGTAAACGGTCGAGGAAAGTGGGCTTTGCGACATTAAAAGTCGCGCGTTGAAAACTTAGCGCAAGACGGTTTGAGTCGTAGAAGTACCAGGGTAAAGCGGAGGAGTCGTTCGGACTACCTCGGGTTTTCAGAGTAGGTTCAGATGTCGTCGAAAGGAACAAGCGTTAAATTTTGACAGGATGGAATAAATTCGAGTGTCGTAACTAGATGTTGATCGAATCGAGTTCGAAGGACAGTGCTTGCGATACCTTTAACCTCCGGGGTATCCTTTGCTTGTTAATCCAACGAGTAACCGTTTGTAAAAAGTAATTCGTCCAACAGAGATTTGCGAAGAATAAAATAAGATAAGGATCATAAGATTTGTGAAACATAACACCATGAACACGAAAATGTGAAAGGGGAAATCGAAATCGAGGCGTTCACTTGAGACAAGGCGCAACGGTCTTGGGATTGGTAGTAAGGGTTCATCTGATGTCGATGTAGTCACTGATCGTACACAAGTTGTAGGCGGTTAGAACAAAGAACGTCGCTTGCCTGATAAGGAGTGTTACGTCAAAGTGGTTAGCACAATAAGAAGTAGCTAGAGAGGGATAATCGTCGCGCAGGTTTGTAGGTTTTAGGATTTACTGATATGTCTGGCACGGTGTGATTTCCCAGATCGGTAAGGAATCAAGTTCGAGTGAATTGTTCTAAGTCGTGGGAAAGAGTCCGAATTAGCGCTTGCGTCATCGAGGGGTTTCGTTGTGAAAATGCAGAAACAGGTTTTCGAAAAGGTGCGATTAAAGTAACACGTTGCCACATTTCAGGGGTTTGAGAAGTTTGTCGACTAAAGGTCAAGCTTGCAAAATTCACTAATCTGGAGAGAAATCTGGTCAAGGTTTCTTTAGGAAGAAGCATGGATGTCGTGATAAGGAAACGATTAGAAGTGAGGATACTGTCTTGAGCAATAAATGCGGATTAATACGAAAGCTAGCGAAAGGATTCACGGAATCAGAAAAGTCGTCAAAGAATAACGGCTCTGGAAAATGAAGGATAAGGTAAGCATCTAGGTCACCGTACTCGTCGGTGGGTTGACTGGCTCGTGTCTTCGTCTTGCCACGCCTTCTAATACGTCGGTTTGTAAGAAAGATATCAATTTGCTGGGTTTTGGGCGTGCTAAGGTATAAGGTTAAACTTGAATAAGGGTTAACCATGTAACGAGGAATTAGGGGAAATAACTTCATGGTCGTTGGAATGTGATACAATTGATGGCACTGTAATGAGAAGCATACACCACGCATGTTTTTCGTGTTTGAGACGTGCAAACAGAAACCCGAAAAGTGTAGACTTACTAGAATGCTTCAAGAATCTAGGTGATCAGTCGGGTGAGGGAACAAGTCTCACCACTTAAGTCAGGAAAAGAAATACGCAGGTAAAAAGGATGCGAATGGCGTCGTCGTTCCTTCCAGTATCCCATGATATAGGGGTGGCTCCCCTTCGTCGATTCGTTCTCATAACTTCTCTATGTGGTCCGTAGCAGGCCTTTCCTGAGCAGATCTATCGAGTAAACGTCCTTCACATTGATTCGCAGTCCAGGGATGATATCAGGAAATACGTGGACGAGGGCTCGGAATAACTGGTTCCTTGCCCTTAGTGTATCGTGGTTTCGAATCAGGTTTAGGAGGACTCGCTCCTATTTTAACGCGCATCACGTTCGTATGATTCACATAGTTGGATACTAAATATACGCATACGTACTAACACATATAAGCTAATAATACACATACACACATAAGTTATGCACAAGTAAATGCCGATAGCCTACCATTATCAGGTGAGCATCTGAGGTTGACGAACCTTGCAATCCGGAGTGTGGTGTCGTTGTGGTTTTCGTTAAAGAATGGTTATAGTCTGGTTTTTTATATAAAAATATTTTATGTCCAAAACATTTTATATTTTAAACCTAGTTCACTATAACCAATGCTCTGATACCAATCTGTCACACCCTCAAAATCCACACGCTGAATACTACCGCGAGGCGTGTGACTGACCAGGATCCAGCCACTAATTATCTTGAACCATTTAGTTATTATTACAAATAATGGTATAATTAGCGACCAATTTTAAATTTTTCAAAACATAGTTTAAGTTTGCAGCGAAAAGGAGAGGAGAACACATCGTAATTTAAAACCACAAGTTTGTTAACATGAAACTTACGAACCACGCACTCCATCCGATTGCATCGCCCGCCTAAAGTTGTACCAAGCAACCTGCAAAGCATGCAGTAGAGTATCAACACAAAGTTGGCGAGTTCACGAGTTTCCAGTTTTCCAGTTTTATTTCCAAAAACTTGTTTCGACAGTTAATTTACTCATTTATACCATGCCATGGGGAGCTACCCCATATGTAAGCTACTAAACTAAACTATACAATACCGAATACTATGCGACCGTACGTTTCCGTAGAGTGCCCCGTTTGTCAATGTTTATCATCATTGACGGTTTGCCAGAGTTTATTAGTTCACGCCCGATCCCATACACGGGCATGGTGTGAGGTTGGTGAGACCTAAATAGCGCTATCAACTAATAACCCGTTTGCCAGGCCCCGACGACTAATCGGTATTAATAAGTAGGGACTTGAGTGATAGAGTTCCATTTAGTCTTGCTTCTTGCACCTAATATAAATAGTAATTAACTTGAGCATCCCTCACAAGGGGAGAAAAGTAGTTTGTATCCCTCACAAGGGGATAGCGTTGTTACCCGTATCCCACACAAGGAGATAGAAATACCGTATCCCGCAGAAGGAGATAGTAAGCAATCCCAAACCAGGAAAAGTGTTTCATTCCGTTTCCCAACCACCAGGAACGCATGCTTTAAGTAAAAAGTAGTGAACTCACCTTTGCTTTACTCGGTAGTCAATTTACTTGTGTTACGTTGGTCAACCATACCCTATTATGGTTTACAAATATTTATTAGGTCCGTATGCAAGTAATGTCACGTACAAACTACACGTATCTAACACATAGCACGTAAGTTATACTAGCATATACGTTATTGGGTCTATCCTAACATATGAGCAGTTAAACAATAGCAGCACATAGTCCAGTTAAGCAGTGGCAAATAACACACAGTCCAAAACAGATTATCACATAGTGCGGCCCAATAACGGGGTCAAGCAGCCCAGTCGAGACCAGGTGGTCTTGACTCGAGATCATGAGGTCTTGAGTGGCAACCAAGAGGTCTCGGGTTGCAAATAGATGGTCTCGAGTAGTGCATACATGAGTAGGAACCTTGGGGTCTCGAGTCAGGTCTCGAGTCGAGATCAGGAGATCTCGAGTCGTAACCTAGCTGGTTTCGAGTCCCTGATATGCACGCCCAGGTCTCGAGTCGCAATCTCAAATGAAACAGCTGTTGAGTCGAAACCACTGAGGAATCCACTGGTCTCGACTCGCAACCACTGTGGAATCTTTCTAGAACCCTTATCCAGTTTATACGAACCGGTGAGAATTCCTTAACATGCTTCCATCAATCGTACAATCACTAAAATGGATCAAATCAACAACTTTTCAAATATTCATCACATATTCAAATAGTTAACATTATTTCTTCTTTTCGAATCTACATACAAAACAGTCAATACATTAATCATTGTAGGCATACATGCTTCTACCTCTTATTTATTACCAAATTTACCAATAAGTCGGCGCCAAGACAAAGACCACAAAAGATGCAACTAGAAATCTTATACAGACCAAGAATCACAAATTTATAGATTATCAAATTCCACAATCTATTACCCTAATCTTACTGTCTTCGAAATCACTTAGCAACCATCAGACATATTTAGAGCAGTTGATGTTTAAACATTCTAAATGCACTTTTTAAATTCCATTTACACTAAAATCCTACATATAGATACATGTTCACAGATTTGTTCAACTATACATATTACTCCCTATGTTGACACAACAAGCAATTTATAACAAATCTGCATTGGACTTGTAACCACTTCCATCTTTCAAATTAAACAACTAAAACAGGTCTAAAATAACAAGATTTTCTATTATTGATTTATGACCACATCTTCTAACACTTCACAGTTAACAAATATGTATTTTGATTCATATTTCAATTCCCCACCCAACAAATGTGTACAACTCAGAATCACAAGACTATCATTTGACCAAGAATCATGAAATGCAATTTATCGAAACAATTATCCGAAACACACCTGCTGACCGAGCCGCTCCGTCGTTCTCGTTGCCGGCGTCGACTCCTCGGGTCGGCGTTGTGCGTGTTACTGTTCCGTTTCTGCCACAGATTTATCACGGCCACCAGCACCACCTCTGCGCTGCCACGAATTTCCTGCGCCGCCGCCACTCGTCGGAAATCATGGAGGTCGATGGAGGAACACAACCAATGCCGCAGACGGCGGCGCCGCTGCCACCGTTTTAACTCTTTCTCCGATCACACTCTCTCTCTCATCGTCATCTCCTGTCTGTTAGAATGAAGTAGGTTGGGAGTGTGCGCGTGGGAATGAGACGAGGGAAGGGGGTTTCGAGGATGCTCGCCGGACAGATACAGGGCGCGAGTGTTTGGCCGGAACTCCGGCTCCGGTCACCGAAGTATTCTGATCAATCGAGAGAAAAAGGGAGGGGAAGAAGGGGAAGTTGTCGGCTGATGTGTTTTGTGTAGGGTTTCCATTTTTTTGAAAAACAAATGAGGGTGAAGTATAATGAACTTATATAGGGTAGGGCCTAGGTGAGTTGGTTGGGCTTGGGCTCGTGCGCATGGATCCGAAAGATACCGTGTGTCTTATCTAACGAACTAGCCCATTTAATTGATAATTAAATTTAACGAAAATTATATATATATATATAAAGTGAATATGTTCGGCTCGGGTTAGTTGTTAAATGGTTGGTTCCTTTTGTCGCGCGTTATTATTATTTGATAAATAATAATAATATAATAATAATAATAATAATAATAATAATAATAATAATAAATATCACTAAAATACCCTTCTCTCGACGAAGAGGGTACGAGTTGTCACAAATGTACCGGCGAGTAAACAAGTTTGAGTAATAGCATAATAGATTGAAAGTCTCATATCCATATGTAAATGTAACAAAATAGTTTCAGCCATGCTAGTGTTGGCAGTCCAACAAGTGATAGCCCAAGTATCTCGATGCTTTGTTGTTTTCCCAAGTCTCAAGGAAAACTAGATGTTAGGTCTAGATTTTTACGCTTATCTTTATTACGAGTTTTTTTTATGTTTGTTTGGTTTTAAATTATGTCTTGGGCTTGGGCTAGGCTATGTGGGCCAATGGGGTAGAGGCTCCTATATATAGTCTTATTAGAATATTGGTAGCAGAGCTCTCCATTGTAATGATGTAGCCCCAAATAGAGAACTTTGTACCAAACAATCCTAGGGATTGTGTGCAAGGTTCTCGAAGATCGTACCAGATAGTCCTTGAGACTGTGTGCGATACAAGCAGCGGCACAGAGTTATTCAATGAAATATTTCTTTTTGTTCTTATCGGTTTGATCTTACATTCCGCGTTCGATCGAACCGTAGAGTGATGTCACGGGTTTTTTTTTTTTTTTTTTAAGAACAGTCGGTGAAGCGAATCATTTTCAAGAGGTCTACAAGCACATTGAACCTAGAGATGCTGACAGGTTTGGTAAAAAGATCCGCTGTGTTAGCATCAGTATGGATCTGTTCAAGTTTAATAAGACCTCTGTCAAAACAATCTCTTATGAAATGAATTTTAATGTCAATGTGCTTGGTTTTGGAGTGAAAAACAGGGTTTTTAGTGATCTGGATGGCGGCATCGTTATCACAATAAATAGTTGTATCAAGATAAGTCAAACCGTAATCTTCCAATTGATGCTGCATCCAAAGAACCTGGGAGCAGCATGCAGATGCTGCAACGTATTCTGCTTTCGCTGTGGAAAGAGATACTGTCTGCTGCTTCTTGCATTGCCAATAAATGAGTCTGTCGCCCAAGAACTGGCATCCAGCTGATGTGGACTTCCTATCCCTGTCAGTTCCTCCAAAATTGCTATCTGAAAAGGCAAACAGATCAAAGTTCGAATCTCTGGGATACCAGAGTCCGAGTTTAGGAGCTCCCTTCAAATATCTGAAAATTCTTTTAACAGCAGTTAAATGAGTGAGTTTAGGGTTAGCCTGATAACGAGCACATTGACACACGGCGTATAGAATGTCTGGCCGACTGGCAGTCAGGTACATTAGTGAGCCGATCATCGAGCGATACAGTGTCTGATTGACAGGACTTCCTTCTGGATCCTCGGTTAGCAATGGCCGTTCTGCAATTGGGGAGTCACTTGGCTTTGAATCTATCATGCTAAACTTTGCAAGGACATCAGTTACATATTTACTTTGGTGAATTAAAATTCCTTGATTGTTCTGACGGACTTGCAGACCCAAAAACATTGTCATTTCTCCTAAAGAACTCATCTCAAACTTTTTCTTCATGAGTTCTTCAAATTCCTTGCAAAGAGCATCATTAGTCGACCCAAAGATGATGTCGTCAACGTATATTTGCACAAGGATGATATCCTTGTCAACACGCTTGATGAATCTATCAGCATTGTGCGAGCAGCTTCGATGAGAGTACGATTGCGTCTTTCTGCAACCCCATTTTGTTGAGGGGATCTTGCTGTGCTGAATTGACGGTCGATTCCCTTGAGAGCACAAAATTCATTCAGCTCGGCATTCTTGAATTCTGTTCCATTGTCACAGCGAATAATCTTCACACGTTCATTTGATTGATTCTCCATGAGTATTACAAATTTCTTTATTAAGCCAGTTGTCTCACTTTTCTGCTCCAAGAAGAATACCCAAGTAAAACGTGAAAAATCATCTGTGATGACCAGACAGTAAGCCTTTCCTCCGATGCTGAGTACAATGACTGGACCAAATAAGTCCATATGCAGCAGTTCCAAGACTTTCGAAGTAGTGTGAACAGGTTTGGACTTATGAGGTCTACGAGGCTGCTTCCCTCGAGCACATGCTTCACATTTCTCTATCTGCATGAAATCCTTGATTGGCAAGTTCCTGACGAGACCTCCTTTTGCTAATCGATTCAAATTTTTCGTGTTCAGGTGACCCAACCGACGGTGCCACAGCATAGCATCATGTTCAGCAATTTCTGAAAACAAACAAGTAACTTGATCAGTAAGGGCTTTATTCATATCAATAATATAGGCATTTCCTCTTCGTTCAGCCTCTATCAGAAACCAGTCTTCAGGAATCAGGATTCCTGGTTTCAAGATAACACATCCACTTTTAGTGAAGAGAACTTCCATTCCTTTGTTACACATCTGCGATACACTCAGCAGACTACGCTTAAGCTCAGGGACATAGTTAACATCTGAAAAGGTAAGGACGCCATTCTTGACAGTGCCTTTCATGGTGATTCTTCCTGATTCTCCTCCCGCGAAATTGACACATCCACCGTCGAATATCTTGATATCATTCAACTGGGATATGTCTCCCGTCATGTGCCTAGAACAACCACTATCGATAAACTAGAGTCTAAAGATAGCCCTCCATAGTCGTTCCTGCACATAAAGCGGAATCAGTTAGAGACTGAAACCTAGGCCATAGAGGACCTGAGTTTACCATCGCTATCCTTGTAGGTAACTTCGCGAAAGATCATATAGTTTTTATTGTTTGTGACATTTGGTGGTGTGGTAGAAGTTGATGGTAGCGAACATGGAGACTGGGATCTAACAGGATCTTTTGGTCTCCAATTTTTTTGTGTTCGAGACATTTCTGTTTGATGAAAAGAGTTTTGTCTGTTCTTGAAACCTGTTTGTTTTAGAAAACTTTTGCCTTTCCTGTTTAGCAAGATTCCAGTCTCTGTCCGAAGGCCTTACTTTGGGATGTCTATTTTTGATAAAATTTGAGTGCATGGCCTTCTGATGGTACATGTTCCTAGAGCAGTATGGATGATGAACACAATTTCTTGCGATGTGTCCCAAAATTCCACAGTTGAAACATGTCTGCCTTTTTGAGAAAAAGACATCTAGTTTGGCTTGCGTTATTCTCGAGAACTGATCATGTCTTTTTTATTCATTTGACACTGAGTGCTTTGGAGTGTGCTTGTTCTTGGAGGAACCCGCTTTACAGCTGTCAGCACAAGAGTCAGTATCCTCAACTTTACCCTTGAGCTTGGGTTCAGTTTGCTTGAGATTTGAGGTTTCCTTTTTTGCATTTTTCTTTTTCGGCCTTCTGTTTCTACGTGATCGCTGTCTTTTAGGGGAAACAGATTTAGTTGACCCTGTTCCGTTAAGGTCACTTTTGAGATCAATAGATGAACTGTCTATGGAGGTAACTTTCACAGATTCCTTTTCTTTAGAGACCATGTTTTCAGAAGATTCTGCAGAGAAGGTTTCCACAAAAATTTCTTCTACAGTTTCATCATCTGATTCGACTGTGGAATTGATTTCCATGGATTCCTTCTCTATAGCTTTCATGTTTTCATGGGTTTCTGCAGAATTGGACTCTATGGATGTCTCCTCTTCAGGCAGATCAGCCTCTGAGTTCTCGACATCTGATGATTCTGGTAACTCAGATGATGAGCAGTCTGTGTCTAAGACAGCTTGACTATTTTCTTTTGCAATGTCGCTAGAATCGGATTGATCGTCATAATCGGAAACACTAGAAGATTTGAGCTCGTTATCTGGGATCCCTGAATCCTGTGTTTGATTGCCAAGATCGTCAGATGATCCCTGCTCAACAGTAAATTCTTCATTATCACTATTAGTTATGTCAAAATCATCATTGCTACAGGGAGCATCTGATGTGTCATTCAATGTTTCAGACATACCGGTGTAGTATTCCGAATTATCAGAATTGTTTTCTGAGTTATTTGAAACAGATGTCTCAAATCCCTCAGATGACACATCAGGCTCTTCTGCAACATCATTCTCAACATTTACAATATTTTCAGCATTTTCAACACACTCATTCTTATCACAAGCATAATCTAGGATAATAGCACCAAATTCATCAGCTTTAGTGGGAGCACCCCAAGTCTCAGCAAACTAAGAAAAAACAGAGTTCAAGGCATAAATGCCATTTTTATCAGAAACAACATTTTCAGTAGCACTTCGAAGTGGTTCATCATCTTCCTTAAACTTCTCTTCAGTTCTTACTGACTCTGCACACAAACTAGAACAATTAGTATTTTCAACAGAATCAAAATTTGATGAATTTTCCTTCATTTCCTTTGTGGGTTTGTTGACTGGTTCCGTTTTTGTTTTAGTTTCGGATTCAGCATTTATCACGGTTTCATTTATCTGATCGGACTTATTGTCTGCTGATTCATTTTGAACATTTTTATCTTTAACAAAATTCATTGGTTTCTTGAAATCAGCATTTGGATTCCTTTTAGACTTAGATGGATCATATTCAACGTAATCACTAGGCTTGCCATACATCATAGTGTCATAATTTTCCATTTCTTGCTCAGTGACTGGCAGTCTGGAATAATTATGATTATATGGTGGCGGGACCTTTTTATACCCCAAACCCTTTCCCTTGTTTTCTTGATAAGCAAGTTGAACATTACACAGATTCTGAACTGTGGCACTGGAAGTATCAAACTTCTTAATGTTTAACTCGTTTTGTTTGTACTTTCCAGTGAGGAGCTCTAGCTCACCTTTCACAGAGTCACATTCAAGAGTTTTGACTGTGAGTCTATGCTTATAGTCGTGAACCCAACATTGCTGCTGATTCACGTCTTTGTGAAGTTGAGCTATGTCCTTTTTAAGTGCTTCAATCTTTTCATAGAGAATTTTGTTATTCTCTCGAAGACTGATGTACTTTCCCATCACAGTATTGTAATCGGTAATTAATGCTGAATTTTGAGATCTCAGCAAAGCAACTTTCTTCCTACAGTGTTCAGTACATAAAAGAGAGTTTACCGTCTCAGCGAGTGACTTTGGTTCCTTGGTCATGGCCATCAAACATTGATGAAACTTGTCCACAGCAGCAGATTCAGACAGCTTCATAGATTCCACTTGAGCAACAACATCAGCCCAGTTGAAACCATTATGCTCTTGAGCAATCAAAGCTCTTCCAGCTCTAGAGTTACCCTGTCCACTTGAGGTGGCAGTTTCTACAGGCGTGACGGGAACCATAGACCTTTCTTTGTTCCTTGCTGCAGCTGCCTGAGTAGCTTCATACCCTGTTGCAACCTTCTTGCAATCCCTAGCAAAATGCCCTGGTTCATAGCAGCTGTAGCACCTTAGCCTGTTTTTCAGAAATCCTGGACTAGCATGCATAGGACGACGTCCATATCTTTTTGCAAACTTATCAGCTTTAAAAGCTAACATAGCCATGTTCCAAGCCACATCCAGCTCATCTAAGTCCTCTTCCACGACTTGATTCACTTCTGGTGTCATTTCTGTTGAAGGTATGAGTTCTCCTGCCAAGAAGGCGTTGAAACTGTTGATCATAGAGGCTGCAAGAGCAAGTTTTTCTTCATTTTGTTTGGTTAAGAAAGCCATGTGATCCACTGATGGGTTGTTCTGACGAGCAGACTGAGTGATTGAACTGAAAGCAACATTTGCATGTTGTGGCTGAGGCTGAGATTGAGATTGTGGCTGAGTGTTTGTGGTATTGACAACAGGTGCTTGATGTCACGGCCCCCGATCCGGTTTGACCCGTTTCAGGAGCCGTGGGACAGAAAATCCCGTGGTATTTATTTATTTGAGTTGACAGTGAAAGTTTTCTTCAGGATCTTGTTAAAACTGTAATTTTCCTGATTATTTTATTTCACAACTTGGGATAAAAATCCCGGTAATTTACAATCATAAGATTTTACGGAGAAATCTTTATTTTTACAAAACATGTTTCTTTATTTTATAATGAGCCACTTTCTTAAGCTTGTAGTGTTTCGCGGCACTTTCCTGGATCACAACAGATCACCTGAAACATGTTTGAAAAAGATTTTGTCAGCGGGAAATACTGGTGAATCATTCTATTTATTAAAATGACACGTTTGTTATAATTTACAGTATTAAGAGAGATTACAATGTTTCCTGATATCAACCAACTACCCACAGTATTTGTCACTCGACTCGTTTCTGTGACTATGGTCATATCCCCCATTGGCTGCCCCAATGGTGACGATTATCAAGTAATGTATACAAAACCCCACATACTGGCTGTAATTTGGTGATTACATAAACTTAATCACTGTAATTATAACTTTGAAAATAAACATGATTTTGAAAGTAATTTGATAAAAAGAGAATGACTCACATTGTAGATTTAACTCGAGCAGAGTCTAGTCTATTGATTAGCCTTGTTAACCTAAATTTAAACAACATGCACACGAACTAGGTTAGTAACTAATACAGCATTTATGATAACTCACGAGATCAAACCCTCACAATAAATGACAAAGTGCAATACTTAAACATCCATCGAATTCACGAGGAATGACAAAGCATAACCCTAATGTGGGCAGCACTTAAACATCCATTGGATAGTTTAATCGATCGGACATTAAATCGTAGCAGCGATCGAGTTAATCCCTGTATCGTAGCAGCACCCTACTAATTAAAGTTGTATTTTCGACTTCAGAGCACCCTGACTTCGTTTTTGAGTTTTAATTTCGAAACCAGTGGACTGTGCAAGTGACGGGCTATTTATAGCTGAATTTAGGGCCTTACGCGGCCAGCGTAACCCATCCCCTATATCTTACGCGGCCCGCGTGGCCGCCCAGACTACGTATAGGTTTGCATGGTCATGGGCTTAGGTTTGACAGGTGGTTGATACGTGGCCCGGTAATTTACAATCATAAGATTTTACGGAGAAATCTTTATTTTTACAAAACATGTTTCTTTATTTTATAATGAGCCACTTTCTTAAGCTTGTAGTGCTTCGCGGCACTTTCCTGGATCACAACAGATCACCTGAAACATGTTTGAAAAAGATTTTGTCAGCGGGAAATACTGGTGAATCATTCTATTTATTAAAATGACACGTTTGTTATAATTTACAGTATTAAGAGAGATTACAATGTTTCCTGATATCAACCAACTACCCACAGTATTTGTCACTCGACTCGTTTCTGTGACTATGGTCATATCCCCCATTGGCTGCCCCAATGGTGACGATTATCAAGTAATGTATACAAAACCCCACATATTGGCTGTAATTTGGTGATTACATAAACTTAATCACTGTAATTATAACTTTGAAAATAAACATGATTTTGAAAGTAATTTGATAAAAAGAGAATGACTCACATTGCAGATTTAACACGAGCAGAGTCTAGTCTATTGATTAGCCTTGTTAACCTAAATTTAAACAACATGCACACGAACTAGGTTAGTAACTAATACAGCATTTACGATAACTCACGAGATCAAACCCTCATAATAAATGACAAAGTGCAATACTTAAACATCCATTGAATTCATGATGAATGACAAAGCATAACCCTAATGTGGGCAACACTTAAACATCCATTGGATAGTTTAATCGATCGGACATTAAATCGTAGCAGCGATCGAGTTAATACCCTGTATCGTAGCAGCACCCTACTAATTAAAGTTGTATTTTCGACTTCAGAGCACCCTGACTTCGTTTTTGAGTTTTAATTTCGACACCAGTGGACTGTGAAAGTGACGGGCTATTTATAGCTGAATTTAGGGCCTTACGCGGCCCGCGTAACCCATCCCCTATATCTTACGCGGCCCGCGTGGCCGCCCAGTCTACGTATAGGTTTGCATGGTCATGGGCTTAGGTTTGACAGGTGGTTGATACGTGGCCCGGTTATGCTTATCTAGTCAACCCATGTTTGACGCGACCCGCGTAAGACAAGCTTGTCTCTTACGCGGCCCGCCTGAAACCTATAAGTTTTGTTTTTCATTTATGGGTCAAATAAGGATATTTTTGAGAGTCCTTACATCCTCCCCACCTTATTTAAAATCTCGTCCTCGAGATTTATTGGAATAAGTGAGGATACTTTCGCTTCATCTCTGATTCCAGCTCCCAAGTGTATTCGGGTCCTCTCTTTGAATCCCACTTAACTTTAACTAGCACCAATCTCTTGTGTTTAAGAAATTTGATCTTTCGATCTTCGATTTGAAGAGGTTTCTCAACAAATTTTAACTTTTCGTTTACCTCGATATCTTGGAGAGGTACTACCAGGGACTCGTCAGATAAACATTTCTTGAGATTGGATACATGAAATACGTCATGTACTCTTGCCAATTCTTCTGGTAGTTGTAAACGATAAGCAACTGGTCCTATACATTGAATCACTGAAAATGGTCCTACGTATCTTGGACTTAGTTTTCCTTTCTTACCGAATCGAACTACTCCTTTCCAAGGAGATACTTTTAATAGTACTTTGTCTCCAACTTGGAACTCCAACGGCTTCCTTCTATTGTCTGCATAACTCTTCTGACGATCTCAAGCCGTCGTTAATCTTTCTTTGATTTGAGTGATCTTGTCTGTAGTTTCTTGTACAATCTCGGGTCCTGATAATTGACTTTCTCCTATTTCTGCCCAACAAACTGGAGTTCTGCATTTACGTCCGTATAGTGCTTCGAATGGGGCAGATTCGATACTTGAATGATAACTATTGTTATAGGAGAATTCAATTAAGGATAAGTGATCATCCCAGTTTCTACCAAAATCTATCACACATGTTCGGAGCATGTCTTCTAAAGTTTGTATTGTCCTTCACTTTGCCCGTCTGTTTGTGGATGATATGCAGTGCTCAAGTTTAGTTTAGTTCCCATAGCTTCTTGGAAACTTGTCCAAAAGTGAGAAGTGAAACGACTATCCCTATCTGATACAATAGAGAGTGGAACTCCATGTAGGGATACTACTTCATCTACATACAACTTTGCCAACCTTTCCATGCTAAAGGTTTCTTTCATATGTAGAAAATGAGCTGATTTGGTTAATCGATCCACAATTACCCAAATCGCATCATTACCTTTTCTGGTTTTGGGCAACTTAGTAACAAAATCCATTGTTATGAGTTCCCATTTCCATACTGGCATTTCTAATTGTTGTAGTAGACCTGAAGGTTTCTGGTGTTCTGCCTTAACTTGTGAACAAGTAAGACACTTAGAAACATATCTAGCTATATCCTTTTTCATGCCTATCCACCAGAAATTATTTCTTAAATCTTGGTACATCTTATTGTTTCCAGGGTGTATGGTATACCTAGATTTATGAGCTTCCTCTAAAATCTTATTTCTTAATTCTCCCTGCTTAGGTACCCAAATTCTGTTTTTGTGGAATCTCCAAATTCCATCAGCTCCTTGTTCTAATTCTTTTATTTGTCCTTTCATTCCTTCAGCATCATCCTTGATTGATGTTTCCTGAACATTCCTTAGTTGTTCCATTAAATCTAATTGTAGATTTAACCTGAGAACACGAACCCTTCGTTGTTTCTCATGATACTTACGACTTAAGGCATCTGCAACTACATTTGCCTTTCCTTCGTGATATTGAATATTACAGTCATAGTCACTTAAGATTTCCATCCATCTCCTTTGCCTCATGTTTAACTCTTTTTGCCCAAATATATATCTTAAACTCTTATGATCTGTATAGACAGTAAACTTACTCCCATACAGATAATGTCTCCAAATTTTAAGGGCAAAAATTATGGCTCCTAATTCTAAGTCATGAGTTGTATAATTTTCCTCATGCCTTTTCAATTGCCTTGATGCATACGCAATTACCTTCTTGCGTTGCATTAACACACATCCTAATCCTAGTTTTGAAGCATCACAGTAAACTTCAAAATCTTCAGTTCCTTCTGGTAAAGCTAGGATTGGAGCATTTGTTAACTTTTGCTTTAGAATCCTAAAAGCTTCTTCTTGTTTAGGTCCCCATTCAAACTTAACTGCTTTACAGGTTAGTTTAGTTAATGGTACAACTATTTTGGAAAAATCCTTAATAAACCATCTATAGTATCCAGCTAAACCTATAAAACTTCTAATTTCCATTGCGGATTGCGGAACCTTCCATTTGGTAATTGCCTCTATTTTAGAGGGATCTACGTGAATACCTTCGTGATTCACCATGTGACCTAGAAATTGCATTTCTTTTAGCCAAAATTCACACTTCGAGTATTTGGCATAAAGCTTTTCTTTTCTTAACAAAGTTAAGAGTGCATGCAAGT
The DNA here is from genome assembly GCA_030545235.1 of Helianthus tuberosus. Taxonomy (NCBI): domain Eukaryota; kingdom Viridiplantae; phylum Streptophyta; class Magnoliopsida; order Asterales; family Asteraceae; genus Helianthus; species Helianthus tuberosus. The sequence goes on from CM060400.1 coordinate 45,216,905, forward strand.
GCTCACAATCTTCTGTCTGACTTTTGGAATAAATAAGTATATCGTCGATGAAGACAATTACAAATTTGTCCAAATACGGTTTACAGATTCTATTCATCATGTCCATAAATGCTGCACGAGCATTTGTTAACCCAAAGGGCATGACTGTAAACTCGTAATGACCATACCTAGTCCTGAAAGCAGTTTTAGGTATGTCTTCTTCTTGTACCTTTAATTGATGATATCCGGAGCGTAAGTCGATTTTAGAAAAGTATCTAGCTCCTTGAAGTTAATCGAAGAGATCATCAATCCTAGGTAATGGGTATCGATTCTTAATTGTAACCTTATTCAATTCTCTATAATCAATACACATTCTCATCGAACCATCCTTCTTCTTTACGAACAACACTGGCGCTCCCCAAGGGGATGAGCTAGGTTGTATGAATCCTTTACTTAGTAATTCATCTAATTGCTTTTTCAGTTCTAACATTTCGGTAGGAGCTAACCGATAAGGTGCCTTGGCTATCGGTGTAGTTCCTGGAATTAGATGAATCCTATATTCTACTTCCCTATCTGGTGGTAATCCTGGTAACTCTTCTGGGAATACATGTGGGTATTCTGAGACTACAAGAATTTCCTTAAGTGCTTTACCCTTAGTATTAATGATTACTGAAATCATATATACCATTCCTTGCTTTCGTTCATAACTAGCAACTTTCATTACTGATATGAACTTCATGGGTTTACGTGGTTTATCTCCTGTAATTATGATTACTTCTCCAGTAGGTGCCTGAATTTCTATAGAGTTCTTATAACAAAGAATTCGAGCATGGTTGGCTACTAACCAATCCATTCCTAACACAACATCGAATTCAGCTAATTTCATAGGTAATAGTTTTGCAGAGAATTTATGACCTGAAGTTCTATTTCTACATTTTGCAAAACCTTATCTATTTTAACTGAATTCCCAACTGCCGTTTCGACTGTAAAAATCTGCCTAATGTTGGTTAAGGGTATTTTAAGAGCTTGGCAGAATAAAGTATTTATAAAACTTTGGTTTGCACCAGAGTCAAATAATACTTTTGCGTACACGTTGTGAACTAGGAACGTACCAGCTATCACATCTGGAATGAGTTCTGCTTCTTGAGTGGTCAGCTGGAATGCTCTGACATTCTTCTTAGTAGCTCCATCGGTCGCCTTGGTTTTGTTGTCTGCTGGTTTAGCCAACTTAGGACATTCTGTTTTAAAATGCCCCGCTTCTCCACAGTTAAAGCAGATTATAATTTTCTTTCTGCAGTTTTCTTCACGATGTCCTACAGCTTTGCAAAAATTGCAGGTTATATTGCATCTTCCATAATGTTTCTTTTTGCAATTCCTGCAGAACTGAGGAGTTGAGGATTGCCCTGTTCGTCTTTTCTTGAAGTTACTACTATTACACACACAAAATCCTTGGGTAATTTTCTGAGACAGTTCCTTCTTCCTGTTTTCATCTCTTGTGCATACCAGTTCGTCAGTTAGGGTATTAGCTAATTCTACCGCATCGTCAATAGTGCGAGGTCTCACAGCTTTAACGATATTACGGATTTCGCTAATTAATCCCCAAATATAGCAAGAAATGAGTACCGGCTCTGGCGAAGCCAGCGTTGGTACCACTCTAGCATATTCGAAGAATGTCGAAGTATATCCTCGACAGTCCACATTCACCATCCGATGGTTCAGGAACTTATTTGCCATTTGATCTTTTTCATACTCGGGACAGAATTTTCTTTCTACAAGATTCTTAAATTCTTCCCAGTTCATGGCATACGCCACGATCCTTCTTTTAGCTTGTGTCACAGTGTTCCACCATTCTAGTGCCCCTTCTTTAAAAAGATTTGACGCAAACATAACCTGATCTTCCTCGGCACATTTACTTATGGTAATCACTGCCTCAGTTTTCTCTAACCAACGTAGTGCTGCAATTGCTCCTTCGTTACCTGCAAACTCAGCGGGTTTACAGGCAAGAAATTCTTTGTAAGTGCAACCAGGTGTTGCAGCTTTCATTTTCTTAGGGAGCGGTACTTGCAATTCCTCATTTTTGTTATTAATATGGTTACCGCCTCCGTTTATACTATTACTAAAATTGTCGCCTTGTGTACGTTTACTAGGAATGATTGATTGAGGTTTAACAGGTTTCTGAGCAGCAGCAATGATTGCTGGAATAGCATTGGCTATTCCTTGAGCAACGATATCCTCGATATCTTGCCTATTTAACAATTGCTCTTCCTGATTTTGCTCAGATTGATTTACTTCATTTACTGGTTCATTACCAACGTTTGCCATCTGATAATTAATTTATAGATAAATAATTAGTATAGAATAAGAAACAATCCAATATAACAATTAATCGCACATAATCACGTAAACAAATATAACCAGAATTGTCAATTTTCTAAATTTTCATTTGTTTATAGATTATAATATGCTTCCATACATACTTTTATCTTACAACCGTTTTATTGTTTATTTTACACATACTGATTTTTATTACTATTACTGTTATTATACAAACACATATTCATAACCTACTTCTCCCTCGTCAACTTGTATTAAAAACGATGTTCCCTCTCATCATATTTCCATGAGATTTGTCCTCCTATCTCTCGGATCCTATTCCCAGCATCCATCAGCTCTTCGCCAAAATGGCGGAGTTCAGCCATATTCTCATTACTCATCGGTGGATTTGGTAGAGGTTCTGGGTCGAACTGAGGGGGAAAGGAATAAGGACTGTTGAGAAGGTTTTGGAACTGCCAATCATTAGTCCACCACTCGTCCATTCCTAAAGGTTGGGTATGGATTATAGGTTCTGGGATTGCTGGTTCCAAGTTCATTGGAATTTGGGTTTCAATAGGATGAGTAAAAACATTTTCATTGACAGGCTTAATAGTATCACAGCTTGCCAATATAAAATCTAGCTCCTCCTGCAATGTCATTTCCTGTGTTTGCTTAGAGCTTTCTCCAATTTCCATCTTCGTCTGCCTAGAATCTTCCTCAATCTCTAATTCCATTTGTCTAGAACTTTCCCCTATTTCAATTCCTTTTCCTTTTTCTAAGGGATTGTTTATTTTAGGAATCTTCCTAGTGGCAGGTTTCCTTCTACGCACACGCCTCCATCCTACCAATCTTCTCCTCTTCTTAGGTTTGGGTTTCTCCAGAGGTGGAGCGTTGAATTCTATAGGTTGTTCCACATCAGCAAAGTACCCAGTAAATTCTTTAGAAACTTCTATGTTTACAGGGTAGAGGTTGAGATTCTCTAGGGCTCCAGATAACTCATTCATACTGTTTAGCATATATGTAAAAAAAATAATAAGTTAAATTTTATAACAAATTTCACATATAACCTTCAAATATTATTGCATACCGTGTGACTACAAAATAACTAAAATTTAAAACACACTAGGGTTTACTGAAATTTTATTTATTTACTGGATCAAGTTTCTGAATTATAGGTGATAAGGATGCTAATTACGAGGTCATGGTATTCTAAAGATTTGTATTTATTGCTACAGTGGCTAGCATATAAAGATCCGCCCATTTTTCATCTAACTTGTCTTCCCATGGTGGATTATTGCCTATTTCTTGGTTTTTCTGATTAACTTTCCTTTCTTTGGATTTTTTAATTTCTCCTGACCTTTCCTAATAATCAGACTTCTTTTATTAGGAGAAAGTGGTTCCTCATAATGGGCTTTACGAACAAATATTCCCTCCTCATTATCTACTGAGTATCTTGAGGATTGGGATGAACTTCCCTTCTCTTTTGGCAAACTATCTAATTTAAGATAGATGTTTGAAAGCTTTTGCTTACCCATTCTGTAACTAACAAATAGTCAGTTAATAAAACACATAATCATATAATGACAATCAGGAAAAAAAATTAAGTATTTCTAAATACTTAATTAGCTTAACTCAGTGGCTCTGATACCACATTTTTCTGTCACGGCCCCCGATTCGGTTTGACCCGTTTCAGGAGCCGCGGGACAGAAAATCCCGTGGTATTTATTTATTTGAGTTGATAGCGGAAGTTTTCTTCAGGATCTTTGTTAGTGCACTACGTTTATTGACTTCGTCTTGTATCATGTAATAGGATATTCTGTGCACAAGGTTCGAGATATTGTAAAATGAGGTTTAAGTGAAGATTTCGCTTGAACATATTCAGGTTGTATTCAAGCGAAATCACACACATAAGATTTCGCTTGAACATGATCTGGTCTTCTTCAAGCGAAATCAAACACTTGAGATTTTGCTTCAGCTGGTTCAGGTTGTTTCAAGCGAAATCTTGCCTCCTATATATAGGTCACATGTCATTTCATTTGGTACGCGACTTCTGAAAGTGTAACGAAGTGCTGCCGGTTTTCTGTCAGGTTGTAAACATTGTTATTATCAATCAAAGCAACAGATTAAAGAGTATAAGCTGTATTCGTGTCCGGTTTACTGATTCCGCCTTTAAACTGGATGTAAAACTCTTCGGAACGACTCAGTCGGGTCAAACAACGATCCAACAAGTGGTATCAGAGCTCAGGACGAGGAGTTCATACTACTACAGCTTGATTTTACAGATTTCTCTCATTTCTACTCATTCTTTTTCGTTTTTTTCAGATCTGAACTAGTTCCAACGGTCGAAATGGACTGATTTTCGAGTATAACGTGTAAAACGTAGTTTTAACAAAGCCTACAAAGTTTCGGACTTAAATACAGATTAAAACTCATTAAAATTGACCTAAAACATGATTTCGCTTGAAAGGTTTCGAAGGATATAGGTTGATTTCGCTTCAGATCTACATTTTGGACAATTTCGCTTGAAAAACTCTGAAGCGAAATAGACTTCCTGAAGCGAAATTGTTGGTCTCGCTTGAACAGTTGAAGCGAAACTGTTCTTGGAGATTTCGCTTGAAGCTGAAGCGAAATAGATTGTAATTGATTTCGCTTGAATCAGATCTGGACTTGGTTTTCGCTTGAGATCATCTGAAGTGAAATAGTTGATTTCGCTTGGATTAAGTGTTGTTATCTGATTTCGCTTGAAGCCATATATACTTTAAAGATTTCGCTTGAAATTGCTGAAGTTTTAAAACTTTGAAAATTTCTAAGTGTTTGACTGATTTTTCTGTCAGGTACGTTCATGATGGATGATAATTTCATAAACCCGTTTAGCGACATGTACGCGTTCAATTCAGAATCATCAGATAGAAGATCTGAGATGAAAGAATATTCAAAAGAGATTTCGGAAAATTTAAAGTTCGAGAACATGTACGGGAGCCAACAGAAGCCACCAAAGCTAATGAAAGAGGAAGATTATCATTGGTGGAAAAACAGATTTGAGGGTTGGGTAAAAGCTTTTGCTACTGAAAGCTGGTTAAAACTGACAAATGAATATGTTGCACCAGTAAAAGAAGGAGGAGAGTTAATAGATGCAAAAGATTTTTCAGAAAAAGATATAAAAAATGTTGTGGCCGAACATAGAATGATAACATTGATCAAACAGTCAGTAAGAGAGGATATTATTTCATTGCTCGAACAAGAAAAGACTTCAAAGAGTTTGTGGGAAGCGTTAGAGAGAAAATGTGTAGGAAGTAATGAAATTGTTAAAAACAAAAAGAAATTGTTGCGTAAAGAGTTTGATTTATTCAATTGTATGAAAAATGAATCTGTTTGTAAAATGATTGAGAGATTCGGACATCTGAAAGTGGAGCTGATCAGACATCAAATCTTACCTTCTGAAGAGGAGCTGGTGGATAAATTGTTTGATTCATTGCCAGATGATCAAGAGTGGAAATACTTTGCTCTAATGTTGAAAAATACAATCAAGCCTGAAGATTTGAAAGTGGATTTGCTGATTGAAAAGTTTGAAAGTCATGAGTTGGAGATAAAGAGATCTAAAGTCAACAATCCAGCTTATCAGCAGAATGTAGAGCTTTACTACAGAGTACCACAGGCTGGGTCTCCAAAAACAGCATTTTCCGCAGAAAGTTCAAGTTCAGTGAAAAATGAAAGTCTTCACAGTGGTTTTCACAGTGGATCTTCTTCAACAACTTCTGATCAATCTGCTTCAAAGAATTTATTCCAGTGTAATATCGCAGTGGATCTGAAGAATGGGCAGAATTTCAGTGAAGAATCGGCAAAACAACAGATGGTTTTCTTGGCATCTGTACTTGAATCATATGAAAGCCTCGTAGCAGGGAAGATTGGCAATACCAATTTGACGAAAGAAGATTATGACCAATTAGACCCCGAGGAGATGGAACTAATGGACATCAGATGGTGCATGGCCAGTGCGGTTCGTCGAGCACAGCGGTTCATGGAGATAACGGGGAGAAAGTCGATTGGTGGACCATCTACCAAATTGGGATTTGATAAATCCAAGGTGACATGCTTCAAATGCAAACAAAGAGGTCACTTTAAGCGCGAGTGTAGAAATGCGTATGTTCCTGATGATTCTGAAAATCCATTCAATGAAGATTACTACAGAAAGGCGATTTACCATCAAAACAAGTCTGAGCCACCAAGATTAAAGCAACCAGAAGAAAAATCAAGGGCTCTTGCAGTTATATACGAAGATGAAGGGTATGACTGGAGTCAAGAAGTTCTACCTGAAGAAGATGCAGTTGGTTATGCATTTGTTGCAAATGATGATCATGATAGATGGTGGAGAAGAGACAGTGCAAGATGGGAGATTGGCAAATTGAATGAACCATTCAAAGAAGCCCAGAGAGCTAAAAGATGGAATGAAGAGTTAGAGTGTTACATGGATCCACATGGTAATCCAGTAGTTGATCCATCAAAAGTGGATTTTGATGCTGTAACCAATGTGTTTCCAAGTGAGGGCACTTACAACACAAGAAGGCTTTCTGATAAAAGTTATTTGCCAAATTTGATGATCAAGTTAAGAGAAGTTTTTGAAGCAAGTTTACCGAAGGTGGTAGAAATGAAGAAGAGAAAAGAAGAAGAACTGAAGAAGATGATTGAAGAAGTAAAGGCTGTTGCAAAGACTGCTGCTGAAGAGGAACAGAAAGCTGAAGAAGTGCAGAAGAATGAAGAAGCTCAGAAAGAGGAGAATAAAGAGCAAGATCAGAAAGTTGAATCAGAAGAATCAGTGCTGAATGAGACTGAGGTTAGAAAATCTTCTGATCTATCTAATGTTGAAATGATTGATGAAAAGGAAAACAAGTGCAGGAATTGCATAGAAATGTGCAAAGCCTGTACTCAAAAGGATGACATTATAAAAGCAAAAGAAATTGAAGCAACCAAATTTGAAAATGTTTTCAAAATAAAATGTAAAGAAATGGTTGAAACAGAAGAAATTTTGAAATTAAAAGTTGAAAATTTGACACAGAAATGTCAAGGTCTTGAAAAGGATAATGATGTTTATAGACAACTGTGTTCTACAAAATGTGTTGATTGTGTTGAAAAAGAATCTAAATTTCAAGATTTACAAAAACAGTATGATTCTTTAAATTGGTCGAGTCAAAGAGTACAAGAAGCTTATGATACTTTGAAGAGCCAAGTCAAAAGTTTTGATCAAAGATTGTCTGAAACTTTAATAACTAAAGAAATGTATGAAAGAAGGTTTAAAGAAAAGCAAATTGAATTGAACAAATGTATTGATGAAATTGCAAATCTTAAACAAGTCTTGGCTGAAAAAAGAAAAGGTTGTTACAAAACTTCAAAGTTATCATAACTCTTCGTACATTCTCGAACGCATTTTCAACATCACACCAGATGACAAAGATACTGAAAATTGCAAAAAGGGTATTGGTTCAGAATTTCATCAGGTACCACCACCATTGAGAAACAACTATACTTTTTATGATGAGGAAAAGGTGGCAAAGGGTTTGAACATAGCTGACCAGTTACCTGAAAGTATCGATGTGACTTACTCCAAATCTGATGATGCTAATGATTCAGAGGTGGTAAGTAAGGTTGTTGAAAGTGTTTTGAAAGATGAGTCTACAAAAGGTAAGTCTGAATCACAGGATGGAGATGAAGGAAATCTTCATGATGGTTATCTGAAAAACACAAAATCCAAGGAAAGTTTGAATGATGATTCAAAAGGATTGGTTTATACCATGATTGGATCGGACAAATTATTCTTAGATGTTGTTTTCCCGATTCAGAATGTGATTTCAGAAAAGGTCGACAAAGTTTTTAAAATGGTTGAGATTGAGAAGTCTGAGATTTCAAAGTTTGTCGGTAAGAGTCATAGAGGTTCGTATACTAAACCTGGTTTCAAAAAGAAGAACATGAAGGCTGGGTTGGGTTTTAAGAAGAAACAGAATAGAAACAAAAATGAAACACAAAATTTTCAGACAAAAATGACTTTTGTGCAAGGAGGCAGTTTAGAAAAGGAAAAAGAACTCAAAATGAGACAGTCTAATGATGAGTTTGATGCTATGAAAAAGAAACAACAACAGGCCAAGGATGTTTCAAAGAAAGTGTGTTTTAAATGTGATCAAATTGGACATGTTGCACGAAAGTGTCCAAATCTAAAGCCTGTTGATGTTGAAAAACAGAAATCTGAGGATGTGAAATCAAGGTCAACCAGATTTGATTCGAAACAAACTTGGAGGTACAATACAAACAAGTTTGCTTCAAATCAAAGTTGGAAATCAAACCCGAACAGGTTCGATTCAAGACAGACCTGGAATTCTCACACACCCAGATTGAGAACTACACAGAGTTGGAGAACATCTGTTGATATGACAAAACCTCAAGAGTTTTGGAAACCTAAAAATGTTGTTCAAAATCAAAAGGTTCAAAAAGAGACAAATTTTTACAAAAGAGGTACTCCGGAAGGTCAAATGTGGAGTGTTAAGAAACAAGTGAAGTTGGAAAAAGATGAGAAAGTTGAAGTCAAAGTTGAACAAGTTTTAAATGACAAAGAGTTTCCAAAATTGAATGAACATTATTGTATTGAAATGCCTAAGGTTCAACAGACCTGGGCTAAATTGTTCAAATGATTGATAAAGTTTGAATGTGCAGGTGCTCAACGAAGCTGAAGATTGTGAAAAGAGAAGTTGGAGCAACCTGGCATAGGAAGAGGTTGCAGGACCCTGGTTTGGTTGAACAGGGAGTTTAGTTTGAGTGTTTTCTGTATATATCTAAACAATATTTTCAAAACCCTAAAAACTTGAAAAATTAAAAACCAAAAATATGTTTTTAGTTTGTTAAAATTTGAAAAATCAAAAATATGTTTGTTTTTAATGTTGTTTGGATTGTATGTTGATTGAATACGCCGAAACCCTCACGGCTGAACAAACATGATTACTGTCATCAGATTGAAAAACGGTTTTCAAACTGTTAAGATCAATGGGTTGTAAATCATGGGGGTACGTTAGATTTTCTGCAAATCAGTACATTTGAAGCAGAAAATGGATGGCGAGACAAAGCTATCAGTGTTGGTTGTCAAATTTTCTTTATATGATTTTGCATTTTAGGGGGAGAAAAATTGTCAGAAAATACAAAAACATTTGAAAATTTGAAAAAGTCAAAAACATTGCGTAAAAAGAGGAAATGATAGTACATCAGTAGACAGTTACAGTATGCTAAAGAATTGGAAAGTTTAAATATGTTAAACGATCTCACTGTGGATGTGTCGATAGGTTTTTATACATTTAGTAAACTTTTTCGGGATATAAACATAAATTCAAACTTACTTATTTCGTGGGGAACACTACTTGGATATATAGGTAACCCCTGAAATCTCGTTTGAAAGGTCCCTTATTCTGAGATACTAGGTCTTTATGCTTAGTGATATCTGGGGTATTATCCCGGGACTTCTGCTGAAAGGAATTTCTGACCTAGTCCCCGGAGAATACTTTCTGCATTGCTTGAAATATAGCACCACCCTCAGCTAAAAAATGATGAAACATTGAAAAATGCTAATCATGGCTGTTGTAAAAAAGATCCTCTAAAGGGGACACACCGAAAAGTCGAAGCCGTCATCTCTCTGCGTATCGAAAGATCGACCTGAGCTCTCACGGCCCTCGCATTTAACCCCTGACAGATATCATCTAGGTATACTCACCTGTAAGACTGAATATTGGGGTCTGGATACGGGAGTATATTCAAGAGGTGGGACACATGAATGAGTTTAAGTTCTTAAAATACATAATTCGTATCCTGAATCAGTTGAAATTTGTGTGAGAATTTAAAGTGGATCAGTATATCGACAATCTAAGTGAATTGTTTAATGCATAATGTGTTTTTAAGCTCAACGGTACTTGTGACTTGTCATAAACTGATATGATCTTCTGACGCATACTCAAACAAAAATATTGTCTGTAAATATGTTTGTACATATTTCTTTATTGCTTTATGTTTTCAGAAAATACAAAAAGATTTTGATTTCTGCTTTATTTTCGACAACTAATATTTGAGATTGCTGAGTTTCAAAATCTAAGTATGCTGATTGTGTTTCTGAAAATAAAACAAGTTCATTAATTTGAAACTTGAATTTAAGTTTAAAAATTTCAAAAACAGTTTGTGATATCTCCAAGGTCATTAAGTTGGACTTGGATGATAAACTGTGAGGGAGTTGGATTTTTTTAACACTGCCATATCAGTAAAGTTTGTTGATAGGGGGAGTAGATTAAAGAAGATTGATTGATATCATTAAAATGCTGTTACTCATAAATGTTTGAGAAATTGCAGTTGTTAGTCCAGATTACGATCCCGAGAGCAGAGTCTAAGGGGGAGTCTGAAGACAAGCTGAAAGTTAGGAGGAGCTTGTAGCTGAAAAGAGAGGTGTAGATCCCTAAAAGCACGGAAGCTTGACGAAAGGGGGAGCCTGCTGATGATAAAGTTGTTGATATTAGAAAAGAGAAGTGATGGATGCTTAAAATGTTACAATCTGAATGAGAAGGCAGAATGATCAAGACTGAAGAAGGTGTCATAACGAAAAATAGTCACTGAAGACTGCGTCAATATCCAAGGGGGAGTCTGTTAGTGCACTACGTCTATTGACTTCGTCTTGTATCATGTAATAGGATATTCTGTGCACAAGGTTCGAGATATTGTAAAATGAGGTTTAAGTGAAGATTTCGCTTGAACATATTCAGGTTGTATTCAAGCGAAATCACACACATAAGATTTCGCTTGAACATGATCTGGTCTTCTTCAAGCGAAATCAAACACTTGAGATTTCGCTTCAGCTGGTTCAGGTTGTTTCAAGCGAAATCTTGCCTCCTATATATAGGTCACATGTCATTTCATTTGGTACGCGACTTCTGAAAGTGTAACGAAGTGCTGCCGGTTTTCTGTCAGGTTGTAAACATTGTTATTATCAATCAAAGCAACAGATTAAAGAGTATAAGCTGTATTCGTGTCCGGTTTACTGATTCCGCCTTTAAACTGGATGTAAAACTCTTCGGAACGACTCAGTCGGGTCAAACAACGATCCAACAATCTTGTTAAAACTGTAATTTTCCTGATTATTTTATTTCACAACTTGGGATAAAAATCCCGGTAATTTACCATCATAAGATTTTACGGAGAAATCTTTATTTTTAAAAAACATGTTTCTTTATTTTATAATGAGCCATTTTCTTAAGCTTGTAGTGCTTCGCGGCACTTTCCTGGATCACAACAAATCACCTGAAACATGTTTGAAAAAGATTTTGTCAGCGGGAAATACTGGTGAATCATTCTATTTATTAAAATGACACGTTTGTTAAAATTTACAATATTAAGAGAGATTACAATGTTTCCTGATATCAACCAACTACCCACAGTATTTGTCACTCGACTCGTTTCTGTGACTATGGTCATATCCCCCATTGGCTGCCCCAATGGTGACGATTATCAAGTAATGTATACAAAACCCCACATACTGGCTGTAATTTGGTGATTACATAAACTTAATCACTGTAATTATAACTTTGAAAATAAACATGATTTTGAAAGTAATTTGATAAAAAGAGAATGACTCACATTGCAGATTTAACACGAGCAGAGTCTAGTCTATTGATTAGCCTTGTTAACCTAAATTTAAACAACATGCACACGAACTAGGTTAGTAACTAATACAGCATTTACGATAACTCACGAGATCAAACCCTCACAATAAATGACAAAGTGCAATACTTAAACATCCATCGAATTCACGATGAATGACAAAGCATAACCCTAATGTGGGCAGCACTTAAACATCCATTGGATAGTTTAATTGATCGGACATTAAATCGTAGCAGCGATCGAGTTAATACCCTGTATCGTAGCAGCACCCTACTAATTAAAGTTGTATTTTCGACTTCAGAGCACCCTGACTTCGTTTTTGAGTTTTAATTTCGACACCAGTGGACTGTGCAAGTGACGGGCTATTTATAGCTGAATTTAGGGCCTTACGCGGCCCGCGTAACCCGTCTCCTATATCTTACGCGGCCCGCGTGGCCGCCCAGTCTACGTATAGGTTTTCATGGTCATGGGCTTAGGTTTGATAGGTGGTTGATACGTGGCCCGGTTATGCTTATCTGGTCAACCCATGTTTGACGCGGCCCGCGTAAGACAGACTTGTCTCTTACGCGGCCCGCCTGAAACCTATAAGTTTTGTTTTTCTTGATTTTTTATGTAGGGTAAGGTTTCAGGGGTCCGGGTTTTTCATTTATGGGTCAAATTAGGATATTTTTGAGAGTCCTTACATCCTCCCTACCTTATTTAAAATCTCGTCCTTGAGATTTATTGGAATAAGTGAGGATACTTTCGCTTCATCTCTGATTCCAGCTCCCAAGTGTATTCGGGTCCTCTCTTTGAATCCCACTTAACTTTAACTAGCACCAATATCTTGTGTTTGAGAAATTTGATCTTTCGATCTTCGATTTGAAGAGGTTTCTCAACAAATTTTAACTTTTCGTTTACCTCTATATCTTGAGACGTCGATTCCAGCACTCACCATTTGAGATACAAGTTTAACGAACCTTCTGACTTGATTTTCAACCGTTTCTCCGTAGATATGATTGAAGGAGCTGAATTCCTGATTCATCATGTTAACACGACTGGCTTTCATATCAGCATTTCCTTCAAACAGATGTACTAGTGTGTCCCAGATTTCTTTAGCGCTTTTGCAGTTTCTGACTCCAATCAAAATGTCTGGCCCGAGTGCCATTGACAGAGTACCATAAGCAGCTTCATCATCTATAACAACCTTTCTGTCCTCATCAGTGAAAATGTTTTCTGGCTTCGGAATTTGAGTTTGAGGGTCATCATCAGTGGCGTACATGATCGTACGTGGCCCGTTTTTGACACTTCTCCAAACGTGAGGCTCTTTTGCCTTGCAGTATTGTTCAAAACGAAATTTCCATTCTTAGTAGTCATCTCCGTACAAGAAACGTGGAACTTTTGTGGATGTGCCGATAACTTGGTCCAGTTCTTGATGAAATGCCAACGACTGAGTTTAGATTGCAGCAAGAGTGGCATTAGCGAGATCCGCTGCTGTTACAACACCGTTCATGACACCGGATTGATTTAACATGATTGAAATGAGGTTCGAAATGTGGTCCGAAATGGAAACTAAGGTCCGGAATGAGATCTGAGTCCGAAATCAGAGGTCCGAAATAATCACGGAACCGAAATGAAGCAGGTTCGAAGAAAAACGTGGTCCGAAATGACGTTGATCCGAAATGAATTCTAATCCGTGATGGTGAGTTTCGAATGAGACAAGCAAACTTCAAACAGCGAGATCCGTAATTACTAACTTTTATCCGAAATGACAAACTTTAATTCAAAATCTGATGAACTTAATCAAAAATCTGATAATCTTAATTCGAAATCTGATGATGATTGTCCGTAATCTGATAATCTTATCCGAAATCTGATGATACGATCCGTAATCTGATGAAGACGATCCGAAATCAAGCAAACTTCAAGTCCGTGATGATAAACAACAGTCCGAAATGGAGTATCTTGAGAGAGAATTTTCAGATGAATCCGTGATGGTCCGTAATCGTAATGCGGATTCTTGTCATTTTGTGCATTAAATACTCCGAAATGGTCTTGGGCCAGGTCCATTTCGAATGATCCGGAACGATGGGCCTGTTCACCTTATTTCGAACAGTGGGCCATCCAGAGTTAATACCTTTTAACATTATTTTATTAAAGAACTCAGTGCCGCTGCTTAGATCGCACACAGTCTAAGCAGACATTAAAACTTCCAAGCGTGTTGACAAGGATATCATCCTTGTGAAAATATACATTGACGACATCATCCTTGTGCAACATATATTTGCACAAGCAGACATTAAAAAAAAACCCGTGACATCACTCTACGGTTCGATAAATCGCGGAATGTAGGATCAAATCGACAAGAACAAAAAGAAATATTTCATTGAATAACTCAGTGCCGCTGCTTGTATCGCACACAGTCTCAAGGACTGTCTGGTACGATCTTCGAGAACCTTGCACACAATCCCTAGGATTGTTTGGTACAAAGTTCTCTATTTGGGGCTACATCATTACAATGGAGAGCTCTGCTACCAATATTCTAATAAGACTATATATAGGAGCCTCTACCCCATTGGCCCACATAGCCTAGCCCAAGCCCAAGACATAATTTAAAACCAAACAAACATAAAAAACTCGTAATAAAGATAAGCGTAAAACTCTAGATCTAACAATCTCCCCCTAGTTTTATGCTCTCTTTATTACGGTTTAGACGATCTCGGATAAGACACAAGTATCTTGGATGTCGGACGATGTCGGATGAAAAATGGTGTAGCTCGGATTAGGTCTTGGAAAAGTCGAAGTGTGTCTCGGATGATGTTTTAAATCGGAGCCGCTAAGAACACACGGATACAAGTGATCCGTCTGGTATTCAAGTCACGGAAAAACACAAGTTTTGTACTGGAACCAATAGGAACTTCATAGAAATTTAACCCATACCTCTTTCTAGTGTGTCCTCATTATATAAGCCCATCTTCCATAAACCTTCCGGTCTAAGCAAAGAACTGATTCTAATATGCTCCAAAAATTTTCTTCACATTATTTGCAACATACGAGCTACCAGAAATTTTACCATACTTGACCAAGTCCATGCCCAATTTTAGCCAACAGAGAAATCGGCCCAAGTTAATTCCAATGTGTGCCCCATATTGGAGATTTAAACATACCCTTCGAAAATACAAACACTCAAAATAAAAGTGTCACTTGCATTATCTATTCATGTGGGCCCAATCAATTTAGAAAAGAAAATATGCAAAACTTCAATCACTTGCTGTTTGTTGGTGACATTAGACCCCACCAAATGTTGCGCAACATTATTTTCATCTTTCACCGTTGATCTTTTCCCACATCTGATGGTTTAGAATGTTAGGGTTTTTTTTTATTCTTGAATTGACATCCTATGACAGCCGCCATACCCAACATTCCTTTGATGATGATGCGTGACATCATCATCTTCAAACTTTCAGCATTTTCAACATTCATTCTATCCGAGTTCATCCGATTTCATCCGACATTAAACAACCATCTTCATCGTTCATATCATTCAGCTTCATCTTTACACCTTCGACACCCTCCGATGCTCTCCGTCGTCCACCGTCGTCCACCGAACACCGAGACGTATCATCTTCGTCTTCTCCGGCTCCCGTCTCTGACGAACCCGCAACATCCACAGTTGCTATCTTCACCTGCTCCTCAGCCTTCCTATATCATCTTCGTCTTCCATCTTATTACGTCATCTCCACAGCACCACGTCAATCAACGTCGGTCACCTTCTCCGACGTCCACCACTCCGCCGCACAAGTGACCTCCATCTGTCTTTTATCATCATCGTCACACCTGCATATCATCTTCATCTCCACCTTCATCATCACTATTTCTTCTCCGACGACCAACGAACCAGCTCCTTCATCTTCTCCATCTTATTTATTTAACCTCCTTTCTCCGATGACTTTCATCGTCGCCGATACACCGGAAACCATCGTAGTCATTCTTTAAGGTTCACCGGAGGTCGTAGCTCCACCGATAACTTCCAGCTTTACCAGAAACCAATCGGCACCTCAGATTCCGAAACTCAAAGTGAATCAGATTCCGAAACTCAAAGTGAATCGGCGACACTGCGCAAAACTTCTTCTCGTTCTTCGAGTGATATCAAAACCGAGCCTTTGAAAGACTTCAATGGCTCTGATACCAATTGTAAGTCCCAAAACCGAGATCACAATGATATCACATAACTCGTAAGGTGGCGGAATCACACGAACAAGTTGTAAAAGAAATAAAGATGAAAAAGAAGGATGATTGATATTCAAAAGCTTCACAAATCTTGCATACAAGTGTTTGTCTAATACAAGATTGCCCAAAATCACCAACCATGCACCTATTACATCATTTACTATTTATAGAAAGAGATTAGGGAGTGTGCTCCCTAAACCCTAGGCCCATAACTACACAATTTGGCCCAAAACCCATAGTTAACCCATGACACCTACTAATCCTCCTATTATCTTATCCATAAACCTTAAAGGGCCTTACAATATTGTAAGTCCCAAAACCGAGATCACAATGATATCGCACAACTCGTAAGGTGGCGGAATCACACGAACAAGTTGTAAAAGAAATAAAGATGAAAAAGAAGGATGATTGATATTCAAAAGCTTCACAAATATTGAATATAAGTGTTTGTCTAATACAAGATTGCCCAAAATCACCAACCATGCACCTATTACATCATTTACTATTTATAGAAAGAGATTAGGGAGTGTGCTCCCTAAACCCTAGGCCCATAACTACACAATTAGGCCCAAAACCCATAGTTAACCCATGACACCTACTAATCCTCCTATTATCTTATCCATAAACCTTAAAGGGCCTAACAATCTCCCCCTAGGTTTACTGGATAAGCAGACGCATCAGACTCTTGGATCGAGAGGACCTGGTGGAGGGTCAGCAAAGAGATAGTTCTTCAAGATGTTGGCAGCAGCACTTGTCCATGATTTTGCACATTCTTCATATTTTTCATTGGTTTTGATTTGATGTTGTGTGAGAACCATGATGTCTTCTTCATGAAAGCTCATCAGGTCGTAAGAGTTTGGAACCCTGATCGACTGTTCTTCAGTAACAATAACTGCCTCTGCCAAAACAGGATCATAAGCCTAGAACCTGAACTTCCTCAGTATGCCTTTCTCAAACTTTCTTATGAGTGGAATGATCTTCTCTTTATCAGTGGGAGGCCAGATGATTGATTTTACAGTCCTCTTGGTAAAGGAGTCACGAACACCAGGATTTCGTCTTACTATTGGTTCAGCAGTCTTCATGGTCGCAAAGTTTGTTCTCACCTCCTTTTCAAGACGTGAGTGGAATGCCCAACCTTGGCCTCTCTTGCTCAGATCTGGATCATAATAAGGAGCTCGTAATAGAGACTTCAGATCAATCGGAGTCCAGGATTCAAATTGGCTTTCCTTGGCATAATACTCCCTGTGTCCACTCTTTCGAGTAATCAACCACATCTTTTTTTCTGGATCATATCTCCAACATGCCACTTCTGATTTATTTCCCACTTCATCATAATAGGTAGATCCTAGCTCCATCACAAGTCTGTCAGGCCTTGTTGTTGGATCCTTTAGCTGAAAGTTTTCATCCAGAGGATTCATGTCTTGATTTTTCATTACCAGTAGCTGTTTCTTTCTTTGCTTCTCCTGTTCTTTCTCTAACTGTCTCTGTTCTCGTCTCTTTTTAGTCTTGCTGCTCAACTTCTTTGGTTTTGCTGCCAGATAAGCTTCTAAGGCAGCTGCTCTTTCAGCTTCAGCTGCTGCATGAGCTGCTGCTCTTTGTTCTTGTGTCTGCTCAGGTCTTCCAACATAGAACTGCTCATCCTCTTTATCAACAAATTCATTTCCATACTTCTTTTTAAGCTTCGCCTTACGATCATAGACAGTTGACATCAACATCCCTACATCCCCTTGCAATTGATCTATAGTGAGATCTCTGCTTGTGAGCTGAGATTGTAGAGAGGAGATCTGGGCTTCTTTTAATGCAACGTCTTGTTGTAGAGAAACAATCTGAGCACTTTTCAGTTCACCATCTTGTTCCAATATCACCACACGCCTTTTCAAACTTTTGACATACTCTTCTTCATCACTATCACTTTCATAGACTTGTCTCTTCTCGCTTGCATATCGAAATGCAGCTTCATCATGCTCTGTTATATGAGCCCCACTTGAGCTTCCTGCTTCAAACTGAACACCACCACTCGAACTGCCTGGCTGTGAGGGGATGGATTCAAAGTCGAAGTTGGAAATCGTACAAGTCTGTGTCTCCCAGGTCTGTTTTCTTTGATGCATCAGTAGATTGTGGATCAGGTTGAGGGTCAATTGTAGGAGTGGGCTCAGAGGTAGTCGAGGGCCCAGAAAGAGTGTTGTTAGGTGCATTGTCGGTCTTTTGTTTCTTTGGGGATGATTCTTCAGTCACATCAGCTGTTTCTTGAATATCAGTAATGGGAATGGAGGGAGGGTCTGTCACACCCCTTTCTGCGGCGGAAGCACGAGGTGTGATCATGAAAGGTTCTCATTGCATACGAAAGGTAAACATGTTATATGCTTGTAAAAACATCAAATACCATAATTTGAAAACAAAAGTTTAGCGTTTACATCGCTAAGTCGCATAAAACATTGTCTTAAAAAGTTTACAGCTTTATTTAAAGATAAACATAAGCGACATCCACAAGCATAAGCGAGACCGCGCGCACATCCATCCTAGTTACCTGAAATACATGTGAGTTTTGGAAAAACGTCAACATAATGTTGGTGTGAATTCATGCAGTTTTGTATTTCACGTTTGTATACTTTGTATGAAAACATAGTTTGTGTGTAAATCAAGTTTTCATATATAAATCATGTTTCATGTGTACACCACGTACTCATGTATAATTCAAATTCTTCTTGAGTACCCCACGTACTCAAGTATAATTCCCATTTTCTTGAGTACCCCACGTACTTCAAGTATAATTCAATCTTTTCTTGAGTACCCCACGTACTCAAGTATTCATCAATTTTTAGTATGGTATGACTTTTATGTAAATAAAGTATTCCTGTAAGTATCAGGATTGTTAATGGGTTGCAAAGCCATTAACATGTGACACGACATAGGAAGTCACCAAGCCTTAGGCATTTAATTGGTATATTCTGAGACACAAAAGCACTACTCGATTCTCGCCCTCACCGAGAGTGTGGCTGCCCGGCATCCGTTAGATCTAACCTTTTGTTCTGCGGTCTAGGTATATTGTTGATTAATGGTGCTTCTGTACCCTATTCGTGACACTATTTCTCATAACGCATCCTACTTGGTTCTCGTCCTCACCAAGCGCATTTCTTGTTATCATTTCTCATAACGCATCCTACTTGGTTCTCATCCTCACCAAGTGCGTTTCTTATTATCATTTCTCATAACGCATCCTACTTGGTTCTCGTCCTCACCAAGTGCGTTTCTCATATTCTATTATTTCGTCACACTTGGTTCTCGTTCTCACCAAGTGTACTTCTTGTATTCTTATATTTCGTCACACTTGGTTCTCGTTCTCACCAAGTGTACTTCTTGTATTTATATTTCATCACACTTGGTTCTCGTTCTCACCAAGTGTGCTTCTTATATTTATATCATACCAGTTATAAATATTGTACATTTGTACATGTATTTCACCCCCGAAGTTATAAAAACTGAAATAGTTAAAGAGAAAAGGGGGAGCATGAACTCACAACTTTGCGTTCCTTGCGTCGTAAACTTCACCGGATTTGTTTAATTAACGTCGTAACCTATACGCGTTTTCTTAACGTTAGTCACTAGACTTGCGTCGCACAAGTACAGTCACTCTCTTTTGTGTATATATTCTTGTGTTAAAAATATTTTATATTTTTAACTAAGTATCTTACTTATATTATTTTCTCAAAAATTAATATAAGTATCTCATGTTTTGCACTTTGCACCCGAATTATGTATCTTGTATGTGTATTTTTATGTTTATACTCCTCATGAGTATTTAGTGTATTTTTAAGTCTTAATACACTAGCACGTATAACACATACTATATACACTTAGCACAAAAGCTGGTGATAAAATAATATATATTTTTCTCTCAAAATATACATACTTATATCCATTTTTATTCTTGAAGAAATCCTCATTTCTTATCACCAAAAATTAGGGAAACCTTGGTAATACTTTTAAATACATTTTTAGGGAATAAGTTTCTCAAAAACTTATATTTTTCTAAGTGTCAAAATTTATAAAAATTTTGACAGAGTTTCCCCTAAAAATGGAGGTTTCCCATGTTTTCAAAACATGTGTTTATTTTCTTTTAAATCGTCAACAATCATCAACAACAATTATCAACAATAATCATCAACAATAATCATCAACAATAATCACTAAATTCTCCATTTCATGAACTTGAATATTTACAAAAATGTGTAGTAACTTACTAGCACATTTAGTAAGTCTTGTTATCTTTAAAAGTAAGTTTAATTTCTTAAAAACTTTATTTTTTAAAGATCTTGAAGTTTCACAACTTCTAGTCATGATTTACCAAACATAGTTCTTGTTAAATTTTTCTTGTGACACAAGTGTTTACACACTTGTTTATTTACTAAAATGCTTTTAGTTTATGTAAGGTTCGGGTTTAAAACAAGACTAATATTTTTGCTTGGTTCTTCCGAAAAACCACTTGTAGATCTTTAGATCTACATGCTTAGAGTCTTATTTTACAAGGAAAATTATGTTTACACAAGTTCCAAGTTCATGGTGGGTGATTTCATCATCTTTTATATTTTTAACACTTAACATACTACTAGTTCATGTTCTCGAACATGATCTAGTATGCGTAGATGATGATCCACTCCACTTATAATGACAAACAACATCAAATAATCTCAACTAGACAAGTTTCACAAGATTTACACAACTAGTTTCTCTTTATCCAACTTATTCATCATATGACCAAGACTTTGTGTTATGTTCTTGTGTGTGTTTGATTTTTAACCATTAAATCACCTATTAACCACTCTAAACAAGAACAAGATGATGTTTAGAAGCACTTACTACTAGCTCAAGGCTAGGGAAGAAACAAGACGTAAACAAGGTGGATAAAAGCACTAGAGAGAGGTCCTTCAAGATCCGTTGCTTGCAACCTTCCTACATAGGCTCGAGACACCTTAGAATCACCTTGGAATGTATTGGAATGGATTGAAGATGAAAGTGTATGTGTGTGTTGTTGAGGCCGTAGCCAAGGAGGGAGGAAAGAGAGAGTTCTTGGAGTTGTGTGATGAATGAAATGAAGACATGAGCTTAATGTGCAATCTTATAATCCAAGTTCTAGTATTATCCCAAGTGTAAAGTGCTTCTAAAGGGGAGACAAGATCCAATGAAATATCAACACAAGATCCTCATGTGGGGCTCCTTCATAACCGGCCCTTAGATGGGGGGGGGGGGTCTTGGTTGCATTTCAATTGTTAGTTACCATATCTAGTTACTTGTTAAATGTTAGATTTAGTGTGTTAAGTATGTTATATAATGTGAAGTGTGTTAGGGTGTTCGGGGACCCTAACTAGCTTAGAAAAATAAAAACAATGCTTCTAGCATTATTTTGGTGTTCCGGGTAATATCCGGTTGTTCGGTTACATACCGATTCGTTAAAGTGCTAAATTGCACCTTTTAGTGTCTTTTAAGTATCCTTTTGTAACACTTTCGATTCCCGACACTTGAGGAAGTATTCTGGATGATAAAACGAAATTTCTGCATAATATTCACATGTTTAAATGATGATTTATTGCTGAATTATATAAATTCTGCACTTAAAGTGCGTTTCGGGTGCTTTTTAGTGCTTATTTTTGCTTTCGTATTGCATATATATTAAACCCTTGTATGTACTCTTGGGTTTTAATGCATTCTTGTTGTCGGACCTACACCTAGGCTCCAATTTTATTGTCTGACTGCTTTCTGCAGTTCCATTGACACAGTGTGTCTTACTGGTGAGTTTACTATTATTTCTGACGCAACGCTCTCGTTTATGCATAAAGCAATATTTTGTAGTATACAACGTGCATGAATTCACTTGTTTAATCATGTGTTCAGACATTGCTGACAATTAAGCACATAATTGCAGTCATTAAATAATAATTAAAGTGTACAGAAATTACCGGTTTGTGCCAGTTGTCACAGGGTCTCCATCACCACCCTGTAAACTTTGAATCAAAGCTGCAAGATTCTCAGCAGTCATTGGCACTGGCACACGAACACCATCCTCATCTTCATCAGATGTCACTATCTCTACTTCACCTTCGGAATCTGTTTCTTCACTGGAGTCTGTTTCAGATTCAGTATCAACCATAAGAACCTCTTCTTCATCATCACCTGCCTGCTGTGCTTGCTGCATAAGTTGCACATCATGCTCTTCCGCTATTTGTGCATTAATTGGAGGCGGAACCGGAGCAACATGGATAACTGGAGGGGCTGGTGCAATAGGAGCTCCTTGTACAACGCCAGCAAACCTCCCATGTTTCTCAAGAGCATATCTTCCTTCAAAGTTATGAAGTTTGGCTCTTTTGTTTCTGCATGCATTCTCAAAATATCCTGGCCCCATTGGTTTCAAATTGATGTAGTTCGGCCCCTTGACCAACTATGGATATCTCTCGTCAAAAATCATCTGTAAAAACCTTGGATACAGCATAAAGATCTTCTTCTTTGGATCCTCTAACATCTTCTTCATGTTATCAAAGATGAAAGCTGAGAAGTTGTACTCCCATTCATTCACAAGTGCTACGACTGCTAAAGTTTGCGTCTTGTTCAATTGATCACATCCTCCCTTGTTTTCAGCAACACACTGTAGGAAAAAGTGAACTAACAGCCTCCAATATGGTGGAAAAAGCTTCTTCATCACAATAGGATATCCTCCTTCATAGCTCATTCTTCTTAAGGCAGCTTGAACTCTGGCTTGATCGTATACTGTAGGATAATGCGGCTGGTCTCCCAGTCTTAACACTTCTCGAATCACTGCTTCAGATTCGATAATCTTCCTTTTCTGTACAGTAGCTTCAATGGATCCTGCACCTTGTCTATCAATCTTTGCAGTATTCCAAAAAGCGTTGATGCAGTTGCTGCAGATCATAGGATTTGTTCTTAATGCATGTGTGAGAGGACAGTTGTTCAGATCCCTGATCAGCGATCCAAACAATTCTGCTTGATCTGCTGGAGGATTTGACAGAAAGCCTGCTTGATTGTGGAATTCGTTCACCTCCAATTGCCGTTGATTTCTTTCTTGTAACATTGCGCCTGCCATTTTCTGCACTTCACAAATAGCCGTTAGATGATATTGAAAGATTTTTTTTTCAAAAATAAAAAAAAACCCTTGACATCACTCTACGGTTCGATCGAACGCGGAATGTAAGATCAAACCGACAAGAACAAAAAGAAATATTTCATTGAATAACTTAGTGCCGCTGCTTGTATCGCACACAGTCTCAAGGACTGTCTGGTACGATCTTCGAAAACCTTGCACACAATCCCTAGGATTGTCGGGTACAAGGTTCTCCTTTGGGAATTACATGGTGACTCTATGGGAGAGCTCTACTACAATAACCTAGATAAGACTATTTATAGGAGCCTCTACCCTATTGGCCCACATGGCCTAGCCCAAGCCCAAAACATAATTAAAACCAAATAAACATAAAATAAACGTATAAAGAAAAGCGTAAAACTCTGGACCTAACACTAGAATCCTCCTAACAATACCCCCGAGAATAATGGGGATGTGCATCTCCTATAGCGCTACTATTGTTAAGGCGGAACTACACACACTGGATTAAACGTCCACATAGCACATAGAATACAAGAATCACAAGTTTCACACAAACATAGGATAGAGTTTAGATTCCAAAAGTTTCAAGTATCATAGTTTAATACAATACATGCTACATCTCAAAGTTTAAAACAAAAAGGGATCGAGTATACTCACAGTGATTGCTTAACAGGTTAACTGTTATTGGATCAAAGGGAGCTCTTTAGGTTTAGCCTGATTAGATTACAACAGATAAGTGTAGGACAAAATAATGAGACTCAAATCAAGTGTCGGATCAGTCATCTTGATCGGATGATTTTTCGATCGGATGGCTATCCGATCGGATTGCCATTCGATTGGGATGACTATTGTGGGTGCGGGACGGATGGCCATCCGATCAGATGATCATCCGATCGAATGGTCAGTCGATCCAAAAAGGTTACTAAGTTTCAGTCAGGTTGCCTCGATCGGATCACTCGATCATGGAGGTTTCCAAAGTTTTCAAGTTTCTGAAAAAGTTTCTAAGTGTTAAAAGATTCCAAGTCACATTGTCACTTCGATCGGATGGCTATCCGATCGGATTGCCATTCGACGATCAAGAACTCAGAGTTTCAAGGTGTTTAAGGTTAAGAGACAATGTCACCTGATTGGATGGCAGTTCGATCGGATGGCAGTTCGATCGGATGGCTATCCGATCGGATTGCCATTCGATTAGGTTGTTCTTGTCCCGTTCCCAACCTTGCAAGTTTCTAAGTTTCTGATTGAACGGCGACGACTTGGTATGTATTGAGACAACGGTAAGCACATCAGTGTACAGCCGACCTGGTCGGATGGGAATCACCCCAGTCCGTTCCGTCGTCTTTTCTTGGCGGTGCTTATATCAAAATCCGTACTCCGGTCATCTTTTCCGGCAACAATCCATCTCCAAGCCAACTTAAGACTAATCATCAAGTTCAGTCCGTTCTGATCCGGATTCCACCGTTTTGAGTGAAAAGTTAAGAAAAGATGAAGATAAACATAAGTTTCAGTTGAAAAAGTCTAGATTAAATTAAGATTTAATGTAAAACACATGAAATTCCTTATATCTGAGTTAGATCTTGACAGGAATGACGTCACACCATAGTTTGTACAACCCACCATGATGACGTCACCCTCAAAAGCTCAAATCTTAGAGATTTCATGGTGAAAAGTGAGATTTCAAAGGAGAATCATGTAGAGGATAACGTGTAGATCAAAGTTGTACAAGAATCTAGTGTAAAACGTACCAAAATCGTTGTGAAATGAAGAAAAAGTAGGAGTGCATGCGTCTGGATCGAGTGAGGCTGTCACATCAGTGAGATTGATGTGACAGGCCTGTTTATAGTGTGAGAGAGAGGGAGTGAGGCGGTGTGCATGGATCGGATGGCGCCTCGGTCGAATGGCCATCCGATCGGTTGGTCATCTGATCGGATGGCTATCCGATCGGATGGTCATCCGATCGGATTGTCATTCGGTCAATCCCATCTTTTCCGTTTAACCGTCTTTGATTCGATTTGCGAGTTAGATTAAGCGTTGCGTTGCGCATTACTGGGTAATAGTATCACGTAACTAGATTACATTATTAACACAAAGTTTCCAAGTTTCATAGTTTCCATAGTTTCCACCAGTGACAAGACTCCAGTCCCTCGCTCAACCAAGTCTCAAATTTCACGAGCCTCAAGAGTCAAACACCAAAGTATCAAGTCTCATAGAATCATAGTTTCATAGAATCATAGCACAAATTTCACCAAGTATCCATAGCATCAAATAGAATCTAATATCACATAATTCAGGGACTAAAAGGGTCAAATAGGTAAAAGTCTAGGGACGCAGACGTTACATGTGCAACCCATGTGAGGGCAAAATAGTTATTTAATAAAAAAAAGAATGTCAAAATTTAAAAATTATATACATAAACCATCATCATCTCCCTTGCTCTCTCTCTCTCTCTCTCTTTCTACATACCACTTCTACAACCATCATCATCAGGCCGCCACCACCTACACCACCAACACTATCACCATCACCATTGACCTCAATAGTCTCGCCACCATCAAGATCCAGTTGTAATAAATATATAAACAGCAAAGTAGTTGGATTGGCAATATTGTGCAGGCCCGTCATCTGTTTCTTCGCCATTCTCATTTTCAATCTCTAAACTCACGGGTCTTGGCACCAATAATCCCCACCCCTTTGACACCAATTCCAAGATCTCAAAAAACCAACCAATCCCACAACATGATCGAACTTCAACTACCCACTTACGACATCAACATTTTTGGAGCATCCGGTTTCATCGGCAAGTACGTAGTCCGAGAAGCCCTCAAGTTCCTCAACTCCCCAAATTCCCCCATCAAAATCCTAGCTTTAGCCGGTCGAAACTCTTCTAAACTCACTGAATTACTCAAATGGGCTTTCGGTTGCAAAACCCACCCCACCATCCCCCTCATCGTCGCCGACACATCTGACCCATCATCTCTCCGGTGCATGGCTTCTCAAACAAAGCTTGTCCTCAACTGCGTTGGCCCGTATCGCAAGTATGGTAACCCTGTTGTTAGTGTTTGTGTTGAAGTGGGCTGTAATTACTTGGATATTTGTGTTGAAGGCGGTTTATTAAATAAACATTTTGTAGAACCCTTTTCTACTCTTACAAAGAACTCGAGAGGTCTGCAAGGTGTGAATGAGGATCCTAAACATTTTGGATTTGATCGGGAATCAGATTACGGATGGAGAGTTCGAGATACAATGAGAAAGAGAAAATGAAGTTACCGGGTGGGTGTATTCCAGCCACTCGAAAGGGGATTTCTTTGAGAAATTCGACTGGATCTTGATGGTGGCGGGACTATGGAGGTCAATGGTGATTGTGATGGTGATGGTGATGATGTCGGTGGTCGACGGTCTTGGTGGGCAGTGGTGTAGGTGGTGGTGGCATGATGATGATGGTTGTAGAAGTGGTATGTAGAGAGAGAGAGAGAGAGAGTACAGGAGAGAGAGAGAGAGAGAGTACAGGAGAGAGAGAGAGAGAGAGAGAGAGAGTACAGGGGAGATGATGATGATGATGGTTTAAGTATATAATTTTTGAATTTTGACATTCTTTTTTTGTATTAAATGATTGTTTTGCCCCCACATGGGTTACACATGACCTCACTTAATTGAAAGTTTTAACCAGGTTAGGGTCAAAGGACCTAAGGTGTAAAAGGTTTTACAAATAACAATGTTGTAGAAGGTGCTAGGCGCTAGTCGGGCGGTGGGGTACCGCCTAGGGATTAATCGGGATTAATAGGGATTAATCGGATTGAGTTTTTTATGTATAATTTTATAAATTTATATATATAAAACATTGACTTTAAACTTTTTATCTACAAAATTGAAAGTTTAGGGACCAAGTGTAAACTAGTGAAAATAGATAGGGGGTTAAATGTTAAAACACCCAAACCTTATTAACCCTAATCCCACCATCGTTCTTCATACGCCGTCTCCTTTGTCCTTCATTCATCAGAACCACAAAATTCTCCTTCATTCATACAACGACATCAGGAATCTCTTGGCTCTCTTGGCTGATGTTGATTTCGCACAATGGAGACTCATTTTTGACTCGAAATTGGTCCGATTTTGGTTCGAATTCTGGTAAGAACACCCTTCCCTTGAACGATTTGGTCTAATCTTGAACCATTCTGATTAAATTGCTAACAATTTTGACCGACTAGGTCCGATTTTCAGCGGATTTCCACCGATTTTCCCGACTTTTGACCGATGTTGACTTTTACCGCCTAATTAGACCGATTTTGGAAAATCCAGGCGGCAGACCTCCGATGAGCGACTAATCGCCGCCTAGGCGCCGCCTAAAACCGATTTCTACAACATTGCCAAATAAAGGATTGTGACTGTAATTATTAAAGTTAAAGGTCATCCATTGCAACCCGCTACAAACATAAAGAACGAAAAATGTAATTTACCCTTATTACTTTAGAGTAAATTGTAGTCCTGAGGTTTTTCCTAAATTGCCACTTTAGTACAAATAGTTTTTTTTTCTCCTCTAGGTCCCAGAGTTTTTTATTTTTGGCCATTTTGGTCCAACCCACTAACTTCGTTAAAAAATACCAATTAATTCACACTAAATAGTTTGGTAGTTGCCGTTTTCATCCAAAAACCATTTTTTTCTTTTATTCGGTTATATATATAATAAACTTTAATTAAAAAACCCTTAAACTAAAAAAATAAAAATACATATTAATATATTAAAAAACCTTTAATTTTTAAAAACATAATATTAATTAATATATTAGAAAAAACCTTTTAATATTTTTAATTTCTCGCTCTTTCTCTCCAGGTCCACAACCCCCACCCCATCCGTCACCCATCACCGCCCACCTTCGTCACACACCACCACCAACCTCCACCACCCATCATGCTGATGGTGGTGTGTGGCGGAGGTGGGTGACGGAGGAAGTGGAGGCTGTGGACCTGTGGGGTGAGAGAGAAAGAGAGATGTGGGGGTGGGTGAGTTGGGGATTGATGGATTTTTATTATATATAAGAATGTTTAACAAAATTAAAGGGTTTTTTGATATATATTAATTAATATTCTGTTTTTAAAAAAATAAATGTTTTTATATATTAATATGTATTTTTATCTTTAGAATAAGGGTTTTTAATTTTATATATATATATATATATATATATATATGGTTGAGTTCATTTCAGAACTCTAAATAACTACAGAACTTTCAGAACTCCTAATAAACAATCATTTTATATATAAGATTTTGTATTTAGGATCTCTTTATTATCTATTATATGTATTTCTTTGATTACATACATGTTAAAAGTAGTTTACATATGTTTAATTGCCAAAATTATATATATGTGTCATAACTAATTACATATATGTAAAAAAACTAGTTTACATATGTCTAATTATAAAATTACATATAAAAATGATAAAATTACTCTTAACATGTATGTAATCGTAAAAATACACATAATAAATGATAAAATTATCCTAAACATAAAAATATATAAATAAAAGGATTGTTTATTAGGAGTTCTGCGAGTTCCGTAAATATTTATGGTTCTGAAATGATCATGGCCCTATAATTATATATAGGGTAGGGTTCTAGAGTGAACACTAGTGTATTTGCGAACTGAGTGAACAAATCCTAGCCATTGATCTACACACGTGTATGGCCAGGATCTCATCATCAAATCGTAAAATACACTAGTGTATTTCAACACCAAATCATGGCCATTGATCTACACACGTGTATGGTCAGGATTAGTTCACTCAGTTCGCAAGCTACACTAGTGTTCACTCTTAAACCTAATATATATATATACACACACACACACACACACACACACACACACACACACACATATAGGATCAGGATTTAGGGAAAACGGTGAAAAGTGTGAGAACAGTGAGAACGGTTATGGATCGTCCGATCAAAACAATATATGGACTAGATTGGCGCGGTGGTGTTTTCGTAAATAACAATAATTTTATTATGTGGACGCGCTTCATTAATGGTAAAAATGTCTTTTACTGCTTGGTGTGTGTGTCACACCCTCAAAAAATCCATAAGCGGAGTATTACCGTGAGGCGTGTGACTGACCAGGATTAAACCACCAATCATACTGAACATTTAATTAAAGTAAAGTAACGTCAAATAAAACCATAGCAAACCAAACGTTTAAAATTCACCAAACCAAAAATCCAAAACCAAATTTAAAGTTAGCGAAAGCATAAGATCAAAACCAAAGTATAAGTTTAAAGTTTCATAAAGTTTCTCATGAACACACAGCGGTTCATGTCCCACAACGACTCCTTCTCCAATGCAAGCTCGAGCAAAAACCTAACGACTTGCAAAGCATGTGGTAACGTGTCAACAAAAGGTTGGCGAGTTCACAGTTGGTTGTCTGTTTTAATGTTGTTCCAAAAATCCATAAGTTGTTAAGTTGTTTCGAAAACCAAAAGTTATCCAGTTCCATGTTCCCATAACCATATACCATGGGGGCTACCCCATGTTGTAAACCACTAGACCCGTTACCATATCGACTACTGACTTAAGTCATATTTATGTGCCCTGCGTCAATGTCTATCATCATTGACAAGTGCCCAAGTACATTAGTCCACTCCCGTCCTCTGCGGCACGGTGTGAGGCTTGTCAGACCTAATAACGCTATTTAACTAATGACCCGTTCGACAATGGCCCGACGATTAAGTCGATATAAAAATGAGGGACTTCATGATAGAGTTTTGTCTAGTAAGTTTAAGGTTGTCCTACACAAGGAGGACCGAGGTACGTATTCTACCGAAGGAGAATACGCAGGTTGCATCCCACCTAAGGGGGATTGTTGTTTATTAACCCATTCCCAACCCACCGGGAATCCTTACTTAACTCATATCCAAACCACCGGGAATCTCTTGCTTTGACGAAAGTGTGAACTCACCTTTGGTTACTCGGTTGGACTCCTAAAAATAGCTAACAGTCAGGGTTGGTCAATCACGTCCTAGTTTAATTTTATGCCACCAATTTAGTATTTTAGTGACACTTTA
The DNA here is from genome assembly GCA_030545235.1 of Helianthus tuberosus. Taxonomy (NCBI): domain Eukaryota; kingdom Viridiplantae; phylum Streptophyta; class Magnoliopsida; order Asterales; family Asteraceae; genus Helianthus; species Helianthus tuberosus. Next base: position 45,247,245 of record CM060400.1, read on the forward strand.
TGTATACCATATTTGTTCAACACACATCTTTAGTGACATTTATTTTTTTTCTGACACTAATTTAAGTTTAAGTTTCTAATTACATTTCCCCTAATAATTTCCCCCATTTAAACTTTTTCAGTTTCCTCCTATTCCTATACAACACTTCCACTAAAAATTTCATCCCTTTATGTCTTTGGACTTGAATGAGCACATGGGTTCATCTAAGCAGTCAATCTCGGCGCTATCTCGGTGCTATATCGGTTATCGGACATGGAGTAACATATCAGTTTCAAATATCGGTTTTAATCTCGGTGCCGAGAATATCGGCGATAATTACCGAGATATCGCCAACATTTTGTATATTTCATATCGGCCATCTCGCCGAGAATATCGGTAGGCCCAAATTTTGTTCTTTTCCCTTTAAAATCTGCCATATCCTCCTCAAAGCCCATTCGATTTTCATAATGAGGGTTTTATTCTTTGAAGATGACGGCTGTATCAACCAAATGATGCTTACCTGGTGTTGCGGTGAAGAAGAAAGACGACAGATGGATGTGTGGCGTGGATGATCTAGAAGAAACAAGGCATATGGAGAGTTGATGAAGTGAAGAAACAAGAAGATGAAGATGACGGCTGTAAAAAATGTAATGCAATTGTAGGATTTTAAGATGTTTCATTAAGCCCCTTCAAACTTGGGCTTATAAAAGTATTTATAAAAGTGGGCTTTTCTTAAAACTTGGGCTTATTCCTAAAAATCAGAAAATTTTGACTTAGCTCAATGAATTCTTAAGGTATTTATTGGAAATTTGAAGTATTATTTTATTTTTTATAAGATATATATATTTATGCATGAAATTATAAATTACCGATATCCCACCGATATCTCAAATATCGGTACTTGACCGATAACCGATATTTTTCAGCATTAACTGCATAGGGGTTCATTCATTGTTTCATATTCTTGGTGTTTAATAAAGAACTAGCATGGTGCCCGCGCGATGCGGCGGGGTGACAATTTGCATTGTGGTACACATTTTTGTTAGTTTATCAACTCAGTTGTGATATATTGTATAGTACTTAGGTTAGTTTTTTGATTCGTATGATCTTCTACAAATTTTTATTATGTTTATTGTTTTCTTAGGTTTTTGAGTTAGTGACACCAATTAATCTATCTATATCATAAGACTTACACATCTCAATAACATAAGAAATAGGAGCATAAGTCATTTGTAGCATTGTTACATAAAATTAGAAACATAAGAAAACTTAAAACATAAAAATAAATGTTTAACGATAGAAACAAAAAACAGCCTCCCTTTGCAGTATATGTACCCAACCAAAACTTACACCAATGTGATATTAACAAGACCAGCCAGGAAGACCACATATGTTTAGCATTTTAATCAGTCGTCGGATCTCCCTCTGCATCTCTCTTCCTAATCACAATCACTCTGGTTAAAATAAGATTTCGTATTACTTGGACACTTCAGATTTGTAAAATTATATTTAGATTATTATATGAATTTAAAACAATTTCAACATCTAAAAACATCATTTTCCCAAAAGATATATATATATATATATATATATATATATATATATAGGGGGAGGTTTAATTGAGAAGAATCTTCTTGAAAGAAGAAAAATAAATTAATCTAGACCCTATATTTTTTTGATCAATGGTTGGGAATTAAGATATCATTTTTGTCCACTTTTAATTAATGCTTTAATTACTAAGGGTAATATATACAGCCGCTTAGGTTATAGCCTAGTGGTCAAGAGAAATTATCTCTTGTGGGGAGACCAAGGTTCAATTCTTGAGAGGTGTAAATATTTAAGGGGAAAATTAGCCGTTCAAAAAAAAAAAAATATATATATATATATATATATATATACAATTTGATGTAGAATACTAATAAATATTTTAATGAGTTACTCGAGTCTCATTAATGCTACCATAATTTTCTCCTTCACCACCATTAATGTGTTGGATCCTACACTAATTTTAATAAAAAATTAGTTACCTCATACTTCTGATCCTTAAAAAACAAAAATTTAATAAAAGAGTTAAAAAATGATTAAATAAATTTTATAAAAAGAACAAATATTGAATAAAAATTTTTAAAAAAGATTAAATAAATTTTAAAATTACCTCTTTACTAAATTGACGTTGAAGATTAGACTTGTATGGACTGAACATTGCACCATAAGAAATAATTTCAACACTATTATCACCATCATCCTACAATAAAACACCAAATAATAACATAACGAACTTGTTAATATGAAAGATTATAAGCGAAAATATTACTTAAAAACTAACAAAAGCTTGTTCGACAACTGGGGTGTTTAAATTGGTGTGTTGAATCTGAAAAATCAAATAAGTTAGTATTCACATAAAAGTAAATAAAAGAAAACAATTATTCATTATTGCGATATAACAAAACTTATCATAGAACCGACCTTAGATTTTTCAATATCGCATGCTTGTTTTTTCGCATCAAGTGAATTCAGAACTGGCTCCATATTTTAAATCTGTTTAGCAATAGAAATGTAGAATTGTGAGTGTTTGCTATGTATTTATAGTAGTCTATTAGGGTTTAGTTTTAGATTGGTCATCCATTTATTTAGGAAGTTTGTTGTGAGTTTTAAGTTTTTAAAATAAGATGCACATATCCTGTTTAGTTTGTTGTGGCATGTTTAATAGGAAGTTTGTTGTGAGTTTTATCTATACTATATTAAACATCCCACAACAAACTGACTCTGTACAAGTAAAATTAGGGAATATTTTAGTTTATTAATGCCGTTCAAAACAAAAAACTTGGGTAAAAAACAAATGTTAATGCACAGTAGCTAGGTAATGGTCAAAGCTGGCTTGGGTAAAAAACAAATGTTGGCTTTAATCAATTGTACATTTACGCATCGGCTATTTGTACTTTATGAATGCACGGCGAAACTAAAAAAGACAACTATCGAAACGTTTAAAAAAATGTGCCGATCGTCTACGGGTTGTAAGATATCGCAGGAATACATTAAAGAATTAAAGGGGGGGGGGGTGTAACTAATTACCCATAATTATGTTAAATGTCAAGGATTTAAATGTAATAGATTGAGGGACTAAAAAATAATTATGGTTTAAAAGACCACTTTACCCTCATTCTAGGGGTTTATTTATAAATAATGGGGGAAGAAGTTCTTAACTTTTGGGAATCCTTCCCTTTTGTATTATAATATAGTATAGATAAAGACTTATTGGGTTTTTTTTTTTATAACGACTCGTCTAGATTATGTAATTATTTTTGCCTTGTTTTAACTGAGGTTATTTAATAAATACTCCTTTTCTGTGTAGTAGTATATATTAGTTTGGCCCATAGTTTAATTTAACATGTTGACGGTTGATCAAATCTGAAAACTGCTTTTTAATGTCGATAAAATACAAAAGTGGATAAAGAGAAATTTAGATTTAATGCAATGTTTGTCCAGTGGGTGCCCCGAGAGTACTCGGGATTGAGTTTGTTGGCCGTTCAAAAAAAAAAAAGCAAAGCTAGTAGTGCCTTAACTATCTCGGAAGGACAAAAAAAGGTAACTTTAGATTGAAAATTACAAAAATTGAGTAAAAATCCAATTTTGGAATGAGACCCGAGGTGTATTTACTTGCTTTTTATTGGGTTATTAACTTATGATCATTTGTTTGCATCTTTTGAAAGTATTCACTAGTTTATTACCTTCAATGGCATGCTTTAGATCAATTGTTCAAAGGACATTAAAATTCAAAGGATTATTGGACCATGCACATCCTTTGAGAAGGTCACTTTTTGAATCATACATAAATAACATTGATTATCCGATGAGGAGGCAAAATGAGTCGATAAAGCGCGTTCGGAAACTAGTCAAACCCAAATTCGAGTCAAAATGTATAATATTTTGCGCCAATGCACGTATGCAAATAATATGTTTAAAATTCAACTTTTATATTTTATTTTTGATTGATTTGCTGACTATTGGTTGCATTTATACAATCAAGGCTTTGAAATCCAAGCAAAGCTTGTTCTATTATTCAGCATCTTTTGATTTTGAGTTTCTTGTATGATTTGCATCGCGTTTTATTAAGGATACATTCGCCACTGCATATACTATACATGCATCTGTTTATGTACATCTGACATGTGTTTCGTTTAGTTATGACTGGATTCTCTATTTCATATGTATGTTTAGGGATGCGAACGAGCCCAAGCTTGACTAGGCTCGAGCTCCAACTTGTTTAACTTATGAAAGCTTGAGCTCGGCTTGGTTTGAGCTTTAATTCTAACACTCGAGCTCGGCTCGTTTACTATTTATAAATTAATCTATGTATTATAGTGATTATCGTTTTATAAATTTATATATAATTAAGTTATTTTTCATTGGGTGGGGTTCTAGAGTGAACACTATGTATTTGTGAACTGAGTGAACAAATCTTGGCCATTGATTTACATCATCAAATCGTAAAAAAATAACACTAGTGTATTTTCATCATCAAATGTTGATCCAATCCTGACCATTGATTTACATTTGTGTATTGATAATCAAGGGCTAGGATTAGTTCACACAATTCACTATCAAAGAGGTTTTTCACAAATGAATCTAACCCATTTTTCATTATTATATAAATAATAAGTATTCTTATTATTTAAATGTTTATTTAATATATTAATTAAATATTATATAAATAGTGAGCTCGTTTAGGCTTGCGAGCTGGCTTGAGCTCATACTAAACAAGCTCAGTTTTAAGATCGGGCTCAATCTCGTTTAAGCTCAGATCAGTTTTTTTCAGCGGGTGTGACTTGGGTGCTCGGATAAAGCATACATGTTAAATGTGGACTAAATGATTTAATACATTAATTGGTGTATGTTTTCGTGGTGCTATTTGAAGTTGTTCAATTGAACTAAAATGTGGATTAATACTTTTATAATTGAACTGCTGTTCGATTTTTACCATATATATCTTTTGCTTGGAATTTAAATGGCGATAAATTACTTGCTTTTCAGACATTATATCAACTTAACTGTTATTTTTATTAATATATGTAGTGATCAGTTGAGGAACAAGGTTTAATCCCACACCCGGTACCCGGTTTACTTGGTGCAGACTGCAGATCTAAATACTGCATTAATACCATGGTAACGACGAGCCACCAACATTGTAGATTTAATCTTTAAAGTATTAGTATATTGTTTATATTATCACAAGACAGATGTTTGCTTTTTCACAGTTACATTAGATTATGCCCATAAGTTTTTGTTAACGTTGATATTTATCACGACACAGGTGTTTGCCGTTTCACAGTTGTTGCAGTTCGTTTGTGTTTCCATAAGAGGGGTTACCATTTATCCTCTGTTTTGTTTGCGAAGCTAGGTAAAGCTCTAATTCATTTACTACTTTGTTTATCTTAATTGAAACCATGAATTGTTGTTTTTTTTGTTTCGATTTTGTTGTGGTAAGATTAGGGCGTCTAGCTTTGTTAATCATTTTTTCATCTGTCTGTAGCCGGAATTGTACATAAATAAAAAGTAGGCGATATGACCTTAATTGGGGAGGGGTGGCAACAGAAACACAAGGTAGAAGAGCTTCTTTGATTTTTTAGTGTTCTAAAATTTAAACACTCTTGTTAGGGTCTGGTTGTTTTCGCTTTTTTTTTTGCTATTTACTTGTGCACTTAGGCTCTATGTTTTACATTTCATTTTTGCTGACTTTTATGCTGTTTTTTCTACTATACACTGCTGTTTTTTCTATTGCTTTTTGCAGTTTCACACTAGGGGTTGTGATGGGTTAGGAAGTCAATTTACCGGACACTTTTTGCTTTTTTATATGTTGTTTTTTCTGCTATTTGTTGTTGTTTTTCTCGATGTTTTGTGCAGTTAAACTACCTTTTCGAAAGTACCAGTATATGTATGTTTAGTGTACTGTTATTATATTAATGCAAGCAACGAATAAAAATTCTACAAAATTCTTCGATAAAAAGAGCATGTCGAATTCATTAGTTGATCAGGTAAGTCTATATGTGACTGGATTTTACCTGGTGTCTTGTAGTTTCACTCGCATAGGTTGTCGCCATCAAAACTGCTTGACACCAAATCGAATGTTCCGTGTGACAAAACCACTTCACATTCTGCAATATTAAAAGCAAAGTTTCCAGTAATTAAATGGTTTTTTTCAAACCTTGAACATCAGTTGAAAGTAAAACAAAACCTTGATCTAATACATATATGTATAGAGAATGTAATTAAATATTTTTAATTGTGTTCTAGCTGGAACAATATTTGATAATGTTTGTATTTTTTTTAAAATTATGAAATATTAAGTTAGGTAATATGTGAGAGAAAAAAAAAATATAGAGAACGTAATTAAATATTCTTTTAATTGGAAAGAGAAATCGGGAGAGAGAAAAAATTAATTAATTAAATGAAGATAGAAATATACAATTATACCCTTGTGTCTATTAAAATACTTGTAAGTTACAAAAGATAATTACAATCTTGCCATTAAAGAAAAAATATAGATCTACAAAGCCAGTATAAGTTCATTTTGTTCACAAATAAATCATTGTTCACTCATTAACCTTACCCTATATATATATGTATGATAGGGTTCATGCGAGAACCACCTTTATTGCGAGAACCGCGAGAACCACTGTGAACATAACAAAATAAACCCAAAAAACCTAACCCCTCCCCCCCCCCCACACCCACACCCAAGCTAAATGCTAAAAACTGAACCCCTAAAAAATCTAAAAAAACACAAAAAAAAAAAAATTAATATTTTTTTATGTTTAAATCGCTACTTTTAGTAGCAAAAAAAAATTTAATAACGAAAACAAACGAGTTTTCAATAAAAAATATTTAAAAAATTGTGTGTTTTTAAGTTTTTTTAGATATTTTTTGTTGTGTTCACATTGGTTCTCGCAATAAAGGTGGTTCCTAAATGATTTTTCTCCTATATATGTATATATTTACTATAAAAATAAAATATAAACATAAGGGTAAGATTAAATAAAAAGTTTATTTTGCATAAGTAAGATGAGAAGGAAGCTTAACCTTTAATTATTCAAATCAATGGTTAAGATAAAAATGTAGGAAAAAAGAGGGATGTAAGGGTATATTTAAAAAATTCTATTTATTGACTTTCTCCAGGGATGACAAAAAAGCCCAAGCCCGACGGGTATACCCGAAACCCGAAACATACGGGCCGGGTACGGGCTTAAATATAGAAAAATTTCGGGTATGGGTACGGGTATGGGATTTAGTGATACCCGGCCCATTTACCCGAATAATACCTGAAAGTATCATATTATAGATTTCCATATATATAAACTTAGTAGATGTACTTATTACCTTCTCTATAGTCATATGTAGATATGTATATGGCAAGTGTTTAGTGAACATATAACTTGTTTTTGAGCATGTATATTGGATATGGATGCTATCACCCTTTATTATGTGGATGTTTTATGCAATTAGATGGTCCTGATACAATTAATTAATTAAGTAATCGTTTTAATTTAATTTAGTATGTGGTCTGAATATGATATATAAGTTATTAATCATATTTTCATTTGTTATAGTCATTAAAATAGTAAATTATATAAACATCAAAGTGAAAATTGCACATTTGTCCCAACGGGTATTTTTAAGAAATTAACATGTATATCCGATACCCGACGGGTAATTACCCGAAAAATACCCGACCGGTAACAGGCCGGGTATGGGACAAAGAATTACAACCAGGTACGGGCCTGGGATTACCAATACCCGGCCCATTGCCATTGTCTTTCTCTCTCTACATGTAAAGCACATGCATATTTCACCCTCATTTTTTAAATGTTCATAATTTTTTATACAACATTATTTTTTCATAAAAATTTCACCATAAAATCGAGCGTACTTTTACCTTTAATTTAATTACCATATTGCTATATAAAATATAACTAAAAAAACTCAAAAAATTGTGTTGTATTTCTATATTAAGTAGAATTTTTGTACTAGATTTGTCTTAAATTGTTTTTGCGATTTTTTTGTGCATTGTTTTTTGTGCTGGATTTTTTTAGGCTATATTTTTTCTACTAGGTTTTTTGTTTTATATTTTTTGTACTAGATTTTTTTTGTGCTATATATTTTTGTACTAGACTGTTGTTTTGTATTTTTGAGGAAAAAAAATGTGTCACATGTCATTTTCACATTCATACTCATAAGGACCAAAATGTTTTAGTACCAAAATATCATTTCTTCCTATTTATAAGGAGTGTCAAATGTCGTTATCACAATCATTCTTAAACTACTTAGTGAAAACCACTTCCTATTTATAAGGAGTGTCACATGTCATTACCTAGCATATCATATAAGTTGTTTATAAGATAAGGCGGGAAGAATGATTTCAAAAACATGGTTTGTTTAACATATGTTTTTTAAGAACACACAACTTGATGAATTCGCTACAGATATATTATTGATGTGTATGGTCCGCACCCCAAAGTATTATCACCCTGAGTATTATCATCACCGTTATCATCATCATCATCATCTGAACTTTCAGCATCTAACTTCTCATCATCCTCTTTCTCTTCATCATCGTCTTCTTGTTCAACATCAGGTACAAGAATGAATTTTGAAATATCTATCGGCTCCGGATCTTTCTCTATCACTCTTTCAGGAGATTTTTTAACAGGTTCTAGCACGATCTCAGGCATAGCATCAACAGTTTTCTTGCCTTTGTCAATAATAACAACCGCTGGTTCTGACTCAACAGCTTTTCTTGCTCTTTCAGCAGCTTTTCTTGCCATTTCAGCAGCTCTAGCTTCAACTATTTTAAAAAATTCAGCTTCTCGTCCCTTCTTCTTCCAATACAATCTCATCAAATACAACTGCAAATATGTCTTCGGCGATCTATCTTTCAAAAATGATCTTTTGAGTTTCTTGTCTTCTTCCAAATCTTTTGTCACCTTCAGAAACTTTATCTTCTTATCATTTGTATCAGTAAAGAGATCATATTCCATTGTTTCAACATTAGGGAAAGGTTGACCATCAAACATAAAATCTCTGCTGGAAGTAACAGATGAAGGACCAGTTTGTTCAGGTTGTTGACGTTGTTGTGGTTGTGTAGGTGTTTGTTGAGATGTAGGAGTTCTGATAGGAATAAGCATCTCTTCTTCAATAATCAGTGCACTCTTTTTTGTAACTACTGGTTCAGCTCCAGCGGTTGTTTCGATCACAAGTTCCTCAACCACCTTCCTTGCCTTCTTAGCCATCGAAGATCCCGTCTTTTTCACATTCGTCAAAGCTTTGCTTTTCTTACGACCTGTCATCTTTCTCACTCGAATAGCTTTTGCCTGAAAAATCAACACACACAAAGTATTAAGATAGTTTACAATAAACAACACCTGGTGTGGATGAAAAGTTTACAAACAGATGAACATTTTAAGAACGAATGACCATAACTTTAACTTGGGACGGATCAAACTTTGGAATGAATGGCCTTTATTCGTGCGAAGGAAACCATTTACAACAAATGACCAATTATTTGGTACGGACGTAGTTCCTTCGTTCCAAAATCTGAATCCCAATTTTTCAATCTCTCAAAATTTTACATGTTTTTACCAAATTGATTCTACCATCCAAGAAAGTGCCGATTTACATAAATCTACGTTCAATTTTATCATATGGCGTTAAATCACCGTAGATCTGAGTTTTTATAAACTGCTTAATCAGTATTAACATATCCAATTGATCAATTTTGATGATGTTATATGTTATGTATATGTTCATTATCATCTTAATAAGTCCAATTTATCAATGAATCAATTCAAAGTCCATTAAGTTTTTATGGTTTCTACCTTGCCCATATAACAGGAGTTTCAACTTTCAACAGTCTTGAATACTTCAAAAGATATTGTTGACACACAATAGCTAGAATCACTACATGGGTTGAAAATGGCTTTTCATGAAATTTTTCCAAATTCTGAATCTTGCTTTTATAATAAGCTAAGACTATGTAACAATCTTTAGTATTATGATTGGCTTTATCACAAATAGTGTAGAACAATGTGTCTTTTGTGCCTTTGCCCCCTTTTGAACCAAATTTAGATTTGGCCTTCAAATTTTTGTTAGGGCCAGCAATTTTGGACAAAACTATTGGTGGATTAGCAATTGGTGTTATTTTCCTATTAGATGTCACAAAGGTCATTGGCTTGAAATTCTTGTCAACACATGGTTCATCAGACCATTTGGTGTTGTGCTGATCTATGAATTTGTGTGAAGAATCATATTTAGTGTTTACAAACTGCTTTCCAATTGAGAAATTTGAGTCAATGTCATGGATTATGATTTTGGTTATGTATACCGCCCCCCAGTTAAGTCAGGTCATGTGAGAAGCACATGAGGGTATATTGGTCATTTTACCCTAAATAAAAAATATATAAATATCCTAAAGCACCACTGTAAATCATGGTCCTCTCTCTCCCAATTTCTCTCACAACTGTGTGTCTCCCACTCTGCAAATCATGGTTCTTCTCCGATCAAGCACCGCTGCTATGGCCACCCCACCATCTGAACCCATATCAACGCACCACCGCTCAATCACCTGGTCTTCTACTCCGGTGAAGCACCTTGTTGCACCATCTAGTCTTCTTCTCCGGAGAAGCAGATCTGAAATAGGTGGTGGTCGGCTGACGAATTGGAAACAAATCGGAACCTAGCCCCTTTACTGCCGTCGTCGGCTCAGGTATTACCGCCTATTTTCTGCCATTAATGACCTTAAAACTCTCTGTAAACATGAAGATCAGAGAAATGTTGAATTAGGTATCAACTCTCTAACATTCACACAAGCTCGAAGCTTCCTTCTACTGATTCGGTAAGTATATATTCGATTCATACGGATTTTTCATGTCGATTTCTGTAGAATCTTCCTGCAACTGCATTATATTAATAGTTTGTTCACTTAATTTATAAAGTATAGTCTTCACTTAGTTGATGGAATTTGAAAGAAAAAACCCAGTTCAGAGGACTACAAACTTCAGAAACTCATTATTTTGTTCATTGATGGAATAGGGGCTGAGATTTTGTTCATTTGAATTTGGGGTTTGGATGTGTGAATCTAGATTGGGGGTTAGTAACTGAATCTGGATTCGCAGTGGTGGTGGTCGTGCGGCGGGAGAGGTGGGTGGTGGTGGTGGCGGCGGCAGGTGGGTGGTGGTCAGGTGGTTGTGGTGGTGGGTGATTAGAATGAGAAAAATGATTTACAGTGGTGCTTTAGGATATTTATATATTTTTTATTTAGGGTAAAATGACCAATATACCCTCATGTGCTTCTCACATGACCTGACTTAACTGGGAAAACAAACAAGGTTTAGGGTAAAGGACATAACTTGATTGGTTTTTCAAACATTAAGGATGTTTTCTGAGGTTATTAAAGACAAAGGACATACTTTGATATATTAGACATACATAAAGGACGAACTTTCAAACATCACGAGACAGATGTTTGCTTTTTCACAGTTACATTAGATTCTGCCCATAAGTTTTTGTTAACTTTGATATTTATCACGACACAGGTGTTTGTTGTTTCACAGTTGTTGCAGTTCGTTTGTGTTTCCATAAGAGGGGTTACCATTTATCCTCTGTTTTGTTTGCGAAGCTAGGTAAAGCTCTAATTCATTTACTACTTTGTTTTATCTTAGTTGAAACCTTGAATTGTTGTTTTTTTTTTTTTGCTTCGATTTTGTTGTGGTAAGATTAGGGCGTCTAGCTTTGTTAATCATTTTTTCATCTGTCTGTAGCCGGAATTGTACCTAAATATAAAAAGTAGACGATATGACCTTAATTGGGGAGGGGTGGCAAAAGAAACACAAGGTAGAAGAGCTTATTTTGATTTTTTAGTGTGGGTCTGGTTGTTTTCGCTTTTTTTTGTTTGCTATTTACTTGTGCACTTACGCTCTATGTTTTACATTTCATTTTTGCTGACTTTTATGCTGTTTTTTCTGTTGTTTTTTGCAGTTTCACGCTTTTTGCTTTTTTATATGTTGTTTTTTCTGCTATCTGTTGCTGTTTTTCTCGCTGTTTTGTGCAGTTAAACTACCTTTTTGAAAGTAGCAGTATGTATGTTTGGGGTCCTGTTATATTAATGCACGCAACGAATAAAAATTCTACAAATTCTTCGATAAAAAGGGCATGTTGAATTCATTAATTGATCAGGTAAGTCTATATGTGACTGGATTTTACCTGGTGTCTTGTAGTTTCACTCGCATAGGTTGTCGCCATCGAAACTGCTTGACACCAAATCGAATGTTCCGTGTGACAAAATCACTTCACATTCTGCAACATTAAAAGCAAAGTTTCCAGTAATTAAATGGTATTTTTTTTCAAACCTTGAACATCAGTTAAAAGTAAAACAAGACCTTTTGTTCTAGATCAATCCAATCACCCTGACAAAATATGCAATTGATAATAAGTAAACAACACAAACGTTATAAACAGATGGGAAGCCCTAACTGAGAGATATTGTAATCGAACCTGTAAAGCTCGAATGACATACACCCTTAAATGATGCGAAGCCCAAATTGAACCCTAAGGTGGCAACTGGTGGTTTCAGCGGTGGTTATTGTTGCGATTTGAGAGAGAGAGGGGTCTCATATCTGAAAGGGAGGCGGTGAAATGTGAAATTTACACAATGAGATTCACGTGTTTTAAGACAGTGAAATAAGGCAGCAGACAATGGGTATTTGGGGATGAGGTTGTTTGGGGGAGAGGGGTTTGGCAGCCCAAACATTATGTGCTTCTTATCTTTTGGTTTAAAATTTGTTGAGTAAATGGTATCGGTATCGAATCGGGTACATTTTCGGTACTGAATTTTAACATTTTCGGTACTGATCTGGTATGGTACCGATTCGGTACCGGTATTTACTGGCTTTTACACTAAAATACCGGTATCAAACCGGTACTGAACCGTACCGTGCCGAGGATATTCGGTATCGACTTTTAATATTTTCGGTACCGGTATTTACCGGCTTCTACACTAAAATACCGGTACCGATACCGAACCGTACCGTACTGGGTATATTCGGTACCGGTACCCACTTTTGTGGATTTTTGATACCGGTACTTTCGGTACCAATACCGAATGGGTGCCATGCTCATCCCTAACTAAAATTTTTAAATTTTCAACATCTAAACATTCTTTTTCTTATATACACTAGTTGAAAACTCGCGTGATACGACAGTGGTAACAATTTACAACGAGTTAGTTGTTTTCTGTTAGTTTGTCAATCATCTCGTAATATATTGTATAGTTATTTATATTAGTTTTCTTATTCGTGTTATATGTTACAACTCATCATACACGTCACATATTTCTTGTGTGTCAAGCTCTGTTAGTTATCTCCTCATTCACTTCTAGATTTACCATAGGAGGTACGCGCACTAAAAAATAATAATATCCGGTCTGATGTATGTGTTTTTATCAAATCAACAATTTTATATAGAGAGTATAAATAACAAAACAAATCTTTTTTGTCCGATCTTTTATGTCTTTTTTGTTCCGTCTCGTCTCTTGAACTAAATAACAAAACAAAATTTACTTTTATATATTTTTACGAAAATTCTATTGGTGAATATTATGTCCCTAATCCGTCAATCATGTGGTCATTCGTGATCCTAGAGAACTATGTGGTTATCAGCATTAGTGAGAGTCTGTTGATTTGTAGTGACAGGGACCTAACCAGGTTTTTATACCAAGTATGGACAGTTATTTTGTCATTGTGTTGCATGCTTTTCAGTGGCGGACCCATGAATTTTTCCATGGGGGTGCGGAACATTTTTAAAAATTTTAGGCCCCTAGGTATATAAGTAAAAAAATCGGTTCGTATCGGGTCGGGTCGGGTCATGTAAAACAAACGAACATCAAACTAAATTTAATCATCAAAAACATGTCAAACCTTGTTACAAACATAATTAAAACGTCGACGCCCTACGGGTTTTCATTTTTTGAAATCTATCCAAAACATCATCTAAAACTAATTTCTTAAGCAATTATTTCTCTATATAACATAAGTTCTATCGCTCCATAATATAATGTTTCAATTTTAATTTTCAACTATTCAAGCCCTAGAAATCATAACGTAATGTAATCACCCTAAAAATATATAAACAACATAATCACCCTAAAAATATATAAACAATATAATCACCCTAAAAATCATCTAAACAACCATAAACAACGTCAAAACACACAAAATTTCAAACCTATTTAACAACTTTAGTACCATTTTTTCTCCTATAATATCAATCAAAATCATCAAAATAACAAAGAAACTTACCCGTGTTCGGATTCCGGTTAGATTTGGTGTTAAACGACGGTGGTATGGTGGCTGATTACGGTGGTCGCCGGCTGATAGACTGTTGTCGCTAGGTGATGTTGTTCGTTGGCAGTGCAGGGACGCAAGAGAGAGAGAGCGGGAGAGAATTTCTAAAGGTTTTGGGCTTTAATTGTTTTATTATAGTTTGAAATATTGTTGGGTTTGGTTAATGGACTAAGACTTAGTGGGATAGCTAGTTAGTTAGGAATTATAAGTGGGTAAAGGTATGGGTATTTGGGTTTAGTTAGTTAGGTATTAAAAGTTATATAATTTAGGTAGTATTTTTTTTTTATTTAAGAGTTTACAAAAAAATTTAAATTATAAATTGATAACACTTTTTACCTAAGGGGTGCGGACGAAAAATTCCAAGGGGTGCAGACGGGATTTTCGACGGAATTTAGCACTAATTTTTTTTCCCCGGGGGTGCGCCCGCCCACCTTGGGCTGAGCTTGGGTCCGCCCTTGATGCTTTCCAATTAATATAACTATAAATAAAATCTTTTCCATTAAAAATAAATTTATAAACTTGCAAATATAATTCAAACCTGTTTAATTTTTATTACCTTAGACTTGTCATGAGTTATTTTTTAAACTAAACCAATAAGTTTGGTGGTTCTTTAATTTGTGAGCCCTTGAGACATTCATTGGTACCTATAGTGTATTTGTTTTGTGATGTTCATGATGACCCTTAGTAAGAAAAGAAGCAAAGACATTGTGGCAACCATATGCAATATTAAATATTAAGACATTTTCCAAAAAAAAAAAAAGATAGAAGTTTGGGATAATATGTTTCAAAGAATATTTGAACAAGATAACTATACACATAAACAAATAACTATGCAAATAAACATAAGTACATACATAAAAAATCCCAAAAATAAAATCTAATGATGATCTTATTTTACATGAAGAATATGTAGTTAGTTATGGAAGCTTGGAAACACTTGATAAACACTTGTAGCCGTTGGGTTCTGATTTGGGGCTGATCTCAGATGGAATCCAGCCTTTGTATATGTGTGTTTAGAATTTAAGTGTATGTTTCTTGAAAGGAGAGAGATAGAGAGAAAGAGTAAATTTGAAACGGAAAGGGTGGAGTGTTAGGGTGTACGGGGTGGGTCGGCAACCCCCTTTTCTCGATCGGGAGTCCACCGCCACCCCCTTGTGCCGATCGGGAAAGATGATGAAGAGGTGATTTCGGGGAGAAGTTGCCGAGCGGCAAAGAAGAGGAAGAGGGAGAAATGGTGGGGGCCATACCCAAATCAACCAATCATCCTTTTTTTGTTTTTTTTAGAGTAAATTGCCATTTTAGTCCCTGTGGTTTGGGCCATTTTGACAGTTTAGTCCAAAGGCTTCATTTTTAACATCTGGATCCAAAAAGGTTTCATCGTTGCCATTTTGGTCCAACTGACTTAACTCCATCCATATCTGTTAAAGCTGCCAAATGCATTTTTGTCATTTCATTTTTCTTTTTACTAACCCTTTTTCCTTAATTGCTTTTCCCTCTCATTTTGGCGCCCTTTCACCCTGTATATAACCAGACCTCCTGAAACCCAAAAATCCTAATTAAGTTCGAGCAAAGCAAACCATCTCTCCTACCTGCCTTCAATCTTCAACAATGGTGCAATGTCCATGTGGTGTCCATGCGGATGCTGAACTCCCTCTGCATTGTTGTAAAGCTTGTTTCTGGATGATTTGACACAGCAAGTTAATAGAAGATGTAAATTTGATCATTTATATTTTGATCATTGTGGAACGTATGATAAATAAAATCATATCCAAGTATAGTTTAAGTCAATAAATGCTTTTTTTACATGAATCATAATGTCTATTCTACATATCAGCTGAACAAGTTATTCAAGGCTGCTGGCAAATAAAGTTATATTATGTAACAAATTTGATTTGTTTGGAAATCAAACATATTTGGTAATTTCCATCATGCAAATCAAAACAAAATCAGATCGATACCCTAGTCTGGAAAACAAGCATCGGGTCGAAAAGTATTTCTGATCATAAAACAAGCTAAGAAATCTGTACAACAGAAATCACAAGTTACATATCAGCAAATATGTGATAAGTATTGGAGTGAACAACAATAAGCCTCAACGCAGCAATGCTTGCTGCAGCAGCCATGAGACGAACGAAAGAAACATTGAGCCAATGCCATGACTTTTGTAAAGAATTTATCTTTTGTTTCTTGGCCACTAGGTACATATGATATGCAAGAATAAACGTAAGCGGGAATGTACTGATTGCCCCCGTTAAACTCATGAAGTCTCCAAGAAACGGCAACGCTGCTGATACAAAAGTGGTGATAATAATGTAACCCCCTCTGACCATGATTCAGAACGACAAGTTTCTAAACCTCAATGCACTTCTTTTTATTCCATATATGCAGTGTCCAGATACTCGTACATTGGGCTTGCAAATATCTACAAACAAACAAATCAGAAACCACGTTGATATGTTGTACGGTGTATGAGGTGTTGTAACAATATAACTAGTGTAATAGGTAGAATATTACGTGCAAAGCGATAACTGACTGTAAAAAGGCGGATATGTTGGCAAATGTTTTCACCCAAACCGGACCATTAACACTGTTGAGCAAATAAGAAGATGCACCGTTCCCATAAGCCTAGTAACCTATGAAGACAACGGCGTATAGTGGCAAAACCCCAACGGAAAACTGGAAGTAGAGAGCCTTCATCATGTTACTAACAACTGGCGGTCTCACTGTTGCGTACAACATAAAAAACATCATTCATCTTTATAACAGATTCGTATGCGGTTTCTGAATCTTACCTGTATTTCTGGGAGCATTCCTGTGTTGAATGCAAACACAAGACTTACAGAAGCACTAATGGTTGTAAAGATCTTCGTTGTGTGTGTTCTTGGAATGCTATAGTCCCTTGGTGGAGCTTTAATTCCTGTATTTCAATTTTCAATCATAAAAAATAGTTCTAACCAAAGGAAATCGTTAAAGGTCAGGGAATAATCGATTATACCATCACGTAGAGAGAGGGAAACTGCTGTAACAATATATACTAGACTCAAGAATGTCGAAACGCCAAGCCATATTCTTAAAGCCGATAGATGAGGGATACAAATTGCAAAGAGGCCACAAGTGAACCTTGCAATTGCAATGAAGTATGGGAGCTTCATGGCATTGTCATCCCTGAAAGTTATATAAATTGCCTGCAAGATCATACCAACAAAGTGTGACAACCCGTGATTTACGGCTCTTAATTACGTAATTAACGAGTGATTAACACGATAATAAATAGTGTTTACAGCGCAAATTAACTTAATTAGGCCTTTGGAATGCCTAGGAACGTCTATACGACTTTACAGTGCGCGAACGGTGACTTACAGAGAAACCTGCTGGATGATAAGCAACAACGGATTGAAACCGAACAGAATACTGACAACGTCGACAAATATTAAATCTTTACGATATATTAGCTTCGTAATGAAATTTTAGTGACTACAGTCGAAACCAGATCGAAAAACGGATTGGAACGACCAACGTCGGATTTTACGCGATTTTTATCGATAACGACGCACGAGCACGGCAACGACAAAAACGACATTATTTTACAGGTTTTAAAATCTAAAATTTTGATTTACGACGTTTCGCGGAGCTCGGGTTTGGAAAACGGGTTCGTAGGAACGAGCAGGGCACTTTACACGCAACATTGGGCTTGTGGGCCTTGGGCCCAAGCCCAAAGCCCATCAACTAGTATATAAAAAGGCCAAGGTGGTCCATTTGTTCTCATTTCTCACATAAACAACACACTCACACCCACACAATGCTCTCTCTCTCTCTCTCTAGAACAGTTCCGGTAACCGGTCCGGCAAACGACTCCGGCGACCGGCGACAAGGCCGGCGACCGGCGACGGGGGTGAGGTGGCGGCGCCGCCGCTTGCGGCGGCGGTGATTCCGGAGACCTTTTTCTTCTACAAGACACCCTACCCCACTAAACCGAGCCTTCCCGTCGCAATGGTGGTGTCCGTTTTCGAAGAAACCCAGCCGTTTGGGCTCACGCGCAACTCCGGTGAAGCTCCGATCGAGGTTCCGGCGAACTCATTTTTAACTTTTTCTTCCGTGCATGCATAGATCGGGACACTAGGAGTATTTCTGCAAAGTTTTAAGGAATTTTATCTTCCGGCGAAATTCCGGTGAGTATCCCGACCGGTTCTTGTTACGTTTTCCTTATTTTCTTTTCGGTTGTTCGACTCGGTTCAGTCTTGGCTCGAAATAGATGAATTTTGGTGGCGGTTGTGTTCGTTTCAGGTGGTGGCGTCGGGTTTGGTGGGATCCGGTGACGGCAGGGAGCCGTCGGTGGCGGTGGTGGCCGGCCGGCCGGCCGACGGCGGTGGTGATGGTTTGGGTCAAGCGGCTCGGGTTAGAGGTGGGATAACTTGGGTTTACTCGGTTCAGTCAAGTGGCAGGTTCGGGTTATGGTTCTTCGAGTCAACTCAGTCAACAGTGGTTTCGGGTCAGTTGGTGTGCGGTTCAGATTGCGGAAGATTCGAGTCAGATATCTTCAAGTATTTCGGTCTCGGCTCGGGTTCAGACAACAGATTCGGGTTTAGTTGACTCGGTCAAACCGAGTCAACTCGGTCAAGTTCAGTCAACGACCCGGTCAACTCGGTCAAACTGTCCGACATTTCGACACGAAGATTCGGTAAAAGATTTAGAAAGAATATTATTTTTGCGTTAACTTTAAGT
This sequence comes from Helianthus tuberosus, assembly GCA_030545235.1. Taxonomy (NCBI): domain Eukaryota; kingdom Viridiplantae; phylum Streptophyta; class Magnoliopsida; order Asterales; family Asteraceae; genus Helianthus; species Helianthus tuberosus. Next base: position 45,266,336 of record CM060400.1, read on the forward strand.
TTATAATAACTTCGTGAACGAGCTCGAACCAAATTAATTTAGTGTTTATACCTTTGTCGTTTTTATAAAATCTTATATATTGATTATTGGTTGAATTTTGATGAAATAACGACAACCTATGTTGTCGGGGCCGTCCAAAAACAGAGGAAACTCTGCCCGTTTTTCGAGAAAACCCGTAAAATAAAACGAACGAAACTATCAATTAAATACATATACAAATGTGTTTCACTTTCGACAACACTTTACAACTTTCGAAAGCAACGATTCGGATCCTTTTAATTAAAACAAATATAGTTTACATACTTACTTTGTACATCAAAACGTCAGACATTTCTTTTTATGTTTAGTCAAAACATTGAAAGCTCGAAAAGTCTTTAATAAATTAAATATAACTAATATATTTATTTCAAACATCACGACTCGAAAACGTTATAAACATAACGATATTATCTATTTTCAAACGTTAAAAGATCGACGATTCTTTTACTAAAATAAATATAGTTTATATATTTATTCGAAGTATCAAACGACACGAATTCATTTTACAAAAGTAAGTATAGTCTATATATTTATTTCACGTATCGTACAACACGAATTCTTTTATAAAAAAAAAACAAATATAGTTGTATATTTATTTTCAAACACGACAACTCGATGATTCCTTTATAAAACAAATATAACTCTTTATATTTATTTTATACGCCTAAACGGCATATACGTATATTTTTGGCAAGTATACACAAGACGTGATATGTATAATACAAGTTATTATATATTATTTTCATACGAATACTCGATACATACGCATACGACTACTCGAGACGGCTAATGCAAATTACAACGAAGTATTTATATATCTTATATATAAATATTTATTTATTTTTTTAAACCTCTCGAGAACTAAGACTTACTTATTATCGACGATAAACGATACTTATCAAATATGACCTAATCATTTCCGATAAGTTAACTACTTACCGTTGAATCGTTCGATTAACGATTCGGTAGAGCTCGATGACACGTAGTTTAATTACTGCATTATTTAGAAACTTATAAGATATTACGTGTTAGGAATATTGTAGAATGCACGCTAGCAAGTCAAGTCTTGGAAACGACATCACGAAGTCGTATATAGCTAGCTTTGCACAGGAATATTCAGGTGAGTTCATAACCCCACCTTTTTACAGTTTTACATTTTTTGTAAATGTTTTCGGGGTGGAAAGACATGCACGTTTTTCAGGAACATACAAAGCTTTCGATAAACAAAGATTGCATATTTTAGACAAAGCACGTTTTGCAAGAACATACAAAGTTTTCGAATGAATGAAAACTCACATTTCTAAATCATGTTACGAACGGATTTCAAGGAACTCAAACGGTTTACGAATGAACTTTATACTAAATATACTGGTTTTTACCAAACAAATGCGTATTATCGAAAAGTGATTGATTTTTATGACTAGGGGAAGTTAGCCTTAGAGGCTGGGGAGGTTCAGCCTTAGAGGCGGGGGTAAAATACATGTTACGATTATTACAGACATTTAAAGACATTTACCGGCATTTACAGACATTTACAGACATTTACTTACATTTACAGACATTTATTATATGGTTTGGTTAGCTTAAGGAGGGTTTTTACTACGCGATCATGTGAGTGGTGGGTACAACGCTTAAGGCCATTAATCCTCATTGTAGGACCACGGGACATGAGTGATAGATCTATTTGGGTGTAGCGAGCCCACACCCATGAGGCCGGGGCGGCCCATAGTGGTGACTATGTCTTCATACCGGAGACAAATTTGCTAGGTTTGAGTCTTCCTGCATCATTTCACACATACTATTGGTTTTGCAACCCAATGGTGATCAGGTTTTTCCTTAATTGCTGCATACCAGGGACTTTTTATTCATACATGAAAGGTTTATACATACTCATAGAAATACTTGATTTATACAAATTAAATGTCATGTTTTTATACAAATTCAAAAAGCATAGGATTATGCGGGCAGGAAGTCAAAGTCAGGGTCGTGGGCATTGACGGGTATACGAACATTACAAACACAAGACTTTACAAATACAAGACTTTACAAATACATGGTTACAAATACAACGTTTCCATATAATTTGGCAAGAAAATGATTTCTAAAATTCGTTTTCTCAATATTATTTCACAAACCGGTTATTCAAAAGATTTATTTCGAATCTTTTACAAACAAACTATGAACTCGCTCAACTTTATGTTGATTTTTCGCATGTTTCTTTCCCAGGTTACAGTTCTAAGACAAGGCACGGTTGGAATAGGAGAACCATTGGGGATTCGAGAACTTAGTGGGCGTTCAATTTACTAAAAGACTTAGCTTATTTTGCTTCCGTTGTGCAATGAAGATACCAGTCCAGTCACGCCAGCTCTGATAATTTCGGGGTGTGACAACTTGGTATCAGAGCTATAGGTTACAGCGAATTAGGTTTCTGTTGTGATACCTAGGCTCTAACCTCACTTTTCTCTGGGACTTAGACTATTAAGACGTTGAATACATACAGAACGCCTAGTACTCGAATATGGTCTCCAACCGTTGCCGAAAAACAACAGTCAAAATTTTGTTTTCAAACATACGCTAAAGTTGTGATTTACACACGGTACACGAAACGATTACATACTGTACACAAAACTCTGAGAGTTTATGAAACATGCATTTAAGACCTTTGGAAACTTATGTTGAAGTTCATTAAAGGTAATCACGTAGGAACCGCGAATATTAACTCGGGCACACACTATTATCCATATTGTCTATGATATTTTAACTTCCCGAGCAGGCAGCCTACGCATAACAAAACGCTAGTGCACGAGAATACATGGAACTCAAACCTTACGTCAACGGATGTCGGAGTACGTCACATTCTACGCGGAACAAAACGCTAGTGCACAGGTACACGTGAAACTTAAGCTATACATCAACGGAGGTTGAAGTACGACACATACGACTATCAAGGCGAGGCCTTTGAGGAGACACGAGGGCGCAATTCAACGACGACGCTAGATTCCTGTCAGCAGGAGAACTATTGATCAGGAAGCGGCGGCTTGGAACGCGATCCTGCAACGACACGAGTCATGCTAAGGTGAAGACGCATGCCTTCATAATCCCCCTATCTTATTAACTACGAATACGCTATGTTCGACATTCCATGGTAATGTCAACTAACAACCGGTCATCACATGCAACCCCAGGTAAAGTCCTCAAATTTCTTTTATTGAAATTTTGAAATTCACATTTACTGAGTAGATTTTCACATCTCTACTCCTCTTAAGGGTCATTGTATCACGATCATTTCTTTTCAAGTTACATACATGGTTTTTCGTTGTGACCATGCCGAAAGTTTTCTTGTCGATACGTGTATTTATTGTCGAAGTGCGTCGAAACCAAGTTCGTTTGTTTGAACTTGTTCATTACATATATTCGGTTCGAGACACCATATGATGTATTGGGAGCATCATATTCAAATCAATTTTTAATGAGCACTTCATTTGTTCCGAGTCGTGGTAAACTTGTTTGGTATTCGACTCCATTAAATTATTGACTTCGACACCTTGTGGTGGTATTTTCACTTATCTGAACCTTGCGCTAAACTCGTTTACATATCTTATGCCTGGATTTAATTATTTATTTATTGATTTAGATTAAATCCGCTTTGATTTATCACATTGCAAGAGTCTTAACACAATTGTGTGTTAAGACAAAGGTACACAAATTCATTTCATATTCCGGTGTACCTTATAACGGTTCTTTCAACATCGATCGAATGCTTGGCGATATTCATTGCTTCTTCACCTTCGATTGAAAACATTATTTCTTTGATGTTCCATTTTCAATTGGAAATCCTATGATGTCATTTGAAACAAACTTTCAGATTCACTTTATTGCGCTTTCAGTTGACTTCAAACACGGTGAATTTGTTTGATCACCGCTATTATTGAATCATTTGAATCACTACGACACCTTGTGGTGTCAGTACAAACTTGTAGCTTGGGCTAACCATGATTGAGCGTTTCATGCAAAACACAGGTGATACTTGTTCGATCACCCCTATTACTGAATTACTTCATTCATTGCGACAACTTGTGGCGTCGGTATAACTTGCAGCTTGTGCTGATCACGATCGAGCGTTTCATGCAAACTATTATATTTGAGATTGTTAATTCTAAGTTCATCCAATGAATGTTATTGCTTCTAGAACTCATTCACAGGTTATAAACGTTCATATGGAATTCGATTGGTCAAAGTTCCTGTTCATTGTTGGATCTTTGTTAACTTAGTCGCACTGGTGACTGTATCATTACGTCTCGTTTCCTTTGACACCAATTACTGAGACACATTGCTTTTGCCGTTGGGTTCTTATTGTTGAGGAATGTCATTAAATTCACATGATTCGAATAAGTCTTGTTTCGATTACGCGGTCATTCACTTTGTTATTATTCGGACTTACCTGCGAATAACACAATTATGAGTAGATAACATAGTCTAAATTTCGAGGACGAAATTTCTGTAACAGGGGGAGAATGTGACAACCCGTGATTTACGGCTCTTAATTACGTAATTAATGAGTGATTAACACGATAATAAATAGTGTTTACAGCGCAAATTAACTTAATTAGGCCTTTGGAGTGCCTAGGAACGTCTATACGACTTTACAGTGCGCGAACGGTGACTTACAGAGAAACCTGCTGGATGATAAGCAACAACGGATTGAAACCGAACAGAATACTGACAACGTCGACAAATATTAATTTTTTACGATATATTAGCTTCGTAATGAAATTTTAGTGACTACAGTCAAAACCAGATCGAAAAACGGATTAGAACGACCAACGTCGGATTTTACGCGATTTTTATCGATAACGACGCACGAGCACGGCAACGACAAAAACGACATTATTTTACAGGTTTTAAAATCTAAAATTTTGATTTACGACGTTTCGCGGAGCTCGGGTTTGGAAAACGGGTTCGTTGGAACGAGCAGGGCACTTTACACGCAACATTGGGCTTGTGGGCCTTGGGCCCAAGCCCAAAGCCCATCAACTAGTATATAAAAAGGCCAAGGTGGTCCATTTGTTCTCATTTCTCACATAAACAACACACTCACACCCACACAATGCTCTCTCTCTCTCTCTCTCTCTCTAGAACAGTTCCGGTAACCGGTCCGGCGAACGACTCCGGCGACCGGCGACAAGGCCGGCGAACGACTCCGGCGACAAGGCCGGCGACCGGCGACGGGGGTGAGGTGGCGGCGCCGCCGCTTGCGGCGGCGGTGATTCCGGCGACCTTTTTCTTCTACAAGACACCCTACCCCACTAAACCGAGCCTTCCCGTCGCAATGGTGGTGTCCGTTTTCGAAGAAACCCAGCCGTTTGGGCTCACGCGCAACTCCGGTGAAGCTCCGATCGAGGTTCCGGCGAACTCATTTTTAACTTTTTCTTCCGTGCATGCATAGATCGGGACACTAGGAGTATTTTTGCAAAGTTTTAAGGAATTTTATCTTCCGGCGAAATTCCGGTGAGTATCCCGACCGGTTCTTGTTACATTTTCCTTATTTTCTTTTCGGTTGTTCGACTCGGTTCAGTCTTGGCTCGAAATAGATGAATTTTGGTGGCGGTTGTGTTCGTTTCAGGTGGTGGCGTCGGGTTTGGTGGGATCCGGTGACGGCAGGGAGCCGTCGGTGGCGGTGGTGGCCGGCCGGCCGACGGCGGTGGTGATGGTTTGGGTCAAGCGGCTCGGGTTAGAGGTGGGATAACTCGGGTTTACTCGGTTCAGTCAAGTGGCAGGTTCGGGTTATGGTTCTTCGAGTCAACTCAGTCAACAGTGGTTTCGGGTCAGTTGGTGTACGGTTCAGATTGCGGAAGATTCGAGTCAGATATCTTCAAGTATTTCGGTCTCGGCTCGGGTTCAGACAACAGATTCGGGTTTAGTTGACTCGGTCAAACCGAGTCAACTCGGTCAAGTTCAGTCAACGACCCGGTCAACTCGGTCAAACTGTCCGACATTTCGACACGAAGATTCGGTAAAAGATTTAGAAAGAATATTATTTTTGCGTTAACTTTAAGTTTATAATAACTTCGTGAACGAGCTCGAACCAAATTAATTTAGTGTTTATACCTTTGTCGTTTTTATAAAATCTTATATATTGATTATTGGTTGAATTTTGATGAAATAACGACAACCTGTGTTGTCGGGGCCGTCCAAAAACAGAGGAAACTCTGCCCGTTTTTCGAGAAAACCCGTAAAATAAAACGAACGAAACTATCAATTAAATACATATACAAATGTGTTTCACTTTCGACAACACTGTACAACTTTCGAAAGCAACGATTCGGATCCTTTTAATTAAAACAAATATAGTTTACATACTTACTTTGTACATCAAAACGTCGGACTTTTCTTTTTATGTTTAGTCAAAACATTGAAAGCTCGAAAAGTCTTTAATAAATTAAATATAACTAATATATTTATTTCAAACATTACGACTCGAAAACGTTATAAACATAACGATATTATCTATTTTCAAACGTTAAAAGATCGACGATTCTTTTACTAAAATAAATATAGTTTATATATTTATTCGAAGTATCAAACGACACGAATTCATTTTACAAAAGTAAGTATAGTCTATATATTTATTTCACGTATCGTACAACACGAATTCTTTTATAAAAAAAAAACAAATATAGTTGTATATTTATTTTCAAACACGACAATTCGATGATTCCTTTATAAAACAAATATAACTCTTTATATTTATTTTATACGCCTAAACGGCATATACGTATATTTTTGGCAAGTATACACAAGACGTGATATGTATAATACAAGTTATTATATATTATTTTCATACGAATACTCGATATATACGCATACGACTACTCGAGACGGCTAATGCAAATTACAACGAAGTATTTATATATCTTATATATAAATATTTATTTATTTTTTTAAACCTCTCGAGAACTAAGTCTTTCTAAGACTTACTTATTATCGACGATAAACGATACTTATCAAATATGACCTAATCATTTCCGATAAGTTAACTACTTACCGTTGAATCGTTCGATTAACGATTCGGTAGAGCTCGATGACACGTAGTTTAATTACTGCATTATTTAGAAACTTATAAGATATTACGTGTTAGGAATATTGTAGAATGCACGCTAGCAAGTCAAGTCTTGGAAACGACATCACGAAGTCGTATATAGCTAGCTTTGCACAGGAATATTCAGGTGAGTTCATAACCCCACCTTTTTACAGTTTTACATTTTTTGTAAATGTTTTCGGGGTGGAAAGACATGCACGTTTTTCAGGAACATACAAAGCTTTCGATAAACAAAGATTGCATATTTTAGACAAAGCACGTTTTGCAAGAACATACAAAGTTTTCGAATGAATGAAAACTCACATTTCTAAATCATGTTACGAACGGATTTCAAGGAACTCAAACGGTTTACGAATGAACTTTATACTAAATATACTGGTTTTTACCAAACAAATGCGTATTATCGAAAAGTGATTGATTTTTATGACTAGGGGAAGTTAGCCTTAGAGGCTGGGGAGGTTCAGCCTTAGAGGCGGGTGTAAAATACATGTTACGATTATTACAGACATTTAAAGACATTTACCGGCATTTACAGACATTTACAGACATTTACAGACATTTATTATATGGTTTGGTTAGCTTAAGGAGGGTTTTTACTACGCGATCATGTGAGTGGTGGGTACAACGCTTAAGGCCATTAATCCTCATTGTCGGACCACGGGACATGAGTGATAGATCTATTTGGGTGTAGCGAGCCCACACCCATGAGGCCGGGGCGGCCCATAGTGGTGACTATGTCTTCATACCGGAGACAAATTTGCTAGGTTTGAGTCTTCCTGCATCATTTCACACATACTATTGGTTTTGCAACCCAATGGTGATCAGGTTTTTCCTTAATTGCTGCATACCAGGGACTTTTTATTCATACATGAAAGGTTTATACATACTCACAGAAATACTTGATTTATACAAATTAAATGTCATGTTTTTATACAAATTCTAAAAGCATAGGATTATGCGGGCAGGAAGTCAAAGTCAGGGTGGGCATTGACGGGTATACGAACATTACAAATACAAGACTTTACAAATACAAGACTTTACAAATACATGGTTACAAATACAACGTTTCCATATAATTTGGCAAGAAAATGATTTCTAAAATTCGTTTTCTCAATATTATTTCACAAACCGGTTATTCAAAAGATTTATTTCGAATCTTTTACAAACAAACTATGAACTCGCTCAACTTTATGTTGATTTTTCGCATGTTTCTTTCCCAGGTTACAGTTCTAAGACAAGGCACGGTTGGAATAGGAGAACCATTGGGGATTCGAGTACTTAGTGGGCGTTCAATTTACTAAAAGACTTAGCTTATTTTGCTTCCACTGTGCAATGAAGATACCAGTCCAGTCACGCCAGCTCTGATAATTTCGGGGTGTGACACAAAGTTAACAGATAAAGAACAATTAAAGATGCGGATGGTACCTATCTACCATTGTTGAAGATTGAAGGTAGGTAGGAGAGATGGTTTGCTTTGCTCGAACTTAATTAGGATTTTAGGGTTTCAGGAGGTCTGGTTATATACAGGGTGAAAGGACACCAAAATGAGAGGGAAAAGCAATTAAGGAAAAAAAGGGTTAATAAAAAGAAAAATGAAATGACAAAAATGCCCTTGGCAGCTTTAACAGATATGGATGGAGTTAAGTTAGTTGGACCAAAATGGCAACGATGAAACCTTTTTGGATCCAGATGTTAAAAATGAAACCTTTGGACTAAACTGGCAAAATGGCCCAAACCACAGGGACTAAAATGGAAATTTACTCTTTTTTTAAATGGTTTGTCTAAATCTCATTTTAGGCATGCACCCCTGATGAAACATTGGCCAACACTGGGTTAACCACCTGGGTTGTCTCGTGTGTATGGGTTCAATCTCTTCCTCCTCTCGCTAACTGCTGGACTCCTGCAAAACAAAACACCTGTGACTCGCCACAAGGAGGAGAATAGGGGGGTTCTCCTTGTAACCACCCTCCAGTGTGAGAATAAGTACTGTACTGAGGAGAATAGTATGTATTGTAGGTGAAATAGAGAGAGAGCAGATTGTCAAACCTGAGGAAGGAGTCTCCTATTTATAACCGAAGGATGAAGGAAGGAAGGAGGGCCTTGCCAGCTATCGCTGAATGCCAGCTGTCCGACCAAGAGGAATATCCTCTTGATCTCTTCTTTCATTCCTATAGTAGTGGATGATGTGGCGCATCTCTAGTCGTCCAGATAAGAGAATTCTAGCAGTTGTTGTCGGCCTGTCCTAGGAATATCTCGCAGGTCCAGCTGGCGTTCGTCTACTGGTGACACGTGTTGTCCTTTTGTCTGGAAGAGCATCTTTGGTTGTCACCTGTGATTTCTTCCAGAAGCTTCTGGATGTGTCATGCTGATGTTGGCGCCATGCTGGATAAAAGTGGTGTGGTCCCTGCCATGTGTGCATGGAGTTGGGACCATACCTCTTCAAGTCCCCCCAGTCCAGTGTGCCTTTTAGTTGAGTTTACCATCTGGGAGGGATTCTGGACTCATAAGGGTGGAAGTATTGTTGGTTGTTTTTTTTTGCACACTGGGGTGTATCGCATATAGCCCGTAGGTAACGTGCAAAGCTGAGCCAAAACAGCGCATGACGCGTGGTAATGGCGTGCAAAATTGAGCCAAAATAGCGCATGGCGCGTGGTGATGGCGTGCAAGCTTGAGCCAAAACAGCGCGTGGCGCCTGGTGATGCTTTACAAAATTAAGCCAAAATAGCGCATGGTGATGGCTTGCAAACTTGAGCCAAAATAGCGCATGGTAATGGCTTGCAAACTTGAGCTAAAATGGCGCATGGCTTTTGATGATGGCGTGCAAATTGGAGCCAAAACAGCGCATGGCGTATGGGATTTTTACTTAGAGATTTCTTTGAAGAGAAGTTTTGATTTTCGTCCTTGTAAAAATGATGACGTTTGATGTGTGCTGATGTTCCGTCTGAGGTGGCTGTCTTGTCGGAGGTGTGTACAGTTACTTTTTCAGTATGTCAGGCACGTTTTTCGTCGTGTGTCAGGCGCGTGGCGGCCACGCGGCCTAAAGAGGCGGCATCTCGTTTCCTCTCTCCTGACGTATCATCACCTGGGTGGTTGTCCTTCTGCCTTCCGACGATCCACTACCCCATCGCATTAAATGCGATGGGTATAAATACATGGCGGTTTCTACCAAATCTCCATTTTTCTCTCCAACTTCTCTTAGATTTCATCTTCCTTTTAAATCTCCTTTCATCTTCATCTATTTTTTCAGAAAATGTCTACTGGTGGCAAACCTGCTACTATAAGAAAAAGGAAGTCCAAACCGAAGAATCCTCCGGGCCCAAATCAGGCGGTTATTAATTGGAGGGAGGATGAACTAAACAACTTGATTCAAAATTTTTGCTTTTCTTCCGACTGGGGAGTCTAGTTTCCGACGGCCAACGGTAGTGCTTTGGACGCTCCCCCCGGTTACATGACGCAATATGCTGACTTCTTTCGTGAAGGAAATTTCTGGTTGCCGATGTCCAAGTTCATCGGTGAAGTGTTGACTGGTTACGGGTTGCATATTTCTCAAATAAATGTGTTGGGTTTACCCCGGATAACCCATTTTGAGTTTATTTGTGGGGCCCAATGTAACAACCCTCGGAAAGATCCATAAACAAAATCCGAAGTGTGCACGATAAAGCTTGAAAACCTGATGGTTGATGAAACAAACCACACAAAAGTACCTTTATAAGACTCGCAATTATAAACCAAACAAATTAGGATCAAGACCCAAACATACGCGATAAACACTAGCACGGAAATCGAGAAAAACGCGCGATTGGACGAGAAGGGCGGCCAAGGACACGCGTCACGACACTTCGACACGTGTGCCGACACTGCGACACGTGTCACGACACGTGTCGGGCCTACGTGTAACACGTGGCGACCGAAGCCAGGTCGACCATCCCCGCGACACGCGCCAGGGGAGGCCGACCCGTGCGCGACACGCGGGGGAGACCCAAATGGAGTATATAACAAGCAGCAATGGGACTGTAATATGTGCACATGTTCGATCAAATTTTGACGAACTTACTCTCTCGCATCTCCGTTTCTTTGCACAAAAACCCTAAAACACTGAAACTCTGCTCGTTATCAGGGTAATAATTCTAATCACGGACACTGTACTATATCCGATTGATTGAAACTGATCCAACGGATGTTTAAGTGCTTCCTGTATATGGCTATACTTTGTCATTCATTGTGAGTTTTGATCTCGTGATTATCGCTGAAGTTGAATTGGGTTAATACGCTAATACGAGTTCCATTGTATCTAGAATTAGAACTCATAATCAGGAAGCTGTTAAACTAGAATACTTAATGATTAAGTAAACTTAGTAATTAAGAAAACTTAATGATTAAGTAAACTTAATGGTTATGTAAAACTTAGCAGTTAAGAAAACTTAGCGTTTAAGAAACTTAATAGCTAAGGAAACTTTACAGGAAAGGAAACTTAGCAGTTAAGCAAGCTAAGTAAGTTAATTAATCAGCTAATTACGTTATTAATCGGCTAAGTAAATTACTTAATTAAACCGTTAAGGAAAATTAATCAGTTAAGTAAGATTAATTTATGTAAGATTAATTAACCGGCTAAGTAAGATTAACTAAGTAAATTAAACACCTATATATATATATATATATATATATATATATATAAGGAAGGTGCAAGGAAGGTGTAAGAGAATATTTATGTAGGTAGGAAGCTTCCTAGAAAATGTATAGGTAACTTCCTAGAAAAGTATATAGGAAACTTCATGGAAATTTCATATTTCCTACCTATAAATAGGAAGCTTAGGATTCATTTTTCTTTGCTCATTTATTCTATTCTTCTCTCTATACGTTGGTGTTCTAACCAAAAATCACCGATACGATATTCTGTCTGATCGATTCGGAAACCAACTAACGAATGCCAAAGTGCTGTCTAAATAAGACTATACTTTGTGAATTTCGTTAAGGTTCTGATCTCGTGACCATCGTTAGGTTTGATGTGGTTTTACACTAATACGTATTCCACTCTGTTAAACTAAATGTTTAACCATCAGAAAACTTTGATCCATAACCTTACTATCAAACACGATGATTAATCATCAGAAGATTCAGAGCTATAAAGTAGGTGCTTAGAATCAAGATGCATGTTTAATCAAGACTATATGCTACCAAGGTGAGTCATTCTATTTTTACCAAATTGTTTCCAAAACCCTATTTATTTTCAAAGTTATAATTACAGGGATTAAGGCTTTGTAGTCTTCAATTACAGCCGGTATGTGGGGTTTTGTATACATTACTTGATAATCGTCACCATTGGACAACGGGTTAGCCAATGGGTGATATGACCATAGTCACAGAAACGAGTTGAGTGACAAATACCGTTGGGTAATTGGTTGATATAAACATTGTAATCGCCCTTAATACTGTAATTTATAACAATGTGTCGTTTTGTGCATATTGAATGACTTGCCAGTATTTCGCCACTGATAAAATCTTTTTAAACATGTTTCAGGTGATTACAGTAGATTGGATTAAGAGTAATGATACGACACCGAAAGGCTTGAAGAAGTTGTCACACCCCCAAAATCCACACGCGGAGTATCACCGCTTGGAGGCGTGACATGACCAGGATCGAGCCACCAATCATATTGAACAACGTAATTAAGTAAGTAAAACCAACCTCAATACAATTGGTGACCATAAGACGGTAACCAACCAAGTTCAGATTTAAACAGCGGAAGCATAAAACGTGAAACCAAAACATAAGTTCCATAGTTCATAAGTTTAAAGTTCAAAACGTAAGTTTAATAGGTTCATATGGATTAAATATTAAGCACGGGACATAACAATCCATATCCCACAACAACCTTCTCCTCGTGCAAGCTCCATAGGCATCTAGCGACCTGTAAGGCAGGTAACAACGAGTCAACAACAAAGTTGAGTGAGTTCACGGTTGGTTGAATAGTTTTAAGTTGTTTCTGAAAAACGTGGTTTGACTTTCGTTGGCTTATTTGCCGTGGGGGTTACCCCATAGTTGAAAGTATGTTTAACCAGTTCCTTTTATTACCCAAACCATATCCATAATCAGTGGGGGCTTCCCCGTGTGAACTACTAGACCGTTATGATATCGACTACTAACGAATTTTGTTGTGCCCTAATAATCAGAAATCAAGCGCGTCCTAATAAAGTACAGATAACAATCAATTTCTCATGCATGCATAACACGTACCCTACGTACGGTTTATCTACTCATTACTTCTATCACAAACCACATAATTCAAATGTCAAGGTACTTTGTTAAGTTATATTATTTTACCCTAAAATAGTATAACTATCTCACAAAATAAACAAGTATCCACACAAGTGTCCTAGTATAAAATATATATTCTAAATATATATTTAACCATTTTATTTATAAAATCAACCTCCGACACTTTGTATTTTTGTCACAAATATTATGGCGAAGTTTATATTTGAAACGCAAGTTATAAAATATACTTGTAACGCTTGTTTAGAAAAGTATTTTCTAAGTGTTGATATTTTTAGGAAATTTTGCCAGAGTTTCCTTTGTAAACGGAGGTGTCCATGCTTATTAGCATATCATTTTCTTTTCGGAAATCATTCAATCAATCAACAACAAGTTACCATACAACATTATACTAGTCAAGTGCAAAAACAATGCACTTTTACATAACAACATGAACTTGGTTTTTCATAAAAACGCGTAGTAACTTAGTGGGGTGTTTAGTGGGTTTAGTTACCCTCCAAAGTGGGTTTATTTTTGTTAAAATCTTACTCTCGGGGTTTTTAGATGTTCACAACTAGTGAACTTATTTCACAAAAATATCTATTTACAATATTTTCATGTTTCACTAGCATCCATATACTTAGTTTATTTCAAAGATGGTGTAAGTATATGTAACAATCATACTTTTTCAAAAACCGCCTTTTAAACTTGGTTTTCTAAAATAACTCATACACAAGTCTTGAGTTTACAAGTTTACTAGTCCACTAGGTTTGTTATTTTCTAAGAAAATCACTTTTATTCCCAAGTTCATGCTCTAATAAGAAGATGATTATTTTATGTACACATAATCACCTCTAACTTGTTAAGTCATGTTTTTAATCATAACTTAACATGCTTCGTATGATGATTAAACATCATATTGCTAGTAATGACCAAATAAACATCAAGTAATCATCAACATGACCAAACAACTTCATTTCATCATGTTTTCATCTTATTTCATCATTATGTTACTTTATATTCAAGACTTTGTTTATGATCCTTTAGTGTTCATGGATTCTCGTCATAAAATAACTATTAACCACTCTAAATATGAAGCAAATGAAGATTCAAGAGACTTACTACTAGCTTTTAAGCTAGGGAAGATCAAGAGTAGAAATGAGGTGGTTAATAGCAAATGAAGAAGGTTCTTGCACTTCCGAAAGCTCCTAGCTTCTTTATATGACCTCTAACACCTTTGTATGTATGGAGTTTGGATGAAACTTGGATGAAAATGGTGGTGGTGTGGGTGTGGTATTCGGCCGAGACCAAGGGGAAGAAGAAGGGAAGTTCAAGTGTTGGTGATGTTGTGAAATGTGAGATGATGAAGGTCTAATGGGTTTTTAAAGCATGGTCTTCCAACATACCTTTAACCTCTAGGTATAATGCTCCCTAAGTACTAAGCATATCACATAAATAATCAAAGAAAATCAAAGGGGTGGGGCCACATCCTAACCGGTTTTTTTTTTTTTTTGGGGGGGGGGGTTGGTTTAGTTGGTTTGCAATGGATAGTTAGTTAACAAGTTAGGTTTTAAGTATCAAGTTAATGTTATAAGTGTGTTATGTAATATATTGTGTGTTAGGGTGTTCGGGGACCCTAACTAGCTTAGAAAAATATAAACAATGTTTCTTGCAATATTTTAGTGTTCCGGGTAATGTTCGGTTGTTTGGTTGGATACCGTTCTGTTAATATGCTAAGTTATTCCATATTGTGTCCTATATATATCTTTTTTGTAACACTTTTAATTCCCAACACTTAGGAAAACATACAGGAATATTTAGTAACTTTTCTGCACAAGACTAGTATGTTAACAAGCACATGTAAGTATGACACAGTATTCGGAAAGCAGTTAAGTAATTCAGCATAGTCATCAAGCACTTTAATTAACATTAATAAATCGTACGGATACATGTAATTTTGAGGGTTGTCACATTCTCCCCCTGTTAAGAGAATTTCGTCCCGAAATTTAGCGCGTGGTTACTGAGGAAGCTAGTTAAGTTGCGTTTCTTTCCTGGTTTTCCTGGGGTGTCACATCATCCCCCCGTTGGTTTGGAATTTCGTCCCAAAATTCTGCAGTAGCTTCAGCCTCAGTAGTGGTTGTGTTTTTCTTAAACAGTTGGGGATACTTGAGTTTCATTTGGTCTTCTCGTTCCCAGGTATACTCTGGGCCATGACGGGAATTCCAAAGAACTCGGACGAGAGGTATCCTGGTACGCTTGAGAATCTTAACATCTCGATCAGTAATCTCTACTGGTTCCTCGATGAATCGCAGCTGGTCGTCGATAGTGAGCTCCTTGAGAGGAACTATGAGGGTCTCATCTGATAGACACTTTTTCAGATTCGACACACGGAAAACATTGTGAACTCCGCTGAGTTCTGCAGGTAGATTCAGCTTGTAGGCGACTTTGCCAATTTTCTCAATGATTTCGAACGGTCTGACATAACGCGGATTGAGTTTGCATCGTTTGCCAAAACGAACTACACCTTTCCAAGGTGAGACTTTGAGTAGCACCCGATCCCCAACCTGGAACTCGAGTGGTTTCCTGCGCTTATCAGCATAGCTTTTCTGACGGTCACGAGCTGCCGCCATTCGTTGTCGTATCTGAGCAATCCTCTCGGTTGTATCTACTACAAGTTCTGGGCCTGTGATTTGGCTGTCACCAACTTCTGCCCAACAAAGAGGTGATCGGCACTTCCGTCCGTATAATGCCTCAAACGGAGCGGCCTGGATACTGGTGTGGTAATTGTTGTTATACGAAAACTCCACCAAAGGGAGGTGTTTTTCCCAGCCATTACTAAAGTCGATTACACATGCCCTAAGCATGTCTTCAAGGGTTTGGATGGTGCGTTCAGATTGCCCATCCGTCTGTGGATGATATGCTGTGCTCATGTCTAATCGAGAGCAAAAGGACTTGTTCATGGCTTGCCACAATTCGGATGCAAAACGTGAGTCTCGATCAGAGATGATGGAGGTTGGCACTCTGTGCCTTGAAACTACTTCCTTTAGGTAGATGTCTGCTAGAGTAGAAAACTTATCCGTGTTGGTGCATACATCTGTCGACTTCATCTTATATCGAGTCTGGGTTGCGTTGCGGATTTATTCAAGCATGATGTCATCATCTTTGATGATGACATCATAGAGATGACATCACATCATTGCATCATTATACAAAAGTCAAGACATCACACATGAAACAGTTTCTAAATTAGTTTGAATTGACTTTTGGTGAGTCCGTTTGAATGATCATATCGTTTGAAGTTGATATCCGTTTGAAGCTGGCATCCGTTTGAACGTGTCCGTTTGAAAGGTGTCTTGTCACTTTCAAATGGAAGGGCTTGGCCTATAAATACTCTTCAAACGAATTCATTTGTAATGTTCTTGATTCCGACACCGAGGTGCTGTCAAAGTGTCTCCAGCTTGTAAATTGTTCAGAGATTAATATACGAGACAATTAATAGTGAATCCAAGCTAAACTAAGACCGAATCAATGAATTCCGCCTTTGATTCTGTCTGAGCACTCTTCTGATCGACTCGTTAGGTCGTTTCATGATCCTACAAGTGGTATCAGAGCTCAGGAGGAAGAGTTCTTACCGTTTAGCTCGTTTTCGCTGGAATATTCTGATTTCTACACCTTCTTTCACAAAATTGATACTTTTCACGGTTAAAAACGGCTGATTTTCACATATAATATACATAACTGTGTTTTAATCAATCCTTGAGAGTTTTGGACTTTAAATCGAACTAAAACTTGATAAAATACGTATGTCCGTTTGAAATTGTTCGACAAATGATGACGTCATAGACCATTCCGTTTGAAAATCATGGGTCATCACGTTTGAAGTTGACCAATTACGTTTGAAACTGACTTTTCCGTTTGAAAATCTGATCGTTCCGTTTGAACAACACCATCTCGTTTGAAAGCAGCCATCCCGTTTGAAAACGTCGACCGCTTGAAAATACTGTTTCGCTTGAGTGTGTACAGGCACAAACTGCTCATGGGAGAGATGTGATTGAAGGTTCAAAAAGAACGTGTATAGTTAATCAGGGCAAATATGATAATTTTAGCTGGGATAAATATGTTCCAACAAACAGCAAAGTGTGTCTGGCAGATCAAGACGATGAAAAGTTAGCTGAAGGTTTCAATTGGGACGATTTTTGCCCAGATCAAGACATTTCAAATGTTAAAGCTTGCATTGCAAATGCCTACGATCTGAAATGTGCCGAAAAGTGCAGAAAAGTAATGGAAGCCGCTGAAGCAAGACGGAGAAAGCTTGAAGAAGAGGAAAAAGAGGAAGAGAGATTAAAAGCTGAAGCTAAAGCTAAGAAAAAGAGAAGAGCGGAATTTTTACAATCAAATCGAACAGTTAAAGAGGTTCCTGAATTTGAAGTCAAAGTTGATGCAGAACCTGTCAAAGTTCCTGAAAAGTGCATGAATTGTGATTCTTTAATCAAGCAGAACAATGAGTTGTTGCACAATATAAACAGATTGAAAGAATCCTATGATACAATGAACAGAGAAATTAACAAGTATACTGATTCAAACGGTGAACAAGTTGTGGCAATGAATACGCTGAAGAAAGCGTACCTGAGACAACTTGATGATGTCAACTTTCACATAAAGAAATGTGCTGATCTAGAGTTGAAGTTGGCAACACAAAAGATAGAAACTGAAAGAGTCAACAAGTTATTAGAAAGTTACTCATGTTCTACTTTTGTTGTTGACAGGATTTATCCGGTTGTAGAGAATTTGAAGACTTTTGAAGAAGTGAAGACTTCAGAAGGAAAGAAGTCAGAGACAAGAAAAGATGATGAAGTGAAGATTTCTGGTGAGAAATCAAGTGTTGTCTATAACAAATGTCCACCCCCGGTCGAAAATGGATTTTTACCTCGAAATCCAAATTCCGAAAGAGTCGAAAAGGCAATAAACTTACAATGGGAGTCTGGGCCATCGGATAACTTGCCAGAAAATATTGATGTCACGTATACGTCGTCCGACACTGATCATGAGTCAAAGTTGATAAAAAGTGTGGTCGATCAGGTGTTAGATAAAGATGACATAGAGGAGTCAAAACCGGAGTCCAAATCCAAGTCAAAGTCAGAGTCCGATGCGTCAAAGTCAACAGTCAAAAAGGACAAACGGGTTTATGATAAAGAGTTTTTGCTATCAAAATCTAATTTGAATGATGAATCATTCAAAGTAGCATATACTTTGAAAGATTCTGACAAATTATATTCTGATGAAGCTTTTCCAATAAGAAGTGTCAGATTTGAAATGATTCAAAAGGTTTTCAAAATCACAGAAATTAATATTTCTGAAATAAAAGATTTAAATCTTAATGGAAAAGCTAAACAATACACTTCAAGAGATCAACAAAGAATTAACAAGAAAATGGGTTACAATTATGGTTACAGTTTCCAAAAGAAACCAAACCATAATCGTAATTTCAAAAAGAAAGGATTAGGTTTTGTACCACCGAAAAATTATAAAAATGAAAAATTTTCTAAACCAAAAACTGTGTTTGTTTCAGGAAATTTTTTAGATGCTGAGAAAGAACAATCATTCAGAAAGCAGACAAATCAAGAATTCCTTGCCAAGAAGCAAGAAGAGTTGAAGAAGAATGTTGTTCAGAAGAAGATTGAAAAGAGAACCTGTTTTCAGTGCAAGACTGTTGGTCATGTTGCTAGGAATTGTCCGAAGACATTCAAACCAAAACAGGAAGTCTCTGGTAAATTGAAAGAGAAAGTTGTCGAGAAAACTGAACTTTCAACCCGAAAGTTTACAGGCTTTGAAAATTCAACCTTTGAGATTGGTGAATGTTCAAAGAGTGATTTGAAAAGAAAAGAAAATGTAATAAATCAAAAATGGGTTGTGAAAGGTTCAGGTATTAATTCTGGTGATGAATCTGATTCCACAAAAATCAGAGGAGCCACGTGTTGAAAAATCAGTTCCAACTATGAACGATGAAAATTTTCCACCGTTGTGTGCTGAAAATTTTATGAAGAAAGTTGGAAAAGTTGAAATATCAAATCAATTTTATTCTGATAAGAAGAAATTTGATGTTGATAAGGCTTTCAACGGAACTGTGAAACACATTTTTGGTAAAATGGTCAATGGTAAGGCCAAAAGTGTCAAAGAATTTTATGCTTCAAAAAGAAATGTTCACAGGTCGGTTGAAAGAAAAGATGAAAAAGAAGTTGTTACACCCAAGGAAGGTCAGGCTTGGGTGGATATATTTTTCAAACAGTAAAACCTGACTTGCCGGAGATCCCAAGTTGGTAATCGTGGATCATGAATCGGCATCATTCTTTATCATGTTAAATGTGTTTTTGAAAAGCAGGACTTGCCGGAACTCCTAGGTTTGTAAGCGAGGAGTAGGAATCGGCACCTTGAGAATTCAACCAACAGATGGTAAATTGGTTGAAAAACAGGTTTGAGTTGTATGTTTGTGATGGTTACAAGTGGTTCAGAAGTTGAATTAGTTTGATCTTACAAATGGTAAATCAGGGACATTAAGTTGTATCTGATTTCCTACAAGTGGTTGAAAAACAATGTGATGGACCAAATCCCTAACCTACTAATGGTTTACAAAATCAACAAAACTTATTTTCCGGAAAAACCATTTTGATTAAAACAAACTTAAGTGTTTTGAGATCACAATGGGAAAATAGTTTGTTGTGAGGGGGAGTTCTGATTGTTTATGCCAAGTGGATGGCGAATTGAAGTGATTCGATATCAGTTGTCAAGTTACTTGTACAGTTTGTTTTCAAATTTCCTAAAATGTGTTTGCATTTTAGGGGGAGTAAGAAATTTTAGAAAATCCAAAAACATTTGAAAATTTTGAAAAAGCCAAAAACATGATAAAATGAAAAAAAAGAGTTTTTGTTGCATAAAAGAGGAAATGATAGTACATCAGTGGACTGTCACAACACGCTAAAGAAATGGAAAGTTAAAATGTGATAAACGGTCTCACAGATGATGTGTCAGTAGGTTTTTACACATTTAGTAGATTGTGACGAGATATAAACCTAAATTTCAAACTTGCTTATATCGTGGGTAACATCTCTCGGATATATAGGTAACCCCCGAAATCTTGTTTGAAAGGTCCCTCTTTCTGAGATACTAGGTCTTTATACTCTGTGATATCTGGGGTATTATCCCGGGACTTCTGATTTTGCGGAAGCAATGGCCTAGTCCCAGGAGAATACTTTCCGCATGCTTGAAATATAGCGCAGCCCTCAGCAAGCTGATGAAACAATAAAATTGATAGTCGCTGCTGTTGTAATCAAAAGATCCTCTAAAGGGGACCCACCAAAAGTCGAAGCCGTCATCTCTCTGCGTATCGAAAGATCGACCTGAGCTCTCACGGCCCTCGCAACTTAACCCCTTACAGATATCATATATGGTATACTCACCTGTAAGACTGAATATTGGGATCTGGATACGGGAGTATATTCTGAGGTGGGACATGCGATTGAGTTTAAGTTCTTAAAACATTAATCTCATATCTCGAAGCAGTTGAAATTTGTGTGAAAATTTAAGTGGACAAACATACTGACAATCTAAGTGAATCGTTTAGAACTTAAAATGAAATGAAGCTTAACGGTGTTGGTGATTTGTCTCAAAAATTGATATGATCCTCTTGCACAAACTCACAAAAATATTGTTTGTATATATTTCATTTCTGCATTTTCTTGATTCTACAAGTAGTGTCAGATATTTTCTTTCAGTCAAAAATCCAAAAAGATTTTTAGTGTGTTTTAGCATAAATTTTGAAAAATCCAAAAAGATTTTTGACAACTGATTTTGGAGAGCTGATTTTCAAAATTCCGAGTGCTAAACATGATGAACAAATGGTTTGGGTGAAAGTGTTTGAAGATTGTTGAAATAAAATGAGAAAAGGTTTTTGCAATAAAAACATTATTCCTGCAAGTGGTAAATTAGATTTGAAAATCTTATCCACAAATGATTATCAGAAAACTTATTTTTGGGTAGAGTTGTGCAGGTTGAACAGGTTCCGATACCTGAGTTAGATGAGTGCCAGGTTATGATCTAAGAACCTGTGGAAAGTGAATTCCAGACTGCGATCCTAGCTTAGCGAAAGGGGGAGTCTGAAGACATCAAGAGGGAGTCTGAAGATTGTAGAGACAGATTCGGATCCTGAAGATTACGAGAAAGAGTAAGAGATTGATTGAGGATGCTTGCAATGTGAGATATTTCAGAAAGCGTTAAGACTGATAAAGACTGAAGATGCAAAAACTCGACACTTAAGACTCATCAACATCTGAAGGGGAGTCTGTTGGTGCACACATCTGTCGTCTTCGTCTTATATCGAGTCTCGGTTACATTGCAGCTCTAATCAAGGATGATGTCATCATATCTAATGATGACATCACACTCATGACATCATCCATGACATAATGAATATGACATCATCACATAGAATAGCATACATATCCGAATCAGATTCTAATATTTGTTTGTATTTCGCTTGAAGACAAAAGCATGTGGGTTTCGCTTGAAGGCATCTAGAGGTTTCGCTTGAAGATGATATGTGTTTCTTCAAGCGAAAGCCTGACCACTATATATAGGATTGTCATGTTTTCATTTGAAGCGATCAGGTCAGAACAGATCAGAGCCTTGTAACTTGTACCGAAGTGCTGCCGGTATATTTTGTGCTTGTAATCGTTGATAAATCAATATACAAGAGATTTAAAGTGATATTCAAGCTGTTTCAAAGTCGGTTTCTTATTTTCCGCATCTGAAACTGATAAAATCTCTTCTGAACGACTCGTTTGGGTCGCAAAACGATCCTACAAACATTTTACGAGGTTGTCAGTTGTTAAGAAAAGAGATCACGTGAATATGTGAATTGTATCGGTTGATCAGACTTTGCATGTGACTGTTAATCCTTCAAGACTTATCGGCTCAATCAGTTTTGTGTTGAACATTTAATCAGTTATTGGTCATCATTGAAATTGCATGTGTGGTAATATTGAGGTTCAATAATATTACATTGAACAAAGTTGTGCATGTGAGTTGTGTCGGCAAGAATTAATCAGGTGCATGTGATCATTAAATATTGATTGTCGGTTAAGTGGATTGTGAGGTCCAATTGAATAATAATAGTTGTCTGACATTTAAATGTTGATTTGATCAAGATATTGAGGTCCAATTAGAGTAAATCGATTTTTTTGGCCCAAGTCAAAGTGTCAGTATTACATCTCGTTTGGCCCAAGATTTGCATGTGAATAGTTAAAGTGTTGGTAATTGAAATAATTGCATGTGACTTAAAGAGTGGCGGCCCAATCATCATACACACGCACTTTATATCGGCCCATGTGATCACACTTGAAGTTGTCAACTTAGTGGGTTTTTTTAGGTCAAATCGTGTGTTGTAATATCATTTAAAGAGTTGTCGGCTAGCTTTAGTTGAAAATTTTCAAGGTTGCTTGTGTCAGTTCATGTGATTGCATGTGATCCCAGTTCGTTTGGTAAGCTGAATTTGTGAAATTGTTTACTAAAAAAATATGGATTTTGAAGAAGTGTTGGCATATGTGCATTATGAATCTCATCAGTATATTCCGATAAAGAAAGAAGAAGAAACAGTCTCAGCAAAAGAAGTTGTTAAAAAAATTCCAGTTTTTGATTATTCGTCTGATGAAGAGAATGACAAGTATGAAGAAGAAATCCAAAGACTTGAAAATCTTAAACAACAACTTCCATCTGATCAACGTAGTGGAAAGTTATTTTATGCCGATAAAATTGAAAAGTTGAAAGAAAAACAATGTGCTCGAAAGACAATCAAGGCTTATCTTGAACGAATATCTCAGCTTGAAAATGAAGCTGAGAATTCAAGAAACAAAATAGATGAGCTTGAAAAGAAATTGAAAGGTTTTGTGACTTCATCTGAGTTCCCCTGTCCAAAACCGATCAATTCCGTTCCAATAAGTGACGATGTCACAAACTATGATAAAGTCATAGTTGAAGATTGTGATGAAAAATCTGATGATGAAAACGAAAAAATTGAAAAAAAGAATTTGTTTTTGAAATTAAAAGAAAAATTTCAAGAAACTGTTCCGCAATCAACTGAAAAGGGAGAATGCTCTAAGCAAAAACCTTTGAAGAAGAAAGTGGAACAAAAACAAAAAGAAAAAATTTTGAAAAATGTTCAAAAAGAAAATAAAAGTTCATCAGATCAATCATCCAATCGCAATCAAAAATTACAAAAAGTAAAAAATGAAAATTCAAAAATAGTTTGTAATGAGTGGTGCAGGTCGGACCACAGTGCTCAAAAGCAAAATCCAGCAAACAAGAGGAGGAAAGATTATCACCAAGCCAAACAGTGCTTTGATCTAAATGTTTGGACTGAAAATGGTGATTGGTACGATAACAGAGTGTGTTACAGATGCGGCTATCAAGGACACATTGCTGTTAAATGCCAGAGTTGGAGGTTTGAGTCAAGGAGATGTTTTAATTGCAACATCATTGGCCATATTGCTAGAGATTGCTCAATGAGATCAATGAAAAGATCGAGGGCTGAATCTCAGAAGCAGGTGAAGAAACCAGTCAATGTCAAGCCCAAAGAACAGAAGGTTCAAGAACCTAAAGTTCAAGAAAAGAAAGTGAAGCTTTCTCAGGGGCAAAAAGACAGACTGAGGAAGAAGAGGAAGAAGGTCAGAGAGTATGTGGAGAAGATTTTTTCCTCGGATACAACTGGTAAAACAGATAAAAGTTCTGATAAATCGTCTTGCTCACCAAAGAATGACAAATCAAGCAAAACGAGTTCATCAGATACAAATCTGAGGACAGAAAAGAGAGTAAAGAAAGAGAAGGCAGTTAATCAAGAGATTAACAAATCTGGTGATGAATTTGTTTCTTTGGAAACAAAGGAGCTATGTGTTGGCAATGAATCTGGCTCATCAAAGTCAGACAAGCCATGTTCAGGCGATGAATCTGGTGTGGTAAAGCCAGAAGAGCCGTATGTTGAGGTAAAAAATGAGAATTCTGGTTTAACAATGGATGATGCAAAATTTCCACCATTGTTGAACAAGAATTCAAAATCACCCAAGGACCGTCAGGCTTGGGTGAGTCTGTTTAAATAGAAAAACCTGACTTGCCAGAGCTCCCAGGTTGGTAAGAGTGGAGCAGGAATCGGCATATTTCTTGAGAAATTCACGAAAGTGATATTTCGACGTACATGTGGTAAATCAGGGACATTAAGTTGTACTTGATTTTCTACAAGTGGTATTGTTGTTTAAATCGGAAATGTTAAATCTTTACATGTGGTTAAAGAAAACAAGGTGATGAATGATCCCCATGTTTGAGAAATGATTCACAAAACTAATTTTCCGGAAAAACCATTTTGATTAAAACCAACTTAAGTGTTTTGAAATCACTATGGGAAAATGTTTTGTCGTCAGGGGGAGTTCTGATTGTTTAAGCCAAGTGAATGGAGAATTGAAGTAATTCTCATCATGTTGTCACATTTCTTATACAACTTGTTTTCAAATTTTCCCAGAAAATCAAAATTGAAACATATTTTGATTTTAGGGGGAGTAAAATTTAAAAAAAAAATTTGAAAATTTGAAAATGTCAAAAACATTGAAAAATTCAAAATGAGTTTTGTTGTAAAAAGAGGAAATGATAGTAGATCAGTGAGACTGTCACAACATGCTAAAGAAATGGAGAGATAAAATGTGATAAACGATCTTACTAAAGATGTGACGATAGGCTCAGCTAGACTAGTAGATTTGCGATAACGATACAAACTTAAATGAAAAAGCCTAGTTCTAGTGGGAAACATGGTCGAAAGCATAGTACTTAGTTTTGTCCTTCTTGATTGTGTGCCTACTCAGTAATCGCTGATTGTCGAAAGACATAAAACTGGTTAAGTTTGTGAACTTTCACAACTTTGCTGAAAAGTCGCTGTGATTGTGCATTTCATTTTGCAAAGATTTAAACTTGTCTTATTTCTTTATTTTGTTTAAGCATTGGACATCCTCTGCGTATACGTGAGTATCGACCTGGATGTTATTGCCTAAACGTTCTGCTTTATTTTCTTTGGTGTTTCGTTTAAGCTTTGGACCTCCTCTACGTATACGGAAGTATCGACCTGGTGGTTAAAGCCTAAACAACTTCAACTTATTTTTATTTTCTTATTTTGTTTAAACATTGGACTTTCTCTGCGTATACGGAAGTATCGACCTGATTGTTAATGTTTAAACACTCTGCTTTGTTTTTGCACAATTCACAGTTGATAAAAGTTTAAAGGCATTACTTGAGATAGTGTATTGCATGATGAGGGTATATGCTGAGATCGTGGGGTCCATAAGAGCTTAGTGCAAATTTAATATATCTTAACGTATCGGTAAGCATTTCGAAAGTTTTTAGATTGAGTTTAAGTGGACAACAATATCGTCAATCTACGTGAATCGTTTAGAACTGAAAATGTTTAAAGCTTAACGGTGCTAGTGATTGGTCAAAAACTGATATGATCCTCTTACGCAAGCTCACAAAAATAGTGTCTGTAAATATTTCTTTACTGCATTCCTTTGTTATAAAAAATCCAAAAAGATTTTAGTGTGTTTTAGCCTAAATTTTTGAAAAATACAAAAAGATTTTCGACAACTGATGTTGGAAAGCTAATATTCAAAATTTCAAGTGCTGAACAGGGTTGGGAGTGAGTGCTTAAATGAAGGAATTTATTTTGAGAAAGAAAGTTTGTTTAGTTAATCGAGATCATTAATTTGAACTTGATGTAACTATTACTAGTAAGTTTTTCTTATTGATTTAAGTAAAAACTTATGTGTTTGTGAAGATTGTGCAGGAGATGAGCTTAAACAGAGTTAAAGCCAGGATGCAATCTCAAGGTGATAGCTAATTCCAAACGGCGATCCCATCATGATGAAAGGGGGAGTCTGACGAGGCTAGAGCCAAAGAGAAGATCTTGGTGTATGTTAAGAAAGAAAAGAGACTGATAAAGACTGAAGATGCGAAGACTCGACACTTAAGACTCGTCAACATCTGAGGGGGAGTCTGTTGGTGCATACATCTGTCGACTTCGTCTTATATCGAGTCTGGGTTGCGTTGCGGATTTATTCAAGCATGATGTCATCATTATACAAAAGTCATGACATCACACATGAAACAGTTTCTAAATTAGTTTGAATTGACTTTTGGTGAGTTCGTTTGAATGATCATATCGTTTGAAGTTGATATCCGTTTGAAGCTGGCATCCGTTTGAACGTGTCCGTTTGAAAGGTGTCTTGTCACTTTCAAACGGAAGGGCTTGGCCTATAAATACTCTTCAAACGAATTCATTTGTAATGTTCTTGATTCCGACACCGAGGTGCTGTCGAAGTGTCTCCAGCTTGTAAATTGTTCAGAGATTAATATACGAGACAATTAATAGTGAATCCAAGCTAAACTAAGACCGAATCAATGAATTCCGCCTTTGATTCTGTCTGAGCACTCTTCTGATCGACTCGTTAGGTCGTTTCACCATCCTACAATCCGTTTCCTTGATAGCCAGAAAATGTGCAGACTTGGTCAGTCGATCCACGATCACCCAAATGGTATCGTTTCCGCATTGAGATCTAGGCAGGCCAGTAACGAAATCCATGGAGATTTGCTCCCATTTCCATCTAGGTATCTCTGGTTGTTGAAGTAGGCCTGATGGTTTCTGGTACTCGACCTTGACCCTAGCACAAGTCAAGCATTTACTGGCGTAGGTTGCTATGTGGGCTTTCATGCCAGGCCACCAGTATTTAGCCTTTAGGTCATGGTACATCTTATCCGAACCAGGATGTACCGAATAACGAGACTTATGTGCTTCATCCATCACAAGCTCGCGTAAGTTTCCATAAAGTGGAACCCAGATGCGCCCGTTTACATAGTAGGCGCCGTCTTCCTTCTGTTCTAACCGCTGCCTCGACCCTCGCAGGGACTCAGCCCTGATGTTTTTCTGCTTTCAATGCTTCAACCTGAGCATCATGAATTTGAGCGGGAAGGTTAGAGTGAATGGTAAGCTGTAACGCACGTACACGCTTAGGTATAGTATCCTTTCGACTTAGGGCATCGGCCACAACATTGGCTTTGCCCGGATGGTACTTCATTGCACATTCGTAATCATTCAAGAGCTCGACCCATCGGCGTTGTCGCATGTTTAACTCCATCTGTTTGAAGATATGCTCGAGACTCCTGTGATCGGTGTAAATGGTGCACTTGGTACCGTACAG
Organism: Helianthus tuberosus; assembly: GCA_030545235.1. Lineage (NCBI taxonomy): Eukaryota > Viridiplantae > Streptophyta > Magnoliopsida > Asterales > Asteraceae > Helianthus > Helianthus tuberosus. Next base: position 45,294,006 of record CM060400.1, read on the forward strand.
GTAATGTCTCCATATCTTAAGGGCGAAAACAACTGCTCCTAGCTCCAAGTCATGCGTAGTGTAGTTCCTTTCGTGAACTTTAAGTTGGCGTGATGCGTAGGCAATGACCTTGTCACGTTGCATCAACACGCAACCAAGTCCTTGGATGGAAGCGTCGCAATAAACCACAAAATCATCTGTGCCTTCAGGCAATGAGAGGATAGGCGTGCTACAAAGTCTATCTTTTAGGCGCTGAAAGGCAGATTCCTGTGCATCACCCCAACGATAGGTGACACCCTTTTGAGTCAGTGAAGTGAGAGGTTGCGCAATCTTTGAGAAATCCTTTATAAACCTTCTGTAATATCCTGCCAAACCCAAGAATTGGTGGATTTCTGTTGGTGTACGGGGTGCAGGCCAGTTCTTGATCGAGTCAACCTTGGATGGATCAACATGAATCCCATCCTTGTTTACCACATGGCCTAGAAAGTGGACTTCGCGAAGCCAGAAGTCACATTTCGAAAATTTGGCATACAACTGCTCTGTTCGAAGAAGTTCCAACATAAGCCTCAGGTGTTGCTCGTGTTCCTCCTGACTCTTAGAATAGATCAGGATGTCATCGATGAAGACTATGACAAATTTATCTAGGTAAGGTTTGCACACTCGGTTCATGAGATCCATGAAGACCGCAGGTGCATTCGTTAATCCGAAAGGCATAACCAGAAACTCGTAATGTGGCCGTAACGAGTTCTGAATGCTGTTTTGGAGACGTCCTCCTCTCGGACTCTCAGCTGATGGTATCCCGATCTCAAATCAATCTTAGAGTAAAAGCTCAATCCTTGCAGCTGGTCGAAGATGTCGTCAATACGTGGAAGAGAATAACGATTCTTCACGCTCACCTTGTTAAGTTCTCGATAGTCAATACACATTCTGAAAGTACCGTCTTTCTTCTTCACAAACAAGACTGGAGCTCCCCAGGGTGAAGAGCTAGGACGTATAAAACCCTTTTCCAAGAGTTCTTGTAATTGCGTGGACAGTTCTTCAAGTTCTGACGGAGCTAGTCGATAAGGTGCACGAGCTATTGGTGCTGCTCCAGGAGCTAGCTCGATTTGAAACTCAACTTGTTGATGAGGCGGAAGACCAGGAAATTCCTCAGGAAATACCTCAGGAAAGTCGCGTACAATAGGAATGTCTTCTTTCTTCTTTTCTTCCGAGGATGTATCAGAAACGAGGTTTAGGATAGCAGTGTCGCCCTTTCGCAAACACTTCTGGGCCTTAAGGAAAGAGATGATGCCCACAACAGCACCACTCTTATCGCCACGAATCATGAGGGGTCCTTTACCAGAACGAGGGATGCGGACAATCTTCTCGTTGCAAAGAATTTTCTCTTAATGGTGAGATAATCAATCCTTCCTAATAACAGCGTCGAGGCTACTAAGTACGATAGGAATAAGATCGATAGAGAAGGTCTGACCAGCTAAGACGAGGTTACAACCCTTAACTGTGTGTGTGCCCTTAAGACTTTCACCATTAGCTAGTTCTACAACATGTTTGGTGTTTTAAGGGTAGTGGGGTACGCTTAAGCACCTGACTAACTCTTAGGAACACATATCTAACATCTGCACCCGAATCAACTAAAATAGAAACAAGGAAATTGTCTGGTAGGAACTTACCCGCCACAACGTTGGGGTTGTTTCCTTCTTCCTCTTGTCCATTCAGGAACTCATGCTCACCAGTCCTGCGGTTATCCTTATTTTCTCCGTTATTGTTCCCGTTGCCCTGGTTGCCGCTGTTGTCACGATTCTGTCTCATCTGCGGACAGTTCCTCTTGAAGTGACCCTCAGCACCGCACTGGTAACATCCCTTATTACCCTGCTGGTGTTGCCGTTGGTTCTGGTTTGCAGGATATGGGCTCCTGCAGTCTCTAGCCATATGTCCCATCTTCTTGCACCGCTGGCAACACGATCCCGCACATGCCCCGCTGTGGTGCTGTTGGCACTTGCGGCATCTCGGTTTATTCCCTAGGTATCCCCCCTGATTTTGGTAGTTCAGCCCCCGCTGTACTAGTTTCCTGTGCGGTTCCTATTGTATAGAGCTAGGACCCTCACCTTGGTGGTCACCCCAAATATACTTGTTACTAATAAGGGCATTTGCATTGGAAAAGTTACGCTTGGGCAACTTGCCCCCTTCCACCGCCTGATCGGTGAGTTGGTGCGCCAAACGAACGACTTGCTGGATTGTGGGAAGGTTGGCCGCAATTACAGACCCTTGGATTTCCGGGACTAAGCCTCTGAGGTATAGCTTGATTCGTCTAGATATGGGTTGTGACATGTTAGGACATAAGGCAGCCAAGTCGTTGGACCTCTTTGTGTATGCCTCAATCTCTGATCCTTCCATCTTCAGACCATAATACTCTATTTCAAGTTCCAGGATGTCGTCCAGGTGGCAAAATTCGTCCTTAATCAAATCCTTGAAGTCGCTCCAAAGGGTGGCATTCGCGTCTGCCAACCCGAGCATCTGAGCTTGTGCGTTCCACCAAGAATACGCTTTCCCTTGCAACATGCCAGTAGCGTACTCTATTCGTTTGCTGGCAGGGCTTTCACTTTCTTCGAATGTATATTCGATTCTTTGGATCCAGTGTAGAAGGTCGATTGCTCCTCCAGTGCCGTCGAAAGTGGGAGGTTTGCATTCCAAGAACGCCTTGAAAGTGCCTATGCGTGATTGGGTGTGCATGGGTTGACTCCCTGATTGGGTTGCTAAGGCTTCAGCAATCCGTTCGTTAATCAAGGTCGTCAGCTGACCCTGGGTCATGTCGAGACATCCACTCATGATCTTCACATCGAAGGAACACACGTAAGAAAGGTGTCGCAAGGTGCGTAAGTGTTGAGTGACAGAAGAGAGTAAGCACACAAGGTTCAAATAGCAGTTATCATATTAACTAATGCATACCATGAACAATGTACCATGTAACTTAACAAGTAGGTAATATAAACATAAACCGTATCACCTAGGTTGTTGAGTCTTGCACGTGGAGCGAAGCGTCGTTGTGGATCATTGAGCACTGTACAGGTTATAGTCTGGTTTTATCAAAAAGCTTTTCCCTTTTTAAAACCAAGTTCACTATAACCAATGGCTCTGATACCAATCTGTCACACCCCCAAAATCCACACGCGGAGTATCATCGCTTGGAGGCGTGACATGACCAGGATCGAGCCACCAATCATACTGAACAACGTAATTAAGTAAGTAAAACCAACCTCAATACAATTGGTGACCATAAGACGGTAACCAACCAAGTTCAGATTTAAACAGCGGAAGCATAAAACGTGAAACCAAAACATAAGTTCCATAGTTCATAAGTTTAAAGTTCAAAACGTAAGTTTAGTAGGTTCATATGGATTAAATATTAAGCACGAGACATAACAATCCATATCCCACAACAACCTTCTCCTCGTGCAAGCTCCATAGGCATCTAGCGACCTGTAAGGCATGTAACAACGAGTCAACAACAAAGTTGAGTGAGTTCACGGTTGGTTGATTAGTTTTAAGTTGTTTCTGAAAAACGTGGTTTGACTTTCGTTGGCTTATTTGCCGTGGGGGTTACCCCATAGTTGAAAGTATGTTTAACCAGTTCCTTTTATTACCCAAACCATATCCATAATCAGTGGGGGCTTCCCCATGTGAACTACTAGACCGTTATGATATCGACTACTAACGAATTTTGTTGTGCCCTACGTCAATGTTCAATCATCATTGACAGTTTGCCATAGTCCATTAGTACACGCCCGTTCGGACGACACGGTGTAAGGTTTGTTAAACCTAATAGCGCTATTAACTAATGACCCGCTCGCCATCGGCCTCGGCGATTAAGTCGATATAAAATGAGGGACTTAATGATAGAGTTTTTGTCTAGTAAGTTTTAAGGGTGTTGTCCTACCCAAGGAGGACGAACGTACGTATTCTACTCAAGGAGAATACGCAGGATTAATATTGGCATCCTACCTATGGAGGATGGCCGTACATATCCTACTTAAGGAGGATATGTAGGTTCCGTTTTAATTCATTAACCCATTCCCAAACCACCGGGAATCCCATGCCTTAGAAAGTGTGTGAACTCACCTTGGTTTGCTCGGTTAGATTAGTTACTCTAATAATTAGAAATCAAGCGCGTCCTAACAAAGTACAGATAACAATCAATTTCTCATGCATGCATAACACGTACCCTACGTACGGTTTATCTACTCATTACTTCTATCACATACCACATAATTCAAACGTCAAGGTACTTTGTTAAGTTATATTATTTTACCCTAAAATAGTATAACTATCTCACAAAATAAACAAGTATCCACACAAGTGTCCTAGTATAAAATATATATTCTAAATATATATTTAACCATTTTATTTATAAAATCAACCTCCGACATTTTGTATTTTTTTCACAAATAATATGGCGAAGTTTATATTTGAAACGCAAGTTATAAAATATACTTGTAACGCTTGTTTAGAAAAGTATTTTCTAAGTGTTGATATTTTTAGGAAATTTTGCTAGAGTTTCCTTTGTAAACGGAGGTGTCCATTCTTATTAGCATATCATTTTCTTTTCGGAAATCATTCAATCAATCAACAACAAGTTACCATACAACATTATACTAGTCAAGTGCAAAAACAATGCACTTTTACATAACAACATGAACTTGGTTTTTCATAAAAACGCGTATTAACTTAGTGGGGTGTTTAATGGGTTTAGTTACCCTCCAAAGTGGGTTTATTTTTGTTAAAATCTTACTCTCGGGGTTTTTAGATGTTCACAACTAGTGAACTTATTTCACAAAAAATATCTATTTACAATATTTTCATCTTTCACTAGCATCCATATACTTAGTTTATTTCAAAGATGGTGTAAGTATATGTAACAATCATACTTTTTCAAAAACCGCCTTTTAAACTTGGTTTTCTAAAATAACTCATACACAAGTCTTGAGTTTACAAGTTTACTAGTCCACTAGGTTTATTATTTTCTAAGAAAATCACTTTTATTCCCAAGTTCATGCTCTAACAAGAAGATGATTATTTTATGTACACATAATCACCTCTAACTTGTTAAGTCATGTTTTTAATCATAACTTAACATGCTTCGTATGATGATTAAACATCATATTGCTAGTAATCACCAAATAAACATCAAGTAATCATCAACATGACCAAACAACTTCATTTCATCATGTTTTCATCTTATTTCATCATTATGTTACTTTATATTCAAGACTTTGTTTATGATCCTTTAGTGTTCATGGATTCTCGTTATAAAATAACTATTAACCACTCTAAATATGAAGCAAATGAAGATTCAAGAGACTTACTACTAGCTTTTAAGCTAGGGAAGATCAAGAGTAGAAATGAGGTGGTTAATAGCAAATGAAGAAGGTTCTTGCACTTCCGAAAGCTCCTAGCTTCTTTATATGACCTCTAACACCTTTGTATGTATGGAGTTTGGATGAAACTTGGATGAAAATGGTGGTGGTGTGGGTGTGGTATTCGGCCGAGACCAAGGGGAAGAAGAAGGGAAGTTCAAGTGTTGGTGATGTTGTGAAATGTGAGATGATGAAGGTCTAATGGGTTTTTAAAGCATGGTCTTCCAACATACCTTTAACCTCTAGGTATAATGCTCCCTAAGTACTAAGCATATCACATAAATAATCAAAGAAAATCAAAGGGGTGGGGGCCACATCCTAACCGGTTTTTTTTTTTGGGGGGGGGGGGGGTTGGTTTAGTTGGTTTGCAATGGATAGTTAGTTAACTAGTTAGGTTTTAAGTATCTAGTTAATGTTATAAGTGTGTTATGTAATATATTGTGTGTTAGGGTGTTCGGGGACCCTAACTAGCTTAGAAAAATACAAACAATGTTTCTTGCAATATTTTAGTGTTCCGGGTAATGTTCGGTTCTTTGGTTGGATACCGTTCCGTTAAAGTGCTAAGTTATTCCATATTGTGTCCTATATATATCTTTTTGTAACACTTTTAATTCCCAACACTTAGGAAAACATACAAGACTATTTAGTAACTTTTCTGCACAAGACTAGTATGTTAACAAGCACATGTAAGTATGACACAGTAATCGGAAATCAGTTAAGTAATTTAGCATAGTCATCAAGCACTTTAATTAACATTAATAAATCGTACGGATACATGTAATTTTGAGGGTTGTCACAAAAGTGGCTTATTTTATGAAATAAATTAAATTAAATTAAATCTTGTTTCATATTCGGGGTTATCCCATATTAAAGCTACCTTTGTAAAACATAGGTTTATTCCCACCTGTTTAATAAATAAAAATCCGGTGTTTCTAAACTCTGATATTTTTCCTAACTCACGGTCCTGATGAAATTTCCGCTGCAATACTTTTTAAAATAACCACCGGTACCACTTAGCCGCTTCACGGCTCCCGCTCCCATCCAGGGTGGGGTCGGGGGTCGTGACAAAAGTGGTATCAGAGCCAAGCCACTGGTTTAAGCAATTAGGTGTTGTAATAATACCTTAGTTTAAACGAAAGAGTTAGGAAATTATTATTTGGTAGCAACAAGGATAGTATTTAGACTTGAACTTAAGAAAGATACTTTAGTATTAGTTTCGAGATAAGCTTGCATAAATAAAGTGTGATGGGTATTGGTTTGCCGTGAGGATGATGGCTAGAACGTTGCAAGTATGGTAAATAAGCAATAACACTTGGCCACTGTTATTTCTTGTTTATTAGTACCACTTGGTTCTGGAATATGATCCGTCATGTGAATACTAATTTCCTTGTTCTTTGATGAAAGCCCTAAATAAAAGATTCATTTTTAAATCATGAATTGAGAAAATTATATTTATGGGAAATACTAATTACCTCTCCGGTGAGAACCGGGTAAGATGGGGTATATGATATGTCAAACAAGTGACAAAATTCCCTAAATAGTATCATGACCTGATATCTGACTTGTTTTTGGAAAATATGAATCTGTTAAATATATTGACCTTATGAATGGTATATATATTACAGTATGTGAAATATATGATTGTATAGATATGTATATCTATAAGGAAATCCAAAAGCCATAAGAATTTGACAATTTAGGATGAATCACGAACATATGTGTCAATGATAAATGTTAGATTTTCTTATTAGGAACCTCATGTATACATCTATAATTCCGATATAAAAAACTATTCAATCATCCGTCTCGTAACTCGTGAGACAAGATGATCAAGGTGAACCCTTTATGTTGGGACGCCATCAAAAGTATAAGAATTCCCATTGCGTTACCTTAGATTATTAAAGCAGTAGGAAACCTGTAACTAAAAGTCGTGCTAGGCACAAAACATCTAAAAACTTACGCTAATAAGAGTAATTCTACTTTCTTTAAGAACTCTTGCGAGAATAAGAGTAACCACGACTAGGTGCACTTACCAAGACTCTCTTCACCTATAATCCTACTAAGATTACCAGTAATAAAAGAATTGCTGCAACAATACACGGGCTTAAAGGACTAAAGTGTCATAACCATTAGTATATATGTTAAGAAGAATGAAGTAATGTATGCTTCAAAAATTCAGACATTTAGATAATGAGACCCGAGCTTCGAAACACATGGTCAAGACGTATGCCATAAAATGGAAAGAATAAAAAGAACCGACAGAAAGGAAATTCTGTCTGCTTCATAAAAAGGAACAAATGGCAACGATGATTCCTGAGGCGATTGCTGAATTAGTTTGAGATTTGCAAGCCACCCGGAGAAGTGACCACAAGACGACAAGACAGACCAGCCGACAAAGTTCGTCTCTGTGTTGAAAGCTGCGAGTTATGCACAAAAGTAAGACATAGCGTATACGGTCTCGGAGTTCATTAACACTAGAGGCATGGAACTGAAAGAAACTTCGACCGATGTTTTCCCAAAGGATCTACTTGGACTATCACCCAATCGTGAGGAGAAACTCAGAATTCATCTGTGAAAAGGAACAACACCGATTATCACAAAGTTAAGACTAATGTAGTAGTTGAGGCTTTAAGTCATAAGTTTCATAAGCAGCCGAAACAAGTACGTGCTTTTAGATTAAATTTAAGGATAATTTTTTTGGAACAATTAAAAAGTACCCCAGGAAACAGCAATCAAGGATGATGCTGAAAGATTTAAAAAGGGACAATGACAAAAAAAAAGGAACTAATGGAAATTGGAAATTCCTTAAAGAATTCGGGTACCTATTCAAGGAAACCTACGAGAAAGGATTCTTGAAGAAGCTCATAGGACTAAGTATTTGATTGCATCGTGTAAGTAATATGAGGTATCGAGGTTTGATAAGAATTACTAATAGATAGGAATGAAAAAGGATGTAGCAAAGTTATGTCTCTAAGTATTTCATCAGTTAGCAAGATAAAGCTGAACGTTAGAAACCTTTAGGTTGACTCCAATGATTAGAAGTATCAGTATGGAAATGAGATTGATAACAATGGATATTGTTACCAAATTACCCAAAACAAGGAACAACACAATCTGGGTGATTGTGGATTGACTAACCAAGTCTGCTCAATCCCTACTAATAAAGGAAACCCTTTAGTATTAGACCCTTAGTTAAGTTGTGTGGAAACGAAATAGTCTCACTACATAGAATCTCATTATCCATTGTATTAAATCAAGATAGTAATTTCACTTCTCATTTCTGGGAAAATTTTAACCCGACTTATTTTGAGTAGTGTGAAGGAACACTACAAAATATAGAAAGATGTGCTAAGTACATGAGCGATAAATAGGACTATCATTTATCACACATAAGATTTTTCAATAATTGGCCTACAAGTATTAGTGTTAACCGTTTAAAGCATTTTATGGATGATAGTATCATCCAGTAGGTTAGACATACATATCAGGCCATGAGATCGGCAAACCATTGGAATTTAAATCAGAGAAAGGATACTACCAAAAGTCTCTCTGTGTTTGGAAAGGAATAAGTCTGCTTTAGTAATAAAGGAAAGCTAGGCCCAAGATGGGTTAGACCATCTGAAGTTATTAAAAGAAGTGAACCATTAGCTTATTAGCTAAAATTTCCAGGAGAAATGACAGGTATATATAGATATATAATGTAATTCGTGTGTGCAACTTAAGGATGAATCTTTAGTTATACCTCATCAAGATATGAAGTAAATGAAAATTTTAAGTCCATTGAAGGACCTTGCAAATCAAATATGAGAATTCCAAAGCATATGAGATTAGTTCTGGTCAAGAGGAAGTAGAATTTAAAACGTCGACAAGAATATACTTGGGAATCAAAGACAAGACGGAAGTAACTACACCTGTTCCAGCAAATCTCGAGGACGAGATTTAAAATAAGGTGGGGATGATGTAACAACCCTCGGAAAGATCCATAAACAAATCCGAAGTGTGCACGATAAAGTTTGAAACCTGATGGTTGATGAAACAAACCGCACAAAAGTATATTAGACTCGCAATTATAAACCGAACAAATTAGGATCAAGACCCAAACATACTCGATAAACACTAGCACGAAAATCGAGAAAAACGCGCGATTGGACGAGAAGGACCGCCAAGGACACGCGTCACGACACTGCGACACGTGTCAGGCCTACGTGTGACACGTGGCGATCGAAGCCAGGTCGACGATCCCCGGGACATGCGCCAGGGGAGGCCGACCCGTGCGCGACACGCGGGGGAGACCCAAATGGAGTATATAACAGGCAGCAGTGGGACTGAAATATGTGCACCAGTTCGATCAAATTTTGATGAACTTACTCTCTCGCATCTCCGTTTCTTTGCACAAAAACCCTAAAACACCGAAACTCTGCTCGTTATCAGGGTAATAACTCTAATCACGGACACGGTACTATATCCGATTGATTGAAACTGATCCAACGGATGTTTAAGTGCTGCATGTATATGGCTATACTTTGTCATTCATTGTGAGTTTTGATCTCGTGATTATCGTTAAAGTTGAATTGGGTTAATACGCTAATACGAGTTCCATTGTATCTAGAATTAGAACTCATAATCTGGAAGCTGTTAAACTAGAATACTTAATGATTAAGTAAACTTAATGGTTATGTAAAACTTAGTAGTTAAGAAAACTTAGCGGTTAAGAAACTTAATAGCTAAGGAAACTTAACAGGAAAGGAAACTTAGCTGTTAAGCAAGCTAAGTAAGTTAATTAATCAGCTAATTACGTTATTAATCGGCTAAGTAAATTACTTGATTAAACCGTTAAGGAAAATTAATCAGTTAAGTAAGATTAATTTAAGTAAGATTAATTAATCGGCTAAGTAGGATTAACTAAGTAAATTAAACACCTAAATAGATATATATAAGAAAGGTGCAAGGAAGGTGTAAGAGGATATATATGTAGGTAGGAAGCTTCCTAGAAAATGTATAGGTAACTTCCTAGAAAAGTATATAGGAAACTTACTGGAAATTTCATATTTCCTACCTATAAATAGGAAGCTTAGGATTCATTTTTCTTTGCTCAGTTTTTCTATTCTTCTCTCTATACGTTGGTGTTCTAATCAAAAATCACCGACACGATATTCTGTCCGATCGATTCGGAAACCAACTAACGAATGCCAAAGTGCTGTCTAAATAAGACTATACTTTGTGAATTTAAGGTTCTGATCTCGTGACCATCGTTAGGTTTGATATGGTTTTACATTAATACGTATTCCACTCTGTTAAACTAAATGTTTAACCATCAGAAAACTTCGATCCATAACCTTACTATCAAACAAGATGATTAATCATCAGAAGATTCAGAGCTATAAAGTAGGTGCTTAGAATCAAGATGCTTGTTTAATCAAGACTATATGCTACCAAGGTGAGTCATTCTCTTTTTACCAAATTGTTTCCAAAACCCTATTTATTTTCAAAGTTATAATTACAGGGATTAAGTCTTTGTAGTCTTCAATTACAGCCGGTATGTGGGGTTTTGTATACATTACTTGATAATCGTCACCATTGGACAACGGGTTAGCCAATGGGTGATATGACCATAGTCACAGAAATGAGTCGAGTGACAAATACCGTTGGGTAATTGGTTGATATAAACATTGTAATCGCCCTTAATACTGTAATTTATAACAATGTGTCGTTTTGTGCAAATTGAATGACTCACCAGTATTTCCCCGCTGATAAAATCTTTTTAAACATGTTTCAGGTGAGTACAATAGATTGGATTAAGAGTAATGATATGACACCGAAAGGCTTGAAGAAGTGGCTTATTTTATCAAATAAATTAAATTAAATTAAATCTTGTTTCCTATATTCGGGTTTATCCCATATTAAAGCTACCTTTGTAAAACATGGGTTTATTCCCATCTGTTTAATAAATAAAAATCCGGTGTTTCTAAACTCTGATATTTTTCCTAACTCACGGTCCTGATGAAATTTCTGCTGCAATACTTTTTAAAATAACCACCGGTACCACTTAGCTGCTTCACGGCTCCCGCTCCCGTCCTGGGTGGGGTCGGGGGTCGTGACACCCAACGAGTTGAACCGACGTTTGAGAAATTTAACGTTTTCTACTTTGTTACTTACACCGATGATTTTTACTCTTTCAACTCCCGCACCGGTGGGGTATTGTGTTGTAGCCGGGATCCTCCCAAGAGCCTTCACGACTGGAAGCAGAAGTTCTTTTATATACGTCGTGGTGTTATTCCGATTGACTTGTACTACCGGGCAGGAAGTGAAGGTGTTACTCGAGTTAACGTTTCGATATCCTTTGCTGACCAGGATTGGTATACGCCTTTGACCCGGGAAGCTATTCCGATGATTCAGTTAGAGGAAAGGGCTTTGGTGACGGCTGGGATGAGAATGTTATGGGTGCCCCAAAACCCTATGGCTTACCCGGTCTATGGGCACAAGGGAAGAGGTATTGCTTCCTTGCTGTTTGCCTTGTTACTGTTTTTCCTTGTTTATCGTCTCACATTCTTTTATGTTTTTCAGCAGGATATAGTTTAATGAATGTATTTGATCCCAAGGTTGCTGGTGGGATGAAATCCGATTAGACGGTCAATTTTTCCTCCAAACTTTCGACAACCTAAACTTTATTGGATTTATATGTAGTACTTTTGGAGGATGATGCTCGAAATTTACTTTGTACCGCTTTGCTTTTGTCTTTCCCTATTGGACAGACTAGTGCTTCCCATTCTATTCCTCTTCGGTTCGTCATCCAAGTCTAACTCGTTGAGATTTATATGCGAACGAGCATCCGATGTGGCTTGGGAGGAACTCGACTCGGTTGATGATGTAGTTTTTAACTGTTTGGACTTTGACTTTGGTGGTTGTATCGTAGCTATTAAATACCACTTTGTGGATTTCCTAAGAAATTCTCATACCCTTTCCATCCCAAAGGGTGCATAGTATTGAGCTTTAAATTGCTCATTAGCTTTATCATACAGTCCACATCAATTCTTCCACTTCCTTGATTGCGGCTATGAACAAGCCGATTGTGGATCACGTTGAATGAATTGATTCTTTTCGTCATATAGGTTTATTTTCCCGAAACTTTGTCTGCTCCACAGTACTCTTCTCGTCCCATCCTTCATGGAACTTCGCACGAATCTTCTTCCAAAATCTTTTGTCTTTGGATCATGCCTGTTAGGAAACTTTATTTGTAAGTATTGAAGAAAATCAGATTCAACTTGATCTATGAAGAAGACAACAGTCCTGAAGATCACAACAAGAAGAAGAAGATCGGATAGGACAACTGAAATGAACAACATCTACTTCAAAGAATCACAAGTTGATCAAGAGCTGAAGAAGATTATCAGAAAAGGTCATTTCTGATGGATCTGATGATATTTCTGATGAAATATCATCAGTCTCTGACGATTCTGATCATCAGATTTTCTGATGATTTGTTCACCAGAATTTCTGATGAAGTGGTTTATCAGAAATTCTGATGAATACCCCACTTGTCTAAAAATCAGCTCTATCCTGCCATAATAACCGAAGCAACTTGACATTATTGGATATCATGATTACAAAGGCAACTTGACTGTTGGATTCAATGAATATGTCAAATGGCTACTTTATGCAGGACTTATTGCAAGAATAAACAATTGTTTATTCATGTATCCAGCCTTCTATAAATCGAAGGCTCACCAAGCAGAAGACGATGAGTTAAGCTTAGCATTCATACATACTACAAAACTCCATTGCCCTCTCACCCACATAATTTAAGATTCATTTGTATTAGTTAATAATCTTACAATCACCTTGTAAACTATTTTGTTTTAAAGTGATATAAACTTGATAATTCTGTAGGTCTTGTTTCTTGAAAGTCTGATTTCCATTTCCGTACATCTTTTTCACATCTACTGAAATCACTTACCATATTACGTGGAAAGAAGTTTTTAAGTCCAAACTGGGACCCACAATTGGTATCAGAGCAGATTGAATAAACTATTTTCAAACGATCAATCGCTCATCTTCTTTTCTCTAAATATGGCCAGCTTTCAATCATGGAATAATGCTTTTAACATTGGTTCTATGTCTAAACCTCCGACTCTGGTCAGAGAGGAATACCCCCAATGGAAAATCAGGATGGTCAATTTCCTTAATGGTCATGACCGAGCTCTGTTTCAATCCATTGAAAGGGGTCCACATATACCAATGACTGAAATACCAGCTATTCCAGCAACTGACCAATCACCTGCAATCCCTGCCTCCCGAGCTCCCAAAAGTGAAATAAACTGGAGCGCGGAAGACAAGGAAAAGGTGGCTGGGGATGAAAGGGCAAAGTCACTTTTAATAATGGCCATCCCCAATGACATATTTTCCCAAGTTGATGCATGTGCATCAGCTAAGGAAATATGGGATCAGTTGGAAAATCTTTGTGAAGGAGGAGAAAGGATTATAAGAAACAAGAGAACAAACAATGTTTCCTCATATGAGAGGCTCAAAAGTTTACCAAATGAAAGATTAATTGATACATATCAAAGATTTGCAAAACTTTTGAACGAGCTAAAGAAATTTGGTATAACAAAATCAAATGATGAAAGAAACATAAAATTTCTAGATGCGTTACCTAGAGAATGGAGAAGTCTAACCATGACTTTGTCCTCAACCTTAGAACTAGGAAATATGAGTCTTCATGACTTATACAGCATCTTGATCCCCAGAGAGGAAGAAATATTTGAAGAAACCATTCAAAGAGGGGGGATCTTTAGCTCTTAACTCAAACTCATAAAGAACACCACCTATCAATGATCCACAACCATTAAACAACCAAAATCTTGAAATTTCTGATAAATCATCAGATTTTTCAGCTTTTGCTGAAGCAATAGCACTGCTCACCAAAACATTTGAGCAGAGGTTGAGGGGAGGAGGCCAGAGATACCAGAGAAGTGACAGAGGGAGGATGGATGGAAGATCTAAGGAAGAAGGTAGATCCAAGGATAAGGGGAAGGCTGAAGTTGTGTGTTACAAGTGCAAGCAAAGAGGTCACTATGCATCAGAATGCAAGACAAAGAAGCTCAAGGATGTTGCTTATTATGAGAAGAAGCAAAGAAGCAGCAACAAGTCAGCTTAATTGCAGGGACATATACATGGCTATATGATGATTCTTTCGATGAAGAAGAAGAAGAAGAAGAAATGGCTAACTTCTGCCTCATGGCACTTTCTGATGACATACCAGAAACTTCAGGACAAAAGGTAAATTTAGTCAATCTTGATCTTGAACACAAGCTAAACAAGCTCATGTCAGATTTTTTAAATCTGGAAGATAAGCAGAAATCAGATAGTAAAAAATCTGATGAGTTGCAAAGGACCATGAATAAAATCATTCTTGAAAACCAATTGCTAATAGAAGAAAATTTAGATCAAAGAGCTAAAATTGAGTTCTATGAAAATGAAAGAAAAGATCTTTATAAGAAAATCAATGATAAAGAAATTAATGTAAAAGGTTTTCAACAAGCCAAAGAATTCATAAACTTCATTGAGTCCACACCAAAGAACAAAGTAGAGGGTTTAGGATATGTAAAAACAAGAGAAAATAAACCCACTGTCTTTGTAAAAGCAACCCATCAGATTTCTGGTAAATTTTCATCAGAATCTGACTCTGAATCTTGCAAGTCAACCTGTTCTGAATACTCTTTTGAAAAACCCAACTTCAAACCAAAAAGAATTGAATGCAAACAAGAATCTTTAAAAACTCCAGAAGCAGTTCACTCATCCTTTCAAAATTATCCACTCATTCCATCACAAGAAAGAATATCAGAAAATTCTGATAAATCTTATATGTGTGTTGACATACTGAAGCTTGTTCAACACCATCTCCAAAAGAAAAATGAAAAATCTGTTTATGGCTCAGCATACAACAGATATTCTGATGCAAGGCCATTAAGAGAAAATAATTTGATTAAAATCTCATCAGAAAGAGTACCCAAGCAAGCCTGGGTACCAAAAACCCTCTAATTTTTCCATTTCAGGACCATCATGTGCAGCAGATTTGGTACTGCGACTCAGGAAGCTCCAAGCACATGACTGGGGACAGGAGCTTACTCAGCAACTTTGTTTCAAAGCTGGGTAAAATGGTAAATTTTGGAAATGGAGTGAAAGGGAGGATCATGGGATATGGATGCATAAGGTATGGATGTTTGAACATAGAGAAAGTAGCCTATGTTGAAGGCTTAAAGTACAATCTTCTAAGTTGTGGTCAGTTCTGTGGTAAAGGTCTTTCAGATAACCTTATCACCAGAAAAATGCTTGATAAACTGTTTTAGTGATAATCAAAGAAAAATCATATATCTGATAAAAGTTCAGAAAATCTGATAAATTATCAGAAAATCTGATGCATCATCAGAAAATCTGATATATCATTAGAATATCTGATAAATCATCAGAAATTCTGATATATCATCAGAATATCTGATAAATCATCAGAAATTCTGGTGTTTCATCAGAAAAACATGTTCGATTATCAGAATCATCATTGATCATTAGAACAAATTCTTGCATGTCATTATTCTTATTCATATATCTTGATCGCATATTCATAGATTGTAATTTGGCGTTTTTATTTCTTTTAAGTTTTTTATTTTTTCTGAATTTTTTTTGGTGTTGATAACGTCATTTAACAGAAAATTTCTGGGAACTCGTTAATGGGTATGAAACTTTCTCTCTCCTTCATTAATTACACCCTATCAATATTAAGGAGATTGAAGTGACATATTGGTAGGCAATCATGATATATTATCAGAAAATGGCCGCCTAAATCATTTAATGCAGGAGAAGTGCAGAAGAAGTTTATCTCTGATATCCCTTTTGCCTTCTGATTATTAATTAAATAACAAAGATTGTGGTGAACAAAATCTATAAGTTGGTAGATACCATTTATGGCAAATTTTAAGTTTACTATAAATGATCCCCACTTTGTGCTAAAACTGTCATCCTTACACAAAAAAAAAAAAAAAAAAAATCCTCTAGAAATTAAAGCTTCATCTTCTTCTTCACCTCATACTTTCTCACACTCACAAAAATGTCTACCATCAAAGCTGAATGCTTCCCACTCCCTTATCGTCCTTATCACAATCTCAGATTGAGGACCAACCTGGAAGGTCCTCAATGGGAAGGATGCCAAACTGTGCTGAAGAAGATCATGGGGAGTAACTTGAAGTATGCCCTCACTGCCAATATAATTGTTCATCCAGACATTCTTCAAATGTTCTGAAAAAATGCAACATTATCAGAATATGAGAACAGAGGACAGATGGCTATTAAGAGTGTGGTGCTTAATCAAAGAATTCTGTTAAATGAAGCCACCATCAGGACGGTTCTACAACTTAATGATGATAATGATGTCCTGATGTTCACAAGGGCACAGATAGAAGAAACCTTGGAGCAAATGGGTTACCATACGGTAAACCCACAACGAGCAATCAACAAACATGGCTTCATCAAGCCATGGCAATATCTGGTCACACAAATGGGTGCATGCTTCTCAAAGAAGATCATCAATCATCATGAAGTATCCCTTAGATTGATGGAACCAATACGAGCACTTGCACTTGGAATACCTTACAACTTCTCTTATTACTTGATAAGAGATTTTGCAAGTAACATGTGGTCTGGCAGGCCGTCTTGATTTATCCTCGTTTTCTGATGAAGATAATCACGAGCCAGCTAGGCTTTGGGGGTGTTCCTGCAAGTTTTCCAAGAGCAGAAATGAGACTTCAACAAAACATGAATCTCAGCATGCTCGTACCCACCAATCAGAATTCTGGATTGATAACTGATCTGTTGTTGCTCCTTGAGATGGATCATGGACAAGGGATATATCTTGATTAGGTTTTTCTTTGTCTAAACTTAGTTTGTGTAGATATTCTACATGACAATATGTTGATATAGTGTATTTCCTATATTGCTTTGATTGTCTGACTCATGGTTTGGGAAAAAGAAAAATGGGTAAATAAAAATGAGAAACATGATCATCAGAAAAACAAAAATTTTGACACAAAATTCTGAGTTTCTGATGACAGGAGACAAAATCTGGTAATTCAAACTTAACATGCATCTCTAAATTTCTATTCTGTTAAAATTTCAAAATGATAAAAAGTTTTAGAAAATATCAGAAAAAGCCAAGAGACTTGGATGCCACCAGAGAATCAAATGTGAGTCTTCTGATCTTATCTCATTCCATCTCATCTAAAAAAAAGGGCCTCTTATATCAATCAAAAGGAGAAATTTCAAAAATCTGCTGAAAGGGGGAAACACAACCAAAAAATTCTGTTGAAAATTATTGACTTCTGTTGACCACATTTAAAAGGTCAATAGGAGTCAGAACAAAAAGCAATACATATTTTTAACAGAATTTATGTTGAATTTCTGATGACATCATCAGAATGGGACTTTGACTTACAAGAAAGAGAGGATGCAGATGAAGAAAGCTGATTAGACCTTTTACAAAATGGGGTCCACAAAGATGAAAAGGTGTCATATAACCGATAGTTTTCTCCAATCAAAATTCAGTTTAACATTTTTGTGAAGGAATGATTGAAGAAACTACAAGTTGAAAGGGCATAACCACGATTACACGATAACCGTCATTAATGTCTTGATACCCATGATCCAACGGTTACATTCTGAACCAAAACTCACATCACATGATCTGACGGTAATAAAGACAATTAATGATCTCTTAACCGCCATTACATGGCACGTTCCATATCCCCTCAACTCCATAAACCCACAATTCTCTGCTGAGACCCTCACTATATAACTCACACTTAGCAGAAATTCAAAAGAAACTCACCTTCTTCACAAAAACTTCAAAACAAAACATCCCCTGTTCTTCACTCAAAATCCAAAAATCCCTAAATTTCAAACCCTAATTCACAAATTTCGACAATGGCAGAAGTGAACCTCAACATCCCAATTGTTCAACGTGAAGTACCTGTTGTTGGAGACACATAATTTCTACCAATGAAAGAAAACAATCTGCTGATGAATAAGAGCATTCGAAATATGATGTAAGATGTCAACTTTTGGTAGAATATCTTATGAAATGTCCAATCTCAGGAGCACTAATACAAGGAAGAGAAGTACCAAAAAAGTTACTACAGCAATTTCTTCACACTTTTAATGAAGATGAAGAAAATCAGGTCTCTGCTCATGTATGGGGAAATGTTTTTGTAACATTAACTCCTGCAAGGGTAAGAGAATGGCTTGAACTTCCAGTTCTTGAAAGTTACGTTGAAGGACTAAGCAGAGAAGAATTGATAAGCTTTATCATTAAGCTTGGTTACAAGAAAAAGGATATCAACAAAATTGGAGCAATAAGAAGAAATAAAATGCCAGCCATCTAGCAAGTGATGATGGAAGTGTTAAACAAATGTCTTACATCAAAGATAGGAGGAACTGATCAAGTTAGTCAAGCTATTCTGACAATCATGTATGGACTCATAACTGGGTTCAAAATTGATTATGGAACATAAATTTTTTACCTACTTAAAAGATCAATCCTCACCAGAAATGGAAGAATAACCTCACATCTGCCATATCCAAGGTTAATCTCAATTTTTATTTCTGAAACATTTGCTGAAAGGGACATAGAAATTCCAATTTTAGAAGATATTTGGAGTTCAAATACCATGAAGGCCTAGAGTTTCAATCATGGATGGGAATTTGACAAAGATATCCCTGAGTTACCAGAAAGCATGCTATGCCTCATTGCACCAGACTCACAGTACAGAATACAACATGAAGAACTTTTGACCAAATCAGACACTCCAATAGAAGAACCTAACAAAGAAATTGTTAACTGTTCTTTATCACCAGAAGAAGAAGAAGTTGAGAAGTCATGGTCATAAAAAATAGAGGCTGCAGGAGGAGAAGGAGTTCTGGAGATACCTAACTCACCAAAAAACAAGACAGAACATGCTGAGAGTCAACAAATTCATGAAGGAGGAATTCATCATGAATTTGATATTCATCAAGAGAAAGAACATGAACACTATGCAGAATCACACATTGCCGGAGGAACTCATGAAGATGCTGAAGAACAACATTATGAAGAAACTCACTTTGATGGCACTGCAAATGAAGCCACTGAAGTTATACATCATGATGAATCTCGGGTTGCTGGTACATCTCTTTTAAACACTGTCTTAGTTGATACTCATTCAAAAGAAACAAACTCAGAAGGTTCAATTAATGTTTCTTACAAGATAGAATATAGAAAAACTGATGTTGATGAAGAGGTTACTAGTTCCATTAATCTCAACTCTGAATCAGAAAATGAGGAAGAGGATGAGATCCCAACAGATAGAGATAAGGGAATTGATCAAGGAAATCTGGCAAAAGGTAATCTGTTTACCTCAAAAACTTATAGAGAATCATATATTGATATGATTCAAGGACATAAGGAAATCCAGGATGAAAATGTGTTTTTCACCACTGGTGGAGATGATTCTGGTACACTTAAGGTTGCACCAAAATCTGGTAAAGCCAAAAGTGACCCTATCATTTCTAGAACAGCAGCAAATGTGTTTGCAGCTGGAGTGTTAGAAGGAATATATGTTGTTCCAAATATCCCTGAAACACCTATGAACCAAGAAAATTTGGAAACTGTGCTGGAAAATGTTTACAAAGCCTTCAAAAGAAATCCAGTAGAAGAAAAGCTTGATATGTTGCTGTCAGAAATACAAGGTCAAAGGGCTGAGATGAAGACTTTGTCAGAATCAGTGGAGGTGATAAAGACACAAACTGAAAGAAACACTGAAGCACTAAAGTCTTTTCAAAAGATGAAAGAAAAGGCACCAGAATCCAACATCTCTGCATCAGAAATACAGATGATTCTCACAGAAATAGAAAAGATCAAGACACAAGTTGCAAATGCTGTGGAATCAAGACAATCAAGCAGTGCAAACAGAGTTTTGGAAGAAGTTACCATCCTAAGGGAAGCAACAACAGTATCACAGACGCCCTTGAGAAGCTATCAAAAGAATGGGCTGCAATACAGATGAAAGCTCAAACTAAATTTACCAAAGTTCAGAAAAGCATAGCCAGCAACTCAAATCAGGTAAGAGAGGTGCAACAACTGGTGAAGAAAATGCAATTCAACATTGCAAGATTGGCCAAAGTGGATCCCAAAGAAATCGCGAAAGAAATTCCTGCTGAAAGTTCACACCAAGAAGCTCCAAAGTCAACCCCACAACAATCATCAACCACACCAATCACCAAAGCTGGAACCACAATGATGGGTCCACCTCCAAATGTCCCAAAAGATGAAATGGGGAAAAGGTTAGCAACCTCAAAACCTCAAGTTATCACAAATTTGAAACTTTTAACATCTGTCCCAAAACCAACGTTGTCTGATGACTCTGCCATAAGTAAATTTATGAATCTGCAAACAATGAATGAGTGGGAACAAGAAGGTGATTCAAGAAAGCCAAAGATTGTTAAAAGAAAAATCTATGAAACTCAGTCTTTCTTGGTTAAAGAGATTGACTGGGATGTAATGATATTCCCTGAGTACAATCTGGTGAAATATTATTTGACAAAAGAAGATGAACAACCAAGACTGTGGTACCCGCGGAAAAATCCACAGTCATCCTGATTTAACACTTTGCCGTTTTGGATTACTTGTCAAATTTCGGGACGAAATTTCTTTCAAGTTGGGGATGATGTGACAACCCGAACTTTCAAGGTTAGTGTCGTTCAATCTTGTGATCTTAACTTCTCGTTATCCCTCTCCAATATGTTAAACGTTCTTGCTATGTTAAACCGTTAAGCATTTTCTTATACTAAACTTGTCAAGTATAAAAGTGCTCGTGTATGTTTGAGTGTGTAGTTGGGCTACTCTAAGGGTGTAATTATCACGTTGGGCTGCATGCATACTTGGGCCGCACACCACTCGTTGAGTCTTATGGTTGCGTTTGGGCCGCACGGGTGTTGGGCCACACACACATCTCCTTTAAGCTCCTAATCAACTCGGCCCACACTCAAGTCTGGCTTCGGCCCACTGTTATGAGTTTACTTATTTGTATATTAGGGAGTTAGGGGTATATGTATACATAAAGGAATAGCAAAACCCTAGTGCAACCACCCTATTCCCTTCGACGAACAGCCTCTCCCCTCCCCTTCGAATCAAATCTCCTGGTAAGTATAATCTTAAAGATTTTAATCTCGTTTGGCTATGATTGGTTGTATGAAAGGTGTCATTGATATGTATGTATGGTTATAATACTTGGCTTATCTAGGGAAATTGTATGCTAATTGAATGGTGTGATAAATTGTGGTTACGTGTGACATAGGATTGTATGTTGTAGAATCACCAATGAACCTGTGATAGAGTACGATTGAATCTAATGGTGATTAAGATTATGTATTAAAACAGCCATGAGGATTATCTGTTTGATTCTTTTGAATATTGCCATGATGAATGATTCTAAGTTAACTATATTGATTGGTTTGATTTGTGTATAAGCATGATGTAACGGTTAGAGGATCATCAGGATTTAGGGAATCAGGTGCATCTGTGTAATGTAGCGACGAAAAATCAAGGACGGCGAACATCATTTTTCATCGCCTAAGCTTTTGACGAAAAACATCTTTCGTCAACTGGCTTTCTCGACGAACAACAGGTCCTTTGTCACCAGATCTTTCGCCATGAGGGTCTTCGGCGAAAAAGTGTGATGTTTCAACTATAAACTTGTTATACTGATTTATGGGTGTATGCATGATTCTGTAGTAGTCTAGAGGTTCTAACAAGAACTTCGATTTATATAATGATGAGCATTCATTGAAAGAGTGGCGTGTCATGATTTAGAAACTATTATTATGTTCAAACTATTCGATCTGTATGATGATGAACAAGGGTAGAATATGAATATGTGATTTGATGTAATCTGAATATTGATTGTGATATTAATTGGCAATGTGAAACAAATCGCACAAGATACTGGAACCCAATTTGCAACTTAAATGGGCCGCACACTCCATTGGACCTAGACACTTATGATTGGGCCGCACATTTAAAAGTATATATATTGGACTGTTTGTATTTATTGAAACATGGATATGTAGTGTTATGAGGACCGAATATTAGTTATGTGGTTTCATGATAATAATTGACTGATTTGTTGCATGGATAACTGTTATGACTTGTGTAATGTGTGTATGGCCTGTGCACTACTGGAATAGTACGTGTAAAGAGTACGTGCTTTATGTGATACGAGTTTGTACTTGGCCTAAATGTTATTACATGATACGATTATGGTGTGTGTGATATGGACAAGCGTGTTGCATGACTAACTGTTATTAATTGCGTGATATTGTGTGGGTGTTACTTGTGAAGTATGAAAAAGGGATATGTGTTTAAGTATTACAAAACTGATTGATAATGGTAACTATGCTAGGATTGGTTTGATCAACTTGAACACGTAACTAGTCATACCGAGCTAAACCAAGGTGAGTTCATTCCTCTTGAGCATGCGTCCCGGTGGTTGGGAGAGTCATTGGGTATCCCTGAGAGTGATGGGTTTTTGGGTAAATCAAATGGGTATTCCTGAGAGGGATACGTCCTGTGGTTGAAATCTGGAATGTTGGATAATACACTCATCCTATCTCCTCTAAGTCCCATGTTTTTGTTATCGAAGAGGTAACGAGGTATTAGTTGGTAGTGCTACTTAGGTTTGGCACCCTCACCCCGTACCGGAGAGGACGGGTGTGAACTAATGACCCAGTCATGCCCAGTGCTTTGATAGGAGCACTGGGGAATGGGCAAAATATACATCAGGAGCCGTCTTGTATCCGAGGTATTATCAACATTGTAATCAATGAACGGAATTAAACACTTGGTAACTAACGTTTTCGTAAAACTATGAACTCACCAGCGTTGTCTGATACACTTGTGTGCATGCTCGCAGGTTATAGGTATGTGTGGATGTGGAACTTGCTGTCTGGGATGCTGGAGTGGTCATGGGTCGAGATACATGGAATCGCGAGATGAGTCTAATGGTTATCATACATATGGTTTATGAACCATTTAATTAATGATTTATGCTTCCGCTGAAAACGATGATTTGTAGTTACTGTTTTGTAACACGTTACGTTGATGAATGAAAGTTTTATTTAAAAATCTTGTATGAGTTCAATGTGATTGGTGGCTAGATCCTGGTACGTCACACGCCTCATGGGGGTTTCCGCTTGGGGTATTTTGGGGGTGTGACAGTTTGGTATCAGAGCCACTAGTTATAGTGAACTTGGTTTTAAAACGTTTTTGTAAAACCAGACTATAACCGAACAGTTCTGAATACGTGGATACGACCATGACACTCAGCTCCAGATTGCAAGGTTCGTCTTTCTCACTTGTTGCATACATTACATGGCTAATACACATTTGTTTATTATGTAACATATAATCACACACTCGTCAATATAGCATGATCGCATGGATTGCTTGCTTACTTTATGATGCGTTGATAGTATGCCATAGTCCTTGGATTTTTGTGATCTTACTACTTTGACAACCCCCGTTGATATCTGGGTTTGAAGAACCATTTTACACGAGTTAGGAGGAACTGAGGTGAGCGTGCAAATCACAATATTATTGTGGGTGCACACATAATAATAATGTGGGGTGCATGTAAGTCCCAGTGAGGCTTAGTGAGTGAAAAAGGGGTTCTGTTCTGTTATTTAATCAGTGAGAAACGTAACAAATCTATAGGAGTCCTAGCAATGATTGCCTCCCACTTGAACGTGATCTTTTCACTCCTCTCTGAATCCTTACGAATCTCGAAGCTATCGAGTATTATTTGAACACCCATCTGAACGGCTAGCGAACTGTGTAGAATGTTAGCTGCTAGTACGAACATCCCTGAGTTGGATGTCGCAGCGTCGACTGATTAATCAACACCCTTCTCACTCCTCTTCGTTTGCTGGAACTCAATGTATTGACGTCGTAGACCCTGAAGTGCGATCACTTCTTCAACGCTCTCGCAACATATCGTGTACTACTCAATTAACATGCAAGAACGACGGACAAGAGGATGAGTGTAGTGCTTTACCGACCTCAGTATTAGAACGACCCTGATTACTGCCAACGAACGCCAGCAGATTAACTTCAATCGAATCCATAACCCTAGTCAGCGACTTATGGGAGTCAACTCTTACGAATTAATCGGGATATGAACGATGACAATTGGCTTTGGTATGGAATGTGTAACTGCCAGCACATTGAGGACGCGAGTAGGAATGTGAAAAGATGGACCCTGTTGGTGAAAGATCGTAGGGCTCCATTTCAAGCAACGACATTAGAGGCAACAGTCATGATAACATCAAGGTACTTGTAATCATAGCCTACAGTATGGAAGATGGAAGTGCCTACAACATGGATCGGCCATTGTTAAATCAAAGACGACAACAACCAGGGGAACGACGACAGTACTGGAAATTCTCGTAACAAAAACAACAAACACTGGGAACGATGCTCATGGAAGGGCATTTAGGATTGGCGTGGGAGACGCCAGGATTATAGCAACATGGTGGCCTGCACGTTCTTGGGAACTAATCGTTTCGTCCCTGTCCTATTTAACTCTGACGCTTCTTGAAACCGAACTTGTTGTGGAATTGGCTGATGGCAAGTCAATTGAAGCCTCGTCTATTTGTTGGGATGCAAGCTCGACCTTGTGGGACAAGTGTACGACATCGACCTTCCTTCTGCTATTCCTGATAGTTTCGATGCAGTAGTTAGTGTGGATTGGTTATCCAGATATCGCACAGGTATACTCTGTGAGAAGAAAACTTTGCGTATCCCTCTCCCTAGTGGAGAATCGTCGTCCGACCTAAGGTGTCAGAGTGGGATAAGGGTTAGTATCTTTTCAGCCATGAAGGCCCAGAAGTGTCTACGGAGGGATTACCCCGCTACGTTAACAACCGTTACTGATGTTAAGGCTAAGGAAAAGAGGATCGAGGATCCACCGATTGTTCATGATCCCTCTCAGTGTGCTACTCGAGGAACTTTCAGGTTTACTTTCACAACTGTTAGGAAGATTCTCAGTTTGATCTCACGCCAGAGGCAGCTCTGATTACTCGTACTCCTTACTGTTTTGCATCAGGAGGGTTGCAAGAACTGTTTAATCAACTGCAGGAACTGTTGGACAGGAGTTTTGTCAAACATAGTTTTCGCTTTAGGGAGCCTCGGTTATATTCGTGAAGATAAGCCTTATCGTGGGACATGTGTACTGATTATCGAGAACTCAACAAATTGTCAGTCAAGAACCGTTTTCCACGACCATGTATTGACAACCTGCCCCCAGCTGCGAGGGTCAAGCTTCCCTTCAGGGATTGACTAACGAATGAACTATCATCAGATGGAAGTCCAAGGGGGAATGTTCCTATAACGGCATATCGAACGCCATGCCGCCATTGCAACTTTGTATTCCATGACCTTTGGGTTAATCAACACACTAGCAGCTTTATGGATCACATGAATTGACCGTGTTTATTGATGATGTGTTGAATCATTTCCAGGAGAGAGGAACATCATGGACGATATCTGTATCTTATTTTAGAGCTCCTGAGGGAGGAGCCATTATGTGTGAAGTCTTGTTAAATGTGACATCTGGATTCGAGAGATACATTTTTGATCATGTGTCCAACGAAGTGGGAACACACGTGGATCTTGCTAAGATCCATTTGGTTAGAAATTGATCGACACCAAAGATTCCTTCGGGGATACAACAATTCCTTGGTTTCGCAGGATATTATCGCAGATTCATCTCGGGATTCTTGAAGATCGCGCATCTTTAAATCTCTTTCGCACAACAGGGTATGGTGTATCCGTGGGAGCCAAAACAGGAGGACGTCTATTTCAGCCTTTTGAATCCCAACTCTACAAAGCGCTGAGCATCGTCTTTTCCCGAGAGTACGGGTGATCTAGTGGCATACCATGATGGTTCGAATCAGAGTTCCAGTTACACGCCGAGACAACACGAGAAAGTGATAGCTTACGTAGTAGATTTACAGGAGGAATTGCACGAGTCACAACCTACGGTGGAAACCATGGTCTTTGGATTTAAGTTGGAGGCATTACTTGGACGGTACCAAATACACTACCTAGACCGATTACAAGGGCCTCCCGTGTACCCTTGTTTCTAAAGAGCTAAAGATGTGATGACATCGTGGGATGGAACTTTTGAATGATTTCGACTGTGAAACCTAGACGTGTACGAGTCTCGCAGCACACCATCGACTCTAACCTACCTGATCAGATTCGCCCTATTCAAGCCGAAGCATTGAAGGAAGAGAATTTTCAAGATGGGTCCATGCGGGGCATGGAGGAGCAACTTTTGGAAAGTCGGACGATATTCGGTACCTCACGGAACGAATGTGGATCTCATTATACGACAACTGTAGGGGACTTGTGTTGATCAAATCACACCGGCCTCGATATTCTAGTCGTCTGGGTATTGTTGAGATATATAAGGATCTATAAATCTTGTACTGGTGATCGGGCATGAAGGCCCACCCAACAATGTATGTAAATGATGTTTGACTTGTGGAAACGTCGAGGTGGAGTATCAGCAACCAGCAACACCCATATGGAAATGGGAACAGACTGCCATGGATTTTATCACTAGTCTACTTACAACTCGAAACGGAAACAATACCACCTGGATGATCGTTGTTTGTCTCATGTAACCAGTACACCCTCTTGCGATTAAAGAAACTGACGAGTTTTCGCAGCTTGTGAATATTCCTCTGAGAGAGACGGTTTGTAGGCACGGGGTGCCAACTCCTGTTACCTCTGGTTTTGATCTATAACTGATTTATGACTGGCACTACACAACACTCTTGGCTCACGTCTAGGCATGAGCATTACTTATCATCATAGGACAAACGGTCAGAGTAAACGAACCATCTTGACACTCGAAGACATGCTGCGAGCATGTGTGTGATGGACTTAGTGAAAGTTGGAAGGACACATGCCTTGGTTGGGTTCAACTGCACCAGTTACCATTCTAGTATTTAGACAGCCCTGTTTGAGGCATTGCATGGACGATAATGTCGATCTCCTTGCTAAACAAAGGTGGGCGGCAACCTAATCACATGTCCAGGACTTGTACTCGGAACTCTTGGGAAGATTGTTTAGATCGGAAATCGTTGATGGTAACGCGTGACCGTCAGGGAAGCTGATAAACTGAGGAAACATTGGGAGTTCGCTGCAGGCGAACGTGACATGATTGAAAGTCTCACCCTGGGAGGGTGCGGTGCGCTTGGGAAGCGTGGCAAGATAAATTTATGTCATGTTGAGCCATTCAAAATTCTGGAAAGAATCCGGGACATGGCTTACAAACTCGAGTTACCCGACGAATTGGGTAGCGTGCACAATGTCGTTTATGTCTCGAATCTAAGGCAGTGGTTGATGAAACATTTGTAATACTTTTATTAGACAAGTTGCAGTTGTCGAGGAGCCAATCAACGATATAGAAGAGGAAATAAGGTTCGTTAACATAGTCCAATCTCCAATCGTGAGAATTGGTTGGAACACAAGACGTGGATCGGAGATCGCGTGGGAACACAATGATCGGAGTAAACTCTAGTATCCTCAGTTGTTCAAACGGCTGAAGCAGCTCCTGATGTCACTAGCGAATTTCGGGACGAAATTCCCTTTCAAGTTGGGGATGATGTGGTACCCGCGGAAAAATCCACAGTCATCCTAATTTAACACTTTGCCGTTTTGGATTACTTGTCAAATTTTGGGAAGAAATTTCTTTCAAGTTGGGGATGATGTGACAACCCGAACTTTCAAGGTAGTGTCGTTCAATCTTGTGATCTTAACTTCTTGTTATCCCTCTCCAATGTGTTAAACGTTCTTGCTATGTTAAACCGTTAAGCATTTTGTTATACTAAACTTGTCAAGTATAAATGTGCTCGTGTATGTTTAAGTGTGTAGTTGGGCTACTCTAAGGGTGTAATTATCACGTTGGGCTGCAGGCATACTTGGGCCGCACACCACTCGTTGAGTCTTATGGTTGCGCTTGGGTAGCACGGGTGTTGGGCCACATACACATCTCCTTTAAGCTCCTAATAAACTCGGCCCACACTCAAGTTTGGCTTCGGCCCACTGTTATGAGTTTACTCTTTTGTATATTAGGGAGTTAGGGGTATACGTACACATAAATGAATAGCAAAACCCTAGTGCAACCACCCTATTCCCTTCGACGAACACCCTCTCCCCCTCCCCTTCGAATCGAATCTCCTGGTAAGTTTAATCTTAAAGATTTTAATCTCGTTTGGCTATGATTGGTTGTATGAAAGGTGTCATTGATATGTATGTATGGTTATAATACTTGGCTTATCTAGGGAAATTGTATGCTAATTAAATGGTGTGATAAATTGTGGTTACGTGTGACATAGGATTATATGTTGTAGAATCACCAATGAACCTGTGATAGAGTACGATTGAATCTAATGGTGATTAAGATTATGTATCGAAACAGCGATGAGGATTATCTGTTTGATTCTTTTGAATATTGCCATGATGAATGATTCTAAGTTAACTATATTGATTGGTTTGATTTGTGTATAAGCATGATGTAACGGTTAGAGGATCATTAGGATTTAGGGAATCAGGTGCATCTGTGTAATGAAGTGACGAAAAATCAAGGACGGCGAACATCATTTTTCATCGCCTAAGCTTTTGACGAAAAACATCTTTCGTCGACTGGCTTTCTCGACGAACAACAGGTCTTTCGTCACTTGATCTTTCGCCATGAGGGTCTTCGGCGAAAAAGTGTGATGTTTCAACTATAAACTTGTTATACTGATTTGTGTGTGTATGCATGATTCTGTAGTAGTCTATAGGTTCTAACAAGAACTTCGATTTATATAATGATGAGCATTCATTGAAAGAATGGTATGTCATGATTTAGAAACTGTTATTATGTTCAAACTATTCGATCTGTATGGTGATGAACAAGGGTAGAATGATTATGTGATTTGATGTAATCTGAATATTGATTGTGATATTAATTATCAATGTGAAACAAATCGCACAAGATACTGGAACCCAATTTGCAACTTAAATGGGCCGCACACTCCATTGGACCTAGACATTTATGATTGGGCCGCACATTTAAAAGTATATATATATTGGACTGTTGATATTTATTGAAACATGGATATGTAGTGTTATGAGGACCGAATATTAGTTATGTGGTTTCATGATAATAATTGACTGATATGTTGCATGGATAACTGTTATGACTTGTGTAATGTGTGTATGGCCTGTGCACTACTGGAATAGTATGTGTAAAGAGTACGTGCTTTATGTGATACGAGTTCGTACTTGGCCGAAATGTTTTTACATGATACGATTATGGTGTGTGTGATATGGACAAGCGTGTTGCATGACTAACTATTATTAATTGCTTGATATTGTGTGGGTGTTACTTGTGAAGTATGAAAAAGGGATATGTGTTTAAGTATTACAAAACTGATTGATAATGGTAACTATGCTAGGATTGGTTTGATCAACTTGAACATGTAACTAGTCATACCGAGCAAAACCAAGGTGAGTTCATTCCTCTTGAGATGCGTCCCGGTGGTTGGGACAGTCATTGGGTATCCCTGAGAGGGATGGGTTTTTGGGTAAATCAAATGGGTATTCCTGAGAGGGATACGTCCTGTGGTTGAAATCTGGAATGTTGGATAATACACTCGTCCTATCACCTTTAAGTCCCATATTTTTGTTACCGGAGAGGTAATGGGGTATTAGTTGGTAGCGCTACTTAGGTTTGGCACCCTCACCCCGTACCGGAGAGGACGAGTGAGAACTAATGACCCAGCCATGCCCAGTGCTTTGATAGGAGCACTGGGGAACGGGCAAAACATACATCAGGAGCCGTCTTGTATCCGAGGTATTATCAACATTGTAATCAATGAACGGAATTAAACACTTGGTAACTAACGTTTTCGTAAAACTATGAACTCACCAGCGTTGTCTAATACACTTGTGTGCATGCTCGCATGTTATAGGTATGTGTGGATGTGGAGCTTGCTGTCTGGGATGCTGGAGTGGTCATGGGTCGAGATACATGGAATCGCGAGACAAGTCTAATGGTTATCATACATATGGTTTATGAACCATTTAATTAATGATTTATGCTTTCGTTGAAAACGATGATTTGTAGTTACTGTTTTGTAACACGTTACGTTGATGAATGAAAGTTTTATTTAAAAATCTTGTATGAGTTCAATGTGATTGGTGGCTAGATCCTGGTACGTCACACGCCTCGCGGGGGTTTCCGCTTGGGGTATTTTGGGGGTGTGACAAAGACCACTGACTCCTGTCAGACTGGCTTTAAGGGAAGAGAGGATAAAAAGAGGTTCAAGCAGCATTCACTACAAGAATGAGAATCCTGTAAAAAGAATCTTAAAAGTGGATGAAGTAAAAGTTGCAACTGGTGATATTGGAGGAACCTATGTGCAGAACAGATACACACTTCTCAGAGCAAATGGGAAAGAAGAAAGAGTGACTGACGAAGAAATTGCTGACAAGTTACATCCTTTAGACATTCTGTTTATGAAGGATCATTATGAAAAGGAAAAGAAAAACACCCAAGAAGTCAGAAGGGAATTAATGGGCATATCAAAGGATGGAATATAGCTGTTTGAAAGAATGTCTTTTTCAGACATTGATTTATGTATCAAGTATGAACATGTTCACAACAAAAAGGTGTATGTCAGATCACCAAAGACCCAAGAAATATTGGAAGATGCAAGATCTGGAGATAACATTGTACTACCAAGTAAAACTAACAGTCATAACTATGGTGTCATCTTCAGAGATATTGATAGAAACAAAGCTCTGTTCAGAAGTGTTGATATCTGCAAGTACTCAAATCAGACTCTGAAGTTTATCATGAAAGGTATGAACAGGAGACACGAACATCTTCAGAAGGTAGGAAAGAACTTGGAGGGTCACAGGAAAGAAATTGAGCAAATGATTGAAGAATGGATCCAAGCAAGAACATGGTATAAAGACATGTATGACATCTGCAACAAGTATATCTCCTACAAGAAGCAGTTAAAGAAAGGAGATGTGCACAAGAAATTGAAGCTGACTTGAAGAACTTGTTTATTTGAATTTTCATCTTTTATGTAATTTGTTTTTCAAAACATCAGTAACTGGTTTAAATTTAGCAAATGTTAAGTTTCCACTGTTTGGAAATTTTCTGTTCATGAGATAGTTCATTTTCTTACAATACTTAGGGGGAAACTGTTAGGAAACTTTATTTGTAAGTATTGAAGAAAATCAGATTCAACTTGATCTATGAAGAAGACTACAGTCCTGAAGATCACAACAAGAAGAAGAAGATCGGATAAGACAACTAAAATGAACAACATCTACTTCAAAGAATCACAAGTTGATCAAGAGCTGAAGAAGATTATCAGAAAAGGTCATTTCTGATGGATCTAATGATATTTCTGATGAAATATCATCAGTCTCTGACGATTCTGATCATCAGATTTTCTGATGATTTGTTTACCAGAATTTCTGATGAAGTGGTGTATCAGAAATTCTGATGAATACCCCACTTGTCTAAAAATCAGCTCTATCCTGCCACAATAACCGAAGCAACTTGACATTATTGGATATCATGATTACAAAGACAACTTGACTGTTGGATTCAATGAATATGTCAAATGGCTACTTTATGCAGAACTTATTGCATGAATAAACAATTGTTTATTCACGTATCCAGCCTTCTATAAATAGAAGGCTCACCAAGCAGAAGACGATGAGTTAAGCTTAGCATTCATACATACTACAAAACTCCATTGCCCTCTCACCTACAGAATTCAAGATTCATTTGTATTAGATAATAATCTTACAATCACCTTGTAAACTATTTTGTTTCAAAGTGATATAAACTTGATAATTCTGTAGGTCTTGTTTCTTGAAAGTCTGATTTCCATTTCTGCACATCTTTTTCACATCTACTGAAATCACATGCCATATTACGTGAAAAGAAGTTTTTAAGTCCAAACTGGGACCAACAATCCCTATTAATATAAATAAATATAAAAATTAGATATGTATAAATAAAATGTATAAAAAAATATTACCAACAATCAGGTCTTCGAAAACATGGAGCCATACCTGTGCTAAGGTATATTCCGCATCACGCGTCCACCTCTCAATCTCTTTGTCGACCGGTTCCTCTTCAGTTCACTTGGAGTCACGCTTGTTATCAACACATTTTTTCCTTACGTGATGACTCCGCTTTGGTTGTTTGTGGCGGTGGTGGTAGTGTGTCATTGTGTTATCTTGTGTAGGATGATACACATTGCTTTGGTTGAAATACCTTGGATCAAGGGGATGATATCAGAAGGATTGGTGACATCATTTAAAGGGGGTGTTTGAGTTGTGTGTTTGCATAAAACATGTTATTATAATTCGCCCGCATGTTTGCAAAAAACGGGTGTCTTGGATCCCAAGGGTTTATATTTTCTTTTGAGAGATTATGGATTTTGAAGGTATGTTATGATGTAGAAGGTTTTGTAATTTAATTTGGTTTGATTTGTACTTATAGAAAATTAAAATAAAGAAACATTTTATATTTTTATATTAAATCCAACCCAACGCCTACCCCACCCACCACAACGTTCCTTTTGTACTCAAAATTCGTGCCAATGGTTTGATTTTTCAACATTTCCTTCGTTAACCCATTAACCAAAACCCCATTAACAGACCCTATTAAATTGACAGCTTTGTGTTCTCTCCGTTAACCGCTGAGCTGACACATTAACGAATTCATCCATTAAAGGAAAACACATTGTCTTAATACAACAATTTGTTGCCTTAAAATGGGGCAGAGTTAAGTCATATCATATTTCACATTAAGTGATGAGATATGTAAATCAACATAGAGCTTATGGTGAATAGAGTTTTTATCCATCTGTCACCGTTAAGGTATTGCGAAGACTAGTTGCACGTTGGTTATTAAACAAGAACAAATGTTATAGAAAGTTAAAACACTTACCAAAGTTTTTGTTGTATTGCAATATGGCGATGGACCCCTTGGTATGCCGAGACGACTTCCCTCCATAACAGATGTTTCAGTTTTATCTTCAGCCCCTCGACTCCGTCTTTAACTTTTCGGTGTCCTACACATTTCACAAAAAAAAATACTTATAAACACTACTACAAAGCCAAGCATTAGACGGGGTTCAATTTTTGCTTTAGACGGGGTTCAAGCAATAACCCCATCTTAAAATCTATAACTATGACATATTTGATTAAAATATTCAAGAAAATTCAGAACAACCCCGTCTTATACTCAAACCGCATCTTATTCGAATGTAAGAACCCTTTATACGATGTTATCATTAAACCCCGTCTTATACAACAATTAAAAAATGAATGTAAACCTATTTCTAACCCTAATATACGTTTTAAATTAAATTTAAAGTAATACGTGTCATCTTAACTATGTCACGTTATACATGCTTTAGGATATGTAATGCTATTGTTGTAGCCACTCTGGACACTGTTTTCCTTGTTTTTTGCTTTGCTGCAATTCAACCCCGGTTCCATGCATATATCAGAGATTCATTGTATCAACAGGAACCATTTTAAGTAGACCAACTCTCCTAGCTGGTATCCCATGTAAATTCATTCGTGGAATATTTTGATTTTAAATTAAAATATGAACATACAATAATAATACATATATGTGTACTTAAAAAGAGTTAAATATGCCTAATTCCGGTACAAGGGACCAATGAAGCAAGTATTTAGTACGATGGTACAATATCGAACAATACTAGCATTGTAACAATATATACACGAGGGACCAATATGGGGACCATTGAGGCAAGTCTTTAGTATGACGGCTAGGGTTTGTATTTTTCTGGTGGCGCGGGGAGACTAGAAAGGTAAACAAAACCTACGGCTCTGATATCATGTCAAATGATGAAACTGAATCAATGATTACTGAAGGATTCGTTACAATATATAGAAATTATAACAAAACCATAATAACCTAGTGGGCCTGTGGGATCATACTAAACTAATTAACTCTACTATCTAATACTCCCTCGCAGTCCGAGCCAAAGAAAACCAGAAGCTTGGATTGGGAAAACAAAAAACATAAGTACTACAATAATAAGATGAACTATAAATACGCTTCGATCAATTCAAGAATCCAAACTTTTGCCTACAAATCCGTATATTACATGATTTTGCCATCCAGAGCCTTCAATGACAGGTCCCATAATCTTGCAAGAGGCGTTTAATGCGGCGGCGTAGCAGCTGCGAAGTAGAAATCTAACTAACTAACTAACCGTGTGGCGGCGACTGTAGTCCTGCAGGCGGCACGGCGGTGGACCAAAGTCCAATGAGCTGCAGATCGAAGTCGGTAGCAATATGAAGGAACCATAGTTCAATAAGCGGTTGACCAAAGTCGGCTGCAATAGTAGGTACCGTAGTCCAATAAACGGGGGACCGAAGTAGGCGGCTATATACAGAAACAAAAGAGAGCGGCAACGGCGTGCCGTCACCGCCGCCGCCCTGTCCAGTCTTTCGTTTCCATTTTTTTCAGTTTCGTGTGCAAATAAAGCTTCGTCTTCGCTTTTAGATTCACCGATCTTCTTACGGTCTCTTACCACACAGATGATGCTACGACTCATCTTGTTGATTTCGCATCTCCGTCAAACCGCCCCTTGCCGCCATGCCGTCACCGCTCATTAGACAACGGTCTCCCACCGCGCTGTCTGCATGATTACAATCTGCCGTCGCGCTGTTACCCGTTGCTGTCGCACTGCCGTATTTGTTGCCTCTTGTAGGATTACCGAATCACTTAAAATTGTGGAATGTCATTGAAGATTATGAATTTAAGTTTGCTGGAATTTAGGTAGAAGTTTAGACTTACAAGTCAAGGACCGAGATCGAAGCTAGTTTTAATTATTACAATTGTTTGTTTATGTTTATTATTGTTTTTTCAGTCTGATCGTTTGTTAGTGCAGTTTGTCTGTCAACTTCGTCTGGTATCAAGTCTTGCATTGATTAATTTGGATAGAAAGACAAAGACTAAAGACTCGACGCCGAAGACTTCGTCAACATCCAAGGGGGAGTCTGTTGGTGCATCCAGTGTCTGTTAACTTCGTCTTAATCGATTCTTATGTCTAGATAGGATAAACGAGCACACAACAGGGTTGAAATTAGGGTTTTATGTATTAAAGTGGGTGATTCCGCTTGAAAGTGTCATTGTGCAGTTCAAGCGAAATCAACACATGTGATTTCGCTTGAAACAGACATGTCATTTGGAGCGAAATCAGAACATTATAAATACCTGATGTGTGTGTTCATTTGGAGCGGAATCTGATCATATGCTCTGAGTCGAGGTGCTGTTCATTTGTCATTTGAACGTGTAAAAAGCTCAGGATTGATCAATAAGAGGATAATTAGAAAGGAACAAGCTGTGTTGACATATTTTACATTGATTCCGCCTTTGTACTTGATGATGAACTACTCATACTGACTGTTTAGGGTCACCGAACAATCCAACAAGTGGTATCAGAGCTCAGGACGAGGAGTTAATACCAATTCAGCTTGATTTTACCGGATTTTCTCACTTCTACTCATTCTTTTCTGATTTGAACGAGTTTCAACGGTTGAAATGACCTGATTTTCACACATATCAAGCGAAACATAGTGTTAACTAATCCTTGAAAGTATTGGACCTAAATTCGAACAATTTCTGATAAAATTGGATAATTTCGCTTGAAAAACAATTCGAACATGCTGATGTCATAGCTATTTCGCTTGAAAATATCAGTGTAATTCCAAGCGGAATTACATATTTCATTTGATTTCGCTTGAAACGGTTGCTGATTTCGCTTGAATTCTTATTCCGCTTGAAAGTTCAAGCGAAATAAGTGATTTCGCTTCAAGTGATCATATTCCGCTTGAATTGTCTTATTTCTCTTGAAAAGCATTCTAGCTTGAAAACAGATTTCGCTTGAAAAGCTATTTCGCTTAAAAAAAAAACTGATTTCGTTTGAAAGTTAATTCCATTTGAACTTTGTGTGCAGGTTAATCTCGTTTGAAGAGGTGATTTTATTTGAAGGGTGTTAATTTTTTTTGAGTTCATAATTCCGTTTGAACTATTTCACATCAAATCTGACTCTTGAAAGTTTGATCAAAATGTTTGACGAAAAGGAAAACGCTAAACTTGAAAGATTAAACAATTGGTATAGTTGTTATTATGATGTGAAAAAGGAAGTTTTGGTTGAAAGATTTGAATATTTTTCGTGTAAGAAATATGAAAAGTTTAATGATCTGAAAAAGCGATATGATGGATTACTTGAGAGTATGGGATAAAGATATCTAATGCTGAAAAGATATCAAAATTTGCAGATGCCTTACCTTCAGAATGGGATGAATTTTTGTGTAAACTGAAAAAGGATCCTAGGTTCTCAAAATTTAGTCTAGACGACTTCATCAGAGAGCTTAGAACACATAATGGTGAAACTGAGAAGAAAAAGAAAGAGTTGATGGAAGAGTTAGAAAGAAACTTAGAATATATAAGTTTGAATGTGATTCTTGAAATAATCAAAAGAATTAGAAATGGTCTTAGTGCAAGAAGTAGGATGAAATATGATTTCAAGAGAGGTTGTTTTTTGGATGAAAATTTGAATCATGTTGATATGGTTAAAAATTTTTGTGCAGAAACAGACAAGACAGAGACAGAGGGAATGGCAAAGAATGAAGAATCCAAGAAGGATGAAACTTCAAAAGATGAACTTGTGTGCTCGAAATGTGAAAAATCTGAATCAGACAATGTCAAACTCCTAAAGGATGTAGAGAGTTTGACATTGAAAATCAAAAATTTAAAAGAAAATGAAAAAGATTTTCAAAATAAAATAACAGTTTTTGAAAATGAAAAATTAAAAAGTGAAAAAGATTTTGAAAATCAAATAAAAATGTTAGAAAATGAAAAATCTCTCTTTGGTAAAAATAATATTGAAAAACAAAAAGAAATAAATTCTCATCTTGAGAAAATCATTCAACTTGAAAAAGCAGTTGAATGTGCTAGAAATAAAATTGAGGAGTTAGAGAATAAATTGAAAGGTTTTGAGAATTCTTCATCAGCAGTACCAGATTATCCTTGTTCAAAACCGATCAATTCTGTTCCAATAAGTGACAATGTCACAAATTTTGACAAAGTCAAAATTGAAGATTGTGATGAGAAAACTGATGATGAAGTTGAGAAAAGAAAAATATTTTTGAAATTAAATGAAATGTTTCAAGATACTGTTTTACATTCTACTGAAATAGGTGAATGCTCTAAGCAAAAACCTGTTAAGAAGAATGTAGAACAAAAACAAAAAGTTAAAATTTCAGAAAATGTTCAAAACAAAAATAAAAGCTCATCAGTTCAATCATCCAATCATTATGAAAAACCACAAAAATTGAAAAATCAAAACTCATAAAAAGTTGTTAATAAGTGGTGCAGGTTTGACCACAATGCTCAAAAGCCAAATTCAGATTACAAGAGAAGATGGGATGAAGATTCTTCAAAGCTAAATCAAGGATATAAGAAAAGACATGATTACCACAAGGCAAATCAATGTTTTGATCTAAGTGTGTGGTATGAAAATGGTGTATGGTATGAAAGTGAGGAAAGGTATGATAACAGAGTGTGTTACACATGTGGTTATCAGTGACACATTGCTGTTAATTATCATACTCAAAGATTTGATTCAAGAAGATGCTATGACTGTGGAATCAAAGGTCATATTGCCAGAGATTGCCCAATGAGATCAAGGAGAAGATCGAGGGAAGAATCTCATGGACAAATGTATGAATCAGTCAAGGTTGAAGAAAAGCCCAAAAGACAGAAAAAGAAAAAGGAGAAAGTGAAGTTATCACAGGGGCAGAAAGATCGACTGAGGAAGAAAAGGAAGAAAGTAAGAGAGTATCTCGAAAAGATTTTGTCCTCGGATACAACTGGTAATCCAAGAAAAAGTTCTGATGAATCAATTTGCTCAACAAAGAATGGTAAATCAAGCAAAATGAACTCATCAGATACAAATCTGAGGACAAAAGGGTTGATAAAGAAAGAAAAATTAACTAATCAAACCGATGATAAATCAAAGAAAGTCAATTTTTCAGACAAAGCCTTTATCAAAGTTTTTAAGTATAAAAATGACAATGAAAAATTGTGCACGTCACAGGTTGACAAATTTGGAAAGGTTAAACACTGTAGGGAATGGGTTCCAATAGAGAATGGCGATGAACTTGTTTCTGAGAAAACAAAAGAGCCATCTTGTGACAAGGAATTTGTTTCTACGGAAACAAAAGAATCACAATCAGGCAATGAATCTGACTCAACAAAGTCAGAAGAGCCACGATTAGGCAATGAATCTGACTCAACAAAGTCAGAAGAACCACGATTAGGCAATGAATCTAACTCGACAAAGTTAGAGGAGCCAAGTATTGAGGTAAAAACTGTCAAACCCAAGGCTGGTCAGGCTTGGGTGAATCTGTTTAAATGAAAAACCTGACTTGCCGGAGTTCCCAGGTTGGTAAGTGTGGAGCAGGTATCGGCATTTTTCTTGAGAAATTCACTTAGGTGATATTTCGAATTACAGAAGGTTAATCAAGGACATTAAGTTGTACTTGATTTATCTTTTTGACAAAGTGTTTGTTATTGATAAGGATCTAAAAATGGTAAATTTTTCAAAATGATTGAAGAAAACAATGTGATGAAAAGAACCCCAAGTTTGTGAAAAGACACACAAAGCTTATTTTCTGGAAAAACTATTTTTGATTAAAACAAACTTAAGTGTTTTGAAATCATAATGGGAAAATAGTTTGTTGTCAGGGGGAGTTCTGATTGTTTAAGCCAAGTGAATGGCGAATTGAAGCGATTTGATATCAGTTTGTCACTTTCCTTGTACAATTTGTTTTCAAATTTTCCCAGAAAATCAAAATTGAAACATATTTTGATTTTAGGGGGAGAAAAATTAAAAAAAAAATTAGAAAATTTGAAAATGCCAAAAACATTGAAAAAGCAAAAATGAGTTTTGTTGTGAATAAGAGGAAATGATAGTAAATCAGTGAACTATCACAGCATGCTAAAGATATGAAATGTCAAATGTGATAAACGGTCTCACTAAGGATGTGATGATAGGCTTAGCTAGACTAGTAGATTTGCGATAACGATACAAACTTAAATGAAAAAGCCTAGTTCTAGTGGGAAACATGGTTGAAAGCATAGTACTTAGTTTTTTCCTTCGTGATTGTGTACTTACTCAGTAATCGCTGAATGCTAAAAGAGCATAAAAACTGGTTAAGTTTGTGAGCTTTCACAAC
Organism: Helianthus tuberosus; assembly: GCA_030545235.1. Taxonomy (NCBI): domain Eukaryota; kingdom Viridiplantae; phylum Streptophyta; class Magnoliopsida; order Asterales; family Asteraceae; genus Helianthus; species Helianthus tuberosus. The sequence continues at coordinate 45,333,849 of CM060400.1, forward strand.
TTTGCTGAAAAGTCACTGTGATTGTGCATTTCTTTTTGCAAAGATTTAAACTTGTTTTATTTCTTTATTTTGTTTAAGCATTGGACATCCTCTGCGTATACGTGAGTATCGACCTGGATGTTATTGCCTAAACGTTCTGCTTTATTTTCTTTGGTGTTTCGTTTAAGCTTTGGATCACCTCTGCGTATACGGGAGTATCGAACTGGTGGTTAAAGCCTAAACAATTTCAACTTGTTTTTTTATTTCTTATTTTGTTTAAACATTGGACTTTCTCTGCGTATACGGAAGTATCGACCTGATTGTTAATGTTTAAACATTCTGCTTTATTTTCGCACATATCACAGTTGATGAAAGTTTAAAGGCATTACTTGAGTCAGTGTATTGCATGATGAGGGGATATGCTGAGATCGTGGGGTCCATAAGAATTTAGTGCAAAATTAATATACCTTAACGTATCGGTAAGCATTTCGAAAGTTTTTAGATTGAGTTTAAGAGGACAACTATATTGTCAATCTATGTGAATCGTTTAGAACTTAAAATGCTTAAAGCTTAATGGTGCTAGTGATTTGTCTCATGAACTGATATGATCCTCTTACACAAACTCACAAAAATATTGTTTGTATATATTTCTTTACTGCATTTCTTTAAACTCATAATCCAAAAAGATTTTAGTGTGTTTTAGCCTAAAATTTTGAAAAATTCAAAAAGATTTTCGACAACTGATGTTGGAGAGCTGATATTCAAAATTCCAAGTGCTAAATATGATGAACTATACTGGTTGGAAAAGTTTGATTAAAAAACTTTGAATGTCATATACAAATGTTTAAAAGATTGTATGTTTAGTTAATCAAGGTCATTCATTTGAACTTGATGTAACTATATAACAGTTTGATGAATGAATGTTTTCTACTAGTAAGTTTTTATTTTAACTTTCATAAATGTTTTGAAACTTACGTTGAAGTAGAAGATGTGCAGGTTAGTTGAGATAGATCAGCTTAAAGGAAAGTTAACGAGCAAAGAAAGAACTTCATGGCAAAGATTGTGTATAGTTTGAACCAGAAAATAAATTCCAGCTTATCGAAAGGGGGAGTTTACATTCTGGATCAACAATCAAATTGAAGTTTAAAGATTGAAGCTGATAGAGGTTAAAGGTGCTTTACAGTAATTGACATTTTGGTTGAATGCAAAGACTGATGAAGACTGAAGACTTTGAAGACTCGACACTACAGACTTCGTCGACATCCAAGGGGGAGTCTGTTAGTGCAGTTTGTCTGTCAACTTCGTCTGGTATCAAGTCTTGCATTGATTAATTTGGATAGAAAGACAAAGGCTAAAGACTCGACGCCGAAGACTTCATCAACATCCAAGGGGGAGTCTGTTGGTGCATCCAGTGTCTGTTAACTTCGTCTTAATCGAGTCTTATGTCTAGATAGGATAAACGAGCACACAACAGGGTTGAAATTAGGGTTTTATGTATTAAAGTGGGTGATTCCGCTTGAAAGTGTCATTGTGCAGTTCAAGCGAAATCAACACATGTGATTTCGCTTGAAACAGACATGTCATTTGGAGCGAAATCAGAACATTATAAATACCTGATGTGTGTGTTCATTTGGAGCGGAATCTGATCATATGCTCTGAGTCGAGGTGTTGTCCATTTGTCATTTGAACGTGTAAAAAGCTCAGGATTGATCAATAAGAGGATAATTAGAAAGGAACAAGCTGTGTTGACATCTTTTACATTGATTCCGCCTTTGTACTTGATGATGAACTACTCATACTGACTGTTTAGGGTCACCGAACGATCCAACATCGTTCGATTCTCTACCGCTCTGAGTACGGGGGAGTATTGGTGTATAACATTTGGAGCTTTAGTATCAAGCCTACGGGACAGTTTATCTCTATATATTATAACCCTATTGAATGGAATACAATGAATCAGTTTTACTATCTAATACTAACAACCCAAGTCACCATGACAGGATATTGTCTGTTTTGTCACTGATGGATTCCCCACCCCTTAAAAGAAAGGTTTTATTCTCCTCTTCAAGTGATGTGAGACTTACATCTCCACCGCAGAAACCATAAACAAATCCGTGAGTTTCTGAATAGCAACCCATCGGGGCAACACATAAAATATTGTGGAACGAGAGGCCGGATATTACAAGATGTATTAGAGGATGGCGGGGCAAACCTTATCAAGAATACTGAATCCCCGGGGGTCTTCAGGAGAACACCTAATGTGAATCTTGTAAGGTGGACGAATTGTAACACCGTAAGCAAATCACACATTTGTCATGTGCATGAGAGATTCTTGGTTCATACAGAACAATCCGCTTGAAATATCACCAACACGTGATTAGCTGTGAGACAGATGAAAACTTCATAGTTAAGCATGCTAAGGTGAGAGTAGTACTTGGATGAGTGATCTGTTGGAAGTCTTTATAGTGACAACCAAAAACAAATCCGTGAGTTTCTAGAAGTGCAAGCCACCAGATGTTACAAATGGTATCAGAATGAGGTGTTGGGCGGTATCCAAGTGAGAACGTTGGGCGCCCTAAAAGGGGTGGACATGTAAGTCCCACATTCGTTGAGGAGAACGATGAAGCCTTAAATTTAAGAGGTAGAAACATTCTCTATCAAGACATGTTTTTCCTGGGCGAGAAGTTCGTCGGGTGAAAACAAAACCGTGAGATTCCTGATGGGAAATCTATCATGGGTAAAGAGGACAATATATTAACATTATTTACTTGAGATCTTACAAATGGTATTAAGGCCAAGGCCAGTGTGCCAGGAAAGACACTGAGCCCCAAAAGTAAGGATGGTGTAAATGTAAGCCTAAATCAATTGATAAGAAAATCAAAGCCCTACTTATAAGGGTGGACACCTTTACCACCAGGACACATTTTACCTAGACGAGTAATTCATTGAGTAAAATCAAAATTATGAGTCTTAAGATTAATTAATGGACACCTTTACTATCAGGACACATTGTACCTAGACGAGTAATTCATTGAGTAAATCAAAATTACAAGTCTTAAGATTAATTAAATATACAGTATCTTGCACGGTTTATTAGGATTGTTGAAGTGTTTATTATTCTTAGGTTTGTAAATGAAGTGAATGAACACGAACGAGACATGTTCATGTTCGTTCATTTACCTTTAACCGAACAAACGATCGGACACGAACATTTAAATGAACAAACTTTCTTGTTCGTGTTCGTTCGTTAAGAAAATTAACATGTTCATGTTCGTTCGCTAAAAGTATAAACGAACGGTTCATGAACATAAACGCACACAAACACACATAATTGAACTTAAAAGAACATAACAAATCATAACGAACATAATTGAACAAGATTTTGAATTGTATAGCAATAGTAGAGGAGAAGAAGAAGCTAAATATAGGTAAACCTTAATTCACGTTTCATATGATAGAAAAGAAAAGTTTTGAAATCGGAAAGTCAAAGGTAGTTATGGGATGATAAAGAAAATAAAATAGATTTTTAAATTTAATTAGTAATAACTAAATTTAAAAGATGAACATAAACAAACGGATATAAACAAACACGAACGAACGAATTTGAATGAACGAACATAAACGAACATAAATGAACGAACATAAACGAACGCAAATTAATGAACATAAACGATCATTCATGAACGTAAATGAACAAACGGGAAATTGTTCATGTTCGTTCGTTTATTTAAATGAACAAAAATTGTTCATGTTATTTCAGTTATTAAATAAACGAACATTAACGAATTTCCTATCAAACAATTCATAAACGGTTCACTGAACGTTTGATTCGTTTACAAGTCTAATTATTATGCAAAACTACCACAAAATAGTTGTGATAATACTTAGATTAAAAAGTAAACTCACCAATCAATATAACTTTTCGTGTGATTGTGATGTTGTGGATCTTAAGTGATTTTTGTCAACTTTAACTTTGAAAACTAGATTTTACAAAAGCGAGAGTAATTGACATTGACGTAAAGATAATGTATGCATTTAGAAAACAATGAATTCTTTTAATATAATTTAGTATATTTATTAAAGTGTTGAGTACATTCTAAACATACAATAAGTTTAAATTCTTGTACTATATCGTATTTTTATATATTTTCCTGATAAGGTCGATTCAGGAAATTAACTTGATCTAAATTATATAAATTAGTTATAAAAATCTTTTTTTTTTTTTTTTTGTGGGCCTTAGTTCCACAAAACAATTTATTCTAATAATTATTTCTTTCACCATACCCTAATGCCGAATTAATGGTCAACTGTTACACTACAAGAAGATAAGAGTATTTGTGTAAATTATTTTTGCGATAAAAAGTTTACAATAAAGGTTTTATGTGTGTAAATTATTTTTGTAAATTACGAGATTCTAATTTATTTAATACGTGTTTTATTTAATCTGTATAAAATATGTGTTTCTGATATAGTTTCAAATAAAAGGTTATAATATTTAAGAATTATATGTAAAAAACATGGAAAGGTTCCATAGGGATTTCAATTTAACTACATGCAATTTCAACATCAATAAACACCATGGCAGGACGTAAATCTGCAGGGCACCAAACGTTATTATATGATTCAAATAATAAGCTAAGACTAATTAGTACAATGAGTTAAATACACAATTACAAACAACAATGTATCAAATCTGCAAAATATTTCCATCGATGTTACTGATTTTTCTAGTAGGGATAGTTGAGAGCGTTGTTGCCTTTTTGGGTTTAACGGTTATTAACAGTTTATATTACATATTATTCTATCAGTTTATTCACTTTTTTTTTTCTTTTTTTTTTTAACAGTGAACTTCATTAGAAACGCGGGCTAGCCCTTGAAACAAGGACCGCCACAAAACCACTTACAACATATACAAAGGATTACGAACCCATTCTTTCCACTCTAGACTAGAGAACTTAGACCTATTTTTTAACCACAAGAAAGACCAAGAGTTAACCAAAGCAACCGCCTCGACCACTTTAGGATCCGAATCTTGAAACACTTTAGCGTTCCACAATTTCCAAATCACCCAGCAAGAAATATACACAATGCCTCTAATCACTTTTTGAGCCCATTTACCTCCACTAACCTGCTCATGATTCATGAACACGCAACAGGTCTTTGAAGTCGAAAGCCATTATAGTCATAATTCTGCACCACTGACCCACTGCCAACCAAACGTCACACGCGAAAATGCATCCTGTAAACAGATGCGTCACGTTTTCCTCTCCGGTATCACACAACGAACACGTACCGTCTTGTATATTAATCCGTCTTCGAATCAAAGCTTCTTTAGTCGGAATACGCCCCATTTCCGCTCTCCACACAAAAAGATTCACCTTATTCAGAATCCAAGATTCCCACCGCATCAAATGGTCTCGCCGAACCTCAATACCAGCTTTAATCCAATCTTTGACCCTTGCCATAGACATAGGCTCTTTATCATTTTCTCCCTAGAACCACCTATCCATCTCGCCTGAAAGATTAACATTGTTAAGTAGAAAATCAACGTCCTGCATCTCCGATAACGCCTCCATGACAATAAGAAATAGAAACGGAGACAATGGATCCTCCTGTCTGGCCCCCTTTTGACATTGAAAGTCAAACGTGGGCGACCCACTGACTAAAACTGCCGATCTCGCCGAACACAGAATTCCTTTCACCCAAAGACACCACTTACTAGGAAACCCCATTTGGTCCATTACTGACAAAAGGAAGCCCCAATTAACATTATCGTATGCTTTTTCAAAGTCAATTTTCAACAAAAATCCTTGTCTCCCCGTCTTCTTTATCCACCCATACAACTCGTTAATTATTAGAGGACCATCCAAGATAAACCTATCTTTAAGAAAAGCCGTATGTGTTTCTGAAATAATCTTCCCCATCGTCTCCTTCACCTTCTCCGCAAGAACTTTTGATATAATTTTACTAATCACTCCGACTAATGTGATTGGTCTATAGTCTTTCAACCCAACCAGAGAATTTGTCTTCGAAATTAGCGTAATAAACGAGGTACTACAGCCTCTACTAATCGCTCCAGTCTCATGAAAATACAAGGTTTAACATACTATTTATACAAATAATTTAATAACTATACGTTTCATAATAATTTACAAATAAGGAACTACAAAAACATTTAAAAACATGCTTAATAAGCAATATCATAAAATATTCATACTTCAAAAACACCAATAAGGGAATCTAAAAACACCCAAAACCATTACCACATCATCACCATCTTTTTAATTTCTAACCTCTCTCTCTCTCTCTCCCTCCCTCCCTCCCTCTCTCTCTCTGTTATATGCAAGTAAAATGCCAAAATTGTTCCTAAGTTTATGTCACTTTAGTAAAAAAAAAGTAAAACTTTTTGTTTCTGAGTCCCTGAGGTTTCATTTTTATTGTCATTTCCAACAAAATCACTAACTCAGTTAAAATGTATGGTTAAGTTATGGACGATTTTGGCAACTCACAAACCTTATGGATGAATTTAACAATTTACCTATTTATTCTTTTATTTTTTAAAATTTTCTTATTTATCTTTAAAAAAATAATTATAAATATAATAAATATATACGTACACACATTTCTTTATACACACTTATGTAACGTTTAATTAAACTAGGTTTTAATGCTGCGCACGCGCAGCGGCGCGACAAAACTAAGTTATTGTAAAACTATTTATTGCGACTAAATACTTGGTTGTTATTAAAGCTGTGCTATTTAGTGTCTTATTTTTAAGTTGACAAGTGGAGTTTTCATACAACAGAGCCGTTGGTAGCAAGCGAGTTAGTAACTCCTGGCGATGACGACTATTGCGATGTCTAAGCATCCACTTACCCAACAAATAAGGAATAAGAATTGTATAAATACAATCAGAAAAACGTGTGAAAGAGGAGAAAAAGGAAGATGACGTGAAGTTATGTAAGCATAAAATGGGAAAAAAAAAAAAAGAAGAACCCATGATTTGAACTTGAGTCTCTTTAAAACACATACAACCACAAAACCACTCCACCATGATGTATAATCTAACTAACTTAGAAGAAAATGGATATATGTACACACTTAAAAAGGGTATAGAGGAAAGAAGTCAACAAAGACAACCAATAAAGAAAGTTTACTATGCATTATGATGTGACAACTACTATTCATTAGCTTTGTAATGGATATATATACACACTTAAAAAGAGCATAGGGGAAAGAAGTCAACAAAGACAACCAATAAAGAAAGTTTACTATGCATTATGATGTGACAACTACTATTTATTAGCTTTGTTTTTTAATATATGTATAATATAATGATGTATCTTTTATTTATATCGTATGTATTTTCATATCACAAGCTAAACACAAAAGTCAACTAACTTTTTTTCTTTTAAAGACCACCCCCTCTCTACCTTTGCGTCTGAACAAATATGAGAAGGCCGAACCATCAAGTGTTGCAAGAGGCTGCACTCTTTTTTCTCGTGATCTGCATCGTGTTACAGTTGAAAGTGGTATGTTATTTACAGCCAGATTCTACTACAGGCATGTCCTCTCGATCATTACTTGTGTCACGAGTTATATGATTAAAAGAAGTTTGCGTTAAATCTATCTCACCTCCTATAATTTTTATTTTTACAAAACATACTTCGTCCCCTTGCTATATAAGTGATTTCATTCCCTACTTTTACTCAATAGGTTTAACACACAATGGTGCATTTAGCCACCCTTACTTTTACTGCCGTCCCACACACATGGGTGCGTTTAGCCACGCCCTTAGTTTTAGTGAACATATTCCTTCCCCTTGTTAGTTGTTATATAATGATTTCATTCTCTACTTTTACTCAATGGGAATGTACCTTTAACACACAAGGGTGCATTTAGCCACCCTTAAGTAAATGTATGACACTTGCTTTTTGTTGGAAATCCTTGAATTATACGAATTGAATTAGGGTTTCTACCAGATCTGTTTTGTTCATAAAATGAATTGATAAAATCGAAAAATGATACATCTGAATGTATATGTATGTATCCGGGGTTCACATATGATAACCGCCCCCAATAATAAATAAAATAAGACATATAACCCTAACTAATATCTAATCTAATAAGTAACATAATCTTGTATTATATCTAGCTTATATAATTAAACTATACTTGTCTAACACCCTCCCGTAAGCTAGATCATCGGAGCATCATGTGCAGCAGAGTCTTTAAACGTAGAAAATCCTTCGGTTGTAATGCCTTAGTCATGATATCGGCCAACTGATCTTTGGTTGCACAGAACAGTATTGTTACATCTTCTCTTTTTATCAGGTCTCTTATGAAGTGATATTTGACTCGTATATGCTTGCTCTTTCCATGATATACCGGATCTCTTGCCAGACATATAGTGGACTTATTATCACAGTGGATAGGTATTGGATAATTGTCCTCTCCTTGCAATTCATCTAGAATTCCTTTTAACCATATTGCTTGACATCCGGCTAGGGTTAGAGCCATATATTCTGCCTCCGTTGAAGAGAGTGCAACTACCTTTTGTTTCTTTGATTGCCAAGATATGGGTCCAGATCCTAGGTGCAAAATATACCCTGATGTACTTTTGCTGTCATCCACATTTCCTGCATAGTCACTATCACTAAAACCTACTAGTTTCTGTTTTCCACCCTTGGAGTATGTAATTCCTTGATCAAGAGTTCCTTTAACATATTTGAGTATGCGTTTAGCTGCCTCCCAGTGACTCCTTTTAGGCGTTTCCATAAATCTACTTATTTTACTCACTGCGAACATAATGTCCGGTCTAGTGTTTGTTGAATACATTAGACTTCCTACAAGACTTCTATACACACTTTCATCTACGAACTCTTCCGGATCATCCTTTGATAATTTTATCCCATATTCCATTGGTGTTGAAACAGTATTGCACTGAGTCATTCTGTATTTTTCAAGTAAATTCCTCATGTATTTCCTTTGAGATAAGATTATGTTGCCATCTTCATATGAAACTTCCATGCCAAGAAAATAATGCAGTTTTCCCATATCAGTCATCTCAAATTCCTTTTTCATTTCATCTTTGAACTCAGAAATTAACTTCATAGAACCACTAGCTATGATTAAATCATCTACATATAAACATATCACCAATTTTCCTTCTTTGGTGTCTTTAATATATAAGGTATGCTCATATGTGCATTTCTTAAACTTGTGGTGTATGAAGTACATATCTATTCTGCTATACCAAGCTCTTGGTGCCTGTTTTAAACCATATAGAGCTCGTTTGAGATGACATACCTTAGTTTCCTCTCCTGGTTTGATGTATCCTTGTGGTTGGTATATATATACTTGTTCCTTTAGTTTTCCATTCAAGAATGCAGTTTTTACATCCATTTGATGAAGGTACCAGTCATTTTGAGCCACGAGTGCCAGTACTAAACGCACTGTCTCGAATCTAATCACAGGTGCAAATACCTCTTGATAATCGATCCCGAATTTTTGTTTATACCCTTTTACCACCAACCTTGCTTTGTATTTATCTACATTTCCTTTCTCATCATACTTTGTCTTGTAGATCCATTTAACCCCTATAGGTTTCTGATTTCTTGGTGGATCAACCAGATCCCAGGTTTGATTTTTGTAAATTGATTCCATTTCCTTATTCATTGCATCAATCCATTTCACATCTTTACTAGCTTCCTCATAGGTGATAGGATCATCACTAGCATAAAGTACGAAGTTAATCACTTGATTTTCATTATACTTTTGTAGTGTTTCTTCATTGGTTAGAGCCCTTGTGTCTCTATAAATACTGTTAATATTTCTTGTACGAATCATTTCATTTTCGGAGTCAGTGGAGGAGGTTTCTTCGTCACGCTGATTTTGACTTGATGCAGAATTTACCTCACTTTCATCTTGATGTTGTTGTGTCTGTTGAGAATCAGTTAACCCGGAGTTCACTTCTACATTGTTTATCGTATTTTCATGTTGAACAGGATCCGATTCATGATGGTCATCGGAAGAATCCTGATCATTTATACTCTGACTTGTTGATCCTTCATTATCCTCCATTATTATGCACGGTGTTTCGGTTGATTCATTGTTAATAACCCACCTTTTATTTTCATCAAAGATTACATCTCTGCTTATAGTAATCTTGTTAGTTAAAGGATTAAACAGCTTGTATCCTTTACTATTCTCACTGTACCCAACAAATATCATCTTCTTCGTTTTATCATCCAATTTGTTCCACTGCTGTTTGGGTATGTGGACATAGGCTACACTACCGAAAACTTTGAAGTGCTCTACATTAGGTTTTCTTCCATTCCATGTTTCAAACGGAGTTGTATTCGGTCTAGTCTTTGTGACCGTTCGATTCAGTATGTATGTGGTGCAAGCTATTGCTTCTGCCCAGAATTTGTTTGGCAATCTCTTCATGTTTAACATACTTCGACTTAACTCCATTAGCGTTCTATTTTTCCTTTCCGCTACCCCATTTTGTTGGGGTGTATAACTATTGGTGAGTTGATGATGAATCCCATTTTCTTTCAAATATTCTTGAAATACTTTTCCACAGTATTCCCCTCCACGATCGGTTCTTAACGTTTTTATCATGTGATCCGATTGATTCTCAGTTAATGCTTTGAATAATTTAAAATAATTCAAGGCCTCGGACTTGAGTTTAAGAAAATAAACCCAAGTTTTTCTAGAATAGTCGTCAATAAAGGTGATAAAGTACCTGCATCCACCGATGGACTCCGTTCTCATCGGACCACATATGTCTGAGTGAATAAGTTGAAGTGGTTTAGTTGCTTGCCACTTGTCTTTGTTCGGAAAAACTTTCCTCGCTTGCTTGCCTGATACACATCCTTCACATATACTTGTATCTCTCGAAATCTTGGGCAACCCATATACTAAGTCTTTATTTCCCATTTCTGCTAGAGTATCTAGGTTTACATGTCCATACCTCTTATGCCAGAGTGTAGAGGTTTCCTTAGTAGTCATGGTCAATGCTAATGTTAAATCCTTTTCAGGATTGAGAGGAAACATTTTGTTGTTTGTCATCCTTATGATACCCAAGGTTTCATTACTAGCATCCTTTATAATGCATTTATCCTTTTGAAACTTGACCATGTAACCCTTTTTTTATGAGTTGTCCCACGCTCAGAAGATTGTGTCTTAAACCTTTGACATAAAACACGTTTAGTATCCTTTTGCTTCGCCCCTGTATTGTAATCATGACTTCCCCACTGCCTAAAACTTCTAACTTCTTGTCATCACCCGTTCGTACTTCCTTTCTTAATGACTCATCCAATTTTATGAACAAGTCTCTGTTTCCTGTCATGTGGTTGCTACAACCAATGTCTAAATACCAGTGATTATCTTTAACTGTCTCTTCTACATTCAGGATCATAAACATTGAGTCGTCCACTTCCTTTCCATCCGGTTCATCTTCTTGATGAATCAACATATTGTCCGCACTTCCATTCTCCTCTTTCTGTTTGCAAAACTTGGCGGTGTGGCCTAGTTTTTGACAGTTGTAACATCTAATGGAACTTAAATATCGATCCCTATATCTACCACGTCCTCTTCCTACTCCACTGTTTCGATTTTGTCGAAATCTATCTTGATTAGTGTTTTGAATTTGAAATGCATGTTCAATCGGAGGATCTTCATATCTTTTCATTCGTAACTCATGGGACTGCAGGATTCCCATTAACTCTTCGGTGGAGATATCTTCTAGATTCTTAGTTTCCTCTACAGTGATTACAACAGACTCAAAATTTCGAGTCATACTACGTAGAATCTTTTCTACAATTCGTTGTTCACTGACCTTTTCTTCATTCATTCTTAGTTGATTCACTATTAGGGTTATTCTATTGAAATATTCTTCAACAGATTCCCCATCTTTCATATTTAACGCATCAAATTCACATCTAAGAGTTTGAAGTCTTACAGTTTTTACCCGATTTTCTCCTCTGTACGATTTATGTAGAATATTCCAGGCCTCCTTTGATGAATTTGCCATAGCGATCCTCTCGAATACGGTATCATTTACTGATTGAAATAATATGTGCAGTGCACGTTTATCCTTTTTAATTGACTCACGGTATGATGCAGTGGCTTCATTTGTTGGATTATTTCCCAACTCTTGATATCCATCTTCAACGATACTCCATAATTCTTGTGATTCGAGTAACACTTTCATTTGAATATGCCAGTGGTAATAATTCTGTCCAGTAAGTTTAGGAATTTGAGTTTGAATCCCCTGTGTTTGATTCATCTTCGTTTGATTCTTCGTGAATACAGTTGTTTGAATTGAAACGATGTCGGATCGTTGTGGCTCTGATACCACTATGTTGGAAATCCTTGAATTATACGAATTGAATTAGGGTTTCTACAGATCTGTTTTGTTCATAAAATGAATTGATAAAATCGAAAAATGATACATCTGAATGTATATGTATGTATCCGGGGTTCACATATGATAACCGCCCCCAATAATAAATAAAATAAGACATATAACCCTAACTAATATCTAATCTAATAAGTAACATAATCTTGTATTATATCTAGCTTATATAATTAAACTATACTTGTCTAACACTTTTATGGCTTAAATAAAAAACCTTCTTTGTCTATTCCATGCAGATGACACTTACCTTAGTTTCACAGACGAGGCGGCTGATTTCACTCCGGTGGAAGAATACGATTACATCATCGTCGGAGGAGGGACCACCGGTTGCCCATTAGCCGCAACTTTATCCGAAAAGTTTTCTGTATTACTACTTGAGCGCGGTGGTGTAGCCACTTCAGATCCTGACATCTTATACGAGAATAGATCTTTAAACCCCCTTTTATACGCAAATCATGATGATTCCCCTGCTCAAAACTTTATTTCTGAAGATGGTGTGCTTAACACAAGAGGTAGGGTATTGGGAGGTAGCAGCATGATAAATTTTGGGTTTTATTCTCGAGCCAATGATAACTTTTACGAAAACTCGGGTATTGAATGGGATATGAGTGCGGTTGAAAGGGCATACGAGTGGGTAGAAAATACTATTGTTACTCGCACAGATCGTTTACGTAAGTGGCAAGCTTCTGTGTTTAATGCACTCCTAGAAGCTGGAGTTGGTCCGGGCAACGGGTTCACCCTGGACCATGTACAAGGCACCAAGATTGGAGGCTCCACATTTGATGATTCCGGTAGACGACATGGTGCGGTGGAGCTCCTTAGTAAAGCAAACCCTGAATACTTGAAGGTGGTAGTTCATGCAATTGTTGATAGAGTCATCTTCTCCACCTCTAAATCTTTAGGTAATTATATCCAAGTTCTTTTGAATGCTTATTTTTCATAAGATTTTTGTGATAGAATTGCACTAGTGGTGGAAGAATTTGCTACTATTGCGACCATTATGATTTTGGTCGCAAATGGGTCGCTAACTGTATTCAAGCACAAGTGTCAAGTTTGTTGTAGTGAACTCCTCATGGTTATTTTCTTGAATAGTTTAAATTTATTTTTATTGTTTTTTCTCTAAGCTGCGGTCGGTGTTACATACCATGATTCCCAAGGAAAACATCACGAGGTACGTGTAAGAAGAGGTGGAGAAGTAATTTTGAGTGCCGGAGCTATTGGGAGTCCACAACTTTTGCTACTAAGCGGATTAGGGCCAAAATCTTCGCTTTTGTCGCTGAATATTCCAGTTGTTCTTGACCACCGGTTTATCGGACAGTTTATGGCTGATCCTCCTCGTAATGGAATAAATCTTCTGGTACCTGTTAGATTACTTGATGTAGGAGTTCGTGTGGTCGGGATCACAAAAGATGGCCCATACGTTGAATCTACGGTAGTCCCCCAAATTGCATCTATCATACCTTTCATACCTTTTTTGAATTTGATTCCACCTTCAAACTTAAGTGTGGTGGTAGTAGCTGGAAAGGTCTCTAGACCCAAATCAACTGGCTCACTGAACTTGATATCACCATTAGACGTTACAGTTAGCCCAAGAGTTCGGTTTAATTATTACTCGCACACCGAAGACATACACCAATGCGGCAAAATTGTTGAAGTACTTAATAAAGTGTTGAAAACTCCTGCTATGGAAGAATATAAGTTCCCTGGCATCCTTGGTCATAACCGTTTCAGTTATATTGGCCCATCGTTACCCAATGATTCATCTGATGAGGAGTCCATTGCAATTTTCTGTCGTACGACATTGGCCACATTTTGGCATATGCATGGTGGATGCTTGGTAAATAAGGTGGTTGATAGCAATCTAAAAGTCATAGGGGTCAATTCTTTACGAGTTGTGGATTCTTCGACGTTTTCCAGCTCACCAGGAACGAATCCTCAGGCAACCACTATGATGTTAGGCCGATACATTGGTGAGAAAATACTAAATGAAAGAGCAGCAAGTGACACTCGTTCTTGATATTAAGATTTGCTAAAGAATAATTTATGTTGTAAGTAATCGTTGGAAGATGTTGGAAGCTGGATCAAGAATCTGCGGGTCTTTAGTTAATAGTTTCGGGGATTGAGAGAGCGATATGATTTACTTTCTATTGTAATCTTGGTTTTTTAAGCTCTGCTATGTGATAAATAAACTGAACTTGTTCTAGCATATATCAACTGTGTAATCTCGGACACTCCAACATTGTAGTATCGGTGCCCGGTTTAAAGAATGTGTGAGATTTTGTTCATTGTTCAACAATTTAGTCAACAGCAAGACTACACCATGCAACACCTAATTCCAATCTTCACTATGTGTTGTGAATTAACTAAGATTTCCATTAACTAATAAAACGTGTTGTCACATCAACATCAAGTCAGCACAGTATCATTAGCTAAACTCTAAGGGTGAGAGGGGCACTCATCTCTTAGGGGAGTCCCCTCTCTTACGCACGGCCAATCAGCACGCGCCACGTTAACTCCCCTCACACCCTCAAATTGATGGCGGCACTCCACTCACAAAATTATTTTTTTATAAACAAAGAAGGAAAAAATATGATTGGTGGAAAAAGGGTGGACCCACATTAACAACCAATCACCCCCTCTCTCTCTCCTCTCTCTCAAGCAGTGAACACACACCGATCCCATTCACCGAATTTGGTCCTCGCGTTGATAGCGGCGGTGTTCCCGCTCAGGGACTTGGGTCACCGCATGGGGTCACCGAGAGTGCCCCGTATACCTTAACTAAACTCTCTATTAACTTGTGATTTTGGAATAATTACATTGCAATCATTTAACAATAATGATTCAGTTTTTTATTTAACTAGTGTTATTAAATCCGCGCGTTGCGCAGTGGGTGGGTATCAGTTCGTTTAATTACGGTACTGACACTTGTTATAGCAACCAATAGAGAAAAAAAATCATGATATGACCAAAAATATACCAACACGGCGGGAATTTGATCGGTATCGTTTTGTTTTGTTTTGTTTTGTTACGTCACCTACACTCGTTACAGCAACCCATAGAGAAAAAATCTTGATATGATCAAAAAATACTGGTACGTGAATTACATCGATAAAAAACAAACGCAAGTTACATAAGATATATAAAAGAACCACATATCGGTATGGCAATGGGTCGGGTTTGGGACGGGTTTAGATAATCCCAAACCCAAACCCGGTTAGATAAGTTTGTCCCAAACCCGTCCCAAAACCCATCGGGTTTCTAGCGAGTAAATATCCATCGGGTATCGGGTATACTCGCGGGTTTCAGGTAAACCCGTTAATTTAAAAAGATTACCCGTTGGGTATACTCATCTCAAAACCCATTGGGTATCTATCGGGTAACTACTAACCGCTTACATTTTGTATTGTCATTATAAAAATATACTATCAAATGACTACAATGTATACGGAATAGAATACCTATATGTGTAAAAAATGGATGTATCGTATATATACATATTTAATAATATAAAAGGAATTATATCGGGTATACAATCGGGTAAACGGGTACACTTTATCGGGTAATTGGGTCGGGTAAACGGGTATATCACTAAATCCCAAACCCGTGAAAAAAATAAAAACTATTACCAAACCCGTCCCAAACCCGATTAACCGACCCCAAACTTGTCCCAAATGTGGCGGGTTTCGGCTTTACCCAACGGGTTCGGGTTTAATTGCCATCCCTAACCACATAACACATGTAAAAAACCACTAAATAACACATAAAAAAAAATCAATAAAACAAACGTACTGTTCATTCAGATTATCTATTATTAGTATACAATTATTTTATAAATGCAAGTAACATAAATAAATAAAACTACGTTATATTAAAAATTGCACTAAAATAAAAAGAGACTTAAAAATAAATGTTACATTAAAATTAAAGAAAGAAAGACATAAAATAAAACAAACTTGAAAAAAAAAAATACAAAAAAGGAATTAAAATAGGACTAATTGTTTCCTTTGTTCGAAAAACACTTGATCTTGCTCTGATAAACCTAAGTAGTCTTTTTGGAGGAAGGCATGGTCTGACGCGATGCGTTCATCTTCTCTAAATCCGATAAGGCGGTCAATTTTTCATCTAATATTTCGACAATCTAAACTTTATTAGATTTATATGTCGTACTTCTAGAGGATGATGCTCGAAATTTACTTCGTACCACTTTGCTTTTGTCTTTCCACATTAAACGGACTAGTGGTTCGTGCTCTGATTCATCTTCGGTTTCGTTGTCCAAGTCTAACTCGTTGAGATTTATTACGAACGAGCATCCGATGTGGTTTGGGAGGAACTCGGCTCGGGTTGATGATGTAGTTTTAACTGTTTGGACTTTGACTTGGGTTGTTGTATCGTAGCTATATTAAATATCACTTTGAGGATATCCTAAGAAATTGTCATATCTTTTCCATCCCAAAGGGTGTATGGTATGGAGCTTTAAAAATGCTCATTAGCTTTATCATACAATCCAAATAATTTCTTCAACTTCCTTGATTGCGGCTATAAACAAGCTCATTTCTTCAACTTCCTTGATTGTGGCTATGAACAAGCTTACTGTGGATCAGTGTAACACCCCAATCGCGTAAAACAACAACACGCGGCGGAAATACTGGGGAGTCACGTTACAAATTGCTCACAACTACTGGTACTTTATTGTTTCATTAATGTTATCATTGTTTTACAAACAAAGAATACATGTAATTGTCTTTTGATTCAAGAAGTCCAAGGCCCGGATGCAGTCCTATGCGTTGCATGCTTGACTAATTGAAACCTGAAACATATGTGAAAAACAATCAGCATAAAAATGCCGGCGAGTACATAAGTTTTGTTGGCCAAATAAATGGCAAAAAGTTTGGTATTGCAATACTTTGACAACTACGAGAGTTGTCGATTAAAAATAAATCTTTAAGCCAAAGAATGGCAAAAGTTTAGTATTGCAATACATAATTTTGATTGTGAAAACTTGTGGGCAAATAGTTTTGTATATGGCAATATGATTATTACTAAGGTATTTTTATCCCATTGAAATTGTACATTGTAATCTCGTTGAAATCATCGTAAAACTCGTTAATGTGTTATTAGAAATCTAATCAAGGATTAGTAATAACTGTTTTGAAATCTGTCAAAACTTGTGTGAGTATTATATAAATCAAGTCAATGATTTATAATGATACTTTGGATATCCTTCTAAGAATATAACATATGAAGATATGGAAGATTCTACAAGGATTTGGATACTTGAACATTGAATCAATCGTACACAAAATCCTAATGTGATTCCCTTTTTTAGTACTAATGTTGGAAAAAGTGTGCTTTTGTCTTCCTTTTGTATTTTCAGGACTAAATGAGCGTAATTGAACAAAAAGAACAAATATGCATCCAAATCTAACATAAATACAAGAAAAGGAATAAACGTGGCTTGCCCGACCCCTCGACAACATATTCCTAAGCAAAAACAAAGGAACAGAAGGCTGACCACGGCCCCGTGTGTGACACCTGTGCTTGTAATCATTGTAAACAGTTCAGTTATCAATAAAACAATGTTATTTGATCCCAATTTTTGTTTGATTATGTTTGAAATTTTTCATGTTTTGATTTTTGTTCAATTTCAAACTCTATATTGCTTTCTTGAGAGTTATACGCAAATCGATACGTATACGTAATCAGTTTAACGTGACAAACACTCCGGAACATCAATATATGCTTAACATACCTTAAATAACCTTTACATAACTTTGAAATAAGTTTTGAAGGCTTTGGTATGGCAAAATCAAGTTTATTCGCTTACAAGGACTAATTTCGACAAACTGCGAAAGTATGCCGATTCGTACTGTAACGAATATTCCAGAACTTGATCATAACTTAAACATACCCTAAATATCCTTTACATAGCTTAGAAATAGGCTTTGAGGGGTTCGGTATGCTAAAACAAACTTTTTGGTCATTCAGGGACTAAAAGCGTCAAACAGTGCATAAGTTTGCATTTTCGCGCATATCTTACGTTCTGAATGCATCCGGACATCCAAAAATTTATGTAATCATTAAAATAGTTTATTTTAGTGATTGGCATGATAAAATTCCATTCGTCGCATAATTTGAATCGTTATTCGCGGCCGTTCGTGTTTCGTCGTAATTAACCGAACAACGCAACCGTACGGCCAAACGAACTGACATCCGGCATATTTTTGAGCATATTACAAGTTCCCTATGTTTGAACATCCTTATGAAGCTTAAAAATGGGCTTGACGGGTGTTAGAAGTGCCAAAACACGACAATACGCACACAGGGACCAAAACTGACATTTTGCAAAAGTTGTTGGTCTGCACATAGCATACGGACCGTAAGGGGAACTGCATACGGTCCGTAAGCAGCCTTCAGACATCAAAAACTTGATTCCAGCTATTTCCAGCCTGTTCCAGCTGTTTTGGTGAGTTGCAAATGGTTTTTCTTGTAATCTATGAGCTATTTTGGGTGCCCATGGTATTCCAAAACCATGGGTGCATGTGTACGGCTTAGATCGAAGCTCATTTTTCGATGAACGATCTTAACGGTTACCCGAAATATATAAATACCCCCAAGATTTTCCACCCAAACTCATACTTGATCTGCCCAAATTCTCTAAGTTGGAGTCCTTGCACTTCATACCTGAGAATTTAAGATCAAACCTCCATTTCTTGGACCCGTTGTAAGTATTCTTTCGTTCTTTTACGCGTTTTAAGCATGAAAATCAAACAGTGTTTGACTTTCAGCTTTGACCAGTTTATGGTCAACACGAAGTTCGTTTGAACTTCGTAACGTGAGCGTAATCACGATGGTTATAGTCCCTTGTGACTATACCTACTGATTACCACGTTATCTAGGCATAGTGACGAGTCGTAGTTTCGGTCAAAATGCGCGTTTATGCGTATTTTGCAACCAAACTATTTTTGGGTATCAAAACCGTTTGTTCTGATACCAAACCTGTTTTTGAACTTCGTTAAACATGTTTTAACATGTTTAGCTCGTCACTTTAGATTTAGTGCTTATATAGGGTCATAAGAATAGCGGTCTAAACAACCGCTTAGACTTTCGAACCCGACCCGTTTGGTCGATCATTAAGATCCGACCAAACACATTAGGTGACCATAGTTGCATAGGGAATAACATTCCTAGGTTATACCTTATGGTCACGTCGTTTAGTTAGTTATATGATAGGTAGTTTATATGCCTTAGGAAAATTACCAAAATGCCCTTTTTGCGCATAAATTCATTTTAAGCATATGTAACCTAAATTTTGACATTTAAACTGATTAGGCAACATTATTAGACATGTTAGGGCATATATTACTTATCATAGGACTAGTTAGGCGGTCCGAACGTGTTTTACGCGAACGACGCGTTAAAGTAGCATAAGCTACCTAAACGAGTCGTAAGCACTTAGGATAGGTTCCGTTTTAGAATGTAGGCTTTGTTAAACCATATTATATGAGTTCATATACTCATTTGGTTTACGAAACCACATTTTATCCGATCCTCCGATTTAGGTCCGTTTATTAACGTAGTTACCTATATTAGTTGCCGTTTGATTTCCGTGATCTTTCTAGCATTGCTTGGTGGTTATCCAAAGACTATTGAGCAATCTCAAGTGAGTACATAGACCCCTCTTTTACTGTTTTCCAAACATTTTGGGGTGAAACACATGTGCCTACTTGTTATTTTCGTGCTTTCCATGTTTTCATATCATATGCTTGTTATGTTCATTAATACACTTATAGTACATGATTTCATTATGTTTTTGCTATGTATGTCCATTTAGTGCATACTTAGTGCATTGTTTTACACTACATTTCATGCTATGTATGTCCATTTAGTGCATACTTAGTGCATTGTTTTACATTACATTTAACGCTATGTATGTCCATTTAAGTGCATACCTAGTGCATTGTTTTACATTACATTTTATGCTATGTATGTTCATTGTTGCATACTTAGTACATTTGTTTTACATCACATGCTTTGTATGTCCATTTGCTGCATTCTTAGTACATTTGTTTTACATTACATGCTTACATTTTGGTATGACATATGGTTTGTTTAAATGGGACAAAAATACGTTCATTAACATTGGCCATGCCGTTCGTTAGTAGGTAGTGGTACCATAGGAATTGACAACTCCCGTTCCTGAAATCCTAGGTTTTTTTGGATGGATGGAATGACCGAATTCGATACACATAACTCAGATAAACCTTTAATTTGTTTAAGGGTTTATCGCCATAGTCTCAAGGCTTGAATGTATGCATTTTCACAATACCGCATAGATGTTTGTATCAGTAAAGCATGCAGTTATTTTATAAAACATAACTTTGATTTATTTCATTACCTTGTTTTGTGCATTTTACCTATGGTTTAGTCGATATATTTCACTTGCCATACATGACATTGGTTTACACATTACATGATTTACATTATTGACAATAGACAAATTATTTACACATAAACATTTGACAATTGGTTTAAACAAGAAAATTTGGTGGTTTGTTTGGGTAAGTGATATAGGTAACGAGGCGTGCGTAATATGATAAAAGCATGGTGGATACGCCGCTGATACTTCCTATATATAAGTGCTTTTATGATATTACATATCGTTGCGTTATTTAAACCATTTCCATTTAGACACATTACATATTACATAAATAACAGATTTTCACAAGACATTTTATTTTATACAACTCATTTTACTTGGTTATAAATTAACCATACACCTTTCTTTTATATAATCTGATTTCTTATCGAAGTTTTCACATGATTTATAAAAGAAAATATTTAACAAGATTCATGACTGATTTTTATTAAACATTTTCTTTTAAAACTTAAGTCATGAATCCTATTTTAACAAAACCTATGTATCTCACAGGCATTTTTATGCTGACGTACCTATTTTCACATGTGTTTTCAGGAGCTGTTGCATAGGATTGGACAAGATACACTTAGGCAGACTTGTGCCTTAGTGACATAAAACGAAGCTAGAACTAGTTTAATCATGTTATGTACCCTTTGTTTCAGTTGTTTTAAGACAATGTAACACCTTTGTTTATAAATAAAACATAACTTTAATTACCATGGTTGTGAAACAATAATTCTGTTGCTACACTCCCCGACGTTTCCGCCGCGGTTTGTTGTTTTACGTGGTCGGGGTGTGACAGAAGAGTTGGTATCAGAGCCAATGGTTATAGGGAATTAGGTTATTAGTAATGCTTTGACCTAGACTATAACTTTTCTAGGACCCCAACACAAGTTATCTTGTGTTTAGATCTTAAAACATGCACTTCACCTATCCTTAGGAGATTACCCAAAACAAGAACACAATTTTCCAAAACGATTTTTGAAAATCAATCATATGTTTTTAAATGATTTGTTATAAGGTTTTGAACCCTTCAATTTTTTAGAATGATTTTGAAAATTTAATCATCCGTTTTTGAATGATTCTTTTGGCCTTGTGCCTTCCAAGTTTTCAAAATCTCATCAAAGTTTTGGGTCTAAATCGTGTGAACACGTGCAAACTGGAAGGGTGAATGCCCGTACCTCGAATTTTCTGTCTAAAGCTAGAGTGTTCGTACAAATCCACATAATCGGACCAGTCACTCTTACCTGGGAACTCTTGGGGTGAGTGTCCACTTATAGGCGAGCATGTCTTCGCGATACATTATTTTTGGTCCATTTACTTTGATTAGTCACTGTGTGTCATTTGTTTGCTTTGTGGTACGGACAAATGACCACCATCTTTGCTTTTGTCGATTTTTGTTTCTTCTCATTTATTTCATCTAATCATCTCACCTGTTTTCTCTCATGTTTCCTCTTTTAGAATGCCTCCTCGACGCGAAAATCCACTACCTAATGCCGAAATGGCAGCTATCATGGCCCAGCATATGGCTGCTGTACTCCCAGAAATTATTGCTCAAGTTAACCAAGCCAACAATAACCAAAATGCTCCATGCAATTTCAAGAGTTTCAATTCGGCTAAACCACTCAAGTCTAGTGGTTCTGAAGGAGCAACTGGGCTCCTACAGTGGTTCGAGAGCATTAAGAGTACGTTTCATCATGTTCAGTGTCCTGATAATCGCAAGGTCGAGTTTGCTTCCAGTGTGTTTCAGAAGAGGGCTCTTACTTGGTGGAACGGGGTTATGAGAGACCGCGGTGCTGAGGTTGCTTTAGCACAAACTTGGGCTGAGCTTAGGGCTCTTATGATGAGGGAATTCTGTCCTCGTCATGAACTGAGGGCTTTAGAAAGGGAGTTTGATGATTTGAAGCAATACAGTGGTGAGCACCGGGCTTACACTGATAGGTATGAAGAGTTGAGTTTGCTATGCCCTACAATGGTTACCCCACTCGAGAAAGCTATCGAGAAGTATATTGATGGCTTACCTAACTCCGTGCAAGACATCGTCACTGGTAGTAACCCTACCACAGTTCGTTAGGCAATTGAGTTAGCTGCTACATTGACTGAGTTGCAGGTCCGAAAGGGTAAGCTACACAGGAAGGGTGACAAGGGTAAGAAACAGTCGCCTGATAAGGGTGAAAGCAAGAAGGGTAAGAACAAGAAGGGCAAGGAAACTGGTTCTACGAAGGGGTCTAGGAAGCGTAAGGCTTCCCAGAATTTCGCTGTCACTACCCAAGTCAATCAGGCTGCTCCCAACCAACCTGCACAACCACCAGCAAAGAAACGGTATGAGGGGAATGCACCGTTGTGCAACAGATGCAATAGCCACCATCAACCGCAAGTTTAGTGGCGTTTCTGTAAAAATTGTGGGAAGTTAGGTCATCTTTCTGATGTTTGTCGCTTTGCTCCCAATCAAGCAGCTCGTAACCTAGCTCAGCAGGCTGCTCAACCGCCTGCTCAACAGCAAGCACAAGCTGCACGACCTCACTTTTCTCCTGGTTCGTGCTACAATTGTGGGGACCTGCCTCATTATCAAAACCAGTGTCCAAGGCTAGTCAACGCAAATTAGAATCAGGCTCAGGCTCAAGGTCGAGTCTTCAACATGAATGCCAATAAGGCGCGAGCAGACAACGAGGTGGTGAACGGTACGTTCTTTGTTAACAATCAGTCTGCTTCTATTCTTTTTTATTCAGGTGCCGATAAGAGTTTTGTGTCATTATCTTTTGAGCCTTTGCTTCGCATGTCTAGAACAAAACTAGGAAAGCCTTTGACAGTAGAAGTTGTTAATGGTGAACCCGTTGTTCTCGATTCTGTTCTTCGCAATTGTTAGTTGAACCTTAACAACCATCTTTTTCCTATCGACCTCACACCAATGCAACTTGGGAGTTTTGACGTTATAGTGGGTATGGATTGGTTAGCCAAGCATCACACAGAGGTAGTTTGTTTTGAGAAGATTGTTTGTGTTTCGCTCCTAACAGGTAAGACCCTAGAGGTTCGTGGTTAGAAACCTGCTAGTAGTCTCAAGCTCATGTCATGTACTCAAGCTCGGAAGTATCTGCGAAAGAACTATGTGGCCTTCTTGGCACATGTTGTAGCAGATAAAGGCAAAGGTAAGTCTATTCAGGATATCCCTGTTGTTCGGGATTATCCTGAGTTGTTTCCTGAAGAGTTACCTGGTTTACCCCAAGCATACTAAGTCGAGTTTCGTATTGATCTTATACCTGTTACAAATCCTATTGCCAGATCTCCATATCGTCTTGCACCATCCGAGATGCAAGAGTTGTCTAAGCAGCTTCAGGAGCTTTCTGACAAAGGTTTTATCCGTCCTAGCTTTTCACCTTGGGGTGCTCCCGTTCTTTTTGTCAAGAAGAAGGATGGATCTTTCAGGATGTGTATCGATTATCGTGAGCTTAACAAGCTTACCATCAAGAATCGATATCCCCTACCTCGCATTGATGATCTCTTTGATCAATTACAAGGTGCTACTTTTTTTTTCAAAGATTGATCTTCGTTCTGGGTATCATCAACTTCGTGTGCATGAAGAAGATATTCCCAAGACAGCATTTCGCACTCGTTATGGGCATTATGAGTTCACAGTTATGCCATTCGGTTTAACTAATGCTCCTGCTGTTTTCATGGACTTGATGAATAGGGTTTGTAAGCCTTATTTAGATAAGTTCATCATCGTTTTCATTGATGACATCTTCATATACTCTAAGACGCAAGCTGATCACGAGCAACATCTTCGTCTTACTCTGGAACTCCTGAAGAAAGAACAAATTTTTGCCAAATTCTCCAAGTGTGAATTTTGGCTTAAGGAAGTTCAATTTTTGGGGCATATCGTCAACAAACAAGGTATTCATGTAGATCCCTCCAAGATCAGTGCGATTAAGGATTGGGACACACCTACTACACCCACTGAAGTTCGTTCTTTTCTTGGTCTTGTGGGTTATTACCACCGTTTCATTGAAAACTTCTCGAAGACTGCAGTTCCTCTAACTGCTCTAACTCAGAAGAACAAACCCTTTGATTGGGGATCCAAACAAGAAGAAGCGTTTCAGACCTTGAAGCAAAAGCTTTGTGATGCGCCTATTCTATCTTTGCCTGAAGGCAATGATGATTTTGTCGTGTATTGTGATGCATCAAATTTGGTTCTTGGCTGTGTTCTTATATAAAGGAACAAAGTCATAGCATATGCATCGAGGCAGTTGAAGATACATGAGAAGAACTACACCACTCATGATCTTGAGTTAGGTGCAGTTATTTTCGCTCTCAAGATCTGGAGACACTATTTGTATGGTACAAAATGTGTGGTTTTCACTAACCACGAGAGTCTCCAGCACATCTTCAATCAGAAAGAACTCAACATGAGGCAACGAAGTTGGGTTGAACTTCTAAACGACTATGAGTGCGAAATTCGCTACAATCCTGGTAAGGCGAATGTCGTGGCTGACGCATTGAGTCGTAAGGAATGTGTCAAGCTTCATTGTGTTCATGTTCGATCTGATATCCAAACCCGCATTTCTCAGCCTCAACATACTTGTGTTTCACAAGATTTGATGGGTAAGGAATTACCATTTCATATCAAGCCTGATCTAGAGCTTAAAGACAATGGAGTGTATTATTTCATGGGCCGTTTGTGGGTCCCAAGTCAAGACAATCTTCGCACCTTGCTTATGGATGAAGCTCATAAGTCTCGTTATTCTATTCATCCTAGTGCAGACAAAATGTATAAGGATCTTCGTACTCAGTATTGGTGGCCTGGTATGAAGAAATACATTGCCTTATACGTGTCAAAATGCCTTACTTGTCTAAAGGTTAAGGCTGAACATCAACATCCTTCTGGTTTATTGGAGCAACCAGAGATTCCAGTATGGAAATGGGAAAACATTGCTATGGATCTTATTACCAAACTTCCACGCACTAAGAGAGGTCATGACGCCATCTGGGTAGTTGTTGATCGTCTTACAAAGTCAGCACATTTCTTGCCGATCCGTGAGGATCTATCTGCTGACAAGCTTGCTAAAATCTATGTGGATGAAATTGTATCTCGACATGGTGTTCCTTTGAACATTATTTCTAACAGAGATGCTCGATTCTCGTCTCGTTTTTGGAGAACCATGCAATCTGCTATGGGAACCCAACTTAATTTGAGCACAGCTTATCATCCACAATCAGATGGCCAATCTGAAACAACAATCCAGACTTTGGAGGATATGCTTAGAGCATGTGTGATCGATTTTGGTGGTAGTTGGGATTCGTATCTACCGTTGATTGAATTCTCCTACAACAACAGTTATAACTCCAGCAACAACATGGCTCCTTTCGAGGCTCTCTATGGTCGAAAATGTCATTTACCAGTCTACTGGAATGAGATCGGTGAGGCTCAACTTACTGGACCTGACCTCATTCTAGAGACAACAAATAAGGTTAAGAAAGTTCGCGATAACCTTCAGACAGCTAGAAGCCGTCAAAAGAATTATGTGGACCGACGACGCAAGCCCTTGGAATTTCAAGTCGGTGATCGTGTATTACTTAAGGTATCACCTTGGAAAGGTGTGATCAGATTTGGAAAGACAGGAAAACTTGCACCTAGATATGTTGGACCATTCAAGATCGTCGAAAGAATCGGTAAGGTAGCCCACAGACTTGAGTTACCTCCTGAAGTTGGAAATGTTCATCCAACCGTTCACGTGTCTAATCTCAAGAAGTGTCTAGCTGATGAGAACCTCCACATACCGCTTGATGAAATTCGTGTGAATAACACGATGCATTTTGTTGAGAAACCAGTGGAAATCATGGAACGTGAAGTCAAGTGGCTTAAACGTAAGCGCATTCCACTTTTCAAAGTTCGATGGGAATCTAAAGATGGTCTAGAATTTACTTGGGAACATGAAGATCAAATGAAGGCGAAATATCCACATCTTTTCCCACAAGTTTCCTCTAAACAAATTTCGGGACGAAATTTCCACAAGTAGGGGAGACTGTGACACCTGTGCTTGTAATCATTGTAAACAGTTCAGTTATCAATAAAACGATGTTATTTGATCCCAATGTTTGTTTGTTAATGTTTGACATTTTTCATGTTTTGATTTTTGTTCAATTTCAAACTCTATATCGCTTTCTAGAGAGTTATACCCAAACCGATACGTATACATAATCAGTTTAACGTGACAAACACTCCGGAACATCAATATATGCTTAACATACCTTAAATAACCTTTACATAACTTTGAAATAAGTTTTGAAGGCTTTGGTATGACAAAATCAAGTTTATTCGCTTACAGGGACTAATTTCGACAAACTGCGAAAGTATGCCGATTCGTACTGTAACGAACATTCCAGAACTTGATCAAAAGTTAAACATACCCTAAATATCCTTTACATAGCTTAGAAATAGGCTTTGAGGGGTTCGGTATGCTAAAACAAAGTTTTTGGTCATCCAAGGACTAAAAGCGTCAAAAAGTGCATAAGTTTGCATTTTCGCGCATATCTTACGTTCAGAATACATCCGGAAATCCAAAAATTTATGTAATCATCAAAATATTTTATTTTAGTGATTGGCATGATAAAATTCCATTCGTCGCATAATTTGGATCGTTATTCGCGTCCGTTCGTGTTTCGTCGTAATTAACCGAACAACGCAACCGCACGGCCAAACGAACTGACATCCGGCATATTTTTGAGCATATTTCAAGTTCCATATGTTTTAACATCCTTATGAAGATTAAAAATGGGCTTGACGGGTGTTAGAAGTGCCAAAACACGACAATACGCACACATGGACCAAAACTGACATTTTGCAAAAGTTGCTGGTCTGCACATAGCATACGGACCGTAAGGGGAACTGCATACGGTCTATAAGCAGCCTTCAGACATCAGAAACTTGATTCCAGCTATTTCCAGCCTGTTCCAGCTGCTTTGGTGAGTTGCAATTGGTTTTTCTTGTAATCTATGGGCTATTTTGGGTGCCCATGGTATTCCAAAACCATGGGTGCATGTGTACGGCTTAGATCGAAGCTCGTTTTTCGATGAACGATCTTAACGGTTACCTGAAATCTATAAATACCCCTAATATTTTCCACCCAAACTCACACTTGATCTGCCCAAATTCTCTAAGTTGGAGTCCTTGCACTTCATACCTGAGAATTTAAGATCAAACCTCCATTTCTTGGACCCGTTGTAAGTATTCTTTCGTTCTTTTACGCCTTTTAAGCGTGAAAGTCAAACAGTGTTTGACTTTCATCTTTGACCAGTTTATGGTCAACACGAAGTTCGTTTGAACTTCGTAACGTGAGTGTAATCACGATGGTTATAGTCCCTTGTGACTATACCTACTGATTACCGCATCTAGGCATAGTGACGAGTCGTAGTTTCGGTAAAAATGCGCGTTTATGCGTATTTTGCAACCAAACTATTTTTGGGTATCAAAACCGTTTGTTCTGATACCAAACCTGTTTTTAAACTTCGTTAAACATGTTTTAACATGTTTAGCTCGTCACTTTAGATTTAGTATTTATATAGGGTCGTAAGAATAGCGGTCTAAACAACCGCTTAGACTTTCGAACCCGACCCGTTTGGTCGATCATTAGGATCTGACCAAACACATTACGTGACCATAGTTGCATAGGGAATAACCTTCCTAGGTTATACCTTATGGTCACGTCGTTTAGTTAGTTATATGATAGGTAGTTTATATGCCTTAGGAAAATGACCAAAATGCCCTTTTTGCGCATAAATTCATTTTAAGCATATGTAACCTAAATTTTGACATCTAAACTAATTAGGCAACATTATTAGACATGTTAAGGCATATATTACTTATCATAGGACTAGTTAGGCAGTCCGAACACGTTTTACGCGAACAACACGTTAAAGTAGCATAAGCTACCTAAACGAGTCGTAATGGGTCGTAAGCACTTAGGATAGGTTCCGTTTTATAATGTAGGCATTGTTAAACCATATTACATGAGTTGATATACTCATTTGGTTTACAAAACCACATTTTATCCGATCCTCCGATTTAGGTCCGTTTATTAACGTAGTTACCTATATTTGGTGCCGTTTGATTTCCGTGATCTTTCTAGCATTGCTTGGTGGTTATCCAAAGACTATTGAGCAATCTCAAGTGAGTACATAGACCCCTCTTTTACTGTTTTCCAAACATTTTGGGGTGAAACACATGTGCCTACTTGTTATTTTCGTGCTTTCCATGTTTTCATATCATATGCTTGTTATGTTCATTAGTACACTTATAGTACATGATTTCATTATGTTTCTGCTATGTATGTCCATTTAGTGCATACTTAGTGAATTGTTTTACATTACATTTCACGCTATGTATGTCCATTTAATGCATACTTAGTGCATTGTTTTACATTACATTTCACGCTATGTATGCTCATTTAAGTGCATACCTAGTGCATTGTTTTACATTACATTTTATGCTATGTATGTTCATTGTTGCATACTTAGTACATTTGTTTTACATCACATGCTATGTATGTCTATTTGCTGCATACTTAGTACATTTGTTTTACATTACATGCTTACATTTTGGTATGACATTTGGTTTGCTTAAATGGGACAAAAATACGTTCATTAACATTGGCTATGTCGTTCGTTAGTAGGTAGTGGTACCATAGGAATTGACAACTCCCATTCCTGAAATCCTAGGTTTGTTTGGATGGAAGGAATGACTGAATTCGATACACATAACTCAGATAAACCTTTAATTTATTTAAGGGTTTATCGCCACAGTCTCAAGGCTTGAATGTATGCATTTTCACAATACCGCATAGATGTTTGTATCAGTAAAGCATACAATTATTTTACAAAACATAACTTTGATTTATTTCAATACCTTGTTTTGTGCATTTTACCTATGGTTTAGTCGATATATTTCACTTGCCATACATGACATTGGTTTACACATTACATGATTTACATTATTGACAATAGACAAATTATTTACGCATAAACATTTGACAATTGGTTTAAACAAGACAATTTGGTGGTTTGTTTAGGTAAGTGATTTAGGTAACGAGGCGTGCGTAATATGATAAAAGCATGGTGGATACGCCGCTGGTACTTCCTATATATAAGTGCTTTTAAGATATTACATATCGTTACATTATTTAAACCATTTCCATTTAGACACATTACATATTACATAAATAACAGATTTTCACAAGACATTTTATTTTATACAACTCATTTTACTTGGTTATAAATTAACCATACACCTTTTGTTTTATATAATCTGATTTCTTATCGACGTTTTCACATGATTTATAAAAGAAAACATTTACCAAGATTCATGACTGATTTTATTAAACATTTTCTTTTAAAACTTAAGTCATGAATCCTATTTTAACAAAACCTATGTATCTCACAGGCATTTTTATGCTGACGTACCTATTTGCACATGTGTTTTCAGGAGCTGTTGCATAGGATTGGACAAGATACACTTAGGCGGACCTGTGCCTTAGTGACATAAAACGAAGCTAGAACTAGTTTAATCATGTTATGTACCCTTTGTTTCAGTTGTTTTAAGACAATGTAACACCTTTTTTTATAAATAAAACATAACTTTAATTACCATGGTTGTGAAACAATAATTCTGTTGCTACACTCCCCGACGTTTCCGCCGCGGTTTGTTGTTTTACGCGGTCGGGGTGTGACACCGTGCCCAGCGGACACGGGGGCGTGGCCAGGCAGCTACAGAAAAGACAAAGTCATAGAAGCTTCTATTCCCAGCCTGGGGGCGTGCCCAGCTCAACAGGGGCCGTGGTCAACGCTAAGATTCACAAAATCCTGCAAATCTTGATAGTATAGATTTGCTTCTGCACACGAGGCCGTGCCCAGTGAACACGGGGGCGTGTGGAGCTAATAAAGACAAATTGTAATTAATGAAGAAAGAGTATAAGGATGGACACGGGCCCGTGTCTAGGCTTCTGTGCAGGCTATAAATAGGGGTGCTTGGCTCACTTCAAAGGCATCCCTTGGCAAACAACCTCTCTACCACTTCACCCACACTCCACCACCATCACAACACCCACATCCACCACCATCATCCATCATCCACCTAGAGTTTGTGTAGTAGTCTCGGGATCCAAGATTGATAATAAGAGTTCTTGACAATCAAAGGCCATTTTGCCTAAATCTCTTACATCAGTTGGTGAAGATAAGCATTTAGTGTAATACTTTTGATTTTTAATCTTTTTGCACTTTTTATTTGGTTTTGTATTAATGACTTTAATAACTAGTTTCTTATGTTGAAGGTAAAACTTCCTTATTATTTGTCCATGGTGTCTTGGCATTATTTTTACTGTCTATATAAAATAAAAGATTTACACCATTCATATCTCTACGGTCTTTATAGAGATATGTTGGCTACCTGGTCGGGGGTTAAGGGAATGGTTTGGTAAGGTTCTTGCCTTATTCAGTGTATAGATCCTGCAAGGACCTGGGTCAAGCTTACTAGGACCTCCTTCAATACCCACTTGTATTGGATGGCGGGGGTGCGAATGGCTTAATCTGTAAACTACTATTAATACATTAACCCGGCTACTTGGGATTGTATCCTTGCTGACTCAAACCACTTAGTCGAGGGTAACGTCGCCTTCAAAAGAGGGGCCTACCACATTACCCCATTAATAACTTAATTAATTATCTTCCAATATTCCAACCCTTTAGGATTGTATCATTGCTGACTCAAACTACTGGGTTGAGGTAACGTCACCTTCAAAAGAGGGGCCTACTACTATAACTAAAGGCAAGTGCAAAAGTGCGGAAATCATCAAAGGTTACACTAAAGGCGAGTCGGATCCAAGTGATTCATCTTGTCTATCTGTTTTATTTTTATTTTTCAGCATTTTTATTTTTATGTTTAAAACCTTTTCTAAAACTTTTGATTTGATTAGACGTTGAGGATAACCCGGTACTAAAAGCTCTTATGTCCTTGGACGACCTCGGTATCTTACCAATGCTATACTACGCTCATGATGGGTGCACTTGCCCATGTGTGTGTTTAGTGTTAGTAGAATATCGTATTTTATAAATTTAAAACTTAACTAACGTGTTAAAAAGGGCTTAAAATATAAAGAAAAATATAATACACCCGACACACACCAAGTTTTTGGCGCCGCTGCCAGGGACACAAGGATTTTAAGAAAGTTAGGAATCAATGGCCTAATCGTTTTTCTTTTTTTTTGTAGGATTTTTTGTAGATTTTTCAGCTTTTGCAGAGCTCAGCACGGGGCAGTGCCCGTTGAACACGCCCCCGTGCCCAATCTTTGGTACTAGCAATCCTGTTTTAAGACAAACAGTAGCTGAACACGGGGCCGTGCCCACTGAACACGCCCCCGTGCCCAAGCTTCAGTTACTGAAAACAGAATCATAAGATCCCGACGGTTGGTAATTTCTGACACAAACATGAGCGATACTGATCATTTTTACTTTCGCTCCTCTTATGGTACTTGGTGTCAAATATGTGGCGGACCTCATGAAGATTTAAAATGTTATTTTTTAAACTACATTCCCCACTATATAGATCCATTGTTTTCCTGTAGCCTTAAGATGGGCGGAAGTAAAAACAATCCCTATCTCTCCCTCGAATGCTCTCAATCATCTCTTCTAGGTGATATGATTCTCGAAGAATTAATTCTCCAATTGATAAGAGAACTTGAGATAGAAATAACTAATTCATCTCAAGACGACGATCAAGGAGAATTATTGAGAACGCATTCGGATACTAACAACATCGTTGTTCCCGAAATCACCTCTAACTCTTGTGAGGACTTGAGCGATAGTCGTCCTTGTGTCGATTGTGCCATGAAGGACTCCCCATCGGTTTCCGCCGATGCATACATAGACCTGAGCGATTCGACATACACCTTCTTTAATGAGAGTCAGGATAAGGGAAATAGAGGTTGGTTTTGCCCACCGGTATTTAGTTTCACCCTTTCCGATAACCTTTTGCGTTCTTGTCTAAAACTAGGGCAACTAAGGTATCTCAGGCACTTTGGTGTTGTTCCAACCAGTAAGGAACCACCCGATCAGGATAAATTCCTTAAAAATAGACAAAACTTCATAAAACCTCTAGCCATGGGGCCGTGTCCAGGTCAACACGCCCCCGTGTCCACCTAAATATTCCCGTCTGACTTTTGGTCAGAATGCGAACAAAAAGTGTCAGAATTTTGTCTACACACGGGGCCGTGTTCAGCCGACACGGGGCCGTGTCCAAAATGCTGTCGTTTTCTATAAATGCAGCAAGATTCTTGCACTTTTGGACCCATTCCAAAGACAAAGATCTGGTGGGATCTTCACATATACCATACAAGGTATATTCTAAAAGAAGGTTCTCAACAACCATATTGTCTTTTCTACTTTTGTCCATTACCTTCTTCTTTATTTTAGCCTCAAGACCTCCATTAAAACTTGAAATCTCCATGATTTCAAGCTTTATTGTTATCATTGTTAGGTTTTTATTAAAGGAATCTTATCAAAAATAAGTTTTACAACACGGTTTTAAGTTATTCCTGCTTAAAAATGCTTCAAAAATCAGAAAAATAATTTAAAACTCTAAGATTCCTTGTTTCAAAAACCTGCAGAGAGGTGGCCATGGGGCCGTGCTCAGCAAGCATGGGGCCATGGCTGGTGTACTGTTTCATTGATTTGAAATTTTTTGGTCTGTTTTCTTAGAATGTCAAGCCAGAATAGCGGAACCTCTTCAGCACATTCAAGGAACAATCGCAGGGAACGAAGGCCCTCGATCGAAGCAACTCTCGTGCACTATGTGATGGCACTACGAGAAGCTCTCGAAGAAATGACATCCGTAGAAGAAGTCCTTATCGACCGTATCAACTATCTAACGATAGGGCTAGAAAATTACTTCCAAGAAATCAACCTTTTGCACCAAATATTCTTGTAATGCCTCCTATGGAACCAATCCTTCCCTTAGAAGATTGGAACTTGGCACAAGGAATCATTAACCCCACCGGGTGGGATGACATCCCCACGGAACCTCCTCTTGACAATTTACAAGAGGTTCCTGTGGAAGTCACTCCTCCTCAAAACGAGGACGCTAATGAGCCCGCCTTCCTTCTCCCTAGGGAGATAGAAGAATGGCTTAACGATGTGTGAGGAGCCCTTTCCGGAGAAGAAGTTCTTTAAGCCGCACTCAACTGAGAAAATTATCTTTTCGGAATTTTTTCTCTTAAAATACAATTATATAGGCTAGGACTTCTTTAAGGTTTGAGATTTCTTGTGTTTCATGACCTACTTATCCAGATTTAAGTTTATGTTTTTATTTTCTAGGAAATTATGTAATTCACTCTTGAATGAATGATGGTTTTTAAGTGATTGGTGTTTGGATGATGTTGTAATGGATAAAACACACTCTAAATGGTGGAGGTTACTAAGGAAAACTTGAACCCGCGCCCCATGCACTAAAACAGAGCCTCTCGACAATTTTTCTTCATTACAGCAAGTTCAGCACGTGGCCGTGCTCAGCCGAACAAGCCCCGTGCCCAAGGTTCGGCAGAAAACGCCCAGTTCAGGTAACTGGACACGGGGCCGTGCTCACTGAACACACCCCCGTGCCCAGCCTTCTGTTAATTATGATACTGGTAATCTGAACACGGGGCCATGCCCGGACCAACACGGGCCCGTATCCAGGCGCCCAGTAACATAAAATTTTGTTTTTAAACACCTTTTTACACATTCAATCAACCTAAAAACTTATTTTTGGGACACATTGAGGACAATGTGTAATTTAAGTGTGGGGGGGATGCTAAAACCTTGAATTTTGCAAGTCCTAATAACAAGCCTTACACAAAACTCTATTGGAACCGCTAATCACCCCAAATTTTTTTTTCAAAAAACTTTTCGTTTTTTTTTACTTCTCTTGGTTTAATTTGGGAATAACAAGTTCTAAAAATGTTATATTTTTACAAATTTACAACCGATAACGTCGTGATAAAAAGAACCAACATAAGATAATTATGAAACGACATGACAAATCTAGTTAAAATTTGATTATATATACTTGATCACATTATAAACCCATTCCCACAAAAAGTGAGTTTTGAGCCTTTATTGAGCATACAAATATACATCTTTAAACTAAATGCTCATTTTTCGTTTCTTGTGTGAATAGCCTCTTGGTTTCTTACGACTCTAGAACTTGCCACCACAATACATTCCCAGTCCTTACCAACTTAAACCCAAGTAAGTAAATGATGGAGGCATTAGGATTAACCCTTTTTGTTTTCAACACCATTATTTTTCTTTTTCTTTTAACCTACCCAAAATCCCCCTAGTTAACCCCTTTGAGCCTAAACCTTTTCATTTCTAAACCCACAAAACAAACACCCTTTACCCACCAAAACCTTTTTCTTTTAAACCCTTTTGTTTTAGTAAAAAGCTCGGTTTTCTTGTGATGAATAAAAAATGAAGTCTAGCAATAAACAAACAAGTTCCTGAAAGAAACTTTGTTTGAAAGTGCTTTGGTCGAATAAAATGTCACAAAAACAAAAAGTTTTACGACGACCGACGCTTTTTACGCTTTTAGCCATTTTACTAACCACTAACCCAAAACCACCGACCTTTAACCCAAGCCTAACTCTTCCTCAATTCCTCTTGATATTTACAAAGGTTTATAGTTAAAAATGAGGAGGATCGATTGCTTGGCAAGCTTATGGTAGGAGTTTGTTCCATGCCGGTCTCTAGTGTTTCACAAAAATACATCTTCGGCCGAGTGTTGAGTGATCTCCCGTGAGTTATGTGAACTTGTGTATAAATGGAATTTTAAAAAAGGCATGTTATGCCCAAATAAGTAATTTTTCTTATGACACGTTCTAAATAAATCATAACGAATAGGATTGTAAATAGCATAAAAATAAAACCTAATAAAGATCTTGGATACCCGACACTCAAGACAAGCCCAAAACTTCTCTTCTACCCATTCCATTTGGGCGTGTAAGCCACATTATAAAGAGTTTTGCTTGAGGACAAACAAAGATTCAAGTGTGGGGGTATTTGATGTGTGTAAAATGCAACATATAAATTACATCAAATGAGGCATAAAACTAACCCTTTTTTAGTACTAATGTTGGAAAAAGTGTGCTTTTGTCTTCCTTTTGTATTTGCAAGACTAAATGAGCGTAACTGAACAAAATGAACAAATATGCAGCCAAATTTAACATAAATACAAGAAAATGAATAAATGTGGCATGCCCGACCCTTCGACAGCATCTTCCCAAGCAAAAACAAAGGAACAGAAGGCTGACCATGACCCTGTGCCCAGCGGACAGGGGGTGTGGTCGGGCACCTGCAGAAAAGACAAAGTCATAGAAGCTTCTATTCCCAGCATGGGGGCGTGCCCAGCTCAACACGGGCCGTGGTCAATGCTAAGATTCGCAAAATCTTGCAAATCTTGATAGTACAGATTCGCTTCTGCACACGGGGCTGTGCCCAGTGAACATGTGTGGAGCTAATAAAGACAAATTGCAATTTGGATGGACACGGGGCCGTGCCCAATGGACACGGGGCCGTGTCCAGGCTTCTGTGCAGGCTATAAATAGGGGTGCTTGGCTCACTTCAAAGGCATCCCTTGGCAAACCACCTCTCTACCACTTCACCCACACTCCACCACCATCACAACACCCACATCCACCACCATCATCCATCATCCACCTAGAGTGTGTGTAGTAGTCTTAGGATCTAAGATTGATAGTAAGAGTTCTTGACAATCAAAGGCCATGTTTGCCTAAGGTGAAACTTCCTTATCATTTGTCCGTGGTGTCTTGGCATTATTTTACTGTCTATATAAAATAAAATATTTACACAATTCATATCTCTAAAGTCTTTATAGAGATATGTTGGCTACCTGGTCGGGGGTTAAGGGAATGGTTTGGTAAGGTTCTTTCCTTGATCAGTGTATAGATCCTACAAGGACCTGGGTCAAGCTTACTAGGACCTCCTTCAATACCCACTGGTATTGGATGGCGGGGGTGCGAATGGCTTGATCCCCTCATATGTAAACTACTATTAATACATTAACCCGGCTACTTGGGATTGTATCCCTGCTGACTCAAACCCCTTAGCCGAGGGTAACTTCGCCTTCAAAAGAGTGGCCTACCACATTACGCATTAATAGCTTAATTATTTATCTTCCAATATTCCAACCCTTTAGGATTGTATCCTTGATAACTCAAACTACTGGGTTGAGGGTAACGTCACCTTCAAAAGAGGGGCCTACTACTATAACTAAGATAATCTCTTAAAAAGTGCAAAAGTGCTGAAATTATCAAAGGTTACACTAAAGGCGAGTCGGATCCAAGTGATTCATCTTGTCTATCTGTTTTATTTTTATTTTTCAGCATTTTTATTTTTATGTTTAAAACATTTTCTAAAACTTTTGATTTGATTAGACGTTAACGATAAACCGGTACTAAAAGCTCTTGTGTCCTTGGACGACCTCGGTATCTTACCAACGCTATACTACGCTCACGATGGGTGCACTTGCCCATGTGTGTGTTTAGTGTTAGTAGAATATCGTGTTTTATAAATTTAAAACTTGACTAACGTGTTAAAAAGGGCTTAAAATATAAAGAAAAATATAATACACCTGATACACACCAAAGACACTCGAGGCGAACTGCACCTTGCGTTCACTGGGACACTGAACATGGCGGAATGTGCTTTCTATACTCTCAAACCATTGTAGGAGCACCTTTGCTCCTTCAGAACCATTAAACCTGAGTGGTTTAGCCGAGTTGAATTTTTTATAGTTACATGGCAATATAACATTGTTGTTGTTATTGTTTTGGATTTGGTTGGCTTGGGTCACAATGCCTGGGAGTAAAGTAGCTAGATGCTGAGAAATCCTTGCTGCAATTTCAACGTTCCAAATGACGTCGCGGTGGGGAGGCATCTTGAAGATATAGCTATAGTGAAAATTAAATAAATGAGATCCATCAAATTGTCATAAGTTTGAATCATCGTTGTGAATTTGAAAATCTCGACTTAGTAAAAATTCTTGTTCAAAAGTCTTGTTCTTGTACTAAGACAATATAGTGTTGTAGTTTTTGTTTTGAAACAAGGATTGTTGGAAAAATAAACTTTGGTAATATTTTTGGATAAGAGAATACAAACCAAGTTAGTGGTTTGTGTTATAAATTCCTTACCTTTTAAAAATTTATTGTTTTTAGGAAAAATGTTTTAAATTAAAAAATTTAAAATAAAGAAACTTTGTGTTTGAAATTTTGAAAATTCTCATCCAAATGGTAAAAATTTTGAAATTTTTGAAATAAAAAAAGGTAGTGTTTTGAAAATGAAATAGGATTACATAGTGTCATGAAACGAAATGAAATTCATTTCAAATGTTTTGAATAAAACATATCACCGAAGGTAATATGATGGAATAGTATCGAAAAAGGGAAATTCGTTTCGATTGTTGTGAATAGCAAACATATTACCGAGGGTAATATGAATGAATAGTGTCACAAAGGTTGTAGTGTTTAGAAATCGTTCGACATGGTTAAGGTGGATAGGTTTTTATAATGTTTCACAAAGACATGCTTAAGCCTATAAATGGACACTCACCCTAAGAGTTCTCAGGTAAGAGTGACTGGTCCGATAATGCAGATTTGTACGAACACTCTAGCCTTAGACAGAAAACTTGGGGTACAGGTATCCACCCTTCCAGATTGCATGTGTTCACATTATTAAAACCCAAGATTTCGATGAAAAATGTTTGAGGAAAACATTTAAGAAATCTTTTGATACAAATTGTTTAAGATAAACATGTTTGTGAAATATTTGACGAAAACGTTTGAGAAAACATTTTGAGAGATATTTCAATGAAAACGTTTTGAGAAAAACATTTTGAGGAATACCTTAAGGCTTAAAGCCTAAGGTTTAGGATAAATCATCTAAGGTTAGATGATTTGTAAATAATAGAGTAGTTGTGGCATGATTAAGGATGAGGATTAGGATAGAGATCCTAAATCTACTCATGTTTAGGTCCCTAGGAAGGTTATAGACTAGGTTAAAGGCATACTAATAACCTAATTCCCTATAACCAGTGCTCTGATACCAATCTGTAACACCCCAATCGCGTAAAACAACAACACGCGGCAGAAATATTGGGGAGTCACATTACAAATTGCTCACAACTACTGGTACTAAATTGTTTCATTAATGTTATCATTCTTTTACAAACAAAGAATACATGTAATTGTCTTTTGATTTAAGAAGTCTAAGGCACGGATGCAGTCCTATGCGTTGCATGCTCGAATAATTGAAACCTCAAACATATGTGAAAAATAGTCAGCACAAAAATGCTGACGAGTACATAGGTTTTGTTGGCCAAATAAATGGCAAAAAGTTTGGTATTGCAATACTTTGACAAGTACAAGAGTTGTCGATTGAAAATAAATCTTGAAGCCAAAGAATGACAAAAGTTTAGTATTGCAATACGTAATCTTGATTGTGAAAACTTGTAGCAAATAGTTTTGTATATGGCAATATGATTATTACTAAGTTATTTTTATGCCATTGAAATTGTACATTGTATCTCGTTGAAATCATTGTAAAACTCGTTAATATGTTATTAGAAATCCAATCAATGATTAGTAATAACTGTTTTGAAATCTGTCAAAACTAGTGTGAGTATTATATAAATCAAGTCAATGATTTATAATAATACTTTGGATATCCTTCTAAGAATCTAACGTATGAAGACATGGAAGATTACAAGGATTTGGATACTTGAACATTGAATCAATCGTACACAAAATCCTAATGTGATTCGGATAACGCTACAAGAGTAATAAAATAAGAACACTTATATATAGGAAGTACCAGCGGTGTATCCACCATGTTCTTTTTTTATTACACCCATTTCGTTATCTAAATCACAACTACCATATAAACACATAAATCGTTAACTTGTCACCAACTTGTAAACACGCATTAAAGTACACAATGAATCCAAACAAGGACTCCAATCATAGTACTTTAAACATCCTATGTATGTCTAGCTATGAAGATAGATAGATACTACAGGGATCCGGTTTTCATCACATCGTCTTGTCACATATGCATTATAGTACACAATGAATCCAAACTAGGACGCCAATATTAGTACTTTAAACATCCTACAAGAATCAATCTATAAAGATAGATAGATGCTATAAGGATATGGTTTCTGTCACATTGAATCATTGCATCATAACATCCTAAATCCTAATGGTGATTCGGGATAACGCTACGAAGGGTAATACGATAAGTACACTTATATATAGGAAGTACCAGCGGCGTATCCACCATGTCCTTATTGTATTACTCTAGTTTCGTTATCTAAATCACCAACAATCTACACATAAACCATAACCATCGTCTTGTAAAGTACTTCTTAAAAATCTCACTATGAAGATATGAAGATCTAAGACTGTACTTCAAATATCCTATAAGAATCTAACTATGAAGATAGATAGATCTTTTAAGGACTTGAATAATCATCGTGTTTGCATAATCGGAATAATACACATAAAAGCACCTAGTAAACACATATATGCCATACATTGGAAGATAAATCGTTACACATATGAATCACCCCAAAACATTTGAAAAAGGTAAAAGAGGGGAACTATGTACTCACTTGGGATTGCGTATAGATGTTGTTCAAATGATATAAAAAAGCTCAAAGGACCAAGAGTTCAAGTGTTGAAGTTATTCCTAGTGTGTCGGATACTAAGTTAGTGTAACGGGACATAAATCGAGGAATCGGATAGAATGAGGTATTGTAAACCAAATGAGTGTTGGAACTCATATGATATGGTTTAACAAAGCCTATATTCTGAATTGAAACCTATCCTAAGTGCTTTTGAACCGTTATGACCCGTTAAGGTAGTTTACGCTACTTTAACGCGTCATTTGCACGAAAGCGCATTCGGATGGTCTAACTAGCCATATGATAACTATTATATGCCCTAACATGTTTAATTATGTTGCATAATCAGTTTAGGTGTCAAAACTTTGGTTACATATGCTTAAAATGAAATTATGCACAAAAAGGGCATTTTGGTCATTTTCCTAAGGCATATAAACTACCTATCATACAACTAACTAAATAAAGTGACCATAAGGTATAACCTCGGAAGGTTATTCCCTATACAACTTTGGTCACAAAATATGTTTGGTCGGATCCTAATGATCGACCAAACGGGTCGGGTTCGAAAGGCTAAGCGGTTGTTAAGACCGCTTGACTTACGACCCTAAATAAGCACTAAACTAGTAGTGACGAGTTAAACATGTTAAAACATGTTTAACTAAGTTAGAAAACTGATTTGGTATCAAAACAAAGTGTTTTTGATGCCCGAAAATAGTTCCATCGCAAAATGCACATAAACGTGCATTTTTACCGAAACTTTGACTCGTCACTACGACTAGTCAATGTGGAAATCAGTAGGTACAATCACTTGGGATTATAACCATCGTGATTAAGATCACGTTGCAAAGTTCAATTGAACTTTGATTTGACCAATTAATGGTCAAACCCGAAAGTCAAACACTGTTTGACTTTTAGCTTAAAATAGCTAAAATAACTAAACAAGACTAGGAAGAACACTTACAAGTGCTCTAGGAAGAAGATGAACTCAGGTAAGAGGCCTCCAACAAGGTGGTAGCCTCCACTTAGAGCAGGAGATGAAGAAAAATGAGAATGAGCAAGTTGGTGAATGAATGGGACTTGCTATTTATAGTATTCTTGGATTAACAAGATGATGACAAGTGGATTAGGTGTTCCCCAAGTAATAATCTTGACCATACAAGTGTGTGGTCCATGTTAGAAGCCTTGGAGAAGTGTTAACTTGGTCACCAAACAATAAAAACCATCAAAGAAACAAGTGGGAAACCAGCTGAAAGCTGGTAATGAAGTTTCTGCCCAGATAGGGGCATCGCGCTACGTGACGGGTATACACCCAAGGCGTCGCCATACGCCAAGCCCCCTTCTGAAGTTTCAAAAATGGCAGAACAGGTCCCTGCACACTATTAAGTGTATTTTCAACGCGTTTAACCTCCGTTAAGCCATTTTCAAGGCTCTTCAAGGATGTTAAAGTATAGGGGACTTGAAATATGCTTGGAAATATCATGGATGTCGGTTCATTTGGTCGTACGGTCGTATGGTCGCGTTATTCGGTTAATCACGACGAAACTCAAACGGATGCGAAAACGATACAAATTAAGCGACGAATGGTATTTTTGCATTCCTATCACTAAAATAAATTATTTTATTGATTACAAAAATTTTTGGATGTCCGGATATGGTCAGAACGTATGTTGGTGCATATGTCTGTCGGCTTCGTCTTGTATCGAGTCTTGTAACTAGAATGATAGAACAGGACACGTAGTATGATCGAAACGGGAAACTGAGCTGAACCAACAGGTTCATGCGAAGTGGAAATCCTATAAATAGGTGTCTTGTGTTTTCATTTGGAAGATTCATGTTTCCGGTAGCGAAGCTCTGCCGAAGTATCTCCAGCCTGTAAAACTTTCTGAAATCAATACAAGAGATAGTTAAACTACTTCTAAGTGCATATCAAGCTGAAACAACATCGATACGTCTGATTCCGCCTTTCGTATTGATCGAGAACTCTTCTGATCGACTCGTTTGATCGATTCAACGATCCTACAAGTGGTATCAGAGCTCAGGAGGAGGAGTTCTTACCATTTCGGCTTGATTTCGTCATCAACATCTGATTTCTACTAACTTTCTACTCGATTTTTCAAAATTAACCACGATTTCACGGATAAAATGGACTGATTTTCACATATAATAGGTAAAACACTGTTTTAATCAATCCTTGAAAAAATCAGAACTTAATTCAACCTAAAACCTGATCAAATTTGAGAAAATCACATCAGATCGTTCGAACATGGCTCAGATCGTGTGAAAGTCACTCAGTTCGCACGACGTCAACCATCACTTCGCACAATGTCAACACTCACATCGCACGAAGTCATTTCCAGTTCGCATTATTTGACTTGAGTTCGCACAGGTTTTGATTTTTGATCGGTTCGCACCAAGTTTGATTTCTCAGTTCGCACGACATCAATTCCACTTCGCACGAAGTGATATCAGGTCACACGGTTTAACCTCAGTTCGCACGAAGTTGAAACCCAGTTTGCACGACTTGAAACTCAGTTCGCATGACTTGAAACCCAGTTCGCACGAGGTTATTCCAGGTCGCAACAAGTCCAGATCGTTTTGAAAACTTGTCAGTTCGTTTGAAAAGTCTATTTTGTGAGTTTTTGAAACATAATCATGGAAAACAAATTCTACAACGCATTTGCTACACCGATCACTATGGCTCAGAACGTGAACTTAGAAAATGAAATGGGCACCATGCAAAAACCGCCTAAGCTCATGAATATCGAGGAGTATAACGGATGGGAGGAACGTTTTGAAAATTGGGTTCAAGCAAATCACTTAGATGCATGGGAATGTGTTGAACAACGATATGTTAGACCGATTGATGATGACTGAGAGATTGTTGCTATTAAAGATTTAAGTGATGATGAGAAAAAGAAATACAAAAGTGAAAAAATGATGATCAGTATATTGCAACAGGCCATTAAAGAAGATATCTTGATCTTATTGCAACACAACGGAACTGCACACTCAATGTGGAAAGCACT
This sequence comes from Helianthus tuberosus, assembly GCA_030545235.1. Classification (NCBI taxonomy): domain Eukaryota; kingdom Viridiplantae; phylum Streptophyta; class Magnoliopsida; order Asterales; family Asteraceae; genus Helianthus; species Helianthus tuberosus. The sequence continues at coordinate 45,377,414 of CM060400.1, forward strand.
AAAAACAAAGTTTGTTGGAAGTCAAGATATGATCAAGAACAAAAAATCGCGTTTGAAGAAAGAATTTGATCTATTTCATGGATTGAAGACTGAAAACACCAAGCAGATTATAGAAAGATATTGCAATTTGGTTGTTAACATGAAGTGTTTGGACATCAAGAAAGATAGAGAAGAATGGGTTGAAAAATTAGCCGATGCATTGCCACAAGATGTTTGGGGCACATATCTTATGATGTTGAAGAATAATGATGATTTTGCATATCTAACATTGAGCAAGTTTATTGAAAAACTCGAAGTTCAAGAGATGGAACAACGGAAGATGGCCCAAATGAAGGACTTTAACGGTGAACAAGACATTGGTCTGTATTACAAAGGAGGTATGAGTGATAAGACCAACATTGCACCAAAGATTGAAACTGCATTTAACGCAAAAAATTCTTCTGGAGGGTCATCTCAAGGATCAAACAACAAAACTGGATTCTTTTCATATCCATCATTCGATCCAAATTTTTCAGCAACCAAGAATGGCAAAGTACTACAATGCAACATTGCATTAAATCTTGAGAATGGTCAAAATTTCTCGTAAGAGGTTGCTAAAGGTCATATGTCTTTGTTGGTGACTGTTTTAGAGTCTTATGAGAGTTTGGTAGCAGGGAGGATTGGTAATCCAATGTTGACAAAAGAGGATTACGATCAGATTGATGCTGAGGAGATAGAGCTTAAGGATATAAAGTGGTGTATGGCTAGTGTGTTGAGAAGAGCTGAAAAGTTAAAACAGATCACTGGAAGAGATGATTTTCGTGATGCTGGAACTTCACCTTTAGGATTTGATAAATCTAAAGTTACTTGTTTTTGTTGCAGGGAAAAGGGGCACTTTAAGCGAGAATGCACAAATCGCGAAGCAAGTGGAGCTCAAAATCCATTCGGCAACAATGATTATCATCGAAGGGCAATTTATCATCAAGTTGCTCCACATCAACAACAAGCACCATAAACTTCACATGCTAGGAAGGAGATCGTAGAACCATCAAAGAGAGCTTGTTATGGTCTGATAGATCAAGAAGATGAAAGACTTCCAGAAGGTTTTAGTTGGGATAATTACGATCCTAACAGACCTTCAGTTTCTAAAGCATTTGTTGCTCAAATTTATGAAGATTCAACTGCTGAATAAGAGATGGCGTATGCTTATTACGAATCTCAGCAATACAGTCCGAAAAAGACAGAAGAAGAATCAGTTTCAACAAGAAAGGCTTCAGTAAAAGCACCAATTTTTGATCACTCATCAGATGAAGAGAGTGATGATGATAGTGAAGAAATTCGAAAACTTGAATATTACAAAAGAAAATTTTCCCCTGATAGTGATGATGATAATTTATATTTTGCAGGTAAAAGGAAAGAGATCAAAGAAAGACAAGTTGCGAAAAAGAATAATCATAATGCAGCAACTGATGATAGTGATGATGAAAATGTTCGAGTGATAAAGAAGCAGGTTAAAGAAATTCCAGCTTTCAAGGTTGAGAAGGAAGCTGATGCAGAAAAGATGCATGAAAAGTGTGAAAATTGTGATACTATGAAAAGGCACAGCAAGAAATTGATTCATAACGTGAACAGACTGAAAGAATCTTATGATGTTTTAAACAAAGCTATGAATCAATATAATAAGTCAAGCAGTGAACAAGCTATAGCTATGAAGACACTCAATGGAGCGTTCATGACAAAGCAGAAAATCATTAATAAGTACATTGAGAAATGTGTTGTACTTGAACAAAAATTGGAAACCCAGAGGATAGAAACTGAGAGGGTAAACAGGTTATTGAGAAGTTACTCATGTGCTTCTTATGTGATTGACATGATTTATCCTACAGTCGAAGGCATGAAAGCGTTTGAAGAGGAGAAAATTGAAGTAAAGGATACTGGTAAGAAACATAGTACCAATTATACCAAGTGTCCACCTCCACTTGAAGAAGGATATTCTCCATGAAATCCTAATTCAGAAAGAGTCAAAAAGGCACCAATTTAAAGTGGGAATCTGAACCTTCAGATGGATTGCCAGATAATATTGACATTACATTCACTACATCTGACACTGATCAACAATCTCAATTGATGAAGAAAGTGGTGGATCATGTGTTGGATAAAGATGAAACCGAGGAGTCAAACTCAAAGTCAAAGTCTGATACTCCAAGTCCAACAGTTGAAAAAGTCAAAAGGGTTTACAATAAAGATTTTCTGATGTCACAAAATAATTTGAATGACGAAACATTCAAAGTAGCATATACTTTGAATGATTCGGACAAATTATATTCTGATGAAGAATTTCCAATAAGAGGCGTTAAAACTGAAATGATTAACAAGGTTTTCAAATTAACAGAAATTAATATTTCTGAAATAAAAGATGTAAATCTTACTGAAAAATCTAAAAAGTACACCTCAAGAGTTCAACAAAGGTTAAACAAGAAAAAGGGTTACAGTTCTGGTTCGGGTTATCGAAAGAAACCAAACCATAACAGTAATTTCAAAAAGAAAGGATTAGGTTTTATTCCACCTGAAAATTCTAAAAATGAAAAATATGTTAAAGATTTTAAATCGAAAGTTGTTTTTGTGTCAGGAGCAAGTTCTGAAGAAGAAGAAAATAGCTCATTCTGGAAACAGACGAACAAAGAATTCCTTGCTAAGAAGCAAGAAGGAATGAAGAATGAAGCTGCTTAGAAAAAGGAGACAAGATCCTGTTACCAATGTCAAAAAGTTGGGCACATTGCCTTGAATTGTCCAAAGGCAACCAACACAAAACAAGGAGTGTCTCATAAACTCAAAGAAAAAGTTGTTGAGAAAACTGAACCACCAACTGAAAAATTTAAAGTGTTTAAAAATTCTACATTTGAAGTTGGTGAGTGTTTAAAAAGATTTTACAAAAGAAAAGTGAATCTTAACAACCAACAGTGGGTTGTTAAGAAATCAGATGTTAAATCTGGCGATGAATTTGTTTCCTCGGAAGCAAAGACGCCACTTTCTGGCGATGAATCTGATTCGTCAAAATCAGAGGAGCCACAAGTTGAGCTAAAAAGAGAAAATTCAGTTCCGCCAATGGATAACGTAAACTTTCCACCATTGCGGACTGAAAATTTTAAACAAAAAGTTGGAAAAATAGAGATTTCGAATCAATTCTATTCTGAAAAGAAAGAATTTGATGTCGAAAAAGCTTTTAACCCTAGAGTTCTAAATATTTTTGGAAAAATGGTTGACGGGAAGGTCAAAGGGGTAAAGGAATTCTATGAAAAGAAAAAGAAAGGAAAGAAACCGAGTGATGATGACTCAGAAACTCCCAAGGACCGTCAGGCTTGGGAGAACCTCTTTGTAACATCCCGAAAATATAAAACTTTACAATAATAAAGTATAGAATAAACAAGAATAAGCTAACTAGGATAAGTAACTCAGTTAGCTAAGAATCTTGTAGAAACACATGAATGAGTTAAAAGCCTAAAATATAAATTAAATGAAAGTAGAGGGGCTTATGTGTAGAACTTGAAACTTAATTAAATTAGAAAACAAAATAAAATTTCACCAAACACCCACTTGGGATGTCTGGTCGATCGAAGAAGCAGGGGGGGGGGGGGGGGACAGGAAGGTCTCACCCAACCCTAATCTTCACAAAAATCACAAATTCAAGGCACAAATCAAGTCCAAATCGATTTCTAAGCACAAATTGGTGATCACCTCACTGAAGGGATCACAAGGTATGTGAAATTCTAGTGTTTTGATTCATCTCAAGTTCTAGGTTAATTGTGAAAAATCAGAATTCAGCTTGATTATGTTTTGCATGTGTGTAATTAGGAGAGATATGGTGCTTAGGGATGAACCCTAGGTGAAATCTTGTTGAAAGATTTCATGGTAATCATAGAGTTCATAACCACTATTGTAGGTGGCTAATGAACTTGAAGAGAACTTGATAAGTCCTAAAAATATGATCTTGTTCTAACATAAATCTGAATTTAAGAATAAATTCAGAAATATTGATGTTAAGACTTGTGTAGAATTGATTAATTAAAGTAGTTTGGACGATAATTACAAGTAATGAAATTGGTTTAGATCGTGTAGAAATCCGACCCGCTAGGTGTTTGATAAAACACCTAAACGAGGGTTAAAATGTTAAAGGTTGGGTAAAACGCAGATTTGAATGTGTTAAGAAATAATGCGTTAAAGCTTATGAAAGAGTTCTAATCTTGTTATGAATTGAACTCTTTAGGCAAGGAATCCGGAACGTCAAGTGGACACGCCGGAGGTGATACCCGCGGAAAAGGTGTGCTTTAAAGGTACGTGACTTTGGTCTCGTTAAATTACACATATATGTTTGAGTTTAGTGTATTGATAGAGTCGTAGTGTAATGGATACGTTTGATGTGTCGTTAAAGTGGCGAAGTTCATTAGACCATCAAACGGGTCAAAATAAAGAATTGAAATTGGGTTTGGCTTGTCAATAAAGTGATGGCCTTCACTAGATAGCCAAACGGGTCGAAGTGAGGCTTGTAAAGGAATCACGTGAGTAGAGACTTGAAAGCTTCATATCTCGCTAGGTGATGGATTTTACCACACCAATAAATTGGTTATGTTAATTTAAGTTTACGAACCCGTGATATCGGGTCAAACACTAGAGGTCAATAAAATGTGTCGCTTGAAACGGAATGTTGAATTCCGAGGAAACGAGCTTTTATTTCCAAGGAAACATGAAGCCATGACTAACGTAAACACACCAAGATGTACAAGCCCGGGAACTTGGGTAATGGCATCTAAAAGGTTTAGAATAGGAAATTTGAAATATACACTTATAGTTAGAATGGATCGAATAAATGCAAGTATAGTAACTTTTAGTCGAATGATCGGCGAGACAGAAATCGGAATGATAAACAAAACGAACAAGTCCGTAATGAATTTACAGACATACAGGAAGGAAGTAGCCTAAAACGGTATGCGAATTAGAGCGAAATTCACAAAATAGTCAAATGGCAAAATCCCAGTGTCTACCGTAAATTACGGTCTCCACCGTAATTTACAGTGGAAATCAAAAATGTTACGGTGGGTTATCCCTGTGTTACGGCAGAACCAGAATCATCCAGGGTCTACCGTAACTTACGGTAGACACCGTAAGTTACGGTGGAGCCCAGAAAACTTGTATTTTATTCACTTTTCGACGTCGGAATTTGTATATATATATGCTATACTAATGTCAAAACTAATGTCTTTAGTTGTTTGACCCTAGGTATGGATGAGGTCTTTTCGAATGGTGATCAAGTACATTGTCAAGAACCGAACACGCATTTTGAAGCTTCCGCACCAAACTTAACTTTGTCTAGATTTTAATCGTGTTGTAAATGGTTTGTTACCCGTGTTTTGAATCCTTTAAACTAGTTGTTAGTTGACTAGCAAGGGTTAACTTAAAACTTGTTATGTACTATCTTGGATTTGTTTTGGGTATTATCACAAATATGTATGGTTTTTAAACACGAAAAGTTTTTGTAAACTCTGATTAGTATGAAGTTAATATAATTATTAATGTAATTCCGTCCAAATATTAAGGGTGTTACAAGTTGGTAATCAGAGCCCAAGGTTGTTAACAAGTGTGTTCGGTTCAAGCTTGATCAAACATCCGGTAAGAGTTAATTGTTCTAAAGTAGAGTTACTAAGTATAAAAAGGGAAATAATGAATAGAAATGCATGGGAAGAGCGTGTTAACACACTCAAACCCGGAAAGTGCATTAAGTAAGAATGGTGAAAACAAGTTATGAACTTGAATAAACCAAAGTAAATAAACCATATGTCATAGATGAAATGTTTAACACTTAATGTAAACATTTCAGTTAAAGATGACGGATAAAGGTAATGATGATGCGGTGCCAAGAGTCACCGAGCAAACGAGAGAAGTGATTGCTGAGGAGGTAGGAAAAGCAATCGAAAACAGTTTGTCGGGTTTCATCGACAAAATCCAAAACACGGTATTATCAGTGGTGGAAGAAAGAATCAAGAAATTGGAGGATAATACCAATTTAGCAAAGGAGAAGTCGGGAGGACGAAAATCTTGTTCTTATAAAGAGTTCATGGCGTACAAACCGCCAATTTATAATGGGGAGGTTGACCCGATAATATGCCAGCGGTGGCTAAGCGATATGGATGGGGTATTCGAAAGGACTCATTGTGATCCAGACGACTATGTAGCCTATGGCACGGGTCAGTTAAGGGGTCAAGCGAAAGACTGGTGGGATAACAAGAAGAAAGAAATTGGAAGCGAAGCGGCTAAAGCTATGACATGGGACGAGTTTAAGACGCCGTTTCTTAAACATCACAGTCCCAAGGCAGTCATTAACAAGATCAAGGAAGAATTCATGCAGCTTCGACACAAGGGTGAATCTATTGATAAAATCACGGGAATGTTCATGGATAAGATGAAGTTTTGTGATGAATTGATAACGAATGAGGAGCAAAAAATATATTATTATTATAATATGTTGAGCGCCGAGTATAGGGAGTTTATGACACCTTCAAAGTATGAGACTCTCATCGAGATTATAAACGTTGCTCGGGAACGGGAGATAGAGTTGAAGAAACAGATTGAAAGAGGTGAAAGAAGGGCTCAGATAGTCAATCCAAGCCCAACGAAAAAGGCGCGCACAACAGAATCCTCAAAGAAACAAGAAGGGAAAGGCGGGTCATCAAACTGCAAGATATGCGGGAAGGGGCACAAAGGTGAGTGCCGGTTCAAGGACAAACCGTGTCCTATATGTGGGAAGATGGGGCAGACGGCTGCATTGTGCCCGGGGAAGGTGTCGGTGTGTTACAAATGCTACCAACCGGGTCACAAGAAATCTGAGTGCCCGGAGTTGATTGGAAAGAAAGATGACAAGAATACACACACTGAGACACCAAGAGCAAAGGCGAGATCTTTCCAGTTAACAGCAATGGAGGCAAAAACAGAGCCCGATGTGGTCTCAGGTATATTTGCCATAAATTCAATTCCTGCACATGTGTTATTTGATACGGGTGCGAATAAATCTTTTGTTTCACATGGATTTATTCGACATCCTTCTTTTGTACTAACGAAATTGCCTATGCCATTAGAAGTAGAAATAGGTGATAACAAAAGTTTCCTTGTGTGTGATGTATGTCGAGATTGTAAGATAAGCATTGACGATGAAGAATATTCAATAGACTTGATCCCTATGTCGATGGGAGAATTCCAAGCAGTAGTTGGGATGGATTGGCTATCCCGATACCATGCGAGAGTCGTATGTTTCCGCAAGGAGATAAAACTAACATCTCCAAGTGGAAAATCTGTTACCGTCTATGGTGAAAAGGGGGTAGTCCTGTTATGTGCTCAATACTAAAAGCTCACAAACTTATGAGGCGCGGATGTAAAGCATTTATGATATACGCAAACGAACCTGATAAAGAGACGCCGAAGATTGAAGACGTACCAGTGGTACGCGAATATGCTGATGTATTTCCGGAAGATTTGCCGGGAATACCGCTAGAACGGGAAGTAGAGTTTGGAATTGAATTGATCCCGGGCGCGAAACCTGTGGCCAAGGCGCCGTATCGGCTCGCGCCATCAGAATTGCAAGAATTGATGTCCCAAATCCAAGATTTACTTGACAAAGGATTTATTCGGCCAAGTGTGTCTCCATGGGGCGCACCGGTATTATTTGTGAAAAAGAAGGATGGGAGCATGCGTATGTGCATTGATTACCGGGAGTTGAACAAACTCACGGTAAAGAATCGATATCCGCTTCCAAGAATTGATGACCTATTTGACCAACTACAAGGCACAAGTTGGTTCTCCAAAATCGACCTTAGATCGGGGTATCATCAATTGAAAGTCAAAGAGGAGGATGTACCGAAAACGGCTTTCCGCACACGGTACGGACATTACGAATTCCTCATGATGTCCTTCGGGTTAACTAATGCACCCGCGGTTTTCATGGATCTTATGAACCAGGTTTGCAAACCCATGTTAGACAAGTCAGTGTTAGTGTTCATTGATGACATCTTGATATATTCGAAGAATGAAGCGGAACACACAAATCATTTGCGTGAAGTATTAGAGATGCTCAGAAAAGAGAAATTATACGCAAAGTTCTCGAAATGTGCTTTCTGGTTGCGAGAGGTGCAATTTCTTGGGCACATCATTAGTACAAATGGGGTGTTAGTAGACCCATCGAAAATAGAAGCTGTGGCAAGATGGAATCCACCGAAAAATCCTTCAGAAATCAGAAGCTTCTTGGGGCTTGCGGGTTATTATCGGAGGTTCATGCAAGATTTCTCCAAAATCGCTATGCCATTAACCAAACTAACCCGTAAAGATGAAAAGTTTATTTGGGGTGAAGATCAGGAAAGGGCGTTCCAAACGCTTAAGGAAAAATTGACCCATGCACCGGTATTGTCATTACCGGATGGAACGGAAGACATGGTTGTTTACTCGGATGCATCGCATTCGGGGCTTGGCTGCGTTTTGATGCAACGAGGCAAGGTTATAGCCTATGCCTCGAGGCAGCTAAAGACTCATGAAAAGAAATACCCTACACACGACCTCGAATTGGCAGCAGTGGTGTTCGCCTTAAAAATATGGAGGCATTATTTGTATGGGGTAAAATGCACTATCTTTACAGACCATAAAAGCTTGAAGTATTTCTTCGATCAGAAGGAATTGAATATGAGACAGAGGCGGTGGTTGGAAACGGTAAAACACTTTGATTGTGACATACATTACCATCCCGGGAAGGCTAATGTAGTGGCGGACGCGTTGAGCCGAAAGACAGACTATACGCCTATTCGAGTGCGAACGATGCAACTAATTGTGACATCGGGTTTGCTTGAGCAAATCCGAAAATCTCAAACAGAAGCAATGAAGGAAGAGAATGTGAAGAAGGAGAGAATAGTCGGTCAGCTAAAAGACTTGACATATGGTAACCAAGGGTTGAAAACTCGATTCGATAGGATATGGGTTCCAAACTCATGTGGGGCCAAGGCACTTCTACTTGACGAGGCCCATAAATCTCGTTATTCGATACATCCGGGGGCGACCAAGATGTATAACGATTTAAAACAAAATTATTGGTGGCCAGGAATGAAAAGAGACATCGTGAAATATGTAGAGAAGTGTTTGACCTGCTTGCAAGTCAAAGCGGAGCACCAAAAGCCATATGGTAAGTTACAACCATTGGACATCCCAGTTTGGAAATGGGAACAAATCACCATGGATTTGTTGACCAAATTACCCAAAACCAACCGCGGGTTTGATGCTATATGGGTAGTCGTGGATAGATTGACAAAAAGTGCTCACTTCATTCCGATTCGTGAGACTTATACATCCGAGAAGATATCGGAGGTGTACACCAATGAAATCATAGCACGTCATGGGGTACCGATATCCATTGTGTCAGACAGAGATACTAGGTTCACTTCGAATTTTTGGCGCGACTTCCAAGAACAAATGGGGACTAAACTGTTCATTAGCACCGCTTACCATCCACAAACGGATGGGCAGAGTGAAAGAACAATGCAAACGTTGGAGGATATGCTGCGGGCTTGCATTATTGACTTCGGGGGTAGTTGGGATGTATATCTACCCTTGGTCGAATTTTCATATAACAATAGCTATCAATCGAGCATTAAAATGGCCCCGTATGAGATGTTATATGGTAGAAAGTGTCGAACCCCGGTGTGTTGGGGAGAAGTGGGTCCACGAGGATTAGCACCTACTGATATAATCCGAACTACGAATGAGAAGATCGACATGGTCCGAACTCACCTAAAAGCGGCTCAGGATCGACAAAAGTCGTACGCGGATAAACGAAAGAGGGCGATTGAGTTTCAAGTGGGCGATAAGGTAATGCTGAAAGTATCGCCGTGGAAAGGAATAATACGGTTCAGAAAAAGAGGGAAATTGAGCCCAAGATTTATCGGACCATTTAGAATCACCGAACGGGTTGGCAAAGTAGCATATCGTCTCGAATTACCCGAGGAGTTTAGTGGAATTCATAGCACATTCCACGTGTCACATCTCCGAAAATGCTTAGCAGATGAAACCGCTCGTATCCACTACGATGACATCGAGGTGGATAACAGCCTCAACTATGCTGTAAAGCCAATTGCAATTTTAGATCGTAAAGAGAAGAGTTTGGGGAACAAAGTAATTAACCAAGTGAAGGTTAAATGGGAACACAGGAAGGGTGCGGATACCACCTGGGAATCCGAAGAAGAAATGCAACGGCTCTACCCTATATTATTTGGTACGTAATACGGTTTCGGGGACGAAACCCTTTTAAGGGGGGTGGACTTGTAACATCCCGAAAATATAAAACTTTATAACAATAAAGTATAGAATAAACAAGAATAAGCTAACTAGGATAAGTAACCCAGTTAGCTAAGAATCTTGTAGAAACACATGAATGAGTTAAAAGCCTAAAATATAAATTAAATGAAAGTAGAGGGGCTTATGTGTAGAACTTGAAACTTAATTAAATTAGACAACAAAATAAAATTTCACCAAACACCCACTTGGGATGTCTGGTCGATCGAAGAAGCAGGGGGGGGGGGCGACAGGAAGGTCTCACCCAACCCTAATCTTCACAAAAATCACAAATTCAAGGCACAAATCACGTCCAAATCGATTTCTAAGCACAAATTGGTGATCACCTCACTGAAGGGATCACAAGGTATGTGAAATTCTAGTGTTTTGATTCATCTCAAGTTCTAGGTTAATTGTGAAAAATCAGAATTCAGCTTGATTATGTTTTGCATGTGTGTAATTAGGAGAGATATGGTGCTTAGGGATGAATCCTAGGTGAAATCTTGTTGAAAGATTTCATGGTAATCATAGAGTTCATAACCACTATTGTAGGTGGCTAATGAACTTGAAGAGAACTTGATAAGTCCTAAAAATATGATCTTGTTCTAACATAAATCTGAATTTAAGAATAAATTCAGAAATATTGATGTTAAGACTTGTGTAGAATTGATTAATTAAAGTAGTTTGGATGATAATTACAAGTAATGAAATTGGTTTAGATCGTGTAGAAATCCGACCCGCTAGGTGTTTGATAAAACACCTAAACGAGGGTTAAAATGTTAAAGGTTGGGTAAAACGCAGATTTGAATGTGTTAAGAAATAATGCGTTAAAGCTTATGAAAGAGTTCTAATCTTGTTATGAATTGAACTCTTTAGGCAAGGAATCCGGAACGTCAAGTGGACACGCCGGAGGTGATACCCGCGGAAAAGGTGTGCTTTAAAGGTACGTGACTTTGTTCTCGTTAAATTACGCATATATGTTTGAGTTTAGTGTATTGATAGAGTCGTAGTGTAATGGATACGTTTGATGTGTCGTTAAAGTGGCGAAGTTCATTAGACCATCAAACGGGTCAAAATAAAGAATTGGAATTGGGTTTGGCTTGTCAATAAAGTGATGGCCTTCACTAGATAGCCAAACGGGTCGAAATGAGGCTTGTAAAGGAATCACGTGAGTAGAGACTTGAAAGCTTCATATCTCGCTAGGTGATGGATTGTACCACACCAATAATTTGGTTATGTTAATTTAAGTTTACGAACCCGTGATATCGGGTCAAACACTAGAGGTCAATAAAATGTGTCGCTTGAAACGGAATGTTGAATTCCGAGGAAACGAGCTTTTAGTTCCAAGGAAACATGAAGCCATGAATAACGTAAACACACCAAGATGTACAAGCCCGGGAACTTGGGTAATGGCATCTAAAAGGTTTAGAATAGGAAATTTGAAATATACACTTATAGTTAGAATGGATCGAATAAATGCAAGTATAGTAACTTTTAGTCGAATGATCGGCGAGACAAATATCGAAATGATAAACAAAACGAACAAGTCCGTAATGAATTTACAGACATACAGGAAGGAAGTAGCCTAAAACGGTATGCGAATTAGAGTGAAATTCACAAAATAGTCAAATGGCAAAATCCCAGTGTCCACCGTAAATTACGGTCTCCACCGTAATTTACGGTGGAAATAAAAAATGTTATGGTGGGTTATCCCTGTGTTACGGCAGAACCAGAATCATCCAGGGTCTACCGTAACTTACGGTAGACACCGTAAGTTACGGTGGAGCCCAGAAAACTTGTATTTTATTCACTTTTCGACGTCGGAATTTGTATATATATATGCTATACTAATGTCAAAACTAATGTCTTTAGTTGTTTGACCCTAGGTATGGATGAGGTCTTTCCGAATGGTGATCAAGTACATTGTCAAGAACCGAACACGCATTTTGAAGCTTCCGCACCAAACTTAACTTTGTCTAGATTTTAATCGTGTTGTAAATGGTTTGTTACCCGTGTTTTGAATCCTTTAAACTAGTTGTTAGTTGACTAGCAAGGGTTAACTTAAAACTTGTTATGTACTATCTTGGATTTGTTTTGGGTATTATCACAAATATGTATGGTTTTTAAACACGAAAAGTTTTTGTAAACTCTGATTAGTATGAAGTTAATATAATTATTAATGTCATTCCGTCCAAATATTAAGGGTGTTACACTCTTTAACTGAAAAACCTGACTTGCCGGAACTCCCAGGTTGGTAATTGGGGAGTAGGAATCGGCATCTTTCTTGAGAAATTTACGACAGTGATATTTCGACTTACAAGTGGTATTTTTTATGAGAACCTACAAGTGATTAATCAAGGTCATTAAGTTGAACTTGATTTAACTTTCATACGAGTTGATGAACAAACAATGTGATGAATCCCCAATTTTACAAGTGGTATCAACAAAACTAATTTTCTGGAAAAACCATTTGATTAAAACAAACCTAAGTGTTTTGAAATCATAATGGGAAAATAGTTTGTTGTCAGGGGGAGTTCTGATTGTTTATGTCAAGTGGATGGAGAATTGAAGCAATTCACATCAGTTTGTCAGTTTATTTGTACATTATTATTGCGTTCATTTTCAAATTTTCTCGGAAAATCAAAATTGAAACATATTTTGATTTTAGGGGGAGTAAAAAATTTAGAAATTTTGAAAATTTGAAAAAACCAAAAACATGATAAAATCTAAAATCCAATCCAAAAACATCGACAATATACCAGTAGGTTTTTACACATTCAGTAGATTGTTGTGAAAATTTTGAAAAAACCAAAAACATGATAAAATGAGTTTTGTTGTGAAAAAAGAGGAAATGATAGTACATCAGTAGACAATCACAGTATGCTAAAGAATTGGAAAGTCAAATGTGATAAACAGTCTCACTGACGATATGCCAGTAGGTTTTTACACATTCAGTAGATTGTTTTCGAGATATAAACCTAAATATCACACACTTACTTATCTCATGGGGAACATCTCTAGGATATATAGGTAACCCCTGAAATCTTGTTTGAAGGGCTTTCTATTTCTGACATACTAGGTCTTTGTGCGTGATGATATCTGGGGTATTATACCAGGACTTCTGATTTTGCGGGAGCAATAGCCTAGTCCTCGTATAATGCTCTGCACTGCTTTATTCATAAAGCCCGCCCTCAGCATAAAAAATGATGAAACATTGAAAAATGCTAATCATGTGCTGTTGAAGAAAAGATCCCCAAACGGGACACACCTAAAGTCGAGCCATCATCTCTCTGATTTTGCGGAAGCAATAGCCTGAGCTCTCATGGTTTCGCATTACCCGTTTACAGATATCATTAGTGTACATTCACCTGTAAGACTGAATATAGGAGTCTGGATACGGGAGTATATTCTGAGGTGGAACACGCGAATAAGTTTAAGTCATTAAAACACTAATCTCGTATCTCGAATCAATTGAACTTTGTGTGAAAATTTAAGTGGATCGGTATACTGACAATCTAAGTAATCGTTTAGAACTTAATGTGTTTAAAGCTCAACGGTGCTAGTGATGTGTCAAAAACTGATATGATCCTCTTACACAAACTCACAAATATATTGTCTGTAAATATTTCTTTACTGCTTTTCATTTAAGAAAAAATCCAAAAAGATTGTGTTTTAACATAAAATTTTGAAAAATCAAAAAGATTTTACATCATCTTATTTTCGACAACTGATGTTGGAAAGCTGATTTTCAAAATTCTAAGTGCTAAACATGATGGACAACAGGTTTGGGAGAGTGTGTTTGAGATAAAATTTGAGAAATGTCATAATCTAACAAGTGATGTTTTGAGATTGATTTTACAAGTGGTAAGCAGTGATTAAAATTGTTATAAATAAAAATTTACTTTGGGTAGAGATTGTGCAGGATAAAAGCTCTAGAAAAGTCAGGTTTCGACTCCTGAGGATATGCAGATTAGAACTAGGTTTCTGAGTGTCAGACAACGGTCTTGAACCTGTGAAAGTTGCAAAAGGATATCCCTGTATCTAAGCCTGAGCAGAGTTTGAGCCAGGTTACTATCCTAGAACGAGAAGCTGTGACAGATTACGATCCTGGAACAATTTAAGGGGGAGTCTGCTAGCACAGGGGAGTTTGAAGATTGTAATAGCCAGATACAGTTTTTGGATCAACATCCAAGGGGGAGAAGCTGATGATGCTAATAAACTTAAGGGATCTAGAGATCTGATCAAGAGAATAGAGTCAGGTTGAGATTCTGAGAGAAAGAGAAAGATTGAGGATGCTTACAGAGAGAGACATTTTGGAGAGAGCGTGAAGACTGATCAAGACTGAAGATTCGTCATACTGAAGACTCGTACTGAAGACTCGTCAATATCCAAGGGGGAGTTTGTTGGTGCATATGTCTGTCGGCTTCGTCTTGTATTGAGTCTTGTAACTAGAATGATAGAACAGGGCACGTAGTACGATCGAAACGGGAAACTGAGCTGAACCAGCAGGTTCATGCGAAGTGACCAGTTCGTACGAACTGGCCAGTTCGCACGAACTGGAGTGTGCTGGTTCATGCAAAGTGGAAATCCTATAAATAGGTGTCTTGTGTTTTCATTTGGAAGATTCATGTTTCCGGTAGCGTAGCTCTGCCCAAGTATCTCCAGCCTGTAAAACGTTCTGAAATCAATACAAGAGATAGTTAAACTACTTCTAAGTGCATATCAAGCTGAAACAACATCGATACGTCTGATTCTGCCTTTCATATTGATCGAGAACTCTTTTGATCGACTCGTTTGATCGATTCAACGATCCTACAACGTAAGATATGCGCTTATATGCAAACTTACGCAGTTTTTGACGCTTTTAGTCCCTAAGATCGAATAAGTGCATTTTCGCGTACCGAACCCATCAAAAGTTATTTCTAAGCTATGTCAAGGGTATTTAGGGTATGTTTGGCTTATGATCTTGTTCTGGAGAGTTCGTTGCTATGCGAGTCGGCAGACTTTAGTAGTTTGTCGCAAATAGTCCCTGTGATCGAATATACTTATTTTTGTCATTCCTAACCCTTCAAAGCTTATTCCTAAGTTATGTAAAGTGTGACAACTCGAGCTTTCAAGATCTTCCCTCGACATGTTACTCGTTTACAATCGTGTTTTCGTAATTATTTGTGTTGTAACTTTTATATTTGAGCCCAATGATAAATCAAAAGTGAATTGATATTGTTGGCAAATTCCATGTGATCGAATCATGACCTGATAAAGTCTCTTGGGCCAATAAAATTTAGATCAGATAGCATGTGATAATAATCTTTAGTTATCGGCCCATTAGTTGCAATACATTACGGTCCAATAGAAATTTAGTAAGTTCAGAATTCTTATAATTGTGTTGTTGTTCAATATATAATTAATTGGTGTATGGAATTATAATTGGTTAAATTGGTCGTACATGATGGTTATGGTTTGTATATTGTGAGTTGTTAAATGTTTTGTGTGAACTATAACCCAGTCGCATATGTGACCGCATGCCATGTTCGGAATTGTTGGGCTGTCCTCGGCCCAAGTCAACTAAAAGCCCAAACCGCCCCAAACCCCCATATTGTATATGTACGTAATATGTTAGTGATTAGACAAAAACTCTAAACCAAAAGCAAACCCTACCCCCCTCTCTTCCCTGATTTGCGACGTACGGCAACAGTAGAACGTCCTCCATCGAATCAACATCATCTTGATTAACAGTTGGTATGTATATTATTTCTTCATAGTTTTGGATTTATATTATTTCTTGATTGTTTGTTTTTGCTATGCATGAACTCGATTAACAGTAGTATGTGTATATGTGATTCATAATTAAAGTAGATGATGGTGGCATGATCGGTCCAATAATATGGTGTGTGACGGTTTAATTAGTCAAAGGGGACAATCTTTAACAGGCAAATGGGCGGCCCATGTGGGTGTTGTCAGACTAGTCAACATTATTTATGAGATAGGAATTAATTTGATGTGATGATCAATAG
The DNA here is from genome assembly GCA_030545235.1 of Helianthus tuberosus. Classification (NCBI taxonomy): domain Eukaryota; kingdom Viridiplantae; phylum Streptophyta; class Magnoliopsida; order Asterales; family Asteraceae; genus Helianthus; species Helianthus tuberosus. The sequence continues at coordinate 45,393,763 of CM060400.1, forward strand.
AAGGGTTGTCGATAGTTTCCAGAACATTAATGGGCTATGTTAGGGACTTTAACAATGAAAAGAATAACATATTGCTACTGATTCTGTTATGTAATGCTTGACTGAAAGATTAGGGTGTCATATAATTGTCAAAAAAATAGTTAGTTATGTAACAACCTTAGCATATGAAACAAATCGTTATTGTTGTGTGTGATTGGTATTGGGCCGATAATGTATATATGCATGACTAAGTGGGCTGTTATAAACACACTAATAAGTTCATATTATGTAAATTGGGCCGAATATTTTAACAGATTGTATACATGTTGTCTAGCCGATAATTGTTAAATGAATTGTTAAATTGCTGGACTGCATTAAATTGATATGTGAAATTAGGCTTGCATGCTATTGGATTGTATATCTTTTTGTTGAATTATGTGACATGGGCCGCATAAGGAGTATATCGGTTGGCTGTGGTATTGGGTAATGGGTACCCGAACCAGGGGCTTGGGTATGACTGATTTACTATGTGGATTTGCAATGTGTTAAATGGTATTCATGATTAAATACATGCAATAGGTTAAGAGACATGAACTTGTATTGTAAATGTATCATGACCCGGATGCTTGGCAGGATATATAGGATGTTATATGTTAAATTGTTTATTGCTTGAGTAGTACATGTAACTAGAATACGTGAATTGTGAATTCGTGTAACTGACTGTCTCTGGTAACCACGATAGGATTTGATTGATCAACTGTAAAACAAGTAACTAGGTCTTACCGAGCAACCAAAGGTGAGTTCACTGCTCTTTTTCCAAGCATGCATCCCGGGGAGGGATATTGGGTAACGTTCCGGGGAGGAATGCTAGTTATTGGGATGTTTGTTATTATTACTCAGTTTCTATCACATAAGACCCCTTACATCAACCGACAGTTGACGGGGAGGCAACGAGGTTATTAGTTGATAGCGCTATTAGGTTTGGCACCCTCACACCGTACCGGGGAGGACGGACATGAACTAATTTCCTTAAAGCATGACCAATGTTTTGATAGAGACATTGGGGTTGGGCAAACACATCTTGTAGCCATTTTGGTAATCGAGTTAATAACAACATCAAATCAAATTGTTAAACTGTTTTATACATGTATCTGGTAACTAAACTCGGTAAAAAAACTTTGAACTCACCAGCGTCGTCTGACACACTTGTTTGCATGCTTGTAGGTCGTTAGAAGTCTTGCACTGGGAACTTGCTGTCTGAAGTAGCTGGAGTGGTCATGGGTCGAATGGAGGGATTCCATGTTATTGATTTCTTGATACTATACTTTGGTTTTGAAACTGTTTAATTTTGCTTTCGCTGAATACTTTGGTTTTCACTTAAACTTATTGATGGTATTTTTATTAATAATTAAGGATTTTATTTTGAAACTTGTAGCGTTCAATGTAATTAGTGGCTCGTTATTGGTATGTCGCACGCCTAACAGGGACATTCCCTAGGTGGTATTTTGGGGGTGTGACAGTTTGGTATCAGAGCCACTGGTTATAGTGAACTTGGTTTTGAAACGTTTTTATAAAACCAGACTATAACCGAAGAGTTCAGAAAGCGACCATGACACTCTGCTCCAGATTGCAAGGTTCGTCTCTCGTTTACTCATTGTACTGCATAACTAGTGAACACTTACATATGATATTGCATGTGATTGCATGTTTAGCACAACAATATGAATTCATGTATACCTGCATGTGTTATGTGATTGATAGGGTGGTATTTCCCTAAACATTCATGACCCACGTCTCGCGATGCTCCTTGTTTGCTACTTGAGTTTAAGGAACCATTCGACATGAGTTAGGAGGAGCTGAGATGAGCATGCAAATGACAATATTATTGTGGGTGCAAACATAATAATAATGTGGGGTGCATGTGAGTCCCAGTGAGGCTTAACAAGTGAAGGAGGGGTTCTGCTCTATTATTTGATCAGTGTGAAACGTAACGAGTCTATAGGAGTCATAGTAGTTATTATCTCCTACTCGAATGTAACCTTTTCACTTCTCTTTGAATCATTACGAATCTCGATGCTATCGAGTATTACCTGAACGCCTAGCGAACTGTGTAGAACGTTAGGTGCTTGCACGAACATCCCTGAGTTGGATGCCGCACCGTTTAATGATTGGTATATACTCTTCTCACTTATCTTCATTTGCTGGAACCCAACGTATTGACGCCATAGATCTCGGAGTGCGATCACTTCTGCAACACTCTCGTAACATACCGTGTATCACTCAAACAACTTGCAACATCGATGGACCAGAGGATGAGCATAGTATCGCGCCAACCTCAGTAGTAGGACGACCCGGATTACCAGCAACGAACATCAGCAATTTGGCGCCAATTGAATCTTTAACCCTAGACTGCGACTCATGGGAGTCGACCCTTACAAATCAATCGGGACATAAGCGATGACAACAGATTATAGTGTGGAATGTGTGACTACTAGCACAATGGACAGCACCTTAGGATGTGGCACGGAAATGTGAAGAGGTGGACCCTGTTGGTGAAAGATCGTAGGACTCCGTTTTAAGAAACGGCAATAGGAGCATTAGTCACGGAAACATCAAGGAACTCGCAATCGTAGCTTTCAGTATGGAAACAAAGGTAACTTCAGCAAGGATAGACTATTATTAAGTTAAAATGTCAACAACCAAGGGAACGACGACAGTACTGGAAATCCTGGTAACGAACACAACAACACTGGAAACGATGCTCATCGAAGGGCCTATAGGATTGGCGTGAGCAACGCCAGGAGTATAGAAACATGGTAGCTTGGATGGGTCGCTTCATGTCTGCTCTGTTTGACTTGGATGCTTTTTGAAACCGAACCTGTTGCGGAATCGGCTGATGGTAAGCCAATTGAAACTTCATATGTTCGCTTGGATGCAAAATTGACCTTGTGGGACAAGTGATCGACATCGACCTTCCTACTACTATCCCTGATAGTTATAATGCAGTAGTTAGTATGGATTGGTTATCCAGAAATCGCACAGACTTACCCTGTGAGGAGAAGATTTTGTGTGGATAATCGTTAATTGTTCTAAAGCATCAGAGTGGGGCAAAGGTTAGCGTCATTTCAGCCATGAAGGCCCAGACGTGTCTACGGAGGGATTACCCCGCTACGTTAGCAACCGTTATTGATGTTAGGGTTAAGGAAAAGAGGATCGAGGATCCACCAGTTGTTCGTGATTCCTCTCGGTGTGCTACCCGAGGAGCTTTCGGGCTTACTTCCACAACTGTTAGGCAGAATCTCAGTTGATCCCATGCAAGGGGCAGCCCTGATTACTCGTACTGCGTACCGTCTTGCACCAGGATAGTTGCAAGAACTGTCTAATCAACTACAGGAACTGTGGAACAGGAGTTTTGTCGGACCTAGTTTTCGCTTTGGGGAGCCCCAGTTATATCCGCGAAGATAAGTCTTATCGTTGGATATGTGTACTGATTATCGAGAACTTAACAAGGTGACACTTAAGAACCGTTTACCTCGATCATGTATTGGCAACCTGTCTACCAGTTGCGAGGGTCAAGCTTCTATTCGAAGGTAAACTATCGAGCGAATTATCATCAGATGGAAGTCCAAGGGGTGAATGCTCTTAGAATGGCATATCAAACACAATGCGGCCAGTGCGACTTTGTACACCATGACCATCGAGATAATCAACACACCAGCAGCTTATGGACCACAAGAATCGACCGTGTTTATTGATGACGTTTTGGGTCATTCCCTGGAGGAAGGGACATCATGGACAACATCTGTATCTTATCTTAGAGCTCCTGAGGGAGGAGTCATTACGTGTGAAGTCTTGTTAAAGGTAACATCTAGATTCGAGAGATGCATTTTGATCATATAACCAACGAAGTGGGAATACGCGTGGATTGTGCTAGGATCCATTTTGTTAGAACTGATTGACACCAAAGATTCCTCCGGGGGTACAATAATTTCTTGGTTTCTGTGACAACCCTCAAAATCCCATGTATTCCGTACAATCCATTAATGATAATTAAAGTGTTTGACGACTGTGTGGAATTACTTAACTGCTTTCTGATATCTGTGTTACTTACATGTGCGTGTTAGCATACTAGTAGTATGCAGAAAACTTGACTAAATGGTCCTGAATATTTTCCTATGTGTTAGAAATTAATTGTGTTACAAAAATATATGTATAAGACGCCTTACGGAACAATTAAACAACTTAACGAAACAGTATCCGACCGAACAACCGGACATTACCCGGGACACTAAATTTTGCCAAACACATTATTTATTTATTTCCTGGCTAGTCGTGATCCCCGAACACCCTAACACCCGCTAAAAAGCAAATAAATAACGTATGTGAAAGTTATATTTGAGATCATACTTATGGTTGTCATTTACTTGAAATGTTACACCCAACCCCCCCCCCCCCCCCCATTAGAACCGAAAATCAGCCCTAAGGACCCCACCATATATTTTCTCCATAATCTCATGATCTTGCCAAGATTATATCTTCATAATTTAATAGACCTTGCTTGTAGATCTCATCCTAATATATGAAGATATCTATATATGTATGGCACAAGGATTCAATGTCATTTCACCAAGATTCACACTCAACCCTCATCACTCTTCTCTCTCCCTCTATTCGGTTTACCACAACCGAATCCACCACCGTCATCTTTAAACATCTTCACCTCTTCCCTTATACAAGTTCCATTTAAGTTAGAAGGTGAATCAAGAAGGTTACTACTTGTGGAGCTTCAAGAAGGGCTTTGTTCTAGTCTTTTTCACCATCACTTTCTCATCACTTCTTCACAAGATTTCATCCCTAGCTATAAGCTAGTAGTAAGTCCTTTGTTACACTCTTGTTAATTTTGTTTCATCTCGTTTCTATGATCAAAGGGTGTAGTATGTTTAAAATCACTAAAGTGTCAAGAACAAATAGATAAATATTAAAAGTTTACTTATGATTGATACTTAAAGATGAAAACTTGTTGGTTTAAGGTTAGTTAATGCATATATGATGTTTGATCGTCAAACTTTTGATAAACCCGTTGTTCGGACACTTGTTAATACGTTTAGTAACATTTAAACCACAAAACAGCAAGCTGAGTAATGATTTCCAGCCGACTTCATCAGGCTGTAAACAGGCCATAAATTCAACGAAAAACCGATATTTTGAATCTAAAATATGTTATTATGAGATACGGTTCTAATGGCGCTGGAATCATAATTTTTGGACTCCGTTTACTATTTTTAAAGTATTAATTTGTAACAGCAACTTAAGCTGAATTTTGACAGCAATAAATGAGTGTCATACTTTCAGTGATAACCTGAGTTTTGTGATGAATCGGACCACGAAATTTGTACAGTAGATGAAAACCGATGCATTTGTAATTACCCCACTGGAATTTCGTAAATCGGACACTCGATGAATTTTTAATAAATTGTTCCGTGGACTGTGGTCAGAAATACATAAATCTGAGTTCAGTACGGAATACGAATTTTTATAAAATATTGGTAATGAACCGGACCCCGATATTTTTACACAATAAAATATGGAACGTTTAAGACATCCTGTAAAAATTTGGGAATTTTTGGAATAATTTAACTATTTTATTAAAATGTCCGAAAACAGCCGGTTTTGAATATAAATGCTGAATTGAGATAAGTTGCGACTTGCGTGTCTAAATGTCGAGTATGCTATCCGTAAATGATCTAACATGTTATATATGTTATGTGCATTATCGTATGTTTGATTTTGAGTGGGGAATGGATGGGAAACTTAGATGGGCATAAACCGCTAAAACGATGCGTGTTGTGTGATAGATACGTGTAGGAACTTTGTGTTCTATTTGAAAGCCACTAAATGACTAACTGGTAAATTATATTAGGACGTGATTGACCGACCTTGACTGTTAGCTATATTTGAGAATCTAACCGAGCAAACCAAGGTGAGTTCACACTCTTTCTAAGGCATGGGATTCCCAGGGGTTGGGAATGGGATTGAATAACTACTTGTACTATCATTACTATTAAACTACTTTTTACTGTCCTCGGATTGAAGGGCACGTACGTAAAACCTACGTACACGATCATAAGACCATCAACTCTATCACTTTAAGTCCCTCATTTATCGACTTAATCGCCGAGGCCTATGGCGAGCGGGTCATTAGTTAATAGCGCTATTAGGTTTAACAAACCTCACACCGTGCCAGTCGGACGGGCGTGTACTAATGGACTATGGGCAAAGGGTCAATGCTGATAGACATTGACTTAGGGCACCTCTTATATTTTCGTAGCAGTCGATACGCGTGGTCTAGTAACACATGGGAAACCCCCACTAATATTCGCAAACATGTCAGAAAGACCGCGATGCAAACTTATACGATACATGGTTTTCAAAACGAACAGATGATTTACGAAACGAATGCTATAACTAAACAACCAACTGTGAATTCACTCAACTTTGTTGTTGACTCGTTGTTACATGCCTTACAGGTCGCTAAACATTTGGAGCTTGCACGAGGAAGGATTCGTTGTGGTGTGCGGACGGTTATGTCCAGTGTTTAATGTTTAAAACATTATGAACTTATTAAACCTATGTGTTGGACTTTAAACTTATGAACTGCGAACTTATGTTTTGAACTTTACGTTTATGCTTCCACTGTCTAAATTAAAAACTTGGTTAACTAGCTTTTGGTCACCAATCGTATTGTGGTTGTCTTTATTTACTTAAGTACGTTGTTCAGTATGATTGGTGGCTCGATCCTGGTCACGTCACGCCTCCAAGCGGTGGAACTCCGCTGAGTGGATTTTGGGGGTGTGACAGTTTCGGTGGATGCTGTTGTAGATTCATCACAGGATTTTCAAAGATCGCGCAGCTTAACTCCCTTAAGCACAGCAGGGTGCTGTGTTCGTGGGAGATAAAACAGGAGAACGTCTTTTCAGCTTTCGAATCCCAACTCTGCAATGCACTGAGCATCGTCTTCGCCCGAGGGTGCGAGTGATCTACTGGTATACCTTAAGGGTTCGAATCAGAGTCCCAACTACACATAGACGCAACACGAGAAAGTGATGGCTTATGTAGTGGATTTACAAGAAGAGTTACACGAGACCCAAACTGCGGTGGAACCCATGGTCTTTGGATTTGAGTTGGAGGCATTACTTGGACAGTACCAAATGCATTACCTAGACCGATCACAAGGGCCTCCCGTGTACCCTGGTTTCGAAAGAGCTAAATCAGTTAATGGCATCACTGGATGGAACTTTTAGATGATTACAACTATGAACTTGAACGTGTACGAGCTATGCAGCTTACTATCGACTCTAACCTACCTGATCAGACCCGCTCTGTTCAAACTGGAAAACAGAAGGATGAAGATTTTCAAGTTGGACCCATGCGGGGCATGGAGAAGCAACCTTTTGCAGGACGTACGATATTCGTTACCTCAAGGAATGAGTGTGGATCTCATTATACGACAACTTTAGGGAACTTGTGTTGAGCAAGCACATCGGCCTCGATATTCTAGTTGTCTGGGTTTCGATAGGAGATATTAGGATCTATAAATCTTGTACTGGTGATCGACATGAAAGCCCACCTGGCGATGTATGTGAATGATGTTGGACTTGTGGGAAAGTCAAGGTGGAGTATCAAAAACCCTCTAGTTGTGCCAGCAACCAGAAACACTCATATGGAGATGAGGACAGACTGCCATGGACTTTGTCGCTAATCTACTTACAACTTGAAGCGGAAACAATATCACCCGGGCGATCGTTGATTGCCTCACGTTACCAGCACACTTTCTTGTAATCAAGGAAACTGACGAGTCTTCACAGTTGTGAATATTCCTCTGAGAGAGGCGGCTTTTAGGCACGAGGTGCCAACTTCTGTTATCTCCGATTTTAATCTATACCTGATTTGTGACAGGCATTACACAACCCTCTTGGCTCACATATAGACATGAGCATTACTCAGCATGATAGGATGAACAGTTAGAGTCAGCGAACCCCTAAAGACATGCTGCGAGCATGTGTGTGAATGACTTAGTAAAAATTTGAAAAGACACCTACCTATGGTTGACTTTACCGCAACAGCTACTATTCTGGTATTCAGGCGGCTCTGGTTAAAGCATTGCATGGACGTTAATGCCAATCTCATTGTTGGACTAAGGAGGGTGCGGTACGCTATAGGAAACGTGGCAAACTTAGTTTTCAATGCATTGGGACATTCGGATTCCTGGAACGAATCGGTGACATGGCTCACAAACTCGAGTTACCGGACGAGTTAGGTAACGAACACGACGTCTCAAATCTATAGAAGCATTTACCCGAAAAGAAACATTTGTGATGCCTTTACCAGACAAGTTGCAGTTGTCGTGGAGTCTATCGAACACATGGAACACAAGACGTGGATCGGAGTTCACGTTGGAACGCGATAATCAAAGGAAACTCTGGTAATCTGCAGTGGTGCTAGTGATTGTATCAACCTCTGATATCACTGGTGAATTTCGGGACGAAATTCCCTTTCAAGTTGGGGATGATGTGGCACCTGGGGAAAATCCACAGTCATCCTGATCTAACACCTTTCTGTTTTGGGATTTTCGGGATTTCTCACCAAATTTCGAGACGAAATTTCTTTCAAGTTGGGGATGATGTGATAACCCGAGCTTTCAAGATCTTCCCTCGACACGTTACTCGTTTACAATCATGTTTTCGTAATTATTTGTGTTGTAACTTGTATATTTGAGCCCAATGATAAATCAAAAGTGAATTGATATTGTTGGCAAATTCCATGTGATCGAATCATGACCTGATAAAGTCTCTTGGGCCAATACAATTTAGATCAGATAGCATGTGATAATAATCTTTAGTTCTCGGCCCATTAATTGCAATACATTATGGTCCAATAGAAATTTAGTAAGTTCAGAATTCTTATAATTGTGTTGTTGTTCAATATATAATTAATTGGTGTATGGAATTTAATTGGTTAAATTGGTCGTACATGATGGTTATGGTTTGTATATTGTGAGTTGTTAAATGTTTTGTGTGAACTATAACCCAATCGCATATGTGACCGCACGCCATGTTCGGAATTGTTGGGCTGTCCTCGGCCCAAGTCAACTCAAAGCCCAAACCGCCCCAAACCCCCATATTGTATATGTACATAATATGTTAGTGATTAGATAAAAACTCTAAACCAAAGCAAACCCTACCCCCCCCCCCCCCTCTCTTCCCTGATTTGCGATGCACGGCAACAGTAGAACGTCCTCCATCGAATCAACATCATCTTGATTAACAGTTGGTATGTATATTATTTCTTCATAGTTTTGGATTTATATTATTTCTTGATTGTTTGTTTTTGCTATGCATGAACTCGATTAACAGTAGTATGTGTATATGTGATTCATAATTAAAGTAGATGATGGTGGCATGATCGGTCCAATAATATGGTATGTGATGGTTTAATTAGTCAAAGGGGACAATCTTTAACAGGCAAATGGGCGGCCCATGTGGGTGTTGTCAGACTAGTCAACATTATTTATGAGATAGGAATTAATTTGATGTGATAATCAATAGAAGGGTTATCGATAGTTTCCAGAACATTAATGGGCTATGTTAGGGACTTTAACAATGAAAAGAATAACATATTGCTACTGATTCTGTTATGTAATGCTTGACTGAAAGATTAGGGTGTCATATAATTGTCAAACAAATAATCAGTTATGTAACAACCTTAGCATATGAAACAAATCGTTATTGTTGTGTGTGGTTGGTATTGGGCCGATAATGTATATATGCATGACTAAGTGGGCTGTTATAAACACACTAATAAGTTCATATTATGTAAATTGGGCCGAATATTTTAACAGATTGTATACATGTTGTCTAGCCGATAATTGTTAAATGAATTGTTAAATTGCTGGACTGCATTAAATTGATATGTGAAATTGGGCTTGCATGCTATTGGATTGTATATCTTTTTGTTGAATTATGTGACATGGGCCGCATAAGGAGTATATCGGTTGGCTGTGGTATTGGGTAATGGGTACCCGAACCAGGGGCTTGGGTATGACTGATTTACTATGTGGATTTGCAATGTGTTAAATGGTATTCATGATTAAATACATGCAATAGGTTAAGAGACATGAACTTGTATCGTAAATGTATCATGACCCGGATGCTTGGCAGGACATATAGGATGTTATATGTTAAATTATTTATTTCTTGAGTAGTACATGTAACTAGATACGTGAATTATGAATTCGTGTAACTGACTGTCTCTGGTAACCACGATAGGATTTGATTGATCAACTGTAAAACAAGTAACTAGGTCTTACCGAGCAACCAAAGGTGAGTTCACTGCTCTTTTTCCAAGCATGCATCCTGGGGAGGGATATTGGGTAACGTTCCGGGGAGGAATGCTAGTTATTGGGATGTTTGTTGTTATTACTCAGTTTCTATCGCATTAGACCCCTTACATCTACCGACAGTTGCCGGGGAGGCAACGAGGTTATTAGTTGACAGCGCTATTAGGTTTGGCACCCTCACACCGTACCGGGGAGGACGGACGTGAACTAATTTCCTTAAAGCATGACCAATGTTTTGATAGAGACATTGGGGTTGGGCAAACACATCTTGTAGCCATTTCGGTAATCAAGTTAATAACAACATCAAATCAAATTGTTAAACTGTTTTATACATGTATCTGGTAACTAAACTCGATAACAAAACTTTGAACTCACCAGCGTCGTCTGACACACTTGTTTGCATGCTTGTAGGTCGTTAGAAGTCTTGCATTGGGAACTTGCTGTCTGTAGTAGCTGGAGTGGTCATGGGTCGACTGGAGGGATTCCATGTTATTGATTTCTTGATACTATACATTGGGTTTGAAACTGTTTAATTTTGCTTCCGCTGAATACTTTGGTTTTCACTTAAACTTATTGATGGTATTTTTATTAATAATTAAGGATTTTATTTTGAAACTTGTACGCGTTCAATGTAATTAGTGGCTCGTTATTGGTATGTCGCACGCCTAACAGGGACATTCCCTTGGTGGTATTTTGGGGGTGTGACATAAAGGGTATTTAGGGTACGTGTAGCTTATGTCCTCGTCCTGGTGTGTACATTGCGTTTAAACGGATTACGTTTAAGCATCGGTTATCGAATTGCTTTCAAAGAACATGTTTTTGAAAGCCCGAAATTTTGCACAAGGGTTACAATCGCTTTGAATGAATTTATTCTTTTCATCATATAGGTTCATTTTCCTGAAAATTTTTCCGCTCTATGGTACTCTTCTCGTCCATCCTTCATGGAACTTCGCACGTATCTTCTTCTAAAATCTTTTGTCTTTAGATCATCCTCTATTAATATAAATAAATACATAAAACTAGATATATAAAAAATATAATGTATAAAAAATATTACCAACAATCGTGTCTTCGGAAATGTGGAGCCACGCCTGTGCTAAGACATATTCCTCATCACTCGTCCACCTCTCAATCCCTTTGTCGACCGGTTCCACTTCAATTCGCTTGGAGCCACGCTTGTTACCACCATGTTTTTTTCTTGCATGATAACCCTCGTTCGGTTGTTTGTGGCAGTGGAGGTTATGTGTCGGAAATAAGTTTTGTTTCCAGAATCGAGCTAACACCAAAATTATATTCCATGTTTGGAGAGGGTTGGTTATCTTGTGTAGAATGATATACATTGCTCTGGTCGAAATACCTTGGAGTGAAGAGATGATATTAGAAGGATTGTTGACATCATTCAAAAGGGGTGGGTTCAGTTGTGTGTTTGCATAAAACAAGTTATTATAATTCGCCCGCATGTTTGCAAAAAACGGGTGTCTTGGATCCCAAGGGTTCATATTTTCTTTTGAGAGATTATGGATTTTGAAGGTGTGTTATGATGTAGAAGGTTGTGTAATTTTAATTTGGTTTGATTTGTATTTATAGAAAATTAGAAAAAAAAAACTTTTTATTTTTATTTTAAACCCAACCCAACCCAATGCCTACCCTATTTACTCAAAATTCGTACCCAACGGTTTGATTTTTCGACATTTTCTTCGTTAACCCATTAACCAAAACCCCATTAACGGACCCTATTAAACCGACAATGTGGTGTTCCCTCCATTAACCGCTGAGTTGACACTTTAGAGACTCCGTCCATTAACGGAAAACACATAGGCTTAATACTTGTAGCCTAAAATGGGGCATGATTAAGTCATATCATATTTCACATTAAGTGATAAGATATGTAAATCAACACAGAGCATATGGTGAATAGCTTTGTGATCCATCTGTCACCATTAAGGTATTGCGAAGACTAGTTGCACGTTGGGATTATGTTGCTTAACAACTATTTAAAAGTTAAATGATCTCACAAATATATCATTTGATCTGCTTAAGGAGTCATTTAAATCTCATGAAGGACGTGTGGGTAATTAGAGATGAACTTATGGAATAGTTAAAATCCAGATGAAGAAACAATGAATTGCGAGTACACTTATTACATATGTTATACTAGGTTATCACCCGGGATTGCTTCACGGGCTGGAGAAAGTTATTAATATACTTATTATTTATGAGCAATACATACTTAAAATGATGCAAAATGAGTGACATGTTAACGGAATCAAAAATCAACAGTTTACATTATAAGCTACCAAAAACTTCTTTATAGACGACATTAGAAGTCTTATTTGTTGGTTTTCCATCGGCGTCGAATATCAATAGTTTAACTCCTTCTCTGGTCTTGACCCTTGATAATGCAACGTACAACTGACCATGAGTGAAAACATGATCTTTCAAATACAGACCAACTTTTGATAAAGATTGTCCTTGACTCTTGTTAATTGTCATGGCAAAACAAACTGATAAAGGAAATTGTCTTCGTTGGAATTCGAATGGTATTTTTTTGTCGGACAAAATCATATTAAGCCTTGGAATAAAAACTCTTGTGCCGATATTACCGCCAGATATTACTTCAGCTTCTCTTACTCATTTACCTAGAAAAGTAATTTGTAGCCTTGTACCGTTACATAAGCCTTTCTGTTGATCGATGTTTCGGAGAAGCATAACAGGAACACCAACTTTAAGAACTAATCTATGATTAGGCAAGCTAGAAATCTTAAGTGCATTCAAATTTTCTGTTGAGTATAAACCTTCTTGAAATGAATCAAGAATTTGTTCAGTTTGACATATGCTATCGGAACTCAAATACTCTTTGGCATCACCTGGAAATAACGAAAGCAATCTATCGTTAATTTCATGAACTACGTCATTTTTTGGTGCTAGAATTGCTCGCTCAGAAAAAAAAACCAGGATTCCGAAATTGTTCCATAATTGAAGGGTATACGAAGTCAATTAAGCTTTGTATCAGATCAGAAATATCGGTGACTAATAGATCATCTGGTATCTCAATAATTGCTTCACCGTCATTATCATCTCCCAACTTTCCTTCACCAATATCAAGCAGCCATTTTGCAAAATCCCTGATAGAATCCATATTAGAACTTTCAGCTCCAATTGTTAGGCGCATGTTTTTAGTCAACCTTAAAAGTTTACACTTTGACTATATATATGAAGAGCTTAAAGACGCACAAACTATTTGTTGTCTGGTACCATTAGGAATAACTGGTAGGATTTGTCTAAAGTCACCGCCGAATACAAAAACTTTCCCTCTAAACGGAACATCAGAACGAATACTCCTACCGTCGAAAAATACGTCAGACATCGTCCTATCTAAAGCTTCAAAGGCATGTTTGTGGACCATCGGTGCTTTGTGCCATATGATCAATTGTGTTTCCTTTAATAATTTGGCGATATCACTATTTGGCTTAATATGACACATCGAATCTTCTATGAGATTAATTGGGATATGGAAGCGAGAATGGGCTGTCCTTTCACGAGAAAGTAATAACGAAGCAATACCACTTGAAGCAACATTTAAAATTATCTCACTTCTACATCGAATAGCTGAAGCCAAAGTCTTCCATAAGAACGTTTTTCCAGTTCCACCGTAACCATAGACGAAAAATAGGCCTCCTTTACGGCTTGCAACTGCTGCCATTATTTCGTCAAAAACCGCTCGTTGTTCATCCGTCAGAGATTGATGCAACTTACTATACTCAGCTTGTACTTCATCTACGTCATGTGATAGCTCTTCATTGATTAGACGATTAGTAGCATCACGTAACGAATCGTCATCAGGGTAAGGCATCGTGCTAAATCCTCGTAACGACGAACCATTCGAAACTAAATATTTTTCAATTTCCAACAAAGTAAGGTTCTTAATTTGATGTTCAGGAAGTACTAAACTTAACAAATGAAAAAAATAATGTCGTTAATAATCAAATCGAAAAGTAGAATGTCAAATAAAAAGACAACTGAGAACCTGGAATATTTGTTTCTTTTTGACGTCTATATACAATATCATCTGCTATGTATTTACACGTGTTCTCCCACACAAACTCTGGTCGTGAAAGTGTATTTGACAACAGCAAGGTAGCAAATAACGCTCGAAGATAGCCAGCATGTCCTTTGAAACTTGCTTCTTTAATGGCCTCAATCTATTCATTGTCATCATCTAAGAGCCCCATTGCGTAGCAAGCATCTCTAAAAGTCGGGAATAACTGGCCGTTAACAGTACATATTTCCTCAAAGGATCTGGGCCCTTTAACTTTATTCAGAAGTATCCTCAAAAAATAAGGTTCGCCTAATGAAGGAGACACAGAATGTATACGGCCAACAGTCTGGTACGTCTTACGTACCTGCCAACATCTATCTTTAAGTTTCCAAACAAATTTGGAAGGAAACTCGACATAAGTCAGCTTTTTAGCATCTTCAGTTGACTCGTTCAATTTCATCCATTGAACAAATATTGAAGAAGCAATTGAAGGCTTGCTTAACACATTATCAATATCGTCATCCACACCATACACAACATTCTGTTGGCCCGGCATATGAAAGGGAAGCCTCATAAATGCAGGATACCTATAATGAACCTCCTTTGAGAATATTCTCCATGATGCCTCACAAGCTGAAATATATCTACAATCATAATATTTCTTGATCTCATCTCTTGGCTTATCCTGTATGCTTGGATTTGAAACCCAAGAAACAACCGCAGTAGCCATATCAGGACCTTTGTTAATGTACTTGAACAAATATTTAACTGAACCGGCTTGATTACACCATTCGACATTGATGTGTGCTTGATATCTTTTTAGAATCCTTTTGTTATACGGAACAACGCTTCTGTTGTCCAATCTAACACTAGATTTTATAACTGTGTGGCCTGAATCTCATCTTCGGTATACAGGGAAACCACTTGAATCAACAGTTGTATGTGGTGAAAATTTATTTGGAAAGTTTTTTGAACATCCTTTATCAACCATGCAAGGACAATTCAAATTAGCATTTCCACACGGACCGTGAATCATATAATCACTTACCAAAGAATAAAGTTCCGGATCTTCATTTTTATCGGGAATCTCAGCGGATATAAATGGATCTATGTGATCTACAGTCGAAAGTTTGTGATCGACCTTCATAAATAAGCATATATGTGCATGAGGAAGACCACGCTTCTGAAATTCTACCGTATAAACAACTAATCTGAAAGAAAAAAATTAATTTAGTACTTTATACAACTGATTGCAAATTATATACGAAAAGAATAAATGTAAAAAAAACTAACATACCAGCGTTAATCTCACCGAGATAACTGGAATCCTTCAAATATTTGAGTATGGAATCGAGCTTCATTTTAAACAATCGACACAATATGTCAGGCCTGTCCTCGGCTTTGATGGTGGAATCTTTAAGAAATCTTTTTACTTCTGGCCATTTAGGATTACAAGTTATAGTTATGAAGAAATCTGGGTACCCGTACGACTTACATAAGGCTATTGCATCGAGGTAGTTTTGTTGCATGAATCTTGCACCTCCAGTAAATGAAGAAGGTAGTATAACAGGCTTTCCAGTGTCTTTTAAAACTTGTTTACCTTTAGCTTTATGCTTTTGAAGATTTTCAAATGTTTCAGATCGAAGGTTTGTTTGTTATCTCTGAATGTAATGTAGTCTCTCGCTCTCGATCATCGTATATGCGACAACCAAAAATTGTTGTAACAACCTTCTTCCATTAAGAATTAAGGAAAACCCATAATTTCTATCTTGGATCCTATATGCAAAAAATTCTCTCATCGTGCACTTTGGCTTTATTTTCTTTTGTGTCGTAATGAAATCTCTATGGGGAATATCAATTCTATATCCGTCATCACCATATGGGAAAAGTAACGGATATTGCAAAGCAAGATATGATGGGTGTAATTCGCTAATGCGCTGCAACATTCCAGACTGAGTCTCGACAACAATATCACGATGGTCTATAGCTTTATCTATGTCTCCGACAACCAAAGCAGCAACTTCAGACGTGGTCGGTAAGTTATACGTTCTGCCATCTTTTTCTCTTTTATACATAAGACGAAGTTTAAGGTTGGCCTCTCGGGATTCGTGAAAATGGTGTCTGACCATCCTATATGTCTTAACCAACATATTTTCTGAATCTAATAAATTCCTCAAATACTGTATCATTTCAACATCAAGCTCTTTATCATTAGACGACGAAGGTTTGGTTGTTTTGCTGACAAAATATAATAAAACAACCTAAAGTTAATATAGCATAATTATAATAGTACATCGTTTTTTATAAATAAATATAAGTTAAAAAGATGGTGCTTAGTAATCACACATACCCGAATAATGCCTGTCTGTTTGTTATTTCATTTTCAGTGTCAAATATGTATAGCTGACAAAACTGAGGTTTATTTCCATTAGAAGGTTTAAGACTACCGATGCAATGATATATTTGGCCACTTATACGATATATAAATGGAGCATTGCCCTTGTTGATAGTAGAATCAACCTTTCCACCCATAGATGTAAAAGAGAACATAGAGTTGTATCGTCTTATATTCTTCTGGAAAAACTTGCTTTTTTCATTTGAGGAAGAAAACAAATTTTGATAAGACGGATGCGCATCCTTTAAAGGCGGTAGCTGAACTTTACCATACCCACAACACATACTATAAGTCAGCTTATTCATAGTTATTCTACCTTTTCCACCTTCTGATGTCCATAACTTTGCACTACAGATTTGACATGTAAGAACTTGGTCACCATGGTCCAAATAATCTATTAAAAAATGATTAATAGTTATATTTCAGTTTGAATATAATAGATGTCCTAAAACGATAAAATAGATTTAAACCTTTAGATATCCCTTTATAAGGGTCATCCACTATGCCTAAAACCACATCGTATTCATCGGAATCCAAATTGACCATATGTGTAGGAGTAGTGTCATGTTTCTTGTGCTCGAGCTTACGTTTACCAGAAGACAACCTTGTAATGGTAGACGCAGTACCCAATACCACCTGATTGTTACTGCTATTGATGCGAGGAGAAATGGAATATCGACGATTGTTATTTGACGGTGTAGAATTAGTTCTGCAGTTATCTAAAGGTTACATATTGTAGCATAAATGTTAGTATAGGCTTGTTGGTTAGTAAAATATAATAGACAAGTATCAAAAAAGAAACACAAGACGTACCAGTTATGGTTGAAACTAATGAACTTGTATCATTTATATTTGTATGACGACCAGTGGAGTATATGTTCCGGTCTGTAATATTAGAAGACTGCAGCGAACTTACGTTGTCAGGCAAGATGTTAGGAACATTTGTTGATGACGATGCATTCTTTGATCTCTTATTATCAAGTATTATTTTTCAAAGCTTACGCCTGTCACACCCCCAAAATCCACACGCGGAGTATCACTGCTTGGAGGCGTGACATGACCAGGATCCAGCCACCAATCATATTGAACAATGTATTTAAAATAGGTAAAATCCAACCACACAATATAATTGGTGATCAAAAGCTAGTTAACCAAGTTCGAATTAAACAGCGGAAGCATTAAAGGTAAAACCCAAAACATAAGTAATAAGTTCTTAAGTTTAAATGTTTAACATGGTACTCGATAGTCCATGTCCCACAACGACCACGCCTCCCTGTGCAAGCTCCATAGATACCTAACGACCTGCAAGGCATGTAACAAGGAGTCAACAACAAAGTTGAGCGAGTTCACAGTAGGTGTTCGTTACAAAGTAGTTTTTCAAGAACTATGAGTTTGTTTGCAACTACAAGTTAAATCAGCTTTCCATGTTTTCCAAAACATGAACGGTGGGGGCTACCCCATGTTGTAAAACCACTAGACTAGATGTATATATAGGTGTCCTTCCCAATCCGAGGACAGAGGTACGTATTGGATACGTAGGTTTAGCGTAGGTGCCCTTCCCAATCCGAGGACAGAGGTACGTATAAGAATACGTAGGTTTAGCGCTGGTGCCCTTCCCAATCCGAGGACAGTGGTACGTAGTGAATACGTAGGTTTAGCGTTGGCGTCCTTCCCAATCCGAGGACGGAGGTACGTAGTGAAGACGGAGGTACGTAGTGAATACGTAGGTTTAGCTCTGGCGTCCTTCTCAATCTGAGGACAATGGTAAGTAGTCTAGTAGTGGTGAAAGTACAAGTTCCGTCTTAGCTATTTAATCCCATTCCCAACCCACCGGGAATCACATGCCTTAAGAGTGTGAACTCACCTTTGGTTGCTCGGTATGACTCTCAAAAATAGCTAACAGTCAAGGTCGGTCAATCACGTCCTAGTATGATTACCACTTAGTTTATTAGTGACTTCAAATAAGAACGAAGTTCCTACACGCATCTACCACATAACATGCACTCACTTTAACGGTTCATGCCCATATAAACTTCCCATCTATTCCCGTTCATAAGCAAACATACAACATTGCACATAACACTTTCATTGACATATAACATGTTAGATCATTCTTAGATAACCTACCCGACATTTAGACACGCAAATTACTACTTATGTCGTTTCAGCTTTTACATTCAAAACTGGGCTGTTTTTGGGAATTTTAATAAAATAGTTAACCTATTCCAAAAATTCCCAACTTTTTACAGAACGTCTTAAACGATCCAAATATTATTGTGTAAAAATATCGGGATCCAATTCACTACCAATATTTTATAAAAAATCATTTACCGGACTGCAATCAGATTCATCACTTTCTGACTGCAGTCAACGGAATAATTTATTTAAAATTCATCGTAAGTCTAATTGATGAAATTCTAGTTGGAGCATTACAACGACATCAGTGGCCATCTACAGTACAAATTTCATGAGCTAATTCTACACAGATTTCAAGTTATGATGAAAAACATAACACACATTTTCTGCAGTAAAAACGCAGCTTTTGCTGCTGTGAAAAATGACTCTTTAAAAATAGCAAACGAAGTCCAAAAATTATGATTCCAGTGCCATTAGAACCGTATTTCGAAATAACACGTTATAGACTCAAGAAAATCAGTTTTTCGATAAATATCAACCTGTTTGCAGCCAACTGAAGTTGGCTGTAAATGTTTGGACAGAAGCTGTTTTCAGCTTATAGCGATCTAACGCAAGTTCTATTTGTTCCGTTAAAATGTCTAGTGATCAACAATGACATTTAACATCAATATTAACAAGTAAATCATCAAGTAATCAACAACATAATCAAAACAACTTCATACTAACATTATTACATCATGTTTCATCTTTATATAAAGCTATATGTTCATGTTTCTTGTTTAAACCTTTTAGTGTTCTTGTGATATTCATCATACTACGACTTTTAATCATAACAAGAAGATTGATAAGAGTTAAACAAGAACTTACAACTAGCACAAAGGCTAGGGAAGAAACAAGATGAAAATGTGATGAATAAAAGCACACTAGAGAGGTCCTTCAAGATCCGAGTGTTCCACACCTTCTAATTCACCTTTGTGCACCTTGAAACAAGCTTGGAATGGAAGGATGAGGGTTGTAAGGTGGTGGTGGTGGCGGTTGAAATGTGAGCCGAGAGGGGAGAGGAGAGAGTGAGGGAGTTGGGTGAGTTTGAGTGTTGAAGAAAGAAGTGAAAGATATGAAGGGATCTAGTAAATCTTGGCCATATCTATAGAGATTTCATCTAATATTTTGGCAACATTCTCAAGCAAACAATCCAAATAAAATATTGACATAAAATCTTGGCGGGGTCCTCATGTGGGCCGTAAATGGCATGGGGGGGTTTAATTGTAACATTTTGATGATAGTTGGTAAATGTAAGTTCAAATCCAACTATATGATTTCATATGTTAGTTAGTGGGTATTTTAGTGGGTGTTATGGTGAACGAGGATCATAACTAGCCAAGAAATAACTAAACAATGTTTCTCGCGACATTTTGGTGTCCCGGGTAATGTCCGGTTGTTCGGTTAGATACCGGTTCATTAAAGTGCTAAGTTGTTCCGTTTAGTGTCTTTTTGTAACACTTTTAATTCCCAACACTCAGGAAAGCATACAGGACTATTTAGTCAATTTTCTGCACAAGACTAGTATGTTAACAAGCACATGTAAGTATGACGCAGTAATCAGAAAGCAGTTAAGTAATTCAACACAGTCATCAAGCACTTTAATTAACATTAATTAATCGTACAGATACACGTAATTATGAGGGTTGTCACATTCTCCCCCTGTTAAGAAAATTTCGTCCCGAAATTTAGCACGTGGTTACTGAGGAAGCTAGTTGAGTTGCATGGTTTCTTGGTTTTTCCTGGGGTGTCACATCATCCCCCCGTTGGTTTGGAATTTCGTCCCGAAATTCTGCAGTAGCTTCAGCCTCAGTAGTGGTTGCACTTTTCTTAAACAACTGGGGATACTTGAGTTTCATTTGGTCTTCTCGTTCCCAAGTATACTCTAGGCCACGACGGGAGTTCCAACGAACTCGAACAAGAGGTATTCTGGTACGCTTGAGAATCTTAACGTCTCGGTCTGTGATTTCAACTGGTTCCTCGACGAATCGCACCTGGTCGTCGATTGTGAGCTCCTTTAAGGGAACTATGAGGGTCTCATCTGACAGACACTTTTTCTGATTTGACACGTGGAATACGTTGTGAACTCCGCTGAGTTCTTCAGGGAGATTCAACTTGTAAGCGACCTTGCCAATTTTCTCAATGATTTCGAACGGTCCGACATAACGCGGATTGAGTTTGCCTCGTTTGCCAAAATGAACTACACCTTTCCAAGGTGAGACTTTGAGTAGCACTCGATCCCCAACCTGGAACTCGAGTGGTTTCCTGCACTTATCAGCGTAGCTTTTCTGGCGGTCACGAGCTGCCGCCATTCGTTGTCGTATTCGAGCAATCTTCTCGGTTGTATCTACCACAAGTTCTGGGCCTGTGATTTGGCTATCACCAACTTCTGCCCAACAAAGAGGTGATCGGCATTTACTTCTGTACAACGCCTCAAACGGAGCGGCATGGATACTGGTGTGGTAGCTGTTTTTATACGAAAACTCCACTAACGGGAGGTGTTTTTCCCAGCCATTACCAAAGTCGATCACACATGCCCTAAGCATGTCCTCAAGGGTTTGGATGGTGTGTTCAGATTGCCCATCCGTTTGTGGATGATATGCCGTGCTCATGTCTAACCGAGAGCCAAAGGACTTGTGCATAGCTTGCCACAATTCAGATGTAAAATGTGAGTCACGATCAGAAATGATGGAGGTTGGCACTCCGTACCTTGATACTACTTCCTTTAGATAGACGTCTGCTAGAGTAGAAAACTTGTCGGTTTCCTTGATAGCCAAGAAGTGTGCAGACTTAGTCAATCGATCCACTATCACCCAAATAGTGTCATTTCCGCGTTGAGATCTAGGCAGGCCAGTAACGAAATCCATGGAAATTTGCTCCCATTTCCATGTCGGGATCTCTGGTTGTTGGAGTAGGCCTGATGTTTTCTGATATTCAATCTTGACTCTCGCACAAGTTAAATATTTACTGACGTAGGTTGCTATGTTGGCTTTCATACTAGGCCACCAATACGTAGTCTTGAGATCGTGGTACATCTTATCCGAACCAGGATGTACTGAATAACGAGACTTGTGTGCCTCATCCATCACAAGCTCACGTAGATTACCATAGAGTGGAACCCAGATACGCCTTGTTACATAGCAGGCGTCGTCTTCCTTTTGTTCTAACCGCTTCCTCGATCCTCGTAAGGACTCAGCCCTGATGTTTTCTGCTTTCAATGCTTCAACCTGAGCATCTCGTATCTGAGTAGGAAGACTAGATTGGATGGTAAGTTGTAACGCTCGCACACGTTTAGGTATAGTATCCTTTCGACTGAGGGCGTCGGCCACAACATTGGCTTTGCCCGGATGATACTTGATCGCACATTTTTAATCATTCAAGAGCTCGACCCATCAACGTTGTCGCATGTTTAACTCCTTTTGCTTGAAGATATGCTCAAGACTCCTGTGATCGGTGTAAATGGTGCACTTGGTACCGTACAGGTAATGTCTCCATATCTTAAGTGCGAAAACAACTGCTCCCAATTCCAAGTCGTGCGTAGTGTAGTTCCTTTCATGAACTTTAAGTTGGCGCGATGCGTAGGTAATGACCTTGTCACGTTGCATCAACACACAACCAAGTCCTTGGATGGAAGCGTCTCAATAAACCACATAATCATCTGTGCGTTCAGGCAATGAGAGGATAGGCGCGCTACAAAGTCTATCTTTTAAGTACTGAAATGCGGACTCCTGTACATCACCCCAACGATAGGTGACACCCTTCTGAGTCAGTGAAGTGAGAGGTTGCGCAATCTTTGAGAAATCCTTGATAAACCGTCTGTAATATCCTGCCAAACCCAAGAATTGGCGGATTTCTGTTGGTGTACGGGGTGCAGGCCAGTTCTTGATCGAATCAACCTTGGATGGATCTACATGAATCCCATCCTTGTTTACCACGTGACCTAGAAAGTGGACTTCGCGAAGCCAGAAGTCACATTTCAAAAATTTGGCATACAACTGCTCTGTTCGAAGAAGTTCCAAAATAAGCCTCAGGTGTTGCTCGTGTTCTTCCTGATTCTTCGAATAGATCAGGATGTCGTCGATGAAAACTATGACAAACTTATCCAGGTAAAGCTTGCACACTCGGTTCATGAGATCCATGAAGACCGCAGGTGCATTTGTCATTCCGAAAAGCATAACCAGAAACTCATAATGCCCATAACGAGTCCTGAATGCTGTTTTAGAGATATCCTCATCTCGGACTCTCAGTTGATGGTAACCTGACCTCAGGTCAATCTTGGAATAGAAACTCGACCCTTGCAACTGGTCGAATAGGTCATCAATGCGTGGAAGAGGATAACGATTCTTCACGGTCACCTTGTTGAGTTCGCGGTAGTCAATACACATTCTGAAGGTACCGTCTTTCTTCTTCACGAATACCGTCTTTCTTCTTCACGAATAACACTGGAGCTCCCCAAGGCAAAGAGCTAGGGTGAATAAAACCCTTGTCCAAGAGGTCTTGCAATTGAGTGGACAATTCCTCTAGTTCCGATGGGGCTAAGCGATAAGGCGCACGGGCTATGGGTGCTGCCCCAGGAGTTAGCTCGATTTGAAACTCGACTTGACGATGAGGCGGATGACCAGGTAATTCCTCGGGGTATACCTCAGGAAAATCGCGTACAATAGGAATGTCTTCAATTCTCTTCTATTCCATTGATATGTCAATAACGAGAGCTAGAATGGCAGTGTGGCCCTTTCGCAAACACTTCTGGGCCTTAAGAGAAGAGATGATGCCCACAACAGCACCACTCTTGTCGCCACGAATCACAAGGGGTTCTTCACCAGAACGAGGGATGCAGATGATCTTCTCGTTGCAAAGAATTTCCGCTTGCTGATGAGATAACCAATCCATCCCAATAACAACGTCGAAACTACCCAGAACGATAGGAATGAGGTCGATAGAAAAGGTCTGATCAGCAAGAACAAGATTACAACCCTTAACTATGTGTGTGGCCTTTAAGCTTTTATCGTTTGCTAGCTCTACCACGTGTTTGGTGGTCAAAAGTGTTGGGGTGCGCTTAAGCATTTGACTAACTTTTAAGGACACATAACTAGTATCGGCACCCGAATCGAATAAAACAGTAACAAAGAAATCATCCAGAAGAAACTTACCCATCACAACGTTGGGATCATTCCTAGCATCACCTTGACCAATCACGAAGGCACGACCTCGGGCGCCATTGCCATTATTGTTACCCCCGTTGTTGCCTCCATTGTTGCCTCCATTGTTGTTCCCGTTTCCTTGGTTGTTGTTCTGATCCTGATTCTGATTCAGCTGTGGACAGTGCCTCTTGAAGTGACCCTCAGCACCGCACTGGTAACATCCCTTATTACCCTGCTGGTGTTGTCGTTGGTTCTGTGGAGCTTGTGGCTGCTGTTGTCGATTCTGATTCGCAGGACGTGAGCTCCTTCAATCTTTGGCTTCATGTCCAGGCTTGTTACATCTTTGACAACGACAATTGCTGCACGCCCCACTATGGTGCAAATTACATCGATTGCACTTAGGGTGATTTCCCATGTATCCACCCTGACCTTGATTCCCAGAAGAATGCTGACTGGGGCTCCTGTACTCATCTGTCTTTCCCTGCTGGGACTGAGACTGAACAGAAGTAGAACCCTTGCCCAAATTTCCATCCCACTTGTGATTGTTATCACTGGGAGCATCAGAAGTAGTAGTAGCGCTAATACGCTTTGGCAACTTGTTCTGCTCAACTGCCTGATCAGTGAGACGATGAGCCAACCAGATGATTTGCTGAATGGTACCCAGGTTAGCTGAAGTCACGTGACTCTGAATCTCTGGTACAAGACCCTTGAGGTACAGCTCAATACGTTTGATGGGAGGGTCCACCATAGTAGGACACAAGATGGCCAGCTCGTTTGACCTCTTCATATACGCCTCAATTTCAGACCCCGTCATTTTCAAATTGAAAAATTCCACCTCTAGCTTGTGGATGTCGTCACGACTACAGTACTTTTCCTTGATCAAATCTTTGAAGTCATTCCATGGGGTGGCATTAGCAACCGCCAGCCCTAGCAGTTGAACCTATGCTTTCCACCAGGTTAACGCAGCACCTTCGAGTGTTCCAGTAGCAAATTTCACCCTACGATCTTCAGGGCATTCACACATCTCAAAAACAGATTCAATCTTCTTGAACCAGTGAAGAAGGCCTACAGCTCCTTCTGTGCCGCTGAAAGTACTAGGTCGGCAATCCATGAACGTTTTGAACGTACATACGGGAGGCTGAGCATGCTGACCTATTGTGCGAGAATAAAAGACAAGGTTAAGCACAAGAGTTGGTTCGCGAGTGTAGGATCTAAACATCCTAGGATAGGTCGAAATGGCAGGTTATACCTCCTGCAGGGACAGCTGCGAGTGCCTCAGCCACTCGTTCGTTGATTAGAGCCATCAGCTGGGCTTGAGCTAAGTTCAAACGTCCACTCATGATCTTCACAACGAAGCAACATAAATGAGAAAAGTGTCGCGAAAGTGCGTAAGCGTGGGACGACAGAAGAGAGTAAGCACACATGGCTCAAATAGCAGTTATCACGTTAACTAATGCACTATGTGAACTATCAAACAGACAATATAAACATAAATCATACCACCTATTGTGTCGAGTCTTGCACGTGGAGTGAAGCGTCGTTGTGGATAGTTGAGCACTTTACAGGTTATAGTCTAGTTTTGTCAAAAAGCTTTTCCCTTTTTAAAACCAAGTTCACTATAACCAATGGCTCTGATACCAATCTGTCACACCCTCAAAATCCACACGCGGAGTATCACCTCTTGGAGGCGTGACATGACCAGGATCCAGCCACCAATCATATTGACCAATGTATTTAAAATAGATAAAATCCAACCACACAATATAATTGGTGATCAAAAGCTAGTTAGCCAAGTTCGAATTAAACAGCGGAAGCATTAAAGGTAAAACCCAAAACATAAGTAATAAGTTCTTAAGATTAAATGTTTAACATGGGACTCGATAGTCCATGTCCCACAACGACCACGCCTCCCTGTGCAAGCTCTATAGATACCTAACGACCTGCAAGGTATGTAATAAGGAGTCAACAACAAAGTTGAGCGTGTTCACAGTAGGTGTTCGTTACAAAGTAGTTTTTCAAGAACTATGAGTTTGTTTGCAACTACAAGTTAAATCAGCTTTCCTTGTTTTCTAAAACATGAACGGTGGGGGCTACCCCATGTTGTAAAACCACTAGACTAGATGTATATATAGGTGTCATTCCCAATCCGAGGACAGAGGTACGTATTGAATACGTAGGTTTAGCGTAGGTGCCCTTCCCAATCCGAGGACAGAGGTACGTATAAGAATACGTAGGTTTAGCGTTGGTGCCCTTCCCAATCCGAGGACAGTGGTACGTAGTGAATACGTAGGTTTAGCGCTGGCGTCCTTCCCAATCCGAGGACAGTGGTACGTAGTGAATACGTAGGTTTAGCGCTGGCGTCCTTCCCAATCCGAGGACAGAGGTAAGTAGTGAATACATAGGTTTAGCGCTGGCGTCCTTCCCAATCCGAGGACAGAGGTAAGTAGTCTAGTAGTGGTGAAAGTACAAGTTTCGTCTTAGCTATTTAATCCCATTCCCAACCCACCGGGAATCCCTTGACTTAAGAGTGTGAACTTACCTTTGGTTGCTCGGTTTGACTCTCAAAAATAGCTATAAGTCAAGATCGGTCAATCACGTCCTAGTATGATTACCACTTAGTTTATTAGTGACTTCAAATAAGCACGAAGTTCCTACACGCATCTACCATATAACATGCACTCACTTTAACGGTTCATGCCCATATAAACTTCCCATTTATTCCCGTTCATAAGCAAACATAAGACATTCCACATAACACTTTCATTGACATATAACATGTTAGATCATTCTCAGATAACCTACCCGACATTTAGACACGCAAATTACTACTTATGTTGTTTCAGCTTTTACATTCAAAACTGGGTTGTTTTCGGGAATTTTAATAAAATAGTTAACCTATTCCAAAAATTCTCAACTTTTTACAGAAGGTCTTAAATGACCCAAATATTATTGTGTAAAAATCTCGGGATCCAATTCGCTACCAATATTTTATAAAAAATCATTTGCGGACGACAATCAGATTCATCAGTTTCTGACTGCAGTCAACGGAATAATTTATTTAAAATTCATCGTAAGTCCGATTGATGAAATTCCCATTGGAACGTTACAATGACATCAGTGGACATCTACAGTACAAATTTCATGAGCTAATTCTACACAGATTTCAAGTTATGACAAAAAAACATAACACACATTTTCTGCAGTAAAAACGCAGCTTTTGCTGCTGTGAAAAACGACTCTTTAAAAATAGCAAACGAAGTCCAAAAATTATGATTCCAGTGCCATTAGAACCGTATTTTGAAATAACACGTTATAGACTCAAGAAAATCAGTTTTTCGATAAATATCGACCTGTTTACAGCCAACTGAAGTTGGCTGTAAATGTTTGGACATAAGCTGTTTTCAGTTTATAGTGCTCTAACGCAAGTTCTATTGTTCCGTTAACATGTCTAGTGATCAACAACGACATTTAACATCAATATTAACAAGTAAATCATCAAGTAATCAACAACATAATCAAAACAACTTCATACTAACATTATTACATCATGTTTCATCTTTATATAAAGCTTTATGTTCATGTTTCTTGTTTAAACCTATTAGTGTTCTTGTGATATTCATCATACTACAACTTTTAATCATAACAAGAAGATGGACAAGAGTTAAACAAGAACTTACTACTAGCACAAAGGCTAGGGAAGAAACAAGATGAAAATGTGATGAATAAAAGCACACTAGAGAGGTCCTTCAAGATCCGAGTGTTCCACACCTTCTAATTCACCTTTGTGCACCTTGAAACAAGCTTGGAACGGAAGGATGAGGGTTGTAAGGTGGTGGTGGTGGTGGTTGAAATGTGAGCCGAGAGGGGAGAGGAGAGAGTGAGGGAGTTGGGTGAGTTTGAGTGTTGAAGTAAGAAGTGAAAGACATGAAGGGATCTTGTAAATCTTGGCCATATCTATAGAGATTTCATCTAATATTTTGGCAGCATTCTCAAGCAAACAATCCAAATAAAATATTGACATAAAATCTTGGTGGGGTCCTCATGTGGGCCGTAAATGGCATGGGGGGAGGGGGGTTAATTGTAACATTTTGATGATAGTTGGTAAATGTAAGTTCAAATCCAAGTATATGATTTCATATGTTAGTTAGTGGGTGTTATGGTGAACGGGGATCATAACTAGCCAAGAAATAACTAAACATTGTTTCTTGCGATATTTTGGTGTCCCGGGTAATGTCCGGTTGTTCGGTTAGATGCCGGTTCGTTAAAGTGCTAAGTTGTTCCGTTTAGTGTCTTTTTGTAACACTTTTAATTCCCAACACTCAGGAAAGCATACAGGACTATTTAGTCAATTTTCTGCACAAGACTAGTATGTTAACAAGCACATGTAAGTATGACGCAGTAATAAGAAAGCAGTTAAGTAATTCAACACAGTCATCAAGCACTTTAATTAACATTAATTAATCGTACGGATACACGTAATTATGAGGGTTGTCACAACGCCTTTCACCAGGTGAAGTAACTTAATAATTAAGAAGGTAGAATACGTAAGGAACATAAGAATTAGTCCCATTTCAAACATAAAACGTAAAAATTATAATTTTAATTAGATTTAACAACATTTACCATTTTAGATATCTGAAAGAGGAGTTCTCATAACAGGACCTACAAAAAGAGAAATATGAATAGAATTTTAATCTAAAATATGCATCAATTGTGGTTAGGGAAATGAGAACTGAATAACTTAGCATGTCACTTACTATTAAATCTTTGTTGTGATGAATTCGGATCCTTTGAAGATGAAGGCGACTGATATGATCTTTTTGACATAGTATACATGAATAACCGCAACTTAATAAAGGACCAGCACAAAGAAAATTATAAGAAAACAAAACTGTTCATATTAAATTTATAGAATAGGTAAAAGAAATGCAATTGGTGATAATTAGATCTTCTGTGTAACATGAACTAATGACAAATACATATACAATTACCTTCGGAAAGTTAGATACGTATGAACTGGAACATAAACAATTGAAATGTGTGTATGAATCTCTTTGAAAGTGGGAAGTTGTATGTTTTGAATTTTATTAACTATTATGCATAACAGATATTCTAATGCAAGAACAGAGGTTTACATAAAGGCCTTTTTTCTATTATATAATCAATTATACTAATTGACATTAGCTCTTAAATTTGCTGAATTGATTTTCGGTTACATTCAATTACGTAGTTTCTAAATTTAATTTAAAGTTCCCATTTATACATAATCAATCATAGTATTATATTTTATGAAAACTGTGAATTTTAAAACATTAAGTTTAAATAAAACAATTATACACCAAAAAAACGGAACTTCAATAATAAAAATTGAAATTGAGTCTAATACATTAAACAATGACTAAAATACGAAATCTTAAATTATTGTGACTAAACAAAAATCAAAAATCATTTCTTGATTAGTAACTCTGTAGACTTCAATCAAAATCATTCTCATCGTTTTCTACTTCTCTTCATTGATCTTACGCTTTGTAGAACAACTCGGAAATGCTGGATCAATGTCATACAGCTCATACACATTACGTTTACCTTTTGCGATATTCTGCTCCTGTAAATGCAAAATATTTTTGTTATTAGTTGATTTAAAATTTTACATTTTACTATAATAAATAATAATATGTATTCTTCATAAGCAT
The DNA here is from genome assembly GCA_030545235.1 of Helianthus tuberosus. Taxonomy (NCBI): domain Eukaryota; kingdom Viridiplantae; phylum Streptophyta; class Magnoliopsida; order Asterales; family Asteraceae; genus Helianthus; species Helianthus tuberosus. The sequence continues at coordinate 45,423,581 of CM060400.1, forward strand.
GATTATTACCTGTGCAGTCAAAAGGCTCTTCTTAACATTGGAAATAACAGAATCATCGATGCTTATCGCAGTGATATCATAAACTTCATCAAATTTTTTGATATTATAGTGGGTAACTTGAATCTTATAAGCAAACAACTTCCCAACCAAAGACTTGATCTCCTTTGGAAACGTCAGATAATCACCGATCTGTTAATATTTTACAACTGTTAAAAAAATTATTATAGAATAAAAGTATTATGAACTGGAAATATACCGATACATTCTCTTTTAGCAATTCATCAACAGACTTATTCAAAACATGTATAGCTTGATCATGAAATAATATAAGATGAGTTGAATCACTATCGTCCTCAACTTCAATTTTGATCTTAAATTTCGACACAAGTTTTATGATGTGTTCAAAACATTCATAGTTAGAGCAGCGATAAATTTCGTATTTCTTAAAATCAAAAGAACCATCAGCTGGAAAGTATTGCTCAATCTCCATAGTAGGCTCGTGTAAACACGTTGGACATGTCATGTAGTGCCAACCAAAACCGGTAAATACGTTCTTGATGGTACCGAATATGATAAGAGACTTTGGCTACAATAAAGTAATTGCAAAATATAACAAACAGTTAGACTACATAGTTGGAAGGTGCAACGGATAATTAATTACGCATTCCTTAGTTGTTTCCCATAACACATCAATGCTACTGAAAGATGCATTGTTAAAAAACTCAGAACACAAATCATGACATTTTGAAGACATGATTGTTTATAAATAAAAGGCAAAATTCAATTTGAGATAATAGTTTTAATGTAAAAACGGTTGTATTTATAGGCTTACAAAATTCGTGTAACATTGAATAAGATTAGGAAATAAGAATTCTATTGTATAACAGAGATTTTGTAACATTATAAAATAGAGTAAATTTCAAAGTTCGTCCTTTATGTATGTCTAAAATATCAAAGTATGTCCTTTGTCTTTAATATCTTCAAGAAACATACTTAATGTTTGAAAAACCATTCAGGTTATGTCCTTTACCCAAAACCTGGTTTGTTTTCCCAGTTAAGTCAGGTCATGTGAGAGGCACATGAGGGTATATTGGTCTTTACCTTAATAAAAACCCTAAATATATACAGATCCCTCTCTCTCTCTCTTTCTAATTATCCTACCCCCACAACCACAACCCACCTGCCACCGCCACCTGCCACCGCCACCGCCACCGCCACCGCCGCCGCCACCACCACCACCGATCTGCCACCACCACCACTTCACCTGCAAAGCTTGTGCTTCTACATGGCGATAATTCTTCAGCAAAGCTTGTTCCTCTAGACCCCATAAACCGACCAAACATCACAAAACCACACCAAATCCTCCCAAACTCACAACCCTCTTCTCTTCAACAACCTATACAACATTCATCAAAACACCATGGATTCCGGCAACAGCGGCAGTTTACAGTCCTCTAGCGGCGGCGGCGGAGATATAAACCACCACCCCATACCGATTCACCAACCCCCCTCTAATTTCTTCAATCCGTCGTCGTTTTCACACCCACTTAACCCTAACCCGTACGATCTGGATTCGGATTCTGTCTGCTTCTACATGGCGATCTAGATCTCGAAATAATCGAAGCTTCAATCTGCTAGAGTTTTGGGGATTTATGCACATATGGATCATAATTTTTTGACAGCCACTCTTAGATTGAATGTTTATGTGAGGAGGTTGGTGAGTGCAGGGTATAAAGTGGGTGTTGTTTATGCTGAGGATGTGGGTGGGGGAGAGGATGGGTGTGTGTCTTGTAATAGTTATTTGGTTTGTGTTGTTGATAACGAGGTTGTTGGTGTGGAGGGGACTCATGTGAAGATTGGGATTGTGGGTGTTGAGATTTCGGTGGTGGCCTGTGGTGGTGGTGTCGGCGATGGGTAGCAGTGGTCGCTGGTGGTGGTCAGCGGCGGAGATATAAACGGCGAGGACGGGTTGTGGTGGTGGTAGGATTGTTAGATAGAGAGAAGAAGGGGGTATGTTGATTTGCAGGTGATTGAAAGATGGAGAAGATGATGGTGGAGTTTAGGGTTTTTATTAAGGTAAAGACCAATATACCCTCATGTGCCTCTCACATGACCTGACTTAACTAGGAAAACAAACCAGGTTTTGGGTAAAGGACATAACCTGAATGGTTTTTCAAACATTAAGTATGTTTCTTGAAGATATTAAAGACAAAGGACATACTTTGATATTTTAGACATACATAAAGGACGAACTTTGAAATTTACTCTATAAAATATGACAAAAAATTAAGTTTAATCATTTAGTAGTTCCATTTTAATATTACTGAATAATATAACCAAAATTTTTTAATATTAAAAAAAATAATCAAAATATATTACATAATTCGTATTTGGCATGTAAAAACTTGGAAACTTTTTGTATAATATTCAATAGTAATTGTAAAAACTAAGAATATTTGGTAAGGTTTGAATGGTTAAAAGTTAATGGAAAATTCAATGGTTTAATTTTTTGAAATATTACAAATATTTAGAAAGTTTTTTAATAAGGAAAGTAACTAATATAGTTTATATTAAGCATCAAAAAACTTCAATGTTTAATTAAATAACCGGTATATTTTATAATCTCCTATAATTTCTCGTTGGCTATATTAGATAATTAGATAATGAAAATATAAATAATAACTAATTTAAATAATAAAAAAGTAAAAAAAAAACTAATTATGACATAGCCGTTGCATAGAAAAACCCATCACGTCAATAACTTCTCCTAAACAAATACAATCATTACCATCTATTAATCAAATTTAACAAAATACTACCAAAGATATCTCACCTAATCAAAGGACCCTCCATCAACGGCTAGGGTTTCTAAAGGGTTTCTTACATGATTTTGAAGACAATCAAAGGGTTTCGAACATAGCTCCTTGTATACTTTCAAAGAGAAGGTAAGATTCTTATCATTTATTTTCTTAATCAGTTAGTACTTTTTGGATCATAAAAATCAGTTAAATGGATATTTAAGTATAGATCTGATGTAGTAAGAACAGGGTAATCGATTAAATCCAAAAATCAGTAGTATTTATAGATTGCATGTTAAGAATATCATTGATTTAGTGTGCTGAGGAAGTTGATAGATGATATGAGTCAGAAAAGGCATAAATTTAGAGATAAAGAACGAAAGTAATGGTTAAAACAATCAATTCTTTGGTAAAATTAGGCAAACATTATAAGATTAATGTACTAAATTAGGTTAAAGGAACACAGAAGTTAATAAAGAAGGGTAAAAAAAACTTCACTTTTTAACAAATCATCATAAGTTTATAAAGTATGAATCTTAGTCAGTAGAAGATGTTTGGGTGAAATATGCATAATTTATGTGTTTTTTATGTTTTGAAAAAAAAGTTATAGTAATATAATTAACCATAAAAATTATGAATTTGAAATAATAAATATCATACGTTGCAGTGTAGAAGATGGTTTTATCGTTTGTTCAACTGATGGATGAACCTAAAGAGCTTTCGTTGGTATGTGTACTTTCCGTTTCTCGGTTGATGAAATATAACATTGTCACCATATGAAATATTTACATATGTTGGTTTGTATCTAGTATAAGACGTATAATGTATATATCAATGTTAATGCAGCTGGTACCTGTTGAATTTGTAAACAAAATATGGGGACATAACTGGCAACATATGAACATAGAGGTTCATCATGAAGACGGTAGACATTGGACAGTAAGACTTAGACACATGAATAAGCTACCAGTCTTAACAGATGGTTGGAGGGCTGTTGTTAGTAATCTAAATTTGTTAAAAACACTTGGCTGCTCTTTAGAAGCATAGGGGACAAAGAGTTGGAGGTTTATCCTTTTCTAAACAATGTGTATGGTGAATCCTACATAACAATGAACAACTACACAAACCTGGGTCTTACGGTAATCATACTGTTTGATAGTTAATGAAATGTCAACATTGTAAAGAGTTAAATTGTAATACATATCTTAGTAATTAAAATTTTTAATATATTTTCATAACTTGCAGGTAATTCCAAATGAGTTTATTAACATGTTTTACAGAAACCACGAGCTAAACGGCATTTATCAGGTATATGCTGGTGGTAAGAACTGGGATGTGATGGCAGCTAAACTTCATGTTACTTATGCTTTTACGGAGGGATGGCCGAAACTGTGTGAGAGGTTGAACATATGTGATGGTGACACACTGATATTTGAGAAGATTGGTAATGTTATATTTCATTTCATTTGAGGGCATTTAGGAATGGCATTGAAGTTGGATTGGGTATTCAAGAAGAATAAGAAGATAACGATTTCTATGAAATAATATCTAAATCAACATTCCAACGAAATGCTTATTTTGTAAGTATCTTCTTCTTTCAAAAAAGGTATATAAAATAATTATGATTACTTATATTTCCAATTTTTATTTACAGAACTTTGTTCAATCTGATAATGCCACGGATACAAGTGGAGATACATTGATGGATGAGGTAGTGTGTTATAATTTGAATTTTTTTAATAATACTTTCATTAATGAAATAATGTACTTTTGTTGTATTTTTTTATATAAATTAAATTGAATACAAATTAAATATTAGGATAACTATAATGGAAGTGAAACTAATCAGATGGTGAATACAACAAAAGGAGTTCTAAAATGTGAGCAATTGACACCACCAAAAAAGAATCCTTCATGTTCTAAGGTTCACGTCAAGGAAGAGGTAATAATCAGTTAATATAAATATAAACCACATTACATATGATTAGTATCTATCTGATTTACAAAAATGATATCTTATAAATATATATTTATTAGGTTGAGAAGAAAGGCAAAAAGGTTGCACAAGTTTTTGACTCAACATCAAAAAAAGGAAAGCTGATTGAGCAAACTCCAGAAGTTCTAACACCGGAAGTTTCAAACTATTGTAGATCATCAATCAAAAGAGAGGTAACCTTTGCTATATTCAAATGTGTAATACACCTATGAGTGATTGGGGGTAGGCGCACGATTAAAATTAATTATTGATTTTTATTGATATTCAACTTGGAAGGTTAAAAACTACTGTGAGAAGGTATCGAAAGTTGGACAAGAAAAGCAAACCAGCCGTGATAGTGGAAAAAGAAAAAATCCTGAAGTTGATCCAGAAAATTATGAGTTTACCCGAAAAGGAGAAAACAGATTGGTATGACAATTTGTATCCTGAGTTGTAAGAACTTTTATATGAATTATAGGGTACATTCTAATAATGGTATGTGACATATTTTATGTTGCGTCTACCGATTGAGGTAGCGAGGAGATCTGGTCTTACAAAGAAGCTTCATGAATTAAAGATTAAGACTTTGGATGGCAAAATGATGGTTAAGAAAGTGGAAATAGATAAAAATGGTGACGCACCGTGTGACACAATGGTGAAGTGGGGTAAATTTATGTCGGAAAATAGTTTGAAGAAAGGTGACATTCTTCACTTCAACTTTGTTACTTCAACACATGTGCTGGAGTTAACAAATGTGGATCGAATTTAAAACATATGTGTGGAAGGAAGGTAGTAGGTCTGTTTGTTGGTTTATGGGTTGATAATGGTTACGCTTTTTTAGGATATGCATATATTTGCGTATGAACATGTTGGTGGTACTTTGTTTGCTACATGTTTAGTTAATATGTACATCTATGGGGGATGTGAAGTTTTTGAAACAATATATAAGTATATCTATGAATGTTAAAAATCTTGTTTATGTATTGAATTCGACTAAAGACAACAATAGTACATAAATACGGAAATCTAAAATAACCTTGTCTATAACATGAGCATGTAACTTTAAAAGAGTTTTGAATAAGCATATATTTAGATTATCATTACTGATATTATTTAATAAAGTATTATAAAAAATAATTACTGATTACATTTAGTAATGGATTTTAAGAAAAATGAAGAATTTGTTAGGATTATATTGTATCATGAATTATCTATTGTGATCGCACATTACTAAAACTAAGAAGTAAAATAGTTATATATTATTTAGATTATAACTGATAACCATGAAGCAACGACTTGAAAATCAGAAAAACCGCAAAACATGCTTTTAATATTGAACAAATAAAAAGACGGATTAATCCATGGACGAAAACCCAATTATTTGATGTCAACAAAGCTGTTAGTTGTCATCATCGTAAACTTGATACACAGTACGTTCGCCGTTCTGAATTATCACCACCTCCTCGGAATCGTTTAAATTTTTCAGAGCTAAATGTTGATCATCAAACGTATAGAGTTCAATGAGTTGACGCGGCCACAATTCCAGCAAAACAGACTAAGTAATGAAGGAACCTTATTCTTGGAGCATTTCCTAAAAAAATAGATTATACAAATATGAGATTAATAGCAAAAAGAGTTGTTAACAAAACTAATCGTATTGTAAAGTAACGACTATAAAACAATAAAATATTACCAGATAGTCTTCAACATAACAACCACGTTTGAAAGCAAATTCAGAAGATGACAGGCCATCACGCCATTGTTTAGATACCAACTTGAATCGATGTATTGATTTGGTATCAATCTTGATTAAAATTTGGAAAAGTATCAGTTCAAAAGGAAGATCAACCAGTGTATGTTAAATACCTAAAACACTACAAGAAGATATCAAAAAATCGATTTTAACAAAAATAAAAAACTTTACATTATGCAAATCACATTTAATATGATAGTTTATGAAAACAGAGAGGCTTTTGATGAACATAGAAAAAAGTAATACCTTAATGAATGCATGAAATGCTATTGCATGAGTGATTTATAAGAAGGGTCTATGGTGTTGTTAGGTCCTGTTTGTACCGGATCTGATTGATGCAACCGTAGATGAACCGATCTTGAGCAAAGTGCGGAATCCTTTGATCAAGTCATAGAAATACAACACGCAATTCAACGTTTAAACACTGTCTGAATCTTTCTATTACGATATTGTGAAAGTACAAGAGCCAGAAGAAAGTCAGACGATAACAGAGTACAAAGGTGTCAGCAGGTGCAAAAGTTCTAAATGAGATACCCTGACGGGGTATTTATAGGCATCTCAGGAAAGTGATAGATGCTGTCTGAACGAGTGGTTATCCGGTCGGATGGCCATCCGACCGAATGACACAAGCCAACCGTCGGACATCATCTTAACAAAACAAATCCGTTTCCTGAGTTGTCGACCTATTTAACACACATACATTACATAATACATTACAAAGGACACAAATATACAAAACATGACTAAATGCTGACGGAAGCTACAGACGTATACACTAACAGACTCCCCCTTGGATGTAGCTGTAGTTCCTTCCAGCATAGTCTTTAATTCCTCCTGTTGCGCCTTCGTTCTCTCGCTTTCTGTCTTCTCTTCTTTTCCTTTTCATCTAACATTCTTTTCCTTATATGCCTTCCTTCAGTCATCCACCATTTCCTGTAGACCGGGTCACCATCAAGCTTCCGATCCCATTTAGGAATCTTGTTCTCTTCTGATTCAATTGCCGTTTGATCTGTTGGTATTGACTTTCCAAACTTGCGTTTGCCCAGTTCAGCTGCCCTTTTAGCAATAGCTTTTGATCTTTGTTCACGTTTATACTTTTTCAGAAATTCACCAATCTCGAGATCTCTCCATTTTGTCTTCCAGTATCTTCCCGAATTGATGTCTTGAGCAAAGCACACATCCACTATTGTTTGATATTGCATTGCTTGCTCTTTATCAGGCCTTTCGTAGACTATCTTGTTGTAGAATAGGCAGTCTATGTCTTTCTTTGAACAATTTACAAGCCACATAGGATCTAACACACAAATCCTTCTTGCTTCTTTAGTGTACTTATTGTATAAAGAGATGATAGCTTCGGCCGTCGTTTGATTATATAACCATCCTTCAAACTCTTCGTGGAAATCTTGCTCTATTGCCCGTAAAGGCATATTCTTCAAACAACGAGGAGGCTTGATATCCAGAGTAATATCTTTTTCACCATTTTCTAAGATTCTAACAATTTGATCTGGGTAGTGTGGTTTCCAATCAGGATACCTTGCCTTCGCTTGCAGCTTCACATAATTCCATAAATGTTGATCGTGCTGCTTCACATCCAAACCATGGTAAAATTCTTTAATGTTCTTTGTTTTCACCAACTCATCTATATCCCACCACAGAAGGGTTTTAATATCTGACAAAAACTCGAAGTACTGTACCCCTTGTTCCCGTCTGATGGCATAAACTTGTAAATCTTCAAGATAACCCCAAGAAAAAATGTCACCCCAAGAAAGATCTTTGTTGTGAGTGAAGAACTGAAGTGCCCTAAGTTTCTTTCTCTCCTTCGGCATAACTTTGAACCATTTCTTCCTCTCTTCAACAAGATTTTCTCTGGGTATGGTTTCTGGAAAACCTTCAGTAGATACTTTTTCCACAATCTTTCTCCTGATTTCATCTACATTTCGGTCTTTGAACATTTCCGCCAAAGAGGGAAATGTCTCATCAACTCCAAAATAGTGGAAATCAATTTCATCATCAGATGAATCTGAAGCATCTTCAACAATTACATCATTGTAGTGATCAGCTTCATAAGCATACCTAGGCTCAAATATATCTTCAGATGACTGAGGAATATCATCTTCAATATCAAATTTAAATTTCCCATCCTCTAAACCCAATTCCTCCAACATCTCTCTTCTTGACCTCCTAACCTCAATCTCCTCCTCATGTCTAGCATGTAAGTAAATAACATTTGGATTTGTGAGGAATACCTGGTCAACGTGCTGTTTTCCAGAAGTAGAAGTTTCTTGCTGATCATCATCTTCTTGTTCGTTGATTTGATCATTCAGAACTCCTCAATTTTCTGTTCATCAATAGGATTCTCAACCAGCAATCCCGAAGCACCTTGATCATCATCATCATTCTTTTTATCATCATCATCTTTCTTATCATCTTTCTGATTAGACTCGTCATTATCATTATTTTCATCTTCGTCTTCTTCTTCATCACCACCAAGGATCTCCATATCGGAATCACTATCAACAAATTCTCCACGAGCTCTCTTTGCTTATTTTCGGCTTTCTTCAATTTTAACTTGGCGAACAATTTCTTTTAAGCTTTAGGGCACTGTGGATGGTCTACCAACCAAAACAAACTGCTGTGTCTTCCATTCTAATAACAACATTTCTTTTGCCTTTCTTTTCTTTTGGATAGCAGTAACTCGACGAATAACTTCATCCGGATCAATGGATAGAGAAGACTCACCAACCAGCATGAAGTCTTGATCTTGTTCATTGTTAACATCTTCAGCAACTTGTTCTTGAACATCCTCAACATCTTGTTCTTGAACATTTTCAACATTAATCATTTCAATGTCAACTTGACTAGAAGACCCACCAGCTTCTTGAATTTCCTCAATAACACTTTTGTTCTTTTGAGTGGCTTCTTCAGCTAGTCGTCTTTCTCGTTCAATTCTTCTATCCTCAGCTCTTTTTACTTCAATATCATTGAATGCAGCATGAACATCCATCTTCAAATGACTTTCCATAACAGAGTACAACATGTGAAGTTGTTCATCCTTTACCACTTTATCAGCTTTCATAGCTTCCATTTCTAACTTCATTGCCTTCATTTCGTTTGATGAAGCTTCACTCATTTCACTGAGAAGTTGATTCAGTGTCTGATTCACATCTTGAAGATTCTTTATCTTCACATTCAATGAAGCAATCTCAGCTGTCAAGAGTTCAAACACTTTAGAGTTATTATGAGCATCATCTTTCATATTCTTTATCGTCTCCTCTTGATCTATCAACACCATTCTTATTTGATCATGAGCTTTCATCAGCTTTTCAACATGTTTCTTTAAGACATTACGTTCTGCTTCAGCTTTCAACTTTTCTTTCTCAAGCTCAGCAACTTTCTTTGCCAATATTTTTACAGCTTCATTGTTGAACACATCAAAGTCATCTCCAAAGTTCAAATCTTCTAAAGGATCCCCTGAGGCAGGTGGAAGATTTTCAAACAAATCATCTGTAGCTTTGGGGCGTGAAGACTCTGGAATCTCAATATTTTCTGGAATTGGTGGAAATTTAGAAGTAAAAACTCCACCTTCAGTCACTTCAACATAGTCATCGTGACCAGCTTTCTTTTGAACTTCAACATCATCCACACTTTGCGCTTGAACCTCTGGAGCTTTTGGAACTTCAACACTATGAACCTTTTCTGTTTCATGAATCTTTGAGGTTGTAACATACTTTTTGCCTTTGCCTCCTTGATCCTTTTGTTATTTAGCTCCAGCTTTCTTTGCACGCACTCTTCTTGGAATAACCCCAGCTTGTACAGCTGTACGCTTCTTTATTTGTTTCTTTGGTTCATTAGGCTTATAGGTAGAGTCTTCTTCATCCGATGTTTTCTGCTTCTTAGAAGGCTTTTTCTTCAGTTGAGCTTTTCCTCTGCCAAGTGTTGTTGGATCAAGCTCTGATTCAGACTCAGTACCCTCATAATCATCTTCACTTGAATCATCTTGTACAACACCTTCAGGCTCTGTAACTTTGGTACCCTTAGCTTGAACACTAGAACTTTGTTTTTTCTGTGCAGCAACTTCCTCATTCTTTTTCAGAAAGCTTTCAAGTGAATGCTTCAATAATCCAGCTCCTTGTTGAATAAATTTTGATGGTTCCAGCACTGTTTCATCTATTAACCTCTTTTGTGGTTCTGCAGAAGTCTCTGCAAAACAGACATTGAAATTATCCTTAGAATAATATAACAGATTAATGTTCTAACTTTTCTTATGACTCCCCCTCTCACTGTACCCTTTATCACAATCTTAGGAACTGGTTCCTTTGGAATAGGAACTGCAGGGAATGTCTTGGGAGTTCTCTTCCTTTTCCCATCTTTTACACACCACCATCTAGTATTCTTTTCAACAAACAAACTCATCTTCTCATCTTCATTATCAGAATCACTGTTTTGATGTCTCCATGCATCATTCTCTGGAGCAATATATCCTGGTGTTTTAATCTTGCATATCATTCCTTTTGCTCATGTATTAGGACCCTTAATAAGTCTGCTTATGGTATCTGCTGACATGTGTCTCAGACCTAAAATATCATCATTACTCTTCTCAAGATCCTTGAACTGATCATCAATCAACATTTGTACAAAGCGAGGATACATGATGTACTTCTTGTTTCCAGCCTTTGCATTCTCAGTCATGTAGTGAAATATCACTTGCGAAACATTATATGGCCTGTTCAAAACGAGGCAAGTGATAATGTTCATGATGTAGTCTGATGTTTCATCATATGCACCCTTCCTGTGCGATAATGCATGAACAACACAATGTACCAAAAACTTGTAAGCATGTCTGAAGTTTGTTTTTAAGATCTTTCCATTTATGTGCCCTGTGAATCCCATTCTACACCATAATCCTTTTGCTAGACGTTCAGAGATAATGGTTGGATCATTATCAGAATCACCTAAGTTTAACACACGTCTCACATCACCAACTTTTATCTTAATCTCCAAATCCACACTCTTTCCATTCTCATCTCTCTTTGTTACTGCAGAGTAGATCGTCTTATCTTTCTCTTCGTATCTTGCAGAGTTCCAAAATCGTCTGACATGTGATTCGTAGACTATGGTTTTGTCAGTTAGTGCCTTAGAAATCCTGCTTTTCTTCAAAAATTTTGCAATATCTTCAATTACAGTTTTTTGTGTATATTCTTTTTCTAATAGACAGTAGATGTTATGCGTTTTCTCCCAGTCTTGTAGCAAAGAAAAATTTGACCAATAAGAAAAATCTTGGAATTTCTCAAAAAATTTTCTAACTCTGAAGATCTTTCTCTACGTAGTGCAGAGACTCGGATGGCTATCCGACCGGATTGCCTTTTGAAAATTAAATCCTCTTAAGTCAATAGTCTGATAGCTGTCCGACCGGATAGTCATCCGACCGGATTACCACGACATGAATGCACAAATTTCCAAGATATAGAAATGTGAAGGACTTTGTTGTCCGGTCGGATTGCTATCCGATCGGATCACCACACAAGTTATGTAAATGAATTGGTTGTCCGCTCAGATTGCTATCCGACCGGATTGCCACTTCAAGTAATGTGAATGAGTTGGTTGTCCGGTCGGACGGTCATCCGACCGGTTTGTCATCCGAATTATGACAAGGGATGAACACATGAAGGAGTGAATTTGAAACGAATTGCCACTCGGTCGGATTGCTATCCGAACGGATTGCCAATCATTCCAATTCACTTAGTGAAGACATATATTTCCAGACACATTCTTATGAAAAGTTGTGAATCGGATTGCCATCCAACCGGATTGATATCCGACCAAATTTCCAAACAATTCAAAGCAATTTTGACAATTAACAAAGGCATAGTTTTCAAGAATCAAGCTATGGAATGGATGACCACTCGGTCGGATTGCTATCCTACCGGATTGCCACACACATTCAAGAACACTTAAAGAACATTCAAGAACATCAAAATTCTCCTAAGGCAAATCATCAAATTGAACATAGATCTACGTAGAGAATGTCTTTGCGATCAAAACCCTATGTTCAAAGTGTTCTAATTCTGCCTAAACAGTGATTAATTTGGCAAAAACATATCCGACTATCGTAACGTTCAATCCTTAGATCTATCTATTTAAGCATGTTATTTTACAAATTGAACCGGTGAATCTATAGATCAGAACATTGCGAACAAAACCCTATGCTTGAATCTCATCAGAACTAACTAAAACTACCTAGATCTGACCTAAAGGCTCCGAAAGTGACGTCATAGGTCAAGAACAATCAACAAACATCAATTTTCATCATATTTGAGCTAGAATGACATACCTTTGCCATTGTAAAAGTTGTGCTAACCAATGATCCAACGATTTGTGCAAAGAAGTGTGAAGAAAACAAGATCAGAAAATCAAGAGTGTGAGAGAGAATGGAGGCTGTCCGAGCGAGTAACCCTTTGACTGACCATTGACCTTCAATATATAGTGACACATGAGTCGGATGGCTATCCGACCGGATTGTCATCCGACCGGATTGCTATCCGAGCGAGGCACACATTTGACTTTTAAGACTTTGACACTTTGACCTTTTGACATTTTGACCTTTTCAAGTATCTAGGTCCCAGTTAATGACCCTAGGCACTTAATTTGCCGACCAAGTCCAACTTAATGACCTTGGCACTTAATTTGCCGACCAAGTCCAACTTAATGACCTTGGTTGGCCTGAAACAAAGCATACTGACGTTTTGTTCATTCTTTTTCAAACTTTTTCTGAAAAAAAATTACAAGTTTCAACTTAATGATCTTGTTTTGACTTTACATTTTCACAGGTTTAATATGATAAGCTCCCAACTCATCTGTCCAGCTCAGAAACTTCCTGCATCTGCCTCAAACTGCGGGTCTGAAGATCAGCTTTCCGCTTTGGATTGTCGATAAAACAAAACATAAATGTAAAATCTTTTTGAATTTAAGAAAGTTTCTAGACTAGAAAGCTATGAAATCTTTTTGGGTTTTGAATGTTAAACAGAAATGAAATGCAGTAAATGTAAACTATTTACAAACATATTTTTGGTGAGTGTGTTAGGGAATCATATCAGCTGCCGACAAGCTACAAGTACCGTTAAGCTTTGATTTCATACTCAGAATTAAGCAATTTGCTTAGATTGCCGATATACTGATCCACTTAAGTTCTCACACAAATTTCAATCTGTTCAGGATACGAATTTAGTGTTTTAAGATCTTAACTTTTACACGTGTACTACCTCAGAATATACTCCCGTTTCCAGATCCCAATATTCAGTCTTACAGGTGAGTATACCTAGATGATATCTGTAAGGGGTTAAATGCGAGGGCCATGAGAGCTCAGGCTATTGCTTCCGCAAAATCAGAGAGATGATGGCTTCGACTTTAGGTGTGTTCCCTTTAGAGAATATTTTCTTCAACAGCACATGATTAGCATTTTGCAATGTTTCATCATTTTTTATGCTGAGGGGGGGTGCTATTTTTCAAGCAAGCGAAAAGTATTATACGGGGACTTGGCCATTGCTACCGCAAAATCAGAAGTCCCGGGATAATACCCCAGATATCACTAAGTATAAAGACCTAGTATCTCAGAAAGAGGGGTCTTTCAAACAAGATTTTGGGGGTTACCCATATATCCGAGAGATGTTCCCCACGTAAAAGCAAGTTGTGATTTAGGTTTATATCCCGAACAAACTTACTAAATGGGTAAAAACCTACCGGCATATCATCAGCGACACTGCTTAATGCTTTTAAACTTTACATTTCTTTAGCATACTGTAACTGTCTAGTTGATGTACTATCATTTTCCCTTTTTACAATAGCTCTTTTTCGGTTTTCTATTGTTTTTGGATGTTGAAATATCTCATGTTTTTGGGTTTTTCAAATTTTTATTGTTTTTGTATTTTCTGAAAAATATAACCTATCTCCCCCTAAATACCAAAACATCTAAAAATTTGACAAACCATTGCAGATTGCTTTTCAACATCATCTACAGTGGTACCTTCATCAACGCCAAGAATCCCCTCCGACACCGATAAAAGCTTCATACCGTTCAGTTTTAATAGATATTGAAAACGAGTTTTATCAAACGCTTTGGTATGTAAATCAGCTTTCTGTTCGTCAGTGTGGATTTTTTCTATTCGTATCAACTTCTTCTCGAAACAGTCTCGGATGAAGTGATGACGAATTTCAATGTGTTTTGTTTTAGCGTGATGAACAGGATTTTTTGTTATGTTTATAGCTGCCTCGTTATCAACAAAAATAGGGGAGTTAAGAAATTGCAAACCGTAGTCTCGCATCTGTTGCTGGATCCACAGGATCTGAGAGCAGCAGCTGCTAGCAGATACATATTCGGCTTCACATGTGGATAAAGCGACAAAGGTCTGCTTCTTACATTGCCAGGTGACCAATCGTGGTCCGATAAACTGGCATCCCGCTTTTGTTGATTTAGCGTTCACTTTGCAGCATCCGAAATCGGAATCAGAATATCCCTCAAGCGTGAAATCGCCTTCTTTTGGATACCACAACCCCAGCGATGGAGTTCCTTTCAGGTAGCGTAGAATCCTTTTCACTATTACCATATGTGAGGCTCTGGGACTTGACTGAAACCGTGCTGCGAGGCAGGTTGGATACATAATATCCGGTCTTGATGCCGTCAAATACATCAGCGAACCGATCATGGAGCGATATAGCGTTTCATCTACCTTATCTCCGGTGAGATCAGGGTTTATCCCATGGTTCGTCGCTAATGGGGTGGACATTGGTGACATTCCTGACATCCCGAATTTCTCCAGAACATCATGAACGTACTTTGTTGGATGTATGAATGTTCCCTCAGGTAGTTGATCAACTTGAAGCCCTAAGAAGAACTTCATCTCACCCATTGATGACATTTAAAATTTCTGCTTCATAACTTTTTCAAAATCTTTGCAAAGTTGTTCATTTGTTGACCCGAAAATTATGTCATCCACGTAAATTTGAACTATCAGAAGATGGTCGTCGACTTCTTTTGTGAACAGAGTGGCGTCTACCTTTCCTCAGATGAAGTTGTTGGCTAACAGATGTTGAGACAGTGTCTCATACCAGGCTCTCGGGGCCTGAGGTAAGCCGTATAACGCCTTATCTAAGAGATAAACTTTATATTTATGGATTGGGTCGGTGAAGCCCGGTGGCTGTCCGACATAAACCTCCTCTTTCACCTTGCCATAGAGAAATGCCGACTTCACATCTAGCTGAAAAACTTTAAATCCTTTCCACGATGCAAATGCTAGAAAGATTCTGATCACTTCAAGTCTAGCAACTGGAGCATATACTTCAGTGAAATCTATCCCCTCCTGCTGACTAAAACCTTGGACAACGAGTCGAGCTTTATTGCGAATAATAACCCCTCGATCATCCCTCTTACACTTGAACACCCAGTTTGTGTTAATCTTCCTATGACCATCAGGCAGGTCCACCAGTTTCCAGACACCCAACTTCTCAAACTGAATCCGCTCCTCTTGCATCGCGTTGACCCAAGAATCTTCAGTTAGTGCTTCCTTGTACGTTCGCGGTTCAATCTGCGAAATAAAACAACTAAGTGAAAACTGTGTTTGTAAAGAAGCAACTGTAGAGTAAAAACAAGTAAGGCCTTGGTCAATTTGTCGTCTGGTGTGGACTCCTGATTCTAACTCTCCAATGATTAGCTCTTCTGGATGATATGAAAGAGTTCTTGGCATCACCTCGCCTGGAACATTTACTTCGCTTTCCAAATTCGTAATGTTCTGGTTTGCGACTTGTTCACTGACTGGAATAGTTTGATCTTAAGTCTGGATTTGCTCCCCCTCAGATTCCGAATCACCACGATCGAATGTTGGCCTTCCATCAGAATCTGAATTATCATTGATTCCCGTCTGATTGTTAGGAGCTTGTTCGCGTTCTGGAGATGAAGGAGTTTGCTGAATATCATCATGTTCACTAGCATTGCTTGGACCGGCTTCATCATCATTTGAAGTTTGTCGTTGACTTCTAGAAGACTCAGCTGGGAACCTTTCTTGTGATGACTCGTACTCTCTTAGAATATCCAACTCGTCAAAGAAATCTGAATCTTCATCCTCATCAAATGACTTCCACAGAGTATCATAATCATAACGCCATGAGTCACCAAGATAATGATGTTGCATATTATAACCTTGACACTCAACATTATATGCTTCGATGATCTTCTTATAGCTTGGAACAAATACTCGTTTCATTGGATTTGCATATCCCACGAAAATTCCTTCAATGCTCTTTAGACCAAATTTACCACGAGGTTCTATAACCGTGTAGGGAGACCCAAACGGTTCAAGATATTTCAGGTTTGGTTTGCGGTTGTTGATCAGCTCGAAACACGTCTTGTTGAATTTCTTCACTGTAAGAACCCTGTTGAGTGTATAGCAAGCGGCTGACACTGCTTCTGCCCAAAAGTTGATTGGCAGTTTTGAATCAGCAAGCATCGTCCTGGCCGTTTCAATTAGCGTCCTGTTCTTTCTTTCAGCTACTCCATTTTGTTGTGGAGTGTAAGGAGCACTAAATTCTTGCAATATACCTCTCTCATCACAATATTCTTCCATTTTGTTGTTCTTGAACTCTGTACCGTTGTCACTCCTGATTCTTCTGATACGGATTTGGTACAAGTTTTCAATTTTTCTGAACAACGTCATCAAACTTTCAAACGTCTCATCTTTGTTCTTCAGAAAGGTTACCCACGAAAATCTCGAATAGTCGTCTGTAACTACTAGACAATAGAGATCACCAGTTATGCTTTTAACATTCACTGGACCAAACAGATCTATGTGAAGTCTCTCTAACGGTCTCGAGACTGAATTCATCTTCTTTCCAGGGTGAGATTTCTTTCGCTGTTTACCTTTGATGCAACTAATGCACTCCCCCTCAAGATGAAAACCTTTCAGATGAACTCCATCTACTAATTTGTTATATACCAGGTAGTTCATTTTTCGCAGATGAATATGGCCCATTTTTCTATGCCATAATTGTGACTCCTTCTCAGTGGCTCTTGACATGAAGCAGTGAGCCTGACCTGTGGTAGTAGTTGCTACACTCATATCCAATATGTACAGATCGTTGATTCTTGGTGCTCTCATGATAACCCATTCTTCGGGAACAACAAATCCTGGCTTCAATATCAAACATTCTTTATCTGTGAAGTGCGTCGAATACATACGATCACAAATCTGGGAGATGCTCAGAAGATTGTTTTGTAGCTCTTCGATATAATTCACTCTTTCAAATGTGACAATTCCATTTGATAAAGTTCCCTCACTAATTATACGACCACCTTGATTGCCTGCAAATCCCACATATCCTCCATTAAACCCTCGAACATCATAAAGTAGGGTTTTCTCCCCCGTCATGTGCCGAGAAGCTCCACTATCCATTATCCAATGTGAGATGGATCTTGGAAGCTCCTGCACATTTCAAAAACATTTAGTGAGATTTTGAAGCAACCCAAGCCTCTTTCGACTCAGGTAGCTTAACGTTTAGAATTGTGGTCTTGGTGTACAATGGCGGAAAATTTTTGTCATTCATCTTTAAACTTTCTTCAGTTCCAACCTCAACCTCTTTGTATTGAAAATATTCTTCTTTTTGAGGTTGACCAGTTGGCTGGTTTTTCTTCGGAACATACTTCTTCCCTGGTGGGGTAGAAGTTTGTTTCACAAGTTTCTCATAGTGATCCAAAGGAACATTCATCTTTACCGGTGTGGTAGAAGATGATTGTTTTGCAGACTCTGAAACCTTTGGTTTTGGAGAACTTGTTTTCTCTTCAACAGATTTCGGCTTCCATGCTTGTTGAGATGACGCAACCCGTTTGTAAAATTGGTCATTTTTAGTTACCAACTTCTTTACGGGTTCGGTTTTCTTAACTGACTCTTTTGTAGATTCAGTTTTAACTTCGGTATTTTCCTTCTTTAAAATATTTTTCTCAACAAACATTAGACCTTTCCCCTTTACATCATCTTTTCTTTTCGGATTCTCGACAACCACAGACTTTGGCTTTAAGTTGGTGCACTTTCGTGCAATGTGTCCAACTTGATTGCATTTGAAGCATGTTCAGGTGTCAATTACCCGACTTGTGCCTTCTGTCTGGGGTTGCGAGGCTTTCATCTCAAAGAATTCTTCATTTGTTTTTGAAAAAATCTCAGATTCCTGCTCGGAGTGTGAATTCGTGCTTTTCACAAACACCTTTTTCTCAAAAAACTTCTTGTTTTGAAAGTTCCTTCTTTGGTTATTCTTACCACCCTGATGACCACTCGACCATTTGTTTTGGTAATTAATAGAAAAACGTGGCGGTACTACAGGTTTTTTGTAGTAAGATTTATCCTTTTCAAAGTTCAATTGTCTTTTGGAATGTTTCAAACCTTCAATTTCACAAATATCAATCTCAATCAATTTAAAAACATTTTTCAATCTGTCGACATTCACATTTTCTAACGGAAACTCAAGATCCGAATACAACTTATCCGAGCCTGACATCTTGTACATTACAAGAGTAGGTTCTTCACTTAAGTTGCTTTTGGATTTTGATTTCAGAATGTATTTATCCAAAAAGCATTCTTCATCCTCAGTTGAATCATTGTCAGATTTCAAAACATTTTCAACTACATTTTTAACAACTTCAGACTGAACGCTGTCTACATCAGATGATGAAGGAAGTGAATGTGATGTCAATTGTTTCTGGTAGTTTGATTTCATTTGTTTCATCATTTTTAACCAACCCAGATTTTTTCTTTGAAAAGTTATTCAACACAGGAGGTGGAACTTGATGATACCCAACCCCTGTTCCATCAGCATATACATCTTCGCCAGCTTTGTTCTTCCCATTGGGTTTGGGAACTATGTGTTGAAGAACAAAACTTGCGGAGTTGTAACTGTTGAGTTTCAGATTGATGCGTTCATTTTCTATCTTAGCTTCCTGAAACTGAAGCTTCAGATTAGCAATCTCATCCAACTGTTGGTTGATTTGCTTTTCTTTCGACTGAAGGACTACTGACAATTGTATATTTTCTTTGCTTGTTTCACTGTTTCTCTCCTCAGAATCTTTAATTGTTCATTTTAACTTCTCGTGATTTTCAAAAAGTTGACGGTTTTCATGGATTAATTTTTCGTTTTCTTTCCTGATTCGTTCTACGTCACTTTTATCATTTTCAATTTTCTCAGTTAATTCTTTGATTCGATCATTTGAAGCATTTACCAATTTGTCACGACTGAAGATTTGATTTTCAACTTCTCTGACTCTTTCTGTCAGTTCTTCAGTCTTTTTACCTCTGAGGTAAGTAAGTGTACCACAAACCTTGCAGTTTTTCATGCAATTTTTGCAGTCGCTCTCAATTTTGGCTTTCTTACCTGACTCATTGGTTGAATCATTAGAACTGACCTTGCTTTTAGACTCAGTTCCAGACTCAAAAACTACCTCTAACTCTTTCGCTGCGAGCACTTTGTCAGCCATTTTCTTTAGGTTATCTGCAGTGAACTCTTTGGTCGTGTCAATAATCCCATCATCGACCTTCTTTAACTGCAACTCTTTCTCCTTTTCTTTTTCTTTTTCTTTACTTCCCCACCATAGTCTCTGTCTTTCTTCTTCCTCTTCTGCTAGTTGCTTAATTAGAGTTTCAACAGTGACTGATGAAGGTTCAACAACTATGTTTCCTTTGGGATCCAAAAAACATTCCCGAGTTGCATCCCATCTTTTTGCACTTTTTGCCTCTTACCATGTTCGATAGATTTTATCTTTCATGTTTTGGGCTAACATTTTCCTGTTGACATATTTTTCTTCTTCAGTTCTGGTATCCTTGAAAGGAACAATCTTAGCCATGAATGCAAAACCCACAGCATCTTCTTCTGGTAGCACATCACTCCAATCATATCCCTCATCATCATACATAACAGCTAATGCTCTTGACTTATCTTTTGGAGCCTCTTCTAACTGTCTCATTCTGGGAGATTCTGCCTTGTTTTGATGATAGATGGCCCTTTTATAATAGTCTTCACAGAAAGGATTTGCAGTTTCATCAGCAGGAGCATTTCAACATTCTCGTTTAAAGTGCCCTTTTTGTTTGCACTTGAAACATGTAACTTTTGATTTGTCAAACCCTAATTTGGTTGACGGTCCACCAATCGAGTGTCTGCCTGTTATTTCCATGAATCTCTGAGCCCTCCTGACTGCACTCGCCATACACCATCTAATATCGATCAATTCCATCTCTTCAGGGTCGATTTGATCATAATCTTCCTTGGTGAGATTGGTGTTTCCGATTTTTCCAGTAACAAGGCTCTCGTATAATTCTAAGACAGATGCCAAAAACACCATTTGCTGTTTGACGGATTCTTCGCTGAAGTTTTGTGCATTTTTGAGGTCTACAACAATATTGCACTGGAACTTGTTTTTCGGAACAGATTGTTGTTGTTGACTAGGAGTCGATGAAGACGATCCTCCATGATATCCGCTGCTTGGAGCAGGACTACTGTTTTGATTCTCTTGATTTGGTACACTTAGATTTTCTGCTAAGAATGCAGTCTTTGGTGATACTGTTTTTGGAATCATACTTCCTCGATAATACAAATCAACATTCTGCTGATACTGAGTACTATTGACTTTGTTTATCTTCCTAATTTCCAACTCATGACTTTCAAGTCTCTCTATCAGAAAATCAACTGTCAAGTCCTTCTTCTCCACAGTGTTTTTTAGCAACAGAGCAAAGTACAACCAATCTTTTTCATCAGGTAGTGAATCCATCAGCTTATCAACTAATTCTTCTTCTGTGAACATAAACCCATGCCTAGTCAGCTCGATCTTCAAATGACAAAACCTTTCTATCATCTTTGAAACCGATTCATTTTTCATACATCCAAATAAATCGAATTCCTTTTTTAACAATTTTTTCTTGTTTTTAACAATTTATGCTCCACCCATGCACTTTTTCTCTAATTTTGCCCATAAATCTTTGGAATCTTTGTAGTCAATTAGAGATATGATATCATCCCTTACTGACTGATGTAGCAATGCGATACATTTTTGCTTAGAGATAAAATTTTCTTGTTCATTTTCAACTAAGTTCTCATAGTCACTTCTACCAATGTTAAACCCGCTCTTCAAGCATTTCCAACTCTGGTATGCAAAAGCCTTTAACCAGTCTTTAAACCTAGGTGCCCATCTGTTATACTCTTCTATGACCATCAGCTTCGGTGGTTTGTTGTAGGTGCCATAGGCGTTATCAACGCTCAGAGAGTCAACGAAAGTCTTTTTGGGATTTGGGTTCGGAGCCGTTTCATTTGTGTTGCTTGATGTGGCATCTCCAGTGTTGCTGGTATAAGCAAAGCTGAAAGGATTGAGAAAATCGTCTCCCATTTTTAGAATACCTGAGACAATTTGCAAACACTTAGACAATTTTTATAAGTTTCAAAATTTTCAAACAAAAGCACCTGGATCGGATGGTGATCCGGTCGAGTCACAATCCGAACGAGTGACATAAGTAATCAACTATACTGATGTGAAAAAGGCTATCCGACCGGAAGGTGATCCGCTCGGATGGTCGTTCGTTCGGGTGACACTTTTAAATTTGAAAAGTTTGATTTTTAACCTTTCACCGCTCGGATGGTAATCCGACCGGATAACAGGTTAATTGTGTAAATGAAAACAAGAACTTCCAAATCCTATCCGACCGGATTGCTGTCCGACCGGGTGAAATGATGAAGTAGACAAACAAACTTGAACAATCTAAATCACACCACTCGGATGGTAATCCGAGCGAGTAACACTGATGATGTCAGCAAGATGTCAGCAAGCAACTAAAAGGTACTGTCTAGTCCAATCCGTTCGGACAGCTGTCTGAGCGAGTGGATGACGTCAGCAGACATGAACAGCTCAACATGGTTTTTTGATGAATTTGACCTAGTTTTTGATTGAATTTGATTATGAAACTTGGTAGGATTATACTTTGATTGATTGCGAATCGAATGATATCAGTTTTATCAAATTTTAACCGTAGATTCACGTCCAATTTTGTGTTTTTCTGATTTTATGATGACAAACTAAAAAACAACGTAAGAATTGAGTAGAAAGTGAGAGAAAATGTTAAATTTCCTGTGAAATTTGACTCTAATCAGCAAGAAAAGCTCGAATTCCGGTGAATTCGTAGTCGTAGATCTCGATTCAGCTCCTTGGAAGCTCTGATACCACTTGTTAGGTCTTGTTTGTACCGGATCTGATTGATGCAACCGTAGATGAACCGATCTTGAGAAAAGTGCGGAATCCTTTGATCAAGTCATAGAAATACAACACGCAATTCAACGTTTAAACACTGTCTGAATCTTTCTAATACGATATTGTGAAAGTACAAGAGCCAGAAGAAAGTCAGACGATAACAGAGTACAAAGGTGTCAACAGGTGCAAAAGTTCTAAATGAGATACCTGGACAGGGTATTTATAGGCATCTTAGGAAAGTGATAGATGTTGTCCGAACGAGTGGTTATCCGCTCGGATGGCTATCCGGTCGGATGGCCATCCGACCGGATGACACAAGCCAACCGTCGGACATCATCTTAACAAAACAAATCCGTTTCCTGAGCTGTCGACCTATCTAACACATATACATTACATAATACATTACAAATGACACAAATATACAAAACATGACTAAATGCTGACGGAAGCTACAGACGTATACACTAACAGGTGTATTATATAAGAATCACGATATCAAATATGGAATTGATTACTTCACAAGAATTTCGATTATTAGGAAATTTAATTGTCATATCATTTGAGGTATTTAGGGTTTTTAGGTATACATTAAATTTTTTTTCTAAAAATAAATAGAATCAATCAAGGTAATTTAAATATAGTATTTTAAGATAAAGTATATTTAAAAAAAATACTTTTAATTGTTATTTTTAGAAGACTTAATAAGGTCAAAAATCCTTTAATACTAAAAAAATGGAAAACTATATGTAATAATTACAATTACTATTAGAAAAAAATGTAAAATTATATGAAAAACTATGACACACATATTACAAAATTATAAATTAAATAGTATATTAATCAATATGAAATACGTCTATACTGTTTCCCATTGATTCAAGGTTCGATAAATAACATTAAATTGACGAAAAACTATGTATGTTTTAAAATATGTAGTAACACTTGATATATTTAGGATTTTTTTTAGGTATAAATAAGAATAAAATAGAGAATATTTACGTAAATGGTATTATTAAATTGTAGATATGCCTTAAAAGAAATGAATTCAACTATTGTTTCAATACAAATTTGAGTTTACGCATTAGCATTTTATTAAAGTTAGGCATTAAGTACTAAACATAATTTAAAACTTTATTGGAAAGTCATAATAAAAAAAAACCAATCACACCCAACCACATCCATTGATAATAATATACAATAAAAACATATAGTGTAATGAACAATAGAATAAACGCACTATTTCTTTTTTTTGTCGTTAGTAAATAAAGTAATATAATGAGTGGCTTTAGTAGTGTAAGCGAAAATTGTTGCATAATAAATTGCAATATGAAGATAATAATTGTCTAATGAATACAATAAAACAGTATAATAAGGTGTTTAAATAAGAAGATAAGTTTATTCAATTCAAAATTCAACGATTATCCTAAAACATAAAACCACCAACTCAACATCCAAAAGAAAACCAAAACCATGTGTTCAAACAAAATACCTTAATGAAACCAAACAGTGAAAATGTTTATAAAAAGCGGGAAATTATTTCTCAGTCTTTGGAATCTATGTCTTCGAAACACCAACACCTTCATCTTCGACCATTTCATCACTCATGCGGCGCTTTGTCGAAGAACAACGTAATGCATCATCTATTTCGTACACTTCACCAAGATTACGTTTTACTTCACAAGAAGACGCCTTCTTATTGCTTCCAGCTCCATTAGAGATAGGCGTAGCATTGTCACCGGTGCATGACACGTCATCCTAATATAAAAAACAATAAGTATAAATCTTAAAAACAAATTACGTAAAATACTAAAATTATTGTATTACCTTAGTAACCTCAAAAGCATTAGACAAACTGGCGGACACCGGAACACCATACGATTCCGACTGCTCATGCTGTAAGTACAAAAGAAACAATAAAATAAAATACACCTAATTATATTTATATAGATTTGAAAACGAAAGGAACATGAAACAATAAGAAGGACATAATTAGGAATTAAACCTGGTTAATATTGAATTTCGCGTAGAGAGCGGCAAATATGTCATCATCATTGGTTGCCATTGCAATACCGTAGTTTTCAACTTGATACTCAATGTTATAGTCGGTAATATTTATGACAAACGCATATTTCTTTCCAACCAATGTGTCAAATACCTCAGGATATGGGTTGGGTATCTCTCCGGAATTAACAACCTATAATTTTATACAACTAATTGTTAAATTACTAAGAGTACAATAATAAATAACGGGGTTAAAGAATTTGATTACCTGATCTTGGATAGCAAGTAAATCTTTGGCAGATTTCTTAAAAATTTTGTAAGCTTCATAATCAAACAGGGTTAATGAAACAGTACCAGAAGAACCTTACACCCTGATAGGTATCTTGAAACTATTAAAGTTAAAAACAAATGAGAATGTTAATATTAGTTAAAAATAAATTCCGTTTACAATTGTATAACGAATTAAAAAGAATATCAAACCGCGAAATTGCATAAATGTCCACTCCTTGACATTCATTGTTTGTACACATAAAACCTTTGTTTCAGCTGCATCACATGAACCATCATCACCCTCTTTGGTTACAAATCTATACTCGACCCGTGATTTGCAGTGGTTACAACCATTGTAATACCAAAGCTTATCCGTGTATATGGCCGTGACTGTGCCGAGAACCGACACCTTCTTTTTCTATTAATATTAAACAGAAATATTAATCTTAAGATGAAACTATCAAAGATCCCAGTATGTAATATACGTATTACAAAATACAAAAAAAAAAAGTATACCTCTAATATGGTTCCAAGTAAACCAGTGAGTATGAAATCTCCTTTGTTGAGGAACTCATCTTCCACAGTTGAAATAATATAAGAACAAACATTCTCATTAGATGAGGATGAAGTAGAAACTTTGGCAGCATACCTAAACATATTAGCATGATCAATGCACGGGAAATAATGACTAAAATTATAATTTCAATTAAAATAATATTGTTTGATGTTTGTTTTGTTAGTACTAAATGTACCTCTCTCTGAAAGATGAAATTTCTTCAATTTCAGCATTATCAATAAAAAGTCTACTTAGATCAAAACTGTTGGCCACTCCACGCTTGCCTTGAAATGGAATAGAACATAGAATTAAATCAATATTTACAGCATAAAAAATCTAAAATATAACTAAATATAATTATAAATTATAAGATAGTAACTAAATAAACAACATTCTATTGAAGATTTGTAATGTACCTTTGTAAAGGTTTACCGTACCATAGGGACAAATGATAACAACAAATTTCTCTCGTTTATTGTCATTCATGTACGCAAACATGTCAACAGTAAAAGAGCCCCACAACGTAACCGGACATTTTTGACCTCTAAAAAAAGGACATAAAATATAAAAACATCAAAGAAACATTCTAATATATAAAATTTTAAATGTTGTCTAGTAAATAAAAAAACTCACTCAAGGTCTTCAATTTTCAGATTGAGTCTCTTTCCTTTGCTACCATCCTTCTTTGTTGTGTCTTCTAGGTTGAAACACACTTCCACAAATCCAATAAAATCTAGCCAAAAAAAAATGTTGTTAAAAAAATATACTATTAAGTAGGTATTAAATAATAAAAAAATTAACATATAACTGAAAACATACAATATGATGCAATACACATACTAATAGTAGTATTAACTTCTACTTTATTTTGAACAACATCCTAGAGGTTAACGAAATTAAAATTGTATTTCGAACCAGACCAGACCAGTCAAGGCATTCTCAACAGAAGTGTAGAAATACAAAGATATTTTTTCATTCCTGTTGACACATTTAGAAGATGACTTATTAGAAGCAAGAGAAGGTTTGGTAATAAGAAGACATTGATCCAGCTGCAGGAACTCTTCGAATCTTTCTAACATCTTATGAAGACAGCTCGCTTGTATCATATTTCCCTAACAACATGAAAAATGCGATTACATATATAGAATTTTATATAAAATTAGTGTATTTAGATTTACCAAAAAAAATAAAAATTAAATATATAAGGTACCATCTCATCCATGAAAATCATATCAAGCCGATATGTTTCATTTTTGTCCTGATTCATCATGTTCCTTGAAGTGCTAACGATCTTCACTCTAATCGAATAGTTATTTGAATAACTGTTAACATCGTTAAGCATGGTAACCTTTGCAACCTCTATTTGAAGACAACAATTTAAAAAAAAAACACTACGTCAAAATATAAACTAATGTTAAAAGTAACGTGAGAATAGAATTAGCATTAGCATGAATGTATATAAACAAAAACTACATGATTGGAATTGAATCTTACCGATACTCGTTGAGATTTTAGATTGAATGCAGTGAAAAATGTGATTTGAAATGGTTGAACTCCATCGGTTTATATAGCATGTCAATGAAGAAGGCAAATTTGGAACGGTATTGATACTAAAGGAAATTATCCTATTTTAAGTAATAACAGTTGTATATGGGCTTATATTTGTAGAGCATAACATACGGTAATGTAAAAGAAATAAAATATTTTTATCAGCTGTATACACAAATAACTTATGGCCAATATCACAATATAAAACTAAATTAGGCAGAATAATCGAATAAACATTTGAATATAATCGTAATAGGTCACCAACTAATACCATCGGGATTTTAATGTTATAAAATAACCGAAACTAACTGCAAATTAAACTTTCATTTGATAACCTAATTACCAAGAGATGAAATCTAATGTTAATTTAAGAAACGGATAATTTAATACAATTGATTAGCTAATTTATCGAAAATAGTGTTAAAGATTTGTATCTACGTAACGAAGGTTTAAAAAGAGTGCAAAATCTCAGCCCAAATTTGATTTCGAATTTTAATTTTAGAAAAATATTGAATTTTCGTCTTGGATCCTGATTGTTAGGGATTTATTACTAATGTATCTTTGATGGTTAGTCAACAATTTAGTCTAAAAATAACCGTAATCAAAGAGGTTGTGCGATTAACTATAATTAAAATTATAAATTAATTGCAGAGAAATAAAGGAAGGTATTTAAAAGAAATTAAATACAAAAAGTCAAAAACCTAATTATTTTGAAAATCAATAATCAATCGACACCAAAAATAAAATACATTAATTTGAAAATTTATTTCTTTTGTGTCATGAAATTCAGAATGTAAGAAAAATAAGATTTTGTTATAAATAATATATTCACACATTCCATTTATATACAAATATAACGAAAAAATAATGATTGTCTTAACAAAAATTAAAAACCGACACAACTGAAAGGCATACAAATTGGCTGACATTGTATGTTGAACACATGAACCAAAACTTAATAACCAAACATGTTGTTCAAATCATAGATAGCCAAACATATATAACAAAAAAAATGTTCAAAACATAGTAACCAAACATGTTCAAAAAACAAACTAAAAACATAGATACCCAAACATATTGTTCAAAAAGAGTCGTTACTAAAACCATAAAACGAACTACTTCGAAACTTTCTTCAAAATCAACTTATCTGCTTCAGGAGAGTATACGAAGGTGCATCTCTGAGGTGCATGGATTCCATTGGGCTTAGTGAAGTTGGTACGCCATCCATTCGCAACGTATCTAAATCCACCACCATGTTTCTCTAGTCGAAAAGTAACAACGGTATCATCTCCAGCCAGATTTTGAATTTTCATCTTCAGACATTAACACGAGACATACTCGCCACTTTGCTGTTCAGACGCTACAACAAAAGTAAAAATAAAAATAATCAACACCAACACATAAAATATAAAACTTTACAACAATAATTAACTAATGCATAAAAATATATCATTAACAAAACTTACAAAATGTCGTGGATGATGATCCCATACAAATTCAACAGGATGAAAATCAGGGTCCTGCTTGTCATCATCAGAAGCACCACTCGAATCTTCAACATCGTCCTCATCAAACTCATCGTCAATGGACATATCACTGTCAGAACTACAAACAACCGACTCATCAGAATCAGAAGGTTCAAATAAAGCAGCTACATCCGGATCAAGATCAGAATTCATATCAACATCGTCTTCAACACCATCAACAGTGTTTACCAAAGGAGCTACATTACTCATATCAAAATTAGAATTGACCTGTAAACCAATTCTAGGTATAATGACTTCAGATCCATTCACATCAAACAATGTCAACTGAAAGTTGTAATCAAACAGGTAGTGTAAAACAACCACAATTTCACTATGAACACCTATATGTTGTACAATGTTGTTCCATCCATTCGTAAAGAATGTAATATTTGCTATCAGGATCTTTCTCAACAGATACATCTAAAGAGTCCCAGGGATTCAGATGAACCTTCATTGGTCTTCTAAGTTTACCAATACCAATAGTGTTTTCAACAACATAAGTCGGTAGAAGCTAAAATTAGAAAGAAAAAAAAACAAACATTATAATTAACATTTTGATGATAAAATAAATAATATAAGTTATATACTAAAAATTATAAATGTTATAAACATACCAATGTATTAACAGTTTGATCATTGAAAACATGCAGAAAGCCTCTATGTATTTCCTATTCGGCAAAGAGGAGATCGATGTAAACAAACGGATGTCTGGATCACAACGTGGATAAGGTGTTTCTTTGAAAAAAGGTGTGAGTATATAAATAAAGGGATTAACTTTCCTAAAAAGAAGTATACATCCCTCAGTTAAAGAAAGGTCAGCCGCAACCTTTGACCATCCTTCTGTAAAAGCAAAAGCACCATTGTTCTTGGAAAACTTTGCGTTCCAATCCTTTTCATTTATGCACTTTATAACCACAATATTATCACCACCCGCAGAAGATAACCATATCTTAGAAAACTAAAGAGGTATAACCTTTAAAGTAAACATAAAAAAAACAATGGTAAATAAAAATTTAAAATATTCCAAAAATAGATGAACATGCAGTCGAAAAAATTGATAAAAAAACATAAGAGTACCAAGAATTCTTTAGTTAGTGCGGACATAGACTTGTAAAAAGCCATCCTCGAGGTTGTAATGGTGATTCTGTCATAAGAAACAAACACTCATAAGAAAATCATGTTTATCATTTAAGAAAAATAAATGACTAGAAAAACATAGATTCATCCAAATATTGATTACAATTCCGTTAAGCATAAAAAAACCCTAACATACATTAATCACTAATAAAATATAAACAATTTAACTGATATCTAATAATCACTAATAAATCCACATGCAAAGAAACCCTAATATCAATATACACTAAAATACACGGATAAAAAAATGAAAAATTTCAAAAATTAATAGTTAAAATCATGAATCCGAAAACAAAATACAATAAAAGTCAAAACACACAACCATAAAAAATGCTCATTATAAAAGGAAAAAAAAACTAATAAATCAAAATACAAAGAACCGATCAAGAATAAAACCCATGAAATGAAACCTGAAACAGACTAAACTGCACAAAAAAAATGAAAAATTTTAACTTTTATTGAGGAAAATTGGAAAAACGTAAACTAAAAGTCTACATATTCATCAACAAACGAAAAGAAACATGGATTTCACAAAGTTACAAGTAAAAAAGGCGATATTACTCGGAAATATAATACGACTCTTTTGTTGAACATCAAAAACCGAAAATTAAGATGGCTTTCA
The DNA here is from genome assembly GCA_030545235.1 of Helianthus tuberosus. Lineage (NCBI taxonomy): Eukaryota > Viridiplantae > Streptophyta > Magnoliopsida > Asterales > Asteraceae > Helianthus > Helianthus tuberosus. Next base: position 45,454,028 of record CM060400.1, read on the forward strand.
TACAGACGAATATATGATATAAAAGAGTATAATACGGAAGAAGATGACGATCAAACAGAACGAAAAGTATAAAAATTAAGATTGTCAGTTTTATACCTTCAATAGTCTGAATCGTTTGATGATGAATGCAGCGAAGATTGAAGGCCAGCTATGAAAGTGAAAAGATTTGGAAGAGATATGATGAAGATAGTGGGAGAGAACCGAGGAAGTTAGAGAGAGAAATAGGCGACTGGTGATGCTGAAATACGAAAAGGATTTCATGAAATAGCTTATTATATATGATCCCAAATCAATGGGCCGAGTTATCAAAAAGAATGATCCGCGTGACTTTTTGGCTGCGTATTGAATTTCTCGCCAAAACCCAATCCTAGAGGCTCTAATCTAATGCCACATCAGCCCAAATCCTTTCATTTATTATATATAGTAGATATATTGTTTACGAGATTTTATAACAATATGAAACATTTTATTATTTATTGTTTAATATATTTTAATAGTTTATTATTATATTTACTTTAATGAAATATTTTTATTTTTTTTCCTTTTTTAAAAACATATATTTCTTTTACCATTTTTTTTCATTAAACTAACTTTAATAAATATTGATAAGGAATGATGAATAGTAACTTTATTTTTTATAATAATATATATAGACTTTTATTATCTGTTATTTAATATATTACTAGCAATAAGACCCGCGCGCGTTGCGGCGCGGGTACATCGCAAACATCGAATGGATTAGTCCAAACATTATGTGATGTGTTAACCATATGAAAACGTGCATTTCGACATATCATAGAAAACATAACAGTCATAACAGAAAAACTGACATGTATAACGGAAAGAGATTAATTAGAACTTTTGGAAATAAAGGGAAAAAAAGAAACCACGATTTGGCTCCACTCGGTTCGAAACAAAATTTTCGAAACATTCAAATAATAAGCAAAGAAGCATATTATATTTGACCTCACTCATTTCCCAAAAAAAAGTTTACGTTGAAACATACACCAACTCAAATTTATACCAAAACGTACATATAAGTATGGACATAAAAATGTTTTTTTAAACAAAAGCATATTATATTTGATCTGACTTATTTCCAGAAAAAAGTTTATGTCGAATAGAGAAAATTGAATTCATACTGACACGTACATAAAAATATGCATGTACAAATAGTTTTTTTTTAAGTAAAGGAAGTACAGGGGTAACCTTGAAACAAATTATTTTTAGTAAAAAATTTAATAGGTCAAACACGTGTGTAAAATCGTGCCAAGTAGCCCAATGCCACACCACAAACAACAGAAGAGCTCGTAAAATAAAATAAATAAAAAGAGTAAAAATAACTCTGAACGAGAAACAGACGTAAAATCATTGAATCATGCACACCCGTTGTGATATGTTAATGCAAAGAAATTAGACCGATACGTAAAATGTAGAAAGAAAAAACTAAGTCAATTTAGGACCCGCACATTAGAACGAACTTGTCAAACCAAGAATAATAGAAGCGTTGCGACGGTCCTGTCAGATAAGAAAAGCAGACAAAAAACATTGAACCATACACACACGTTGCAGCGTGTTGACTCGCCAAATTTTGAACGAAACATAGAACAAAAAACTTGCAAAAGATGAAAAGTATAGAGGACTAAATTTGAAAATAAAAAAGTGTTGAGGTTAAATTGTAAAACATGAAAGTCTTTCGGTTAAAAATAAATGAATAAAAAAAGTTAAAATGAAAAGATAAAAACTTTAGATGAAAAATGAAAAAAGAAATTTTTTTAAAGTCACCCTATACACATGGTACAACTAATAATGCAAGAAAATGTTGCTTATTAATAGAATAAAAATAATAGTTTATTATTATATTTAATTTTAATGAAATATTTTTATTTTTTTTCCTATTTTAAAAGCATATATTTCTTTTACCATTTTTTAATAAATGTTTTTTTTTTCTTTTCTAGAAAATATATTAATTTATCGATTAATTTTATACTTTTTTAATAATTTAATTATAACTTTTTTCAAAAAACTTAAGTATGTAGTTGTACTTAATTGTTTTCCTGACATTCTGTTATAAGTTTTGTTAAAAATGAAATTGTACTCAAAATAAAGTATTTATTTGTTATCATAAAACGACGGTACCATGATAAATTAAATCGTTCTAATGGTTTGGTTTTCTAAACAATATTCTTTATTTTCAAAGCACGTTTGTTTTACATTACCATTTACTCGGTTTCGCTGCAACGCACGTCATAACAAACTAGTTACAAATTGTTTAACATTGAATGACTCTTATTAATTCATACTGAAATGAAAGTTTCCTAAATATCTAATGACACCTTTGTTGAATACTAATTACAACATAGCTAATTTGATCATAAACATACTTTGTAATAATGACACCTGTCGACGAGGGCCCCTCGATTAGGCTCCTCGTCTGGGCTGCCTTACTAGGCTCTATAAGAGGCCCATTATTTACTCGCTGGAAACGTCATGCATAAGGAACGAGCGGAAAGGAAACTATTACCTCACCACCTCTATAGGGTCATTAATGGCCTGCAACAAGAGAGAGAAAGTCGCGGCCGGAGAAGTACGAGGTTGGTACTAGCCTCATTAATGGCCAAAGCCATCTATCCGTAAAAAAGGAAAAACGTGGTTATTGCTGTCAGAGAAGTCGGTTTGCACCTAGAAGACCGTTGGATAGATCAAAATATCTTAGTGGACTGATAAGCTTATCTCTACGTATAAGCTATCTCCATGATCATCCAAGGTAAGCATTGAATAACCTTTACACACACACATAAGTTACATTTACTTCGAACATTCCTTGTCCCACATTGAATACTAAAATCTTTGGATTCACACCAAACATTCCGGCAACTTCAACATGCCAGAATAAGCTTTCTTCTCCGGTAAGTTTACTTATTCTCACGCCGGAGCTTGGTCACGGATCCCCCCTGAGGCCCTCCTTGACGAGGCTAACGATATTCCCTTTTGGAAACTTTAAGGAAGACCTCTTTGGACGTTGACGAGTCTCTTTAAACACCACTGCGAGTTTGGGGATTCGACATTGGTGTCATCCGTGGGACCTCTGTCAACAGAGATATTCTAACAGAAACATCTTCCCTCCATGGGACCTCTATCAACAAAGATATCCTAAGATTTCGAAAGTAATCCAGACTGCTGAGAAGCAGGTAACCATCGAGGACATCACCGGTGAGTTTGAGAACATCACCGGCGAGTTCGAGAACACCACCAGCATAGAGCCACCGTCATCCAAGAAAAATGATATCACCCCGAAATTCGTGTCAACACACAAAGACGAATTGCGAAGACAACTTGACGATCTGGATAAGATGGAAAAGTTGGAAAGCTTACGATCAAGACTCGTTTTTGACACACTTTAGAGTGAAGGTAACACTTCCTCTCATGACGGGGACACTAATCCAGATCCGTTGGCCACCTTCATGGCGATGTTCAAGTAAATGACTCCTGAAAAAAAGGTTGCGATGATGGAAGAAAAAGGAGACGGTAAAGAAAAAAGAGGTCAGAAGGATGATGGATGTAAAGGCAGCGACATGCTGGACAGACCTTATCTGCCTAGGGAGCTTGCAGAGGTCTCCAAGTTCATTTGACGAATAGCTGAAACACCATTGCCTCCAAAACTCAAGCCACCCAGTAACCTGGACAGGTATGACGGGATAAAAGATCCTGAGGACTATCTGCACGCCATCAGGGGAGCTGACCAGGTTGTTCGGTGGTCTATGCCCACCTAGTGCCACAAGTTTGTGCAAACCTTAACCGAATGAGCCCGTCTTTGGTTTGATAGCCTTCCGACAGGGAGTATAGACAGCTACGAGGACCTGTGTAAAAAGTTCCTCAAGAACTTCAACCAACAGAAGAAAGTAGTAAAAAACCCGAATGAGATCATGCACATCCGTCAGAGGGACAATGGACGGGTAGACTAGTATATGGAAAGGTTCATCAAGGAGAGCATGAACATCAAGAGAGTCCTTGAGGTGATGAAGACAAGCAGCTTCATCAATAGACTAAAGCACACCCAGCTATGTGAGATACTAGGGGAGGAATTCCCCTAGACATTCGATGGCCTCATGAACAAGGTCAGGGCTTTCATAGGGGAAAAGACACCAACAGCAAGGTAGGGGAGTTCAATTCTGGATCCTGTAGAATCAACACCACTCCCCGACCATAAGAGAAATGTAACCTTTACTCAAAGAGACCTCTTTATGATAATATGCAGCACGACAGGCCTCGACCTACTTTTTCCCCTTATAAGCCTCGGGGAAAGGGACCAGCCCCCTGTTACGACAATTTCACTCCCTTGACCAAGACGCCAAGCGAAATATTGGCGACTGAAAGAATCAAAAACTCCTTCCCAAGACCACCTCCTCTCAAGTCCAGACCGAAATTCTATCCAAATGAATATTGTGAATTCCACAAGGGATGTGATCACAAACAAACGATTGTATGTATTTGAAAAGAGATATTGAACTAGTATTGAAAACGGGGAAACTGTCCCATCTGATAAGGGAGATTAAGGAGGGGGGAGATAAGAAAGGGAAGGATGTAAAGACGAAAGAGCCAGAAAGAAGTTTAGTGTACATAATCAAACGCATAGACGAATACGGCTCTACCCGGAGAGTTAAGGCCAGGGTACTGGGGCTTCCAGATTGCATGAGAGCACCTATACTCATGCCCCACATGGAGGAGCACGTATTTTAGAGACTCCCCATCAACATCTCAGCAAAGATAGTAGGACATAAGGTAGCACGAATACACGTTGATGGGGGAAGCGGGGTGGAAGTGATATACAAGCATTGCTTCTTGAGGTTTGACAGAGATATAAGGGATAGACTGTAGGAAGGCTCTGATATGCACCCAATGCAACATATAAATTGTATCCAATAAGGTATAAAAATAACCCTTTTTAGTACTAATGTAGGAAAAAAGTGGGTTTCGTTGTTTACTTTTGATTTTCAGGATTAAAAGAGCTTAAACGAACAAAGGAACAAATTTACGGCAAAAACCAGCATAAATACAGAAGAAGGAAAGTTGATACACTATACCGACCATCCAAGCTTCACCCCAAGAATAAAAACAACAAACCAGAACCCAAGCACGGGGTCGTGCCTGCCGGGCATTGGGCTGTGCCGCACTCAAGATTCCTTGAAGAAAAAGACAAACAGAAGCCGACAAGGGACCGGGGCCGTGTCTCATGGACACAGGACGTGGTCAACTCTCAGATTTGCAAATCTAGGTTCGTACAGCAAGTATAAGTACCAAGGTGTCGTGTCATTAACACACGGGGCCGTGTGAGCAGATGGACTGACAACAACATTAACACTATGTTTCCGAGTCTCATTTAACAGGAGAAGGGGAAGGAAAATTTTCTCTCCTAATCTCTCCAATTTGGGCAGATGAATATGTGTTCATATTTTCTTCCCTTTTTTCTCATTTTCCCTCCCCTCCTATCCTTAAAAAAACTCGGGAAAATGGTTTTTTTCATATTTTCATCTCTTCCCCCCCCCCCCTGTTAAATGAGACTCGGGAACAGAGTGTAAATGAAGACAAAGAAGGAGAAGGACATGGGGTTGCGCCTATCAGGCACGTGGCCGTGTAAACCCACTGTTTTGAGTTATAAAATGTGGTGCTTGACTCATTTGCAACTCATCCCTTGCAAACCACTTCTCTCACACCTGTCACCACCACTACTACCTTGCGCTAGCCTCTTGCTATATATTGAATAAAGTTTACGTTGGCCATTGAAAGAAAACATTGGATCTCAACTCTGCTTTAATTAACTAGTATTAAATAGCGATTACGATTTTATACTCATACAGTAAAACTTTTGCATAAACACTCCAGCTACTTTTCATGTAAAAGTGTTGCGACTTTATTGAGCACAGGGCCGGCTCAACCCTTTTAGAGGCCTAAAGCAAAGTCAAGAATTGGGGCCCTTTTTTTCTTAAAAAAAGAGAAAACTATAATTTATAGTGAGTTGGGCAAACATATAAAGACAAAATAGACGACGCGGGTCGGTCACCGAAGTAACGATCCATAAAAATGTTATAACAAACAAACTTTTCATGCATGTACAAGCAATTACTCACCTCCATATCCAAAAATGCAGAGCGCCCTACTTGAAGACCTCTTACCCTGCAAAAACAAAGGGGTCTAATGGGTTTAACAATTAGGAGTAAAATGAATAAAAAAATTATAGCCACCTGAACTAAAAGCAAAACAATTTTTTTCCTACCATTGTAACTGTATGACAGGTTTTAATACATGTGATACTACAATATAACAAGCTATTGGCAAATCTCAATTACAATCAACAAGAACCCTAAAATTGATAGCATATTAGGTTTAGAAACACAAAATGGTCATATCATGACTAAAAAAACACAATCATCAAAATATGACGAAAAAATATACACGCAGTGTTGTAAAAATCGGAATTAATCGGCGCCTAGGCGCTAGTCGGGCGTTGACTGATTAATTTTGAGCTAGTCGGACCATTAGTCGGTAGTCGGTCCAAGTCGGTCCTAGTCGGTGCAAGGCGGCCCAAATCGGCCCAAGTCGGCCAAATCGTTTCTAGTCGGCCCACTCTTTTTTAGTTTAGATCTGGCCCAAAGAAATGTTTTAACCATTAAATACATGGCCCAAGTTGTTTAGTTCAAACCTGACCCAAAAAACATGTGTTTAACCCATTAAAACATATTCCATGAGGCCATGACTAATATGTTAATGTTTGAATGTCTAAATACTTAAATTGCTATGTTTTAAACTTTATTGTTTAAATTTTGAACTATTTTTAAGTATTATATTGATATTAACGTTTGTATTGAATGTTTAAATACTTGATTTGCTATGTTTTAAACTTGGTTGTTTGAATTTTGAACTATTTTTAAGTATTATCTTGATATTAATGTATGTGTATATATCTAAATTTAAAAATTATATATATAAATTCTGATCCGATTAATCCTGATTAATCCCGATTAATCTCTAGTCAGTACTCCACCGCCCGACTGGCGCCTAGCGATCTCTACAACACTGTATACACGATCAAGACTAGTTTTGTCTGATACCTGAGGAAGAAGTGAAGATGAAGAGATAATCCATTGATAATTGATTGATACCTTTCTTGACTATAAATGTGAAGAGGAAGAAGTGAAGATGAAGAGATAATCCATTGATTTGCAGAGAGAACATTGGGTATAACGGTTGGGTTTTCATACATTCATTCCTTCACAACTTCCCAGACCTAGTTTTACTTGTACCACCGTTCAACTAACAAGTCAATAGGAAGTGAGGCCCTTGAAAAGTGGTGGCCCAAAGCTTTTGCCTCATCTGGCTTACCCTTGGGCCAGGCCTGATTGAGCAGAGGTTGACCTTCTTGATAACTCCAGGAATTAACACCGATCTAAATCGTTTGAAATAAATAAGTAAGGTAGAAAGTGTAAGGATTTTTTACATTCATCACATAGAAAAGGTGAATTATACAGGATTACAAAGAAAAAGTAAATGGAAAACAGAAATGCAACATCATACGTTTATTCTTGGAACTAGTAACAAGTAACACATTTTAATATCAAGAATGAGTGTCCTGTGCTGCTCTTTCATTAACTATTTTCTCAGCAATGTATCGGCCTAACATCATAGTGGTTGCCTGAGGATTCGTTCCTGGTGCGTTGAAATATGTAGAAGCATCCACAACTCGTAAAGAATCCACCCCTATGACTTTTAAATGGCTATCAACCACCTTGTTCACCAAGCATCCGCCATGGTGATGCCAAAATGTAGCCAATGTTTGACGACAGAAAGTCGCAATGGACTCTTCATCAGAGGAATCCGTGGGTATTGATGGACCAATATAACTGAAACGCCTAGGACCAATGATGCTGGGAAACTTATATTCTTCCATAGCTTGAGTTTCCAAAACGTTCCTAAATACATCAACAATATTGCGGCATTGGAGTAGGTCTTCAGTGTTATAATAATTAAACCGAACTCTTGGGCCAACTGTGACATCAAAAGACGATATTAGATTCAGCGAGCCAGTTGATTTTGGTCTCGAGACCTTTCCTCCAAATACTACCACACTTAAGTTTGCTGGTGGAATCAAGTTTAAGTTAGTAATGAAAGGTATGAGAGATGTAACTCGCGGAATTGCAAGAGACTCCACATATGGGCCACTGTTTGTGATCCCGGCAACACGAACTCCTACATCAGTTAATCTAACCGGTACCAAAAGATTAATGCTATTACGAGGATTATCAGCCATAAATTTCCAACAAATGGATGGTCAGTAACAACTGGAATATTTAGAGACAAGAGGGACGAATTTGGCCCTAATCCACTTAGTAGCAAAAGTTGTGGACTCCCAATGGCTCCGGCACTCAAAATTACTTCTCCGCCGGTTCTTACATGCACTTCGTGACGTGTTCCATTGGAATCATGGTATCTAACGCCAGTTGCAGCTGTCAAGATAACAATAAAAATGGGTTTTGTACATAGGATTAAAAGGTGTATAAGTTAATTAGCTGGTAAAAAACGATGAAAGATATATTTTGAAAGGATCGCATTATTATATTTATTTATTTACTTCTTAATTTATCTAATTGTAATCTACTTATGGGTTCTCCTTTCAGAAAAAAAAATTAATTGTAATCCTATGTTTCAAAAGATGTTTTAATTGTAGTCTATCTATATGAAGAGATTTGTATAACTTATTTTATGTAGATAAATGATAAAACATTATTTATCAGCTTTAATTCTCTTTATTTATATTGGGTAAAGTTCACGTACAAAGTGCATTATCGTACAAAACGTACGAAAGGCATGAAAAACCAAAAAAACGCGGTGGCATTTTCGTAATTATTTACTCGTTTAGTACTTATCAAAATTACTCTACAAATGATTTTTGCATTATCAAATCTAGGGGAAGATTGTTGGGTTATATAAGATCCACTGATGATAAAAGTCAAAACCTAAGGGAACCATAATCCCAGCCTGATAGAATAAGGTTGATGTATGATCAATTATACCAGAAGTTCCCCCCTTGAAAGCTTCATAATCATCCAACCAAAACTACTGATACAAGAACTACTAGGTCAAAGTACTCGAAGACAAAGTATAAGTACTAGAACAAGGTTGAAGTATGCTCAAGTCTGCCAGAAGTTTCCCCCTTGAAAGCTTCACAAACAACCAACCAAAACTAGTGATACAAGTACTAGTAGGTCAAAGTACTGCAGACAAAGTATAAATGCCGAAGAGACAAAATGCTGGTCAACAAGTCAACAGTTGAGTCAATAGTTTTGGAATCCCAACATTTCTTTGTACTTATCAGTAGTTTCAATGTAACAATGGTTTTTCTTAATTGTCCGGCAGTTTTGCAAACTGCTAGCAGTTACATCATTTAAGAGGTTGTTTATGGTCGCTTTCATGGTGACGTCATTAGCAGTTCTCTCTTCTTATAAATAGAACAATACACATGATGTAAAGGGAACTCTTACCGCTGAATATCCTTTAACTTAGAGAGAGAAATCCATAAGAAGTAAGAGAGATAGTGCATCTGGTGAGGGGAGTCATTGTACTATTAATTATTCTTAAATAATCTGAATATTGAAATCATTTGACAGTCATCTTCCCAAACCTAGTTGTGTATTGAATTCATATATTTATTATTATTGTTTGATTAATTTCTAAATTGTTTTTATCAAAGACACATATTATCAGATACAATAGAATCCTTCTAGCAGTTCGGATTCCCAGCTGTTTTCCTTGAATTATCAGTAGTTTCAATGTAACACTAGGTTTTTCCTAACTGTCCAGGTTTACAAACTGCTGGTAGTTCCATCATTTAATAGATTTTTTAGGGTCGCTTTCATGATGACTTTACCAACAGTTATCTTCTCTAAAAATAGAATAGTACCACGATGTAATATTTAGAACTCTTAGAGCTGAATATCTTCTGATCAAAGTATCTGGAGAGAGAAAAACAGAAGAACTAAGAGAGAGTGCACCTTTGATTGTAATTAAATCATGATGAATATATGAAAAAATTTGACAATCATCTTCCCAAATCCAGTTGTGTATTGATTTATGTGTTTAGCATTACTGTCTTGATGAATTTCTAAATTTGTTTAAACTGTTTTATCAAAAACATACACAAACACACACTCTCAGATCCAACATTTTATCATTGTCTGAGGCGGGTATATGATTGCTAGTGGGCAGTAGTGTGTGAGACGGTTTGGCTAAAAGAACTAATTGGTGAATCACTTGACAAGAAAATTCAAGCGGCGGTTTACATGTGGATAGTACATCGGCGATAGCTCTCGTGAAGAACCCGGTCTTCAATGAAGATATCGTGGTCAAGCATGTTAGTGGCATTGATCAAAAGGCGGATATTTTGGCGGAGGCTATTGGGAAGATTAAATTCAAGGAGATGACTGGAAAGCTTGTAAATGAAGACTTGTCATATACGAGTTTGAAATTCCATGGGTGATTGTTGGGAATTTCGAATAGAGAAATTTACGAAAATGGCCAAAAATAAGTTTGGCTTACCAAAATGGCCACTTAATGCGTCGGTGGAGCAGGGCATCACAAATTACAAGACACCTTTTGCGTCATTAAATATAGAAGGGACACGTGTCCGTGACTCATCCCATGAGTCCTTAAATATAGATGTTACACGTGTCTCAATGGGATGAGTCACGGACGGACGCATGGGATGAGTCGGCAACGCATGGGATGATGGGATGAGTCACGGACGCATGGGATAATGGGATGAGTCACGGGCGCATGGGATGCCTCAAATCTCGCTAAAATTAAATTTTATGAGTTACGGACAAATGAGATGAGTCACGGAAAATTGGGACGCATGGATGTCATTGTGACACGTGTCACGTGTATATAGGCGGACGCATAGACCTGCGACCGAATAAATACACCAAGGAATTACATAGACCTGCGACCTCTGTTTATACTAAACAAAAACTTTGAAAACAATTGAACTCTTAAGATTTCTTGTCTAACTCAAATTCATACTAAGAAGGAAATAAACAATAATCTAATTACTAGTAATCATCAACACGTTGGATAATTATCCTTTCTATGTCTTTATTCTTTATCTTGACCATTTTCTAATACATTAATTTACCTCGCACCATCAAATATATTGATTTACCCATTGACTTGAACAGAACCAATATTTGATTTAGCTCTAAAGAATCAGAATTAATCCATCAAACGCTTCAATTCAAAGCAATATTCATTATGGTGTTCTCAAGCACTTAGAGGCAATATTCATTGTGATGTTCTTAGTTTTTAGCAGTACAAATCACATTTGCGTCGGAAAATAAGTTAACAGAAGGGCTCATCACTTTTCTTACCAAAAAGACTATGCCCATACGTTGAGATCACGAGGTCTGCAATGAGTGGAAACTGCAATGTCACAAAAGAAGTAATTGGTAGACATGTAAGTGCAGCTATTGGAATCAGAACCGGAGAGTTCCTTCCCCCAAACACAAGGAACAATGTTGCACCAAAAGCTACAAGCATGGCTGTTGTGGATATGAACAAGGTGGTAAGGCCAATTATCAGCTTTGTTGGTAAACTGAAGAGAAAGTCTTCCTCAGCAAAACGTGTGGTGAGGATTGACAAAAACATTAGTAAGGATGTAACAGATGCGAACAAGGATACAGCGTCCGAAATTGCAAATATTGAGAACGTAGTGTCATTGGTAAAAATTGGAATACCCGTACTCTGATTGTTTCCTCCTGGAACCGTAATAGCGGATGCAAACATAATGGTGGTAATTAATGCAGCTGTAATTGTGTATGACTTGGCAGTTGCTTTCATCCATTTTTCGCCCTCAGTTAGCAACTTCTCATGCTCTCTTGTAAATACCTCTTCAGGTGTTTCTCCCTGATTGTTCTTTTGTATGGTGTTTAGAGGGCAAACAAATCCTTTGACCTCCTGCAAGATTACATTACCATATATATTAACCATGCATCTTGATAAATTATTTTGTCTTAAAAATATGTGTGCTAAACAAAATTTAAATTCCAAGTTTGCTACCTTAAACCATTGTAGTTCATGTTGTATTTGCAGGGCTGCACCGGATATATGCTTCAATTTATCAGGAGGTGCCAATCTTGCTGCCAAATGCAAGAGGTTGTTCCCTAAAGGGTCAATAGTTGTCCTATAAATATTTCTGTGTTCGCTCATTTGGTATAATAGGTTGTAAACCCTGTCTGAACGATTTATGACAGCATGTTGAATAATGTTATGGCCTTCTTTATTTGTACTCAAAATTGCATTTGGGAAATAACGCACAATCTCGACTGCAACCTCATATGCATCATGTCTTGCGGCTTCAAGAATCGGATTTTTATAATAGTCCTTGTAACTTCTGAAGCCTGGGGAACATCTTATCTTATAACATATTCCTTTTAATAGGCGTGTAGCATCATTGTGCATTTGAGATCCCTCTTCTAGAAACCCGCCCTGCTGCCCTGCACATGTATAAAAAAACAAGGCATCTTGACTAATAGTTCTTTCTTCTTTTTATACTAGTTATGGAGATAGGAAGTTTTGATTCATCTTACGTAATACGTTATGCTTGAAAAGTGTGTAAATCCCACTCATTACTGTACAAGATAGAAAGCTCATTAGCACTGTGGAGTGCAACCAATAACCACAAAGATTAGCCACCTACCAAAGACGGATAAGCACATTGCTCCCACAGTGAGAGGATATATTATCCACCCACTAAAAGGTCCCTTAAGCAGAAGGACAAAGACACTGGTAATAATGGAAATGGCCAAAATAAGTGCAAATATCATATCTTCATCATCCCCTTCAAAATAGAAAATTTGGATATAGCAAGTTCACTAGGGTAAGATGCAAATGTAAAGAATAAATGTAAAATTAAAACAAACTTTTATAGGTGGTTTTCCCGATGACTTTGCGTGGGAAGTTTTGAGCCATAGCCATCAGCACAGAGTCACTATGAAAATTCGGATAATGCTTTATAAACGTACCAGCTGAATCTGCAGATGTTAATAACCAAAAGACATATAGAAAGTTGATATCATTAGCATTTACGAGAAGCTCATCACCACCGACCAGATGCTAATGATTAAGTGGTCAGCTTTTACTTACTGTAATCTTTAGCAGAAATAGCATTGACGAGAAGCTCATCACCACTAGTACCTTGAAAGATATCAATAGCCTTCTCTTTGTCACAAGCTTTTTCATACAAACAGAGATAAGTGTTCATATGCATATTAGAAACAGCTTTGGCTAGAGGTGTATGCTTCTGATTGTCCTCAACAAATAACAACTCTGGGTCCTTTTCAACCAGCATCCTTGCAGCTTCAATGTTGCCAACAATAGCAGCAATATGAAGCGGCGTGCTTCCATCTGAATTTCGCATATTAGAAAGATCTTTGGTTGGTTCCATTTCCAACATTTCATTTAAAGGATACGTCTTCTTGGTAGTACCAACCACTAAGTGGAGTGCGGTGTTGCCGTCAGGGTCAATTTTGTCTCTCACTTTAACTTGAACGTTAGCTTTAATTTCAGCTATTGCTTCAGCTATTGCTTTAGCTTTAGCTTGTTCCTCAGTCATATTCTTAGGTTTATCTTCAGGTTTAATATCAGGTTTAACTTTTTTTTTTGTTCGATTCAAAATGTTAAGAGCCTTTTGATACTTTTGACGTCGAATAGCCTCATACAAAAGTTGGTGGAGCCTTGTTCTTTTTTCCTCTTCTATCCTCTCTTTATCAATATCTTTTAGGTCATTTATATTTGTATTTACAACTATTGAGATTTCTTCTTGCATTGGTCTTTCTTCTTCTTCTTCTACTTCTTTTATTTCATTTGAAACTTCATCTGCAGTGCCAACATTATTTAGCATCATTTTTCCTATTTGTTATATTTTCCATCTGTAAAACATGCCTTTTTCTCTAACGCATATATATGGAATTAATCAACCAAGAAACTAAAGAATGTACCTGTTGCTGCTTGTGGCGGAGGAGGACCATAGATGGTTTGCAGTCCATCCCATAAGTCTTTTGCAGTGAAATCTGTGTTTCTTTTGACAAAATTAACAAGTACTTTTTGAGAGAGAGAACCAAGAATCCAACCTTTTACAAGTGCATCAGATCTTCTCCACAACTTGTAATCATCAACATTTGGCTTACCGAAATCACTCTTTTCGGGTGGATTTTCATTGATGAAACCAAGCATATCATGACTCTCCAAGAGACATAGCATCTGTGCTTTCCACACATCAAACAAGTTCTTATTACTCAGCTTCACTGTGACAAAACTTGGGACAAAAACATTTGATGGGTATGGGTGTTTTTCTCCAGCGGCCATTGACCGATCGTGCAAGTGAAAGCTTCAGTTTACAGAGAAAGAGCAAAAGGTGTCGAAGTGTAGGTTTCTAGATGGAGTTGACGGCTGAAGTTGCAGGTAAGCTGAAGTTGGAACTGGAGTTAAAGTTAAAGTCAAAGTCGTTTACTTGAATACCTAATCCAAACCAAAAGAAGTGAAAGGATCTGCAGACCCAACCCAACAGTATAGGCCCAATAGACCAGCCCAACAGTATTTCTAACAATCATACAGACCCAACCCAAACAAAAAGAAGTGAAAGGATCTGCAGGAAGCTAGAGGTGCGCAAAATAACCGGTTAATTAACCGTAACCGGTTATTAACCGAAACCGTAACCGGTTAATAACTGATTTAGGAATAACCGGTTAGTGGTTATTTTTAACCGTAGGTTAGTAACCGGTTATAAGTGTTTAGTATAATAACCGGTTTTTTTAAACCGGTTTTTTAACCGATAGACTGGTTAACCGAAAAATTCAAAAAAAAGGCAAATAAACCGGTTAATAACCGAAAATAACCGGTTAATTAACCGAACCGGTCAAAGTAATTAACCGGATCAGTTAAAAAAATAACCGGTTAAAGTAATAACCGGTTAAAGCATTAACCGGTTAAAGTCAAAAAGTCAAATTAACCGGTATAACTGGTTAACCGAACCGGTTATTAAAATTAACCGGTTTGTGCACCTCTACAGGAAGCTAGAGAAATACAACGATTTCCTCATGAATGCCACCTCAGCTCAAGTCTAACATAATTGGTTATTCATGATTATTTTAAGTAACTATTGTGTGATCATGAGGTAGGAAAAATTTGTTAGATCTCATTGTTCACTATTCTCTTATCTCCATTTCTGTAATCTTCCTTCTCACCTTGAATTTCTATCTTACAATCAATCAATGAAAATTATCCTTTCCTGATCTTATAATTGAGTCAGTTGCATCTGTTATATCCTGGTTCATTACAATTGGTGCTTTCATTGCGCATCTGTTTCGATGGTAGAGGGAACTTGCTCTAAAACAATGGAGGAAACCGTTCGCAATGTTCAGAGTGATCAGAAAGCAATGCGTTAGGAACTCGATGGTGTTGTTATAGCAATCGCTTCGTTACAACAGTCCATCAACGAACAGATTAAGCGGTCCGATGCTGGTTCCAGTTTTATCGAACTCCTTCTGGTCTGGATGGTGAGGGTTCAAGTATTCTGGGTAAACTCAAACCTGCACCGGTGTATTTGGCCAGATTTAACGATGAACAACCGGAACGGTAGCTTGCTCAGGCCGGTCGTTATTTTGAGTTTAACGCGATTCCAGTGCTCGGTCGACTGACTATTTCGTCGTTTTATCTCGATCATGTGGCTGCCGATTGTGTCGGCATCACAGGGTTACCGATTGGGAGGGTTTTTGCAATAGCTCTTTTGAAGCGTTTCCGATCAACTGAATTCAAAGAACCCGAAGGTTTGCTTGCTAAATTGTATCAATCTTCTACTGTTGCTGATTATTGATCCAAATTTGAGGCGATTTCAAATCGAACTATGCCTCTTCCAGAGGAATTCCTGATTAGTTGCTAGATATCGGGTCTTAGATCCGATATTAAACATTCAGTTATTTGTCATAGGTCAATTACTCTGGAAGATGCAATGGATAAGGCCCAATTGCATGAGAGACAGATCCAGTTTGAAAAAGGTTCGGGTCAGGTTTCTATAGGGTCTTCTAAACCCTTATTACCCACACCTAAAATACTGTTGTTAGTTGTTCAGCCATCTTCTCTTTATCCATCTAAACCTGTCACACCCTGATAAATCAGAGCTGGCGTGACTGTACTGGTATCTTCATTGCACAACGGAAGCAAGTAATGCTAAGACTTCTAGAAAGCGAACGCCCACTAAGTACTCGAATCCTCGTGGTTCTCCTATTCCAACCGTGCCGTAATTTGAAAAAATAACCTGAGAAAGAAACATGATCAACATAAAGTTGAGCGACTTCAAAGTTTGTTTGTAAAAAAATTGAAATAAATCTTTTTTAATAACCGGTTTTTAAAATAATGTTTAAGAAACCTAGCTCTTATCACATATATTTTGACAATTAAAGCTTTTTAGGTTCATCTAGGATTTGTAACTTAGCTCAATTGTAGGAACAAATTACCTGGCTCTCTCCCCCTATCAAATAACATCTATATATTTAACAGTTAAGCATCCAAAACCCTCTCAGATAATCATCCAAGTCTAACTTAAAGACCTTGGAGATTTCACAAACTATTTTTAAAATTTTTAATTAAAACCTCAAGTTTCAAATTAATGAACTTGTTTCTTTTCAGAGACGTGTTCAGCATACTTAAACTTTGAAACTCAGCTTTCAGACATCGGTTGTCAAAAATGAAGCAAAAACATAATCTTTTTGTATTTTTACAAAGTTTATACTAAAACACTGTCTTTTTGGATTTTTCTAAGATTTTCAGAGTGTTTTCTAAAATGAAATGCACTAAACAAATATTTACAGAAAATATTTTTGTTTGAGTTTGTATCAGATGATCATATAGTTTATGATAAATCACTAGCACTGTTGACCTTTTATAGACTTTAAGTTCTAAATGATTCACTTATATTATGAGTATACTGATCCACTTAAATTTTCACACAAAGTTCAATTGATTCAAAATACGAGATTTAGTGTTTTAAGGACTTAACTTATTCGCGTGTCCCACCTCAGAATATACTCCTGTATCAAGATTCCCTAGAATCAGTCTTACAGGTGAATATACCTAAATGATATTTATACTCTGGGTTAGTGCGAGACCTTGAGAGCTCAGGTATGAACTACCGTTCAGTCAAAGAGAATCAAAGAGATGAAGCCTCGACTTTAGGTGTGTTCCACTTAGGAATCTTCTTTACAACTGCACTTGATTTATATCTTTTGATATTTTTCAATTTTTATGCAGAATGAAAGCTTTTTAAATCACGCAAAGTATTATACGTGGTCTAGGCCATTGCTGACGCAAAATAAGAATACCAAGTATAATTCCCAGATATCAATAAGTATAAAGACCTAGTATCTCAGAATCAGGCAACCTCTCAAACCAACTTTTGGAGTACTAAGTCCATATATCCGAGAGATGTTCCCCACGAGATAAGTAAGTTATTGATATTTAGGTTTATATCTCAAAATCAATCTCTAAATGTGTAAAAACCAACTGGCATATCATCAGTGAGACCGTTTATCACATTTTAACATGCCATTTCTTTAGCATGCTGTGGCTGTCTACTGATGTACAATCATTTCCTCTTTTTAGACAAAAACTCTTTTTAATTTTTCTCATGTTTTTTGGCTTTTTCAAATTTTTAAATGTTTTTGTATTTTCAAAATTTTTACTCCCCTTAAAATCCAAAACATTTAAACAATTTGACAAACCGATATAGACAGCTTTATCTCGCCGTCCATTTTCTGCATCACATGCTCTGTTTTGCATAAAGTACCCCATGATATACAACACATTGATTTTGACAGTTTGAAAATCAGTTTCAACCACTTGTGAATATAATTATGTTTGTTCAGCCGTAAGGGTTTCGGCATATTCAATCAACATATTTTTTTTTCAAAATTTTGATTTTTTAACAAATTTAAAAACAAACATATTTTTTTTTCATTTTTCAATTTTTGATAAAATAAAAACGTATTTTTAGTTTTTAAATTTTTCTCTTTTTAGGGATTTTGATTTATGTTTTATTTATATACAAAAAAAACCAACTCCCTGTTTTTCATTCACAGGGGAGCCGTCGCCTCCCGTGCCAAGCTGCTCCGTTTCTCCTCTTGTTGATATGCATCCGTCTTCAGAAGCACCTGCACGTGCATACAACTCAATTACTTGAATAATGCAACCCAGTCATGTTTGACCTTGGGTATTGTGATACAATACGAATTATTCAACTTCAAAAAATCTTTATCATTTTTCACAAAGACTTTTTCATTCTTATTTTCAACCTTCTTGGTTGAATCGATTTTCCGTTTTTCACTCACAGAAGTCTGTTTCTTGACCACCCAAATTTGTCCTTTAGAAACATTTCTTCGATAAAACCTGGAATCACTTTGAACGTTTTGTTTTGACAAATCATTCTTAGGTTTCCAGATTTGTTTTGGTTCTGAAACATCAACTTTTTGTTTCCAAATCTGTTGTGTTACAACTTTGGGTGTCTTTGGTTTCCAAGTTTGCTTGGATTCAAACTTGTTTGACTTCTGTTTCTCAACCTCAAATTTATTTTTCTTTTCAACATCAACAGGCTTCAGATTTGGACATTTGCGACCAACATGTCCAATTTGATCACATTTAAAGCATGTTTTCTTTGAAACATCTTTAGCCTATTGTTGTTGTTTCTTTTGAGCATAGAACTCTTCATTAGTTTGTCGACTAAATTTGAGTTCATTCTCTTCCTCAGAACTTGTTTCGTGAACAAAGTTCGTCTTTTATTGATAATTTTGCTTGTCAAACCTTTTTTGATGTTATTTCTTTATATAACCCAACCCAACCTTCATGTTTTTCTTTTTGTAACTAGGTTTGTTATAAAAAGTTTTTTTGCTCTTGCCAACAAATTTTTCAATTTCAAACTTCTCGATTTCTACCAATTTGAAAAGTTTGTCAATTTTATCCGGAATCACATTTTGAATCGGAACTTAAATATCTGAGAATAATTTGTCCGATCCAATTATGGTATATGCCAATCCTATTGAATCATCATTCGTATTTTTCTCAGATTTTGAATTTTAAGATAACTTTCATGAAAACTTTCCTCATTTTCATCATGTGATTCGGACTTATCTGTTTTGGTAGAATCCTCTTTCAAAACACTTTCAACGATCTTACCTACCACCTTTGAATCACCAGTATCATCATATTTGGAATAGGTTATGCTGATTCCAGGATCCGGCGAGTTTGACGGAGTTTTGGTCTCGATACGACGCGTTCGGTGCGTTTATTACGAATAAGAAAGGAGTAGAAGATAGATAGAACACCGAGCAGTCAATTTCAATCTGGTCTGTATTGATTATTCAACGTTTACAGCACCATGAGACCAGTTGGACAGCATCTCCCTTCTGGGAACCAAAAGCTGTTCCAAATGGGAACCCCAAGTCCCTATTTATAGGCAAATGCCTACACACATCTGAATGACCCTATGTCCATCCGCCCGGATGGCAATCCGTCCGGATGGACTTTACAATATGCAACCTACATTCAGATGGGGGTTTTGGACTATATGTTGTCATCCGTCCGGATGGCCATCCGATCGGATGGTCATCCGACCGGATGAGCTTTGACTTTTACAATACCGTGTCCAACTTTCTCTAATCAATACAATAATCAACACACAGTCTATCTAACTATTCGCACAGTGGCAGACGTACGAATATGCACCAACAGATTCCCCCTTGGATGTCACTGTCAAATCGTCTTTAACACTTTGAGAACGTAGAGCCGTGTTTGAATATTCTGCAACTTCAATCAGGGATCTTGAAATCTTACAATATATTCCCCCTCGATTGATGATTCGGGTTTGCTTTTGTCAAAGTAAAGCACGAATTCCCCTGAAATGAATCTTCAGGTCTTTTGCACAGTTTACGACTCTCCTCTGATTTGCTAAACTGCAACCTTCATGAACAATCACCAATTTGAAACTAGTCAATGCAGCATCCTCTGTTTCAACTTTAACCGCATTCGAGCTCAGTTTTTGATATTACATATTAGCACCACGATCTAGCATTCCGCTTGCTCGATCTAAGAAAGTACAAAAACTCAACCGGCAATTGATAGAAACTTCAAATACCCCACTAGTTAACTTCAAATCCGTGATTCTCCCTGAAGATCTGATATCCCGTTTACCATGATCAACGTTAATGCATCTTAAGAATGACAGATCCGTGTAAACGATATTTTCCACAATCAGCAAATCTTCATCGGAAAACAAATCATCTGGTAATGTAATCCGATCTCCGAAGCATTCGTCCACAATCAGATTCATCTCCTCGGATAATCTAGATCTCGGAAGCTTTCACCCACGATCACTCTCGGATCTCTGAAGCATTCGTCCACGATCAGATATCAACACCTCGGATGGTCTTGATCTCGGAAGCTTACACCCACCATCAGATTCACATTCCCCCTAACAATCTGAAGTCGAAACTACCCGAATACTGTTGCAGTGTCACGAATTTCAAAAATGCCGGAATATAAACATACGATAGTGAAATTTTTATTCCCCCTCATTTTTGCAAATTCTGACATCTCTATCACTGAATTCCCCCTCAAACTGAGAAATTGAGTCCTCTTTTATTTGTGAAAAACTTAACTATGCTGAAAATATGACAATTTTCCTCAAAATGTCAGTTTTTCATCATTGTGGATTTTACGTTTTGGCCCATAAATAGTCAGATACCCTGAATGATAAACATTCTGCACCGGTATCATGACTACCCCACTAATTTCCACAATCCATGATCACATCATCAAATCTGTTCACTGAAGCCCCCGACGGTGTCCCCGAACAACCCAGTTTGGTCGTTAAAAACCCGAAAAAATTGTCAATCACCAGATTTTTTCTAGAGACTCTCCTCGTCGTTGCGATAAAAAATGCCTTTTTTAAAGCATTTGATTATCTGGTCGAATGGCATGTGTCGGATGGTCATCCGAACGGATATGTTCTAACAGCTCAAGAACACTCCGAATCACGTTTTTTCGATCCAGATTCTTTATTTGTATGAATTTCATGATGAAAGTTCACCGGATTGTGTGCGAATCAATTCCGAACAGATTGACGGCTTCAATTCCAAAATCTATCCGTGAATTGACCTTTATTTTGATTATTTTCTCTGTTTAACGTCAAAACTCCCGTTTAACCCAAAATTGATAAGCTTTGGGTGATTTAACCGACTGTTAGATCGATTAAATCGGTACCGTAGCTCTGATACCACTGCTGATTCCAGGATCCGGCGAGTTTGACGGAGTTTTGGTCCCGATACGACGCATTCGGTGCGTTTATTACGAATAAGAAAGGAGTAGAAGATAGATAGAACATCGAGCAGTCAATTTCAATCTGGTCTCTAATAATTATTCAACGTTTACAGCACCATGAGACCAGTTGGACAACATCTCCCCTCTGGGAACTAAAAGCTTGTCCAAATGGGAACCCCAAGTCCCTATTTATAGGCAAATGCCTACACACATCCGAATGACCCTATGTCCATCCGTCCTGATGGCAATCCGTCTAGATGGACTTTACAATATGCAACCTACATTCAGATGGGGGTTTTGGACTTTATGTTGTCATCCGTCCGGATGGCCATCCGATCGGATGGTCATCCGACCGGATGAGCTTTGTCTTTTACAATACCGTGTCCAACTTTCTCTAATCTTTACAATATTCAACACACACTCTATCTAACTATCCGCACAGTGGCAGACGTACGAAATGTGCACCAATAGGTTATGTCAATATTTTCTGGCAATTGATCAGCCATGTTGAAAGCTTTTTCCACCTTCTCGTCATCATTGAATGTAAACTTTTTCTCAAACGGTGGTGGAACCTGATGATATTCTAAGCCAATTCCTTTCTTGTTTCTTTCAGAATCTTTATCATCTGGTTTTATGTTGAAAATACGTTCAAGAACATATGATGAAGCATGATAACTATGTAACTTGTTATTATCTTGTTCTAACTCAGCCATTTTACGTTTAAGCTTAGCAACCTCTTCATTATATGAATTTACAACTTGTTTTATTTCATACTAGTTTTTAAGCATTTGTGACATTTCAGAACATTGTGACAATCTAGATTTAACAAGTTTCATTTGACTTTTCACCGCTTCATATGATTTTTTTTAATTGATATGCAATTTTTATATTCTTTTTTCATTTCTTGAACTGCATTTTCTTTTTGTAAGCATTCTTCTGTCATTGTTGTACACTTTTGTTTTAAAATCTCATTTTCCTTTTCAAGAACCATACATTTTTGTGTCAGCTTTCCATCATTATTTTTCAAAACCTTTTCGTTTTCAAACATTTCTTTACATTTATCTTTGAAAACTCTTTCAATTCTAGCAAATTCCATATCTCTGGTTTTAAATTTTTCATCCTTTACAGCACAAGCAGTGCATGTTTCCACGCATTTCTTGCACTGCTCATCAGTTTTATTTGACACTTCAGAAGATTCAGATTGAGTTATTACCTCAGTTTTTGGTACCTCGGCTTCTATTGCCGTTTGCTTATGATCTTCTTCCCTCACCTGCTGTTTTTCATCAACAGCTTCCTTTATCGGCTTCTTAAACTTTTCATCAGCCTTTTCCTGACTTTCTTCACCAGCTTCTTCTTCTTTCTTCTTCAACTCTTCAACCTTCTGTTCACTTTCATCAGCGTCCTCTGCTGTCTTCTTCAACTCATCCACCATCTTCTCTACACTTTTCTGTAGTCTCTCTTCATCTCTCTTCGTCAAACTTGCTGTCATCACTTCTCTGATTATCTTATCCAATTTTGACTTTTGAGAGATAATCTTATCCGCTTCTTTCTTCGAGTAATATTCTCCAGAAAGAGGAATAACTGCAAGCAGATCATCGTAAACCACCTTACTTGAATCTACAACCGGATTTCCTTTGTAATCGGTGTAGCATTCTCTCTTTTTGTCCCATCTTCCTATTCTCCTAGCTTCATCATAATCTTTTTGCATTTCATCAAATCTGATATCTGCAAAACGTCTTTCTCTTTACGTTTTCTCTTCAACATATTTAGATTTCACTTCAGCAACCAATGCGAACTTTTCTTTTGGAAGATATTTGTTCCGGTTGAACCCTTCGTCATCTTGAATCGTCACCAAAGCTTGTTTCTTCTCTCTTGACGATCCTTCACCAATCTGCTTTTGAATCGACTTTGATGATTGTTCACTGTTTTGATGATAAATGGCTTTCTTGTAATAATAATCATGAAATGGATTAATGTGATAATTCACTTCTCGGTTCACGCACTCTCTTTTGAAGTGACCCTTCTGTTTACATCGAAAGCATGTGACCTTCGACTTATCAAATCCCAGCTTTGTGTTTGAATCTTCAAGACACTGCCTACCTGTTATCTCCATAAAACGCTGTGCTCTCCTAATGCCACTAGCAAAACACCATATGATATCGATAAGTTCCATCTCTTTCGGGTCTATCTGGTCATAGTCTTCCTTTGTCATTTCGGGGTTTCCGATTCTCCCCGCCACCAGACTTTAATATGACTCCAGAATCGATGTTAAGAAACTCATCTGTTGTTTAGCAACATTGATACTCATAGTTGGAGAATTTTTCAGTTTTAAGGCAATGTTGCATTGAATCTCATCAGGTTCTGCTGTGTTTGATGCTGTCGAGGATGAATGATAACCTGGATCATAACTTGATGAACTTTTTGGTAAATCCTTTGACTTTTCAACGCTGAAAACTGTACCAATCTTTGATGATTGATTGGTTGTCAACAGATTTCCTCGGTAATACAGACTCACATTTTGCTGATAGTTCGAACTACTTATTTTATTTTGTTTTTGCAGTTCCAGCTCATGTCCCTCTAGCCTTTCAATTAATGTATCCAGGGTAAATTCATCAAAACTTGAGTCATTTTTTAGTATCATTACAAATGTCTGCTAGTCATCAACACGAGGTAACGCTTCGATCACTTTGTCAATGATCTCTTCTCTAGTTTTTGTAATCCCAAACCTTTCAAGTTCAATTTTAAGATGACAAAATCTATCAATCATTTGTCTCACATTCTCACCCTTCATACACACAAACAAACAAATTCTTTCTTTAGCAATAAAATTTTGTTTTTCTTGATTTGTTTTCCTCCCTCAGCTTTCACTCTTAATGCTTCCCACACAGACTTTGATGAACCATCATGTTGAATTAATGAAAAAATATCATCCCTGATTGATTGTTGAATAAAAGCAATCATTCTTTGTTCATCAGAAAATGTCTGCTTATCTTCTTTACCGAAACTTGTAAACGGAATTTCTTCATTTCTATCATTTACTGGTCTTTATATCCGAATTCCAAACAGAACCAACAATCATGTGCATAAGCTTTCACCCAGTTAATAAACCTTTCTTTCCACCAGTTATAATCTTCAATATTATTAAGTTTCGGTGGTTTTGTGTGAGTTCCGTAAAAGTTTTCATGTTTCAAAGTCTCGGTAATAGTTTTCGAAATGTTTTTCGGTTCAGTTATTGTTGTTTCAGATGAGTCGGAAGTAAATGCATTGTAAAACTCTTTGTAGAATTCTTCAGCCATGATCTTGATCTTTGAAAATAACACCTACAAACACACAATCAAACACTTAGAACAATTTTGAAAAACAAAAACAAGTTCGGACGGATGAGGATCCGGACGAATGTACTCGATCCGGACGGATGTACTCGATCCGGACGGATGGACGTAGTAGATTCAGACGAATGAACCTAAAGTAGATCTGGACGAATGTACTTAATTACAACCAGGTCCATTTGTAATTTTTAGAACACCAACATCCATGTTTTTCAATTATTTGATTATGATTTTGTTCGAATTTTAAGCTAAAACTTTGAAGGATTGTTTAAAACTGATTTTCATACAACATATCCAAAATTTAGCCAATTTTAACCGTGAAATATTCGTAAATCAGAATTTAAAGTTCAAAAAGAATGAGTAGAAGAAGATATGAAGAAGAAGATGGATTTTGTCTCTGAATCTGATGAATATACTTGAATATTTGCATCTTCAATCCGTGCAAACAATCACCCGCTCTGATACCGCTTGCGGATTCGCTCCGAGGATTGATTCCTTAATCGTTGGATGCGTAGAACACGTATCTTGTGCGGAATCCAAGTACATGTGTAGATTAAACACAAAGATGTAATTAAACTTGTTTTCTATTTATAATATGAAAGTTCACAACCACGAAAACAAACTGCAAGAGTTTCCCCTCTTGATCAGCCAAAGTCTACAAATGAATAAGACATGCTAGGTATTTACACTAGATGCCCATTCGGAACTAGGTACTTACGGATGGAATCTGTAGGATCGGTTTTCGACTCCGAAACTATTACGAACCGACTCGTGTAACGTGCGGAATCCGTACACGAACGAGACCGAACACACACGACGAAATATAATCTGTGATTCTATTGAAAAATCTGAAAAGTACAAAGAAACGTAAATCACCTTGCCACTTTCTCTCTCTAGACTCTCTCTCTAACCTTCAAAGCTCCAAGTCTCAAATGTGGCAAAAGTAAAAAAGGTTCAAAAGTCCTAAATCCTTACCCTAAGGATTCTATTTATAGGCCAAGGGGCTTAATGAGATTTCTCATTAATTACATAAATGCCACCTTGCCTTTTCAATACTTATTACAATATAAAGTCTAGATTTCTTTAGTTTCTGCTACGAACTGGATTGACGGAGGCGATAGATGTGACACCTGTGTCACTTCAACCATCAAACAAATGCCAAACCAATGAAATATTGTATTTCATACTTGGGATTTGTAAAAATATGTGTATCGTTTGCACATATCAACTCTTGTTCGATTTTAAGCTTTAAATCGCTTTCTGGAGAGTTATACGCGCTCTGATGCGTAAATATAACCAGTTTAATCCAACAAACACTCCAGAATAGTGAAATAGTCTTAACATACCTTAAATAACCTTTACATAACTTAGAAATAAGTTTTGAAGGCTTTGGTATGGCAAAAACAAGTTAATTCGCTTACAGGGACTAAACTTGACAAACTACGAAAGTATGCCAATTTGAACTATAACAAACATTCCGGAACATGACCATAAGTTAAACATACCATAAATATCCTTTACATAGCTTATAAATAGGCTTTGAGGGGTTCGGTATGCTAAAATAAACTTTTGGGTCATTCAGGGACTAAAAGCGTCAAAAAGTGCATAAGTTTGCACTTTCGCGCATAACTTACATTCTGGATACATCCGGACATCCAAAAATTTATGTAAGCACTAAAACATTTTATTTTAGTGTTTGGCTTAAGAAAAATCCATTCGTCGCGTCATTTGGATCGTTTTTCGCGCTTATGCGCATTCCGTCGTAATTAAGCGAACATCGCGATCGTACGGCCAAACGAACCGACATCTGACATATTTTTGAGCATGTTTCATGTCCACAATGTTTAGGCATCATTTTAGGGCCTTAAAGTTGGCTTTGCGGGCCTTAAACATGTCGGAAATGGCCTTTAACACCAACAGGGACCAAAACTGTCATTTTTGAAACTTGGTTTCTGATCAGAGGACCCAGGCGGCCCGCGTAAAACCTGGGGTGTACCTTACGCGGCCCGCGTCAGGCTCCCAGACCAGATTCAATGTATTAACTGCTGTTAACAGCCTTTCAAACACCCCAAAGGGCAATGCCACATGTCAAACTCTTGTGGTGGGGGTAAAATGAGTTACCACAATATTCCGACAAGTGTACGGGTGAGATCAAGGCACGATATTTAAGAAACGATCCTAACGGTTCGAAGAATTCTATAAATACCCACCCCAACTTCACTCATTCCTCACAAGAATTTGATTTGAGAAGCTCTAAGTTGAAACCATTGTTTCATACCTGAGCTACTTGAATCAAGATTAGCATTCGGGGACCCTTCGTAAGTATTCCTTCGTTCTTTTATTGCTTTTCGAGTCCGAAAGTCAAACCTTGTTTGACTTTCTGCATTGACCAGTTTATGGTCAATGCGAAGTTCGTTTGAACTTCGCAACGTGATTGTAATCACGATGGGTATAGTCCCTTGTGACTATGCCTACTGATTACCACGTTGTCTAGGGTCGTAAGGGTAAGCGATCTAATAAATCGCTTATACCTTCGAACCCGACCCATTTGGTCGATCATTAGGATCCGACCAAATATATTAGGTGACCATAGTAGGTAGGGAATAACCTTCCGAGGTTATACCTTATGGTCACGACGTTTAAGTAGTTGTATGATAGGTAGTTATATGCCTTAGGTAAATTACCAAAATACCCCTTTTATGCCAAAATTCATTTTAAACATATGTAACATAAGCTATGACCTCTAAACTGATTTATCAACAATATTAAACATGTTAAGGCATATTCTACTTGTCATAGGACTAGTTAGGCGGTCCGAACGCGTTTCACGCGAACGACGCGTTAAAGTAGCATAAGCTACCTAAACGGGTCGTAATGGGTCGTAAGCACTTATGTTAGGTTTCATTTAGTATGTAGGCTTTGTTAAACCATATTACACGAGTCTCCATACTCGTTTGGTTTACGAACCCTCATTCTATCCGATCCTCCGATTTAGGTCCGGTTTATTAACATAGTTACCTATATTAGGTGCCGTTTGATTCCGTGATCTCTAGCATTGCTTGGTGGTTATCTTAGGACTTTTGAGCAATCTCAAGTGAGTACATAGACCCCTCTTTTACTGTTTTCAAACTGTTTTGGGGTGAAGCATGTGTACCTATCTGTTATTTTCATGTTTTCCAAAAATATAATTGATTATAAATGTTAGTACTTATCTGTTGACAAACTGAATGACTATCTATGGTTTAAACACTGATTTTTCAAAGACTATAACATTAATTGTTGAATTGTACTTATTTTGTTCACCAGACCGGTTGTTAGTATGATATAGCGCTATAGGATTTGACACCCCATTCCTGTTGTCATGGAATGTCTGAAACCAATTTGTTTCTCCATCCAAATAGGGATTTCCTTTGTGGTATCCCTATAGTCTCAAAGGTGTATTTTGATGCACTAGGTCTGAATGAATTCTTAAATCACATTATTTTTGTATATTTAGTTATACTCCCAAAAGTATAGTTTGATATGCTCCCATGTGTGATATTGTACAAAACCAACATATATTTTGTTAATCATCCAAAGCATATTTTGATATGTTATTTACAAAACCAAAACATAGTTTAATATGTTATTTATCACATCCAAAGCATATTTTGATATGTTATTTATACAACCAAAACATAGTTTAATATGTTATTTATAAATCCGAAGTATACTTGTAATATAATACTTAAAACTATTATTTTAAACAACGAAGGTATATTTAATGTACTATCTATCTATCGATTGAGTTTTGGTTAGTGTTTAGATAACGGGACGGGTGTAATGTGATGAAAACATGGTAGATACGCCGCTGGTACTTCTTATATATAAGTGTTTTCATTGCATTACATACCGTGGCGTTATTTAGTACACTCGGGTCAACGATATTGGAACTGAAATATATTTTAATATATTACTCATTCGATTCTCTTAAAATCCAAAGTATATTTTCACATATACTATAAGCCTTTTTATCAAAATATTGTTTTACAAGCAACTTATCTTATACAAACTCATTTTACATGGTTATTCATTTAACCTTACATTTATTTATACATTTATTTATACATATCATCTGATCTTATTGTTTTTCAAACGATTTACAAAACAAAACAATTTACAAGGTTCATGACTAAACTTTATTAAACATTTTCTTAAACTTACAAGTCATGAATCCTATTTTCACAAAACCTATGTATCTCAAAGGCATTTTTATGCTGACGTACCTATTTTTACACATGTTTCAGGTACTGCTTTGCAATGATTGTTGATACATGCTACATTTAGGATGGACTCGTGCCTTAGCAACTTTAAAACTTGGAAGATCATAGTTGTACTTATTGGATTGTATTAAAACAATGAGTTCATTTATTCAATAAAACAGAATTTATTTATTCCATGGTTATGAAACAATGATTCTGTTACAACACTCCCCGACGTTTCCGCCACGTCTAGTTGCTTTACGTGGTCGGGGTGTGACAGAAAAGTTGGTATCAGAGCCAATGGTTATAGGGAATTAGGTTATTAGTAATGCTTTGACCTAGACTATAACCTTCCTAGGACCCTAACACAAGTTTTCTTATGTTTAGTTTTAAAACAATACCGTCACTTATTCTTAGGTGACAACCACAATAAGAACATAAATTTCTATCCCGCTTTGAAAACTAATCATCTGATCTAGGATGATTTATTATATGGTTTTGAACCCTTTAAGTTTTCAAAATCCCGTCAAAGTTGGTCTAAATAATGTGAACACGTGCAAACTGGAAGGGTGGGTGCCTGTAGCCTGAGTTTTCTGTCTAAGGCTAGAGTGTTCGTACAAATCCACATAATCGGACCAGTCACTCTTACCTGGGAACTCTTGGGGTGAGTGTCCACTTATAGGCGAGCATGTCTTCGCGATACATTATTTTTGACCTATTTACTTTGATTAATCACCGGGGTCGTTTGTTGCTTTGTAGTAACAAACAAATGACCACTATCCTTGCTTTCATCAGATTTGTTTCATCTCATTCTTTTCGTCTAATTCTCTCACTCGTTTCCTTTCATGTTTCCACTTTTAGAATGCCTCCTCGACGCGACAATCAGATGGCGAATGCCGAACTGGCGGAAATCATCGCGCAACAAATGGCTGCTGCCTTCCCAAATCTTTATGCTCAAATGATTCAAGCCATCAACAACAACAATGCTCCATGCAATTTCAAGAATTTTAACTCGGCTAAACCACTCAAGTTTAGTGGTTCTGAGGGAGCAACTGGGCTTCTTCAATGGTTCGAGAGCATTGAGAATACTTTCCGTCACGTTCAGTGTCTTGAAAATCGCAAGGTCGAGTTTTCTTCGAGTGTGTTTCAGAAGAGGGCTCTTACGTGGTGGAACGGGGTTATGAGAGACCGCGGTGCTGAGGTTGCATTAGCACAGACTTGGGCTGAACTTAGGGCTCTTATGATGAAGGAATTCTATCCTCGTCATGAGCTAAGGGCTCTAGAAAGGGAATTTGATGATTTGAAGCAAGACAGTGGGGAACATCGCGCCTATACTGACCGCTTTGAGGAATTGAGCTTGTTATGCCCTACTATGGTTACGCCTCTGGATAAGGCGATTGAGAAATACATTGATGGTCTTCCTGACGTAGTTCAGGATATCGTTACTGGCAGTAACCCTACTACTGTCAGACAAGCCATTGAATTGGCTGCCACTCTGACTGAATCCCATATCAGGAAGCGCAAGCTGTTTCGAAAGGGCGACTCAAGACCATCTGACAAGACTGTTCAAGTGGAACCAAAGGAAGAAAATGCTGAGGTGTCCAAGAAGAAGAAGCGCAAAGCCTCTCAAAACTACGCTGTAACTGCTCAAGACAAACAGGTTGCACCAAACCAGCCAGCACAACCTCGCAAAAGATAAAACTACGTTGGTACCGCACCTTTGTGCAACAAGTGCAACCGTCATCATCTGGAGCAAGAGCAGTGTCACAAATGTACCCACTGTGGGCGGTTGGGACATTTGATCAATGTTTGTCGTTATGCAAATCAAGTTGCTGCAAACCCTGCTGCTGTTCAAGCACGGTTCCCTCCGGGGTCATGTTATAACTGTGGTGACCTTACCCACTACAGGAACAATTGCCCAAGACTTGTTAACATACCTCCAGTGCGTGGACGAGTGTTTAACATCAATGAGGCAAACATGAACAATGATGCAGCAGTGAACAATTAGTGTTTTGTATTTCCTTGGTTGTTATCTTTTGACACTTCAAGACAATTCGGTTGTTACATAAATAAAGATTTGTTGTTTTTATTTCTGCAAAATTTATGCGTTTGTGTGAATGCTTGATGCAACCTTATGATGTCAACCCAAAGACAAACTACTCGTGTGGTTCTGTCATTTTATGATCACTTGTGATCTCCCCAAGAACCTTAAACACTCGTTTCTTTTAAGAAACAAAGCCAAACTCTTATTGAAAATCCTTCTATCTTTATAGATGGATCCTTGAAAATGATTAAAGTGCCAAATGAAATCCATGGATTGGATTCCTAGTGTGCTTTAAATATCCATACCTAAAGATAACGAATTAAAGAATCAAGTTAACTAAATTTGTGCTTATGTGTTTTTCTTACATGTTTTGTGGTTGTATGTGATCCATCCAAATCCTCATAGAATCTTCCATATCTCATACGAGAGATTCATAATAGGATATCCAAAGATACTATCTTAAATCCTTAATGGACTTCAACATTGTAGTTAAGTCCCTTGGGTTATAAAGTACTATTCTATAATTGAACCTCTTGAATGGTTTGGTTAAACAGATTGATTTTGAAAATCTGATTAGAAATATCATGTGATGATATAATTAAAAAGATCCCTTAAGTGGTCTATTTAAGGAGATCATACGACGATCTAGTTAAGAAGATCATGTGTTGATCTAGTTAGAAGGCTCGTTTGTTGATCTAATTGAAAGGACCCTTTGGTGGTCTAGTCGAGTCACTTCATGTTTATTCAATTGACTTTTCCTCTACGCATTGTGAAAGGAACTGTGCGGACTGTGCAAGGAATTTCGTAATTATGGAGGCCTACATAATTATGGAATTCAGTGCACAGAAACCACAGGGAGCTTTGTCATGTGTTAAGACCTATAGTGACAAGAATAATGATACGGGAGAAGTCTTGGACCTTGACCGATGTCATTTTATCTTACACTCCCCAATTCTGATTTCAAGCACACACAAGTTTCCTATGATAAGTCTTCATAAGAAACGTTCTTCTGTCCGTAGTTCAAAAATTCCATGTTTTACTACTACAAGGAATTCACTTTGAGGGTTAACAAATTCGCTAAGAGTCCTAACATGGCCTAGAGTTTTACTTAAGGGTTTAATGGATCTATTAGAAGGCGAAACCGTCACAGCTGTCTTCACAAGTTTCCTCTAGAATTAAATTTCGGGACGAAATTTCCTAAAGTAGGGGAGACTGTGACACCTGTGTCACTTCAACCATCAAACAAATGCCAAACCAATGAAATATTGTATTTCATACTTGGGATTTGTAAAAATATGTGTATCGTTTGCACATATCAACTCTTGTTCGATTTTAAGCTTTAAACGCTTTCTGGAGGGTTATACGCGCTCTGATGCGTAAATATAACAAGTTTAATCCAACCAACACTCCGGAATAGTGAAATAGGCTTAACATACCTTAAATAACCTTTACATAACTTAGAAATAAGTTTTGAAGGCTTTGGTATGGCAAAAACAAGTTAATTCGCTTATAGGGACTAAACTTGACAAACTGCGAAAGAATGCCAATTTGAACTGTAACAAACATTCCAAAACATGACCATAAATTAAACATACCATAAATATCCTTTACATAGCTTATAAATAGGCTTTGAGGGGTTCGGTATGCTAAAATAAACTTTTGGGTCATTCAGGGACTAAAAGCGTCAAAAAGTGCATAAGTTTGCACTTTCGCGCATAACTTACATTCTGGATACATCCGGACATCCAAAAATTTATGTAAGCACTAAAACATTTTATTTTAGTGTTTGGCTTAAGAAAAATCCATTCGTCGCGTCATTTGGATCGTTTTTCGCGCTTATGCGCATTCCGTCGTAATTAAGCGAACATCGCGATCGTACGGCCAAACGAACCGACATCTGACATATTTTTGAGCATGTTTCATGTCCACAATGTTTAGGCATCATTTTAGGGCCTTAAAGTTGGCTTTGCGGGCCTTAAACATGTCGGAAATGGCCTTTAACACCAACAGGGACCAAAACTGTCATTTTTGAAACTTGGTTTCTGATCAGAGGACCCAGGCGGCCCGCGTAAAACCTGGGGTGTACCTTACACGGCCCGCGTCAGGCTACCAGACCAGATTCAATGTATTAACTGCTGTTAACAGCCTTTCAAACACCCCAAAGGGCAATGCCACATGTCAAACTCTTGTGGTGGGGGCAAAATGAGTTACCACAATATTCCGACAAGTGTACGGGTGAGATCAAGGCACGATATTTAAGAAACGATCCTAACGGTTCGAAGAATTCTATAAATACCCACCCCAACTTCACTCATTCCTCACAAGAATTTGATTTGAGAAGCTCTAAGTTGAAACCATTGTTTCATACCTGAGCTACTTGAATCAAGATTAGCATTCGGGGACCCTTCGTAAGTATTCCTTCGTTCTTTTATTGCTTTTCGAGTCCGAAAGTCAAACCTTGTTTGACTTTCTGCATTGACCAGTTTATAGTCAATGCGAAGTTCGTTTGAACTTCGCAACGTGATTGTAATCACGATGGGTATAGTCCCTTGTGACTATGCCTACTGATTACCACGTTGTCTAGGGTCGTAAGGGTAAGCGATCTAATAAATCGCTTATAACTTCGAACCCGACCCATTTGGTCGATCATTAGGATCCGACCAAATATATTAGGTGACCATAGTAGGTAGGGAATAACCTTCCGAGGTTATACCTTATGGTCACGACGTTTAAGTAGTTGTATGATAGGTAGTTATATGCCTTAGGTAAATTACCAAAATACCCCTTTTATGCCAAAATTCATTTTAAACATATGTAACATAAGCTATGACCTCTAAACTGATTTATCAACAATATTAAACATGTTAAGGCATATTCTACTTGTCATAGGACTAGTTAGGCGGTCCGAACGCGTTTCACGCGAACGACGCGTTAAAGTAGCATAAGCTACCTAAACGGGTCGTAATGGGTCGTAAGCACTTATGTTAGGTTTCATTTAGTATGTAGGCTTTGTTAAACCATATTACACGAGTCTCCATACTCGTTTGGTTTACGAACCCTCATTCTATCCGATCCTCCGATTTAGGTCCGGTTTATTAACATAGTTACCTATATTAGGTGCCGTTTGATTCCGTGATCTCTAGCATTGCTTGGTGGTTATCTTAGGACTTCTGAGCAATCTCAAGTGAGTACATAGACCCCTCTTTTACTGTTTTCAAACTGTTTTGGGGTGAAGCATGTGTACCTATCTGTTATTTTCATGTTTTCCAAAAATATAATTGATTATACATGTTAGTACTTATCTGTTGACAAACTGAATGACTATCTATGGTTTAAACACTGATTTTTCAAAGACTATAACATTAATTGTTGAATTGTACTTATTTTGTTCACCAGACCGGTTGTTAGTATGATATAGCGCTATAGGATTTGACACCCCATTCCTGTTGTCATGGAATGTCTGAAACCAATTTGTTTCTCCATCCAAATAGGGATTTCCTTTGTGGTATCCCTATAGTCTCAAAGGTGTATTTTGATGCACTAGGTTTGAATGAATTCTTAAATCACATTATTTTTTTATATTTAGTTATACTCCCAAAAGTATAGTTTGATATGCTCCCATGTGTGATATTGTACAAAACCAACATATATTTTGTTAATCATCCAAAGCATATTTTGATATGTTATTTACAAAACCAAAACATAGTTTAATATGTTATTTATCACATCCAAAGCATATTTTGATATGTTATTTATACAACCAAAACATAGTTTAATATGTTATTTATAAATCCGAAGTATACTTGTAATATAATACTTAAAACTATTATTTTAAACAACGAAGGTATATTTAATGTACTATCTATCTATCGATTGAGTTTTGGTTAGTGTTTAGATAACGGGACGGGTGTAATGTGATGAAAACATGGTAGATACGCCGCTGGTACTTCTTATATATAAGTGTTTTCATTGCATTACATACCGTGACGTTATTTAGTACACTCGGGTCAACGATATTGGAACTGAAATATATTTTAATATATTACTCATTCGATTCTCTTAAAATCCAAAGTATATTTTCACATATACTATAAGCCTTTTTATCAAAATATTGTTTTACAAGCAACTTATCTTATACAAACTCATTTTACATGGTTATTCATTTAACCTTACATTTATTTATACATATCATCTGATCTTATTGTTTTTCAAACGATTTACAAAACAAAACAATTTACAAGGTTCATGACTAAACTTTATTAAACATTTTCTTAAACTTACAAGTCATGAATCCTATTTTCACAAAACCTATGTATCTCAAAGGCATTTTTATGCTGACGTACCTATTTTTACACATGTTTCAGGTACTGCTTTGCAATGATTGTTGATACATGCTACATTTAGGATGGACTCGTGCCTTAGCAACTTTAAAACTTGGAAGATCATAGTTGTACTTATTTGATTGTATTAAAACAATGAGTTCATTTATTCAATAAAACAGAATTTATTTATTCCATGGTTATGAAACAATGATTCTGTTACAACACTCCCCGACGTTTCCGCCACGTCTAGTTGCTTTACGTGGTCGGGGTGTGACAATAGACATAAATGCACTAACAGACTCCCCCTTGGATATTGCCGCAGTCAATCTCGTAGCCTCTTGTCTCTCTCTCTCTCTCTCTCTCTCTCTTGAGTCTTCTTGAAAGTTTGACGTCTTCAGCAATCACAGACTCCCTCATTCTCGAACAGAATCCCCGTGGATCTGTCTACAGCTTCAGCTCCCCCTTTTAGTAAATTCTTTTCTTCAGGCTCCCCCTTTTGTCAAGCTTCCGTGCTTTTGGGATCGACACCTGCCTTTCTGGATAAAAGCTCCCCCTAGCGTCGAACTTGTATTCAGACTCCCCCTTAGACTCGGCTATCGGGATCGTTATCTGGAATCTGCAATTCTCAATCATTTATAAGTAAAAACGTTTTGAATGTCCAGGATTGATTACCTGGCTCTCTCAGCATAAGCTAAAACATTTCAAATATGCGACAGTGAAACCTTTTTCGATTGTCCAGGAATCGTGACCTGGCCCTTAAAAACTTTTAATCAAGATCCTGGCTCTAAGATATAATAATATGAATATATCCAGGACTACTTGATTCTCTCCCCCTATCAACAATCTTCATAGATTTGGTAGTATTAAGTATCCAAAATCGAAATCTTGCTCTTTACAACTGATTTTACAATTTAAGAATCCAAATCCCTCATAGTTAATCATCCAAGTCCAAATTAATGACATAGGAGACTTCACAAACTGTTTTTGATTTTAAAAAACTTGAAGTTTCAAATTAATGAACTTGTTTATTTTTAGAAACACGATTAGCATACTTAGATTTTGAAACTCAGCTTCTCAGACATCGGTTGTCGAAAATAAAATGAAATCAAAATCTTTTTGTATTTATCTGAAACATAAAGCAGTAAAGAAATATTTACAAACATATTTACAGACAATATTTTTGTTTGAGTTCGCGTCAGAGGATCATATCAGTTTATGACAAATCACTAGTACCGTTGAGCTTTAGACACTTTAAGTTCTAAATGATTCACTTAGATTGTCAGTATACTAATCCACTTAATTTTTCACACAAAGTTCAATTGATTCGAGATATAGATTAGTGTTTTAAATTTTTGACAAAATAAAAACATATTTTTGGTTTTAAATTATTTCAATTTTTTAGGGTTTTTGAAATATTGTTTATTTATGTACGTACAGAATTCAAACAAACTCCCTGTTTAACCATCATAGGGACCAGCAGCCTCCTCTTCTCGTGCCAGGCTGCTTCCTCTGTTGGTTTGACTTCCATCTTCTTTCTGAAGCACCTGCACATTCAAATTACTCAATCACTTGAACAATTTAACCCAGGTCTGTTTGACCTTAGGCATTTCAACACAATATGCTTCATTCAACTTCGGAAAATCTTTTATCATTTTGTACAAAGATTTTTTTCAATTTTGATATCATCTTTTTCCTCATTTACCGAAGTCATTTGTTTCTTAATTGTCCATGTTTGACCTTTTGGAGCACATCTTTTGTAAAAATGTGAATCTTTTCGAACATTTTGATTTTGAACAACAACTTTTGGTTTCCAAAACTGGTTTGGTTTTGTTGCATCAACAGTTGTTTTCCAACTTTGTGTTGTTCTAAATCTGGGTGTTACCGATTTCCATGTTTGTTGTGAGTCAGCCTTTGACATTTTCGTCTTCCAAGTTTGCTTTGAATCAAACTTGGTTGACTTCTGATTCACAACATCAGACTTCTTTTTCGTCTCAACATCAACAGGTTTTAGATTTGGACATTTGCGAGCAAGATGTCCTGTTTGATCACATTTGAAACATGTTCTCTTTGACACATCTTTGACCTGTTGTTGTTGCTTTTTCTGAGCATAGAACTCTTCATTAGACTGTCGTCTAAATTAGAGTTCTTTCTCTTCTTCGAAACTTGTTCCGTGAATGAAATTAATCTTCTTTTGATAATTTGGCTTGTCATTTTTCTTCCATTTCGGTTTCTTTTTATAACCTAACCCAGCCTTCATGTTTTTCTTTTTGTAACTAGGTTTGTTATAAAAAGTTTTGTAACTCTTTCCAGCAAACTTTGGAATCTCGGACTTTTCAATTTCAATCATTTTGAAAACTTTGTCAATCTTTTCTGAAATCACATTCTGAATCGGGACTTCAAGATCTGAGAATAATTTGTCCGATCCAATCATGGTATATACCAATCCTTTTGAATCATCATTCTCCTTTTTCTCAGATTTTGAGTTTTTCAGATAACCTTCATGAAAACTACCTTCATTTTCATCTTTTGATTCAGATTTACCTGTTTCAACGGACTCTTCTTTCAAAACACTTTCAACGACCTTACCTACCACCTCTGAATCACTAGAATCATCAGATTTGGAATAGGTTATGTCAATGTTATCTGGCAATTGATCAACCATGTTGAAAGCTTTTTCCACCTTCTCGTCATTATAGAACGTGAATTTTTCCTCAAACGGTGGTGGAACCTGATGATACTCTGAGCCAATACCTTTCTTGTTTTGCTCAGAATCTTTACCATCCAGTTTTAGATTGAAAATGCGCTCAAGAACATATGATGAAGCGTGATAACTGTGTAACTTGTTGTTATCTTGTTCTAAATCAGCTATTTTACGCTTTAGCTTAGCAATATCCTCAATGTAAGAACTTACAACTTGTTGCTTTATTTCATACTGTCGCTTAAGCGTATCAGTTGTTTCCGAACAATATTTCAATTTCGATTGAACATGTTTCATTTGACTCTTCACGTCTTCATATGATCCTTTTGTAATATGATATGCAAGTTTTATGGAATCATATTCTTTTTTCATTTCTTGACATGCACTTTCTTTTTGTAAACATTCTTCTGTCATTTTTGAAACCTTTTCTTTCAAAATTTCATTTTCTTTTTCTAAACTTTTGCATTTTTGTGTCAATTTTTCATCATTGTCTTTCAAAACTTTTTCATTTTCTAACATTTTTTTACATTTATTTTTGAAAACTTCTTCGATTTTAGTGAATTCTAAATTTCTTGTTCTAAATTTTTCATCTTTTTCAGTACAAGCACTGCACGTTTCCATGCATTTCTTGCACTGTTCAGCAGTTTTTATGACTTCAGAATTAGTTGAAGTATTTACCTCAGTGATTGGCACCTCGGCTTTTGCTTCTGTCTGTGTCTGATCAGCTTCACTCTTCTTTTGTTCCTCACCAACACCATTAGAACCATCCACTTCAACCGAACTTTCAAGCTTCTTATCAGCTTCTCCTTTCTTCTTCATATCTTCTTCATTTTGCTGTTCTTCAGTAACAGCTTTATCAACGACTTCTTTTGTTACTTTTTCTACTTCTTTCACTTCTTCAGCTACCTTCTTCAAATCATTCACCAACTCATCAACATTTTTCTTCATTCTTTCTTCATCCCTCTTTTTCAAACTTGCTATCATGGCATCTCTGATGATTTTATCCAGCCTTTTCTTATAGTATTTATCTTTTTCAACATTTGAGTAGTACTTGCCGGATAGAGGAATTATTGCAAGAACATCATCAAAAACCACTTCTTTTGGATGAACAACTGGTTCACCATTGCTATTGAAATAACACTCTCGCTTCTTGTCCCATCTTTTATTGTTTCTTGATACTCTTTTTCCATCTCTTCAATCCTATATCCTGCAATACACCTCTCTCTGTATGTCTTTTCGTTTAGAATCTCTTCTCGAGTTTTCTCCTTTATTTTAGCAACAAAAGCATGATGTTTATTCTTTGATACAGTTCTGCCATGTGCTGTGAACCTATCATCAATAAGATCATCTTTTGGAAGGAATTCGCTCCAGTCAAACCGTTCATCATCTTGAATCACAACACAAGCTCTTGATTTCTCCTTTTCAGGAGTATCTTCAATTTGGTTCAACCTTGGAGATTCCTCTTTGTTCTTATGATAGATTGCCTTTTGATAGTAATCTTCTTTGAACAGATTAGCTCTTTCTTCAATAGCAGAGTTTCTACATTCTCTTTTGAAATTACCCTTTTGCTTACATTTGAAGCAGGTCACTTTTGTTTTGTCGAATCCCAGCTTTGTTTATGGTCCACAAATTGATTGTCTCCCAGTAATATCCATGAACCTCTGAGCTCGTCAAACACAGCTTGCCAAACACCATCTCAGATCAATGAGCTCCATCTCTTCTGGATCGATCTGGTCGTAATCTTCCTTTGTTAGTTTGGAATTTCCAATTTTCCCAGCTACAAGATCTTTGTAAGATTCTAGAATTGATCCCAGAAGACTCATTTGTTGTTTAGCAGCATTGATGTTCATTGTTGAAGACTTCTTTAGCTTTAAAGCGATAATGCAGAGAATCTCTTTAGATTCTTCAGAGTTTGATGCTGATGACGATGAATGATATGCTGGATCGTAACTTGATGAGCTTTTATGTGGTTCTTTTGACTTTTCAACACTGAATTCCGTCTTTGGTGATTCATTTACAGTTACCTGAGGTATATTGCCCTTGTAGTAAAGACCGACATTCTGTTGATGCGAAGAGCTACTCATCTTGTTCTGTTTCTGCAATTCAAGCTCATGAGTTTCAATCAACACATTGAGAGTAATAGTTTCATACAAAACATCATTTTTTAGAATGAAACAAACGTTTGCCACTGATCAGCTCGTGGTAACACTTCAATGATTTGTCTATGATTTCCTCTCGAGTTTTTACTATTCCAAATCTAACAAGCTCAATTTTTAAATGACAAAATCGCTCAATCATTTGTCTCACTGACTCTCCATTTAATCTGTCAAACAGATCAAATTCATTTTTTAATAAAGCAATTTTATTCTTTTTAATCTGTTTACCACCCTCTGCTTTAACCCGTAAAGCTTCCCAAACAGATTTAGATGAACCGTCATGATCAAGTAATGCAAAAATATCATTTCTAATCGACTGTTGGATTAGAGCAATCATTCTTTGTTCATATGAAAAGTTTTTTTTTGTCTTCAAAAGATAAGCTTTTGAGTGGGATTTCTTCTCCTTTGTCATTGACAGGTCTATCATATCCAAACTCCATGTAAAACTAGCTTTCATGTGCGTAAGCTTTGGCCCAGTTGATAAAACGTTCTTTCCACCATGTGTAGTCCTCAATACTTTGAAGTTTAGGTGGTTTTGAATAAGTTCCATAGAAATTATCATGTTGAATATTATCATTTATTGCTTTTGTTATGGTTTTAGGTGTAACAATTTGAGTTTCAAAGGATTCGGATGTGAACGCTTTATAGAACATGTTGTAAAATTCTTCAGCCATGACGTTTCTTGTTTATCACCTGAATCACAAACAGACAATCGGTAAAAAAAAACCAAAAACCTGGATCGGACGGGTATCTGATCGAGTGAGGTCAACGAAAGTCAACAAAATAACAATGATGACAGCGGATCGGATGGTGATCCGATCGAGTGACTATCCGACGATTGACAATATGCCTTGGATCGGGTGGTGATCCGATCGAGTGATGATCTAACACTTGACAATATGCTTTGAATCGGATGGTGATCCGATCGGATGGTGATCCGATCGAATATCGGCTGGTGATCCGATCGAGTGACACCAACCAACAATCGGATGGTGATCCGATCAAGTGGGGATCCGATACTTGAACCTCTTGTGTTGATGATCGGGTGGGGATCCGATCTAGTGGGTATCCGCCACATTGACCTGAGACACAAGCATATAGAGTGATTAGGATCGGATGGCAATCCGTTCGGATTGCCACTCGACACTTGATCTTTAAAATCTTGAACAAACAATGTGCTGAGGATCGGATGGTGATCCGATCGGGTCATATTCAACAAAGTCAAACTTTTAATGAATTGCAATGGATCGGATGGTGATCCGATCGGATTGCAATCCGATACTTGACACTTATGTATTTAACAAATCAATGTACAACGGATCGGATGGTCATCCGATCGGGTTGCCATCCGATCGGTGAACATCATCAAGAACAATAGTGAACATGTTTGAACAAATAAGACAGAAAAATCTTAATATCTCTCAAATTACTTGGAATTTTGATCTGGAATTTTGTAGGCTTATAGATCAATGATTTTCGCACATAATATCCAAAAATCAGCCAATTTTAACCATAAAAGCCATGTTAATTTTGAAATTTTCGGATAGAAAGTGTAGAAAATGAGAAAATAAAGAAATTAGACAAATCTGATGCAAATTTGGATATGAAACTGATGAAATCCTGTGCAAATCTGTGTGATTGATCTGTGCAATCGAGCTCCTGCTCTGATACCACTTGTAGGATCGGTTTTCGACTCCGAAACTATTACGAACCGACTCGTGTAACGTGCGGAATCCGTACACGAACGTGACCGAACACACACGACGTAATATAATCTGTGATTCTATTGACAAATCTGAAAAGTACAAAGAAACGTGAATCACCTTGCCACTTTCTCTCTCTAGACTATCTCTCTAACCTTCAAAGCTCCAAGTCTCAAATGTGGCAAAAGTAAAAAAAGTTCAAAAGTCCTAAATCTTTACCCTAAGGATTCTATTTATAGGCCAAGGGGCTTAATGAGATTTCTCATTAATTACATAAATGCCACCTTGCCTTTTCCCTACTTATTACAACATAAAGTCTAGATTTCTTCAGTTTCTGCTACGAACTGGATTGACGGAGGCAATAGACATAAATGCACTAACAGAATCACATTCGGACGAATGCACAAACTATGAATGGCCTTGAATGTTACGGATGGACTTCAGTATTACGGATGGACTGAATCTCCATTTGGACGGATGGACATTATGTTCATTCAGACGAATGGACTTCTAAACTTTATTATTTGCTCATTTCAGCACCAGTCTTGATCATTTGCTCAGCTACGATATGTGATTGACGGAAGCGATAGACATATGCACTCATAGTTTCTTTCCTCTCTTTAATCCTTCTCCCTCTACTGCTCCCTCTCTCTCTCTCTAAAGTTTTTGAACGTGAGGGTGTATATAGTTACAGGAAAAGTGTGGACGTTCGCCAAGAAGACGGACTGCCGGCAGGTTCACCGGCCACCGCCGGCATCAACGCCGGTTGTTGCTCTGGTCGTCGGCCAAGAAAAATGATGGAGAGCAGGGGTGTGGCCGGTTATACTTTGAGAGTAAAGTGGGAGTTGAGAGGTGATGAGGGGGTGCTTGGATAAGTTGTAGGGTTTTGTGGAGTTGGGAGGGAAAATGGGGGTAGCGACTGATCAAATAGATAGAATCTAGGGTTTGCTTCTCTTAAATACATAAGTTTGGTTAGTGGGCTTGGGCCCAAGGCCCACAAGCCCACTTTTCGATATTTTGAGTGGCCCGTCAGCACCTACAAACCCGTTTACAGACCCGAGCTCCACGGAGCATTGTAAAATAAAATTTTAGGGTGACAAATATGTAAAATAGTGTCGTATATCGTTATTAGGCGCGTATTTTTTCGGTTGAGTTACAACGCGTAAAATGCATCGTTGGTCGTTTTTAATCAGTTTTTCGATTCAGTTTCGACTGCGATTATTAAAATTTAATTACGAACCGAAATATATCATAAAAATTTCTTATTCTTCGGCGTTGTCAGAATTTTGTTCGGTTTTAGTTTGTTACTGCTTAATATTTAGCGGTTTTCCCTCAAACCACCCTTCGCGCACTGTAAAGCTGGTTAGACATTCCTAGGTATCCTAAAGGCCTAATTAAGTTAATTTGTGTCTTAAACACTATATATTATCGCCCTAATGCTTGTTTTGCGCATAATTAAGGACCGTAAACTACCGGTTATCACATTCTCCCCCTGTTAAGAAAATTTCGTCCTCGAAATTTAGACTACATTAACTCTTTAGAGTTATGTTATACGTAGGTATATACGAATTAATACCAAAGTGAATGGTCATGA
The DNA here is from genome assembly GCA_030545235.1 of Helianthus tuberosus. Taxonomy (NCBI): domain Eukaryota; kingdom Viridiplantae; phylum Streptophyta; class Magnoliopsida; order Asterales; family Asteraceae; genus Helianthus; species Helianthus tuberosus. The sequence goes on from CM060400.1 coordinate 45,497,526, forward strand.
AATCGAATTAAGACTTATTCGAATTATGTGAATTCAAGGACATGCTACAACAATAAGAACCCAACGGTTAAAAGGAATATGTTTCAGAATTTGTTGTCAAAGGAAAAGAGGCGTACAGATATAGTCACCTGTGTGACTAAGTTAACAGGGGTCCAACAAAGAGGAATTTCGACCAACATAATTCCAAACGGACGTTCACAATATGCAAATCAATTCTAGAAATAATAACATCCACTAGATGAGACTTAGAGTCAACAAGCTCAATGAAGTAGTTTTGCATGAAACACTCGATCATGATTAGTCCAAGCAGCAAGTTCTACCAATGCCACAAGGTGTCATAGTGATCGAGATAATTCAATAATAGCGGTGACCGAACAAGTTCACCGTGTTTGAAGTCAAATGAGGGCTCAATGAAGTAACTCTGAGTGTTTGTCCCAAACGGACATCATAGGACTTTCAATTGAAAATGAACATCAAAGAAATACTGTTTTCGATCGAAAACGAAAAAGCAATGAATATCACAAAACATTCGATCGATAATGAAAGAACCGTTAGGAGGTACACTGGAGTATAACATGAATTTGTGTACCATTATCTTAACACACGATTGTATTAAGATTGCTTCAATATGATGAATCAAAGTGGATTTAATATAAGTCAATAAATTAATAATTAAATCCATGCATGAGACGTGTATACGAGTTTAGCGCAAAATTCAAATTAATGAAAATGCCAAAACAAAGTGTCGTAACCAACAAACGACTTAATGGAGTTGAAGACCAAAGCAGTCTACTATGACTCGGAACAAATGAAATGTGCGTTAAAAACTGATTTGAATATGATGCTCTCAATACATCATATGGTGCCTTGAATTGAATATGTATAATGAACAAGTTCATGCAATTGAACTTGGTCTAGGCGAAATCCGACATTGATTTCATGTATCGACAAGGAGATTTCGACATGGTTACAATGAAAAAACCATGTACATATCTTGAAAAGAGGAATTTCAAGAAAGTTTGTTGACTCGATATCGAGGAGTCAACACTTACAATAATGCAAGTCATCCGAATCACAAAGCGATAATTAGATATAGCGAAATAATAATTGAAATTTTTGACGAAAACGATCATTCGAAGTGAAACCACATGCGTACAAACGATGCATGTGTAACATATGAATTTTTCAAGAAATGAAGCAAATGAGGGTTCGCTATAATGAAAGAAATTATCATGATACAATGACCATTAAGAGGAGTAGAGATGTGAAAATCTACTCACCAGATGAAAAATTCGGAATTTCAAAAAAAAGAAATTTAAGGACCTTACCTGGGGTTCCATGTGATGAACGGTTGTTAGGTGACATTACAATGGAATGTCGAACATAGTGGATTCGTCGTTAATGAGATAGAGGGAATGTGGAGACATCGTCTTCTCCTTAGCGTGATTCGTGTCGTTGTAGGACCGCGTGACAAGTTGCCACATCCTGATCGATAGTTCTCCTGCTGATAGGACTAGCATCGTCGCTGAAGTACTCAATCTTGTCTTCTCAAAACCTTGCCTCGAAAGACGTATGTGACGTACTTCAACCTTCGTTGATGTGTAGATTGAGTTTCGTGTAATTTCGCACGCCGGTACTTCGTTTTGCGTAGATTACCTGTTCGGTTAATTAAAATAGCATAGACGACATAATAATGGTGTTTGCCCGAGTTATTAGACGTGGTTCCTACATGATGACCTTTAATGAACTTTGACATAAGTTTTCGAAGGTCCTAAATGCATGTTTCCTAAACTCTCAAAGTTTTGTTTTCTGTATGTAATTTTTTTGTGTATGGTGTATAAAACACAACACTAGCGTATGTTTGAAAACAACATTTTGACTCATTGTTTTCGACATCGGTTGGAAACTATTCGAGTCTTAGGCGTTCTGTATGTATTCAAAGTCTTAATGATCTAAGTCCCCAGAGAAAGGTGAGGATAGAGCCTAGGTATCCCTACAAAAAACCCTATTAGTTGTAATCTATAGCTCTGATACCAATCTGGTATCAGAGCTGGCGTGACCTACGGCTGAAACCTATGGCTCCGATACCAATTTGTCACACCCCGATAAATCAGAGCTGGCGTGACTGGACTGGTATCTTCATTGCACAGCGGAAGCAAGTAGTGCTAAGACTTCTAGAAAGCGAACGCCCACTAAGTACTCGAATCCTCGTGGCTCTCCTATTCCAACCATGCTGTAATTTGGAAAAATAACATGAGAAAGAAACATGCGAAAAATCAACATAAAGTTGAGCGAGTTCATAGTTTGTTTGTAAAAGATTTGAAATAAATCTTTTTGAATAACCGGTTTTTTAAAATAATGTTTGAGAAAACGAAATAAAAAACATTTTCTTTGGCATGTTATATGAAAACTTTGTATTTGTAAGTCTTTGTTTGTGTAAAGCATTATGTTTGTAAAACTTCGTATTTGTAAATTTTTGTGTTTGTAAAATTTGTGTAACCGTCAATGCCCACACCTGACAACAACAACATGCATGCATGAACCTATGAGTTTTTATTTGTATAAAATATCGTATGTAAATATAAGTTTTAAACTGTAAAATGTAAGTTTGTGAGATTGTAAATGTAAGCAAACCAGATGGCTAATGTTTAGCTACGACATTAACATGTGTGACGACATAGGAAGCATCCAAACTTAGGTGGCTTTTAACATCGATTACCCTTCGACTTTGACCCAAAGCACTGCATGGCTATGTGTTGCCAAGAGAGTGAGGCTGGCAAGACCTGCTAGATCTAACCTTGCTCTTTTGGTCTAACTTAGATTAATGGTGCTTACGTATACCCTATTCGTGACATGACCTATGTATCATTCCTTTGTTTTAACATACCGTTTATACGTGTATTTTCACCCAAGTTTAGAAAACTAGAAAACGTTTGTATGCACGTTCTGAAAATACGTTTGTTTGAAAAACCGGTATTTTTAGTATAAACGTTTCATAAACCATTTGAGTTTATTGAAAATCACAAATCATTTATATGAGTTAAACCTGTTTGTAACATGGTTTAGAAATATGAAATTTTTGTTCATCAACAACATTGTATGTTTTTGCAAAATGTGGATCTCTTTCCACCCCGAAAACATTTATAAATATGTAAAACCATAAAAAGGTGGGGTTATGAACTCACCTTGATTTCCTTGTGCAAAGGTTGCTAAATGTGAGTTCGTGATGTCGTTTTCAAGACGTGATTTGCTAGCATGCATTCTATAATATCCCTAACATGGAATAACTTATAAGTTTCTAAATAAAAGCGGTAACTAAACTACATGTCCGAGCTCTACCGAATCGTTAACCGAACGATTCGACAGTATGTTGTTAACTTAATGAAAACGATTAAGTTATACTTGTTTAGTTCGTTTATTGACGGTAATATTTAATAAGTCTTGGAAATACTGAGTTTTCGAGGGATTTAAAATATATAAACATTTATATAAAAATATATAAATATATCGATAGAATCACGTTAGTTTTCTTGAGAAGTCGTACGTATATGTGATGAATATTTATATGAAAATAATATATAACAACTCATATTATATATCGTATGCCGTTTAGGCGTTTGAAATAAATATAAAAGTTATATTTTATTTAATAGAGTTTTCATGTTGAGGTCGTTTAAAATAAATATAATAGTTATACTTATTTTATAAAAGAATCACCAAGTTTTCAGCGTTTGAGATAATATAGAACTTATGTTGAGTTTATAAAGTTTTCGAGTTGTCGACACTTAAAATAAATATAATAATTATATTTATTTTATAAAAGAACTTTCGAGTCTTCGATGTTTAAACTAAACATAGGTAGTTATATTTATTTATGATAATGTCCGAACTTTGGTGTTTGAATTAAATAACTAAAAATATTTATTTTATTAAAAGGATTTGTGTTGTTTGATATTTAAAATAAATATATAAACTATATTTATTTTTATAAATAGGATTCGCGTTATCGTTGTTCTTGTACGTTATAATGTGTTGTCGTAAAATGATATACATTTGTATACGTTTCTATAAAAGATTATTTGAATCCGATAGTTTTGTTTTATAATAAAACACGTTTGTTTTATGGATTTTCTCAAAAAACAGGCAGAGTTTCCTCTGTTTTTGGATGTCCCCGACAACACAAGTTGTCGTTAATTTTCAAAATATAACAATATTCAAGCACCAATATATATAATTTTCGCAAAAGTGACAAAACTAAAACTAAACATTAATCCATTCGGTTTGAGCTCGATTTCACGAAAATATAAACTATTGAAAATATCATAACGAAATCACATCTTTAAACTATTACCAAAACTCTCGTGTCGACTTGTCGAGTAGGCTGACTGAGTTGACAGAGTCAACCGAGTTGACTCGTGTTGACTGAGTTGACCCGAACCGCATTTGAGGTTGACCAACCTGACTCAACCGAACCCGATCTGAGCAGAGACTCGAAACAAACCGTTAATTGTCATTGACCTGTAGTTTGACTGACTTTGACCGGTCTTCAACCACACTCGAAACTTAAACCGTAGCACCCGAGAGTAACCCGAACCAGAGCTGCCGCCGCCGTCGCCCCAACGACCATCTCCGCCGTCAGCTGTCCCCTGAACAGCCACCATCTCCGCCGTTTTTCTTCAGAATCCACCAAAAGAGTAAAAGGACCCGACTTACCAGAGTCGTAATGTCGCCGACCATTACTATAGGCGGCTGTCATCCTCATCATCGTCTCCACCAACAGTAGAAACATCATCATCATTACCAGCAGCTTTCGTGCCTGCCATCGCCGGCACCACCGTCACCGACGGTGGGTTTCTTTCCTCTCTTCGATCTTTCTCCCTCTACTGCTCCCTCTCTCTCTCCAAAGTTTTCGAACATGATGGTGTATATAGTTACAGGAAAAGTGTGGAGGTTCGCCAAAGAAGACAGACTACCGGCAGGTTCACCGGCCACCGCCAGCATCGATGCTGGTGGTTTCACCGGTCGTCGGCCAAGAAAAACGAGGGAGAGCAGGGGGTGTGGCCGGTTATACTTTGAGAGTAAAGTGGTAGTTGAGAGGTGATGAGGGGAGTGCTTGGATAAGTTGCTGGGTTTTGTGAAGTTGGGAGGGAAAATGGGGGTAGCGGATAATCAAATGGATAGAATCTAGGGTTTGCTTCTTTTAAATACATAGGTTTGGTTAGTGGGCTTGGGCCTAAGGCCCACAAGCCCACTTCCGGTGTTTTGAGTGGCCCGTCAGCACCTACGAACCCGTTTACAGACTCGAGTTCTGTGGAAAGTCATAAAATAAAATTTTAGGGTCACAAATATGTAAAATAGTGTCGTATATCGTTATTAGGCGTGTATTTTGTCGGTTGCATTACAACGCATAAAACGCGTCGTTGGTCGTTTTTAATCCGGTTTTTGTTCTGGTTTCGAGTGAGATTATTAAAATTTAATTACGAACCTAAATATTTCTTTAAAATTCCGTAGTTGTCGGCATTGTCCGTATTTTGTTTGGTTTTAGTTTGTTACTGTTTAATATTCAGCGGATTTCCCTTAAACCACCCTTCGCACACTGTAAAGCTGGTTAGACGTTCCTAGGCATCCTAAAGGCCTAATTAAGTTAATTTGCGTCTTAAACACTATTTATTATCGCCCTAATGCTTATTTTACGCATAATTAAGGACCGTAAACTACCGGTTGTCACAAAACTTGCTAACCCTTCAACAGCTAAGGTGGGCTTCCGACATTTGTCGTCCGCCGAAATGGCTCAAAAAAAGATTGCAGGGCATGTGTTTTTGTTGTGATGATAAGTACACTTGGAATCATAAGTGTAAATCGGCTCCACAACTTTTATTGTTTGAAGATGAACCACCAGATACGGGGGATGCACTAGTTTCCCCGTCATCGGAAGGTACTGATTTCTCTTTACCTGAAAAATTGCAGATCGATGAAGTTAAAACTCAGTCGGCTATTTCATATAAAGCCTTGTCGGGTGGTTGTTCTTCTACTACATTGCATTTTATTAGGGTCATTCAAGGCATGGAGGTTCAAGTTTTGTTAGATGGGAGAAGTACCCACTGCTTGTGCAAACCCGTAACGCTCACTTCCTAAATCTTATAGTTGAATCCATCGATCCTTTCTTTATTTTGGTTCGCAGTGGTGAGCGGCTTCCATGCTCTGGTATAATAAAGGCTGTTGAATTGGTTATCCAAGGTCATATGATTGTGGTGGATTTATTTGTTTAGGAGTGGGATACTGTGTTGGGGTTTCTTGGTTGGCTACACTCGCACCGGTTATCACCGATTATTCAAAGTCTATTTTTGAATTTTTATTGGTTGGTTAAACGGTTAAATGGCAGGGTGATGCTACTACGGCTCAAGAAATCCAATTCCATGGTTTTCGGTACCTAGTTCATTCCAAAGGAATTAGTCAAATGTATCATTTAAGTTTGTTGCTTCCTGAGTCCACCCCACCCACTTACCTTCCTAATTTACAAGACATCCTAACCAAATTTTCCATTGTTTTCAACCTACCCAGCGGCTTACCACAAACCCAATCCTAGGACCACCACATTGATCTATTACCTGCTAGTAAACCCATCTTCGTTAGATCGTACTGATGTGTGCAAAATGCAACATATAAATTACATCAATTGTGGCATAAAACTAACCATTTTTAGTACTAATGTTGGAAAAAGTGTGCTTTTGTCTTCCTTTTGTATTTTCAGGATTAAATGAGCTCAAATTAACAAAAGAAGCAAAAAGACAGCAAAATCTAACATATATACAAGAAAGGGAACAAACGTGACATGCCCGATCCCACGACAACATCTTCCCAAGCAAAACAAGAAGACAGAAGACTGAACACGCCCCGTGCTCAGTGAGCACGGGGGCGTGCCCAAGTGTCAGCATAAAAGACAAAGTTGTAGAAGCTTCCATCGCCCACCACGGGGCTGTGCTCAGCGGACACGGGGTCGTGGTCAACTATAAGATTCGTAGAATCCAGGCAAATCTTGATAGTACAGATATGCTTCTGCACACGGGGTCGTGCCCAGCGGACACGGGGCCTTGGTCAACTAATAAAGACAAGAGCAATTAATGAAGAAAGAGAAAGATGTGGACACGGGGCCGTGCCCACTGGACATGGGGCCGTGCTCGAGCTTCTGTTCAGCCTATAAATAGGAGTGCTTGGCTTAAGCTCAAACCATCCCTTGGCACACCACCTCTCTCACACTTCACCCACCACCCACCACCACCATAACACCATCATCCACCACCGTCATCCATTGTCCATCATAGAGTGTGTGAGTCGTCTCGGGATCCAAGATTGATCGTAAGAGTTCTTGACAATCAAGGCCATGTTTGCCTAAGTCTCTTACATCACTTGGTGAAGACAAAGTGTCTAGTGTAATACTTTTTATTTTTAATCTTTTCGCACTTTTTAATTGGTTATGTATTAATGACTTTAATAACTAGTTTCTTATGTTGAAGGTGATTCTTCCTTATCGTTTGTCCGTGGTGTCTTGGCATTATTTTACTGCCTATATAAAATAAAAGATTTTCACCATTCATATCTCCACGGTCTATATGGAGGTATGTTGGCTACCTGGTCGGGGGTTAAGGGAACGGTTTGGTAAGAGTCTTGCCATTGTTCAGTGTATATTTCCTGCAAAGGACCTGGGTCAAATTTAGTAGGACCTCCTTCAATACTTAACGGTATTGGATGGCGGGGGTCCAAACTCTTTGATCCCCTCATAAGTTAAACTAGTATTAATACTTTAACCCGGCTATTTAGGACTTTATCCCTGCTGACTCAGACTACTTAGCCGAGGGTAACGTCACCTTTAAAAGAGGGGCCTACCACATTATGCATTAATAACTTAATTAATTATCTTTCAATAATCCAACCCTTTAGGATTGTATCCTTGCTGACTCAAACTACTGGGTTGAGGGTAACGTCACCTCCAAAAGAGGGGCCTACTACAATAACTAAGATAATCTCTTAAATAGTGCAAAAGTGCGGAAATAATCAAAGGTTACACTAAACACGAGTCGGAACCAAGTGATTCATCTTGTCTATCTGTTTTATTTTTATTTTTTTCTGCATTTTAGTTAGTTTTTATTTTTCTTAGTTTAAAACATTTTTCTAAACTTTTGATTTGATTAGACGTTGAGGATAAACCGGTACTAAAAGCTCTTGTGTCCTTGGACGACCTCGGTATCTTACCAACACTATACTACGCCCATGATGGGTGCACTTGCCCATATGTGTGTTTAGTGTTAGTAAATATCGTGTTTTATAAATTTAAAACTTGGCTAAAGAAAGTGTAAAAGGGCTTAAAATATACTTAAACTTATATACACACTTCACACGCATCAAGTTTTTGGCACCGTTGCCGGGGACACAAGGATTTTAAGAAAGTTAGGAATCAACGGCCTAATCGTTTTTCTTATTTTTCTATTTTTTTTAGGATTTTTCTTAGTTTTTCAGTTTCTACAGAGCTCAGCACAGGCCGTGCCTGGTCGGACACGGGTCGTGCCCAGCATTATCACTGGTAGTTTTTATTTTCCGAGTTACAGAGAGCTGAGCACGGGGTCGTGTCGGTGCAACATGGGCCGTGTCCAACTCCCAGTAACAGGGATCCGGAAAACAATCACTGTACCTCCGACCACGGGCCGTGTTCACTGAGCACGGGGCCGTGGTGAACCTTCTGACCAACATTCTTTTCTGTTTTTTCTGCAGGACTCGGAACCCAGGCGCCACATTTGAACTTCTTACGTAGTGTATGAGCTCCAGTTCTAGTAGAGACATAAAAGAACCTCTAGAAGAACCCGAACGCTTTCTCAGAAAAATACTTAAAGCTAAAAATCAAGAGAAAGTTTCGGGGGACCCACTTCCAATGGCGGATCAACGTACCCTCATGGATTACCTACGGCCCACCGTAGGTAACCTCGACGCCGCTATCAATGCACCGAATGTCGAAGCCAATAACTTCGAACTTCGACCGCATTTGATACAAATGCTTCAAAACTCCGCAACCTTTCATGGGCTTGCGGACGAGGATCCCCATCTACATATTACTAATTTCTTAGAAATATGTGATACCTTTCGGATCAATGGAGCATCAAACGACGCCATCCGCCTTCGAATGTTTCCATTTTCACTAAAAGACCGAGCTAAGGCTTGGCTCAACACCCTCCCAGTTGGCTCGGTAAACACCTGGGATGAACTAGCCCAAAAGTTTCTATATAAATATTTCCCTCCTGCTAAAACAACTAAATTAATGACTGAAATTAACACATATTCACAAGAGGATGGGGAATCCTTATATGAAACTTGGGAAAGGTTCAAGGAGCTACTAAGAAAGTGTCCTCATCACGGTCTTGCGGTATGGCAACAAGTATCCACTTTCTACAATGGGTTGTTGCCACACACAAGACAAACACTTGATTCTAGCTCCAGGGGACTTCTAGGTAACTGTCGCCCAAATGAAATATACAATCAAATTGAGGAAATTGCTCAAACCAATTTTCAGTGGCACACTCCCCGAGGTAATAAATCTATTGCCCCGGGCGCCCATAAGGTTGATGAAAGCACTTCTTTACAAGCCCAAATTGAGGCCCTTTCTTCAAAAATCAAAAAGTTAGAAATGATAAAAACGGCCTCGGTTATGGCTTGTGAGGGGTGTGGTGGACCACATGAAAATTGGAGTTGTATGAAAGAAGTAGATGATCAAACAGAAACAGTAAACTACATTGATAATTGACCTAGGCCGTCGGGTCCACCAACGGGTACCTACAACCAAGGATGGCGTAACCACCCTAACCTTGGTTGGAGAGATCCCGGCAATAGTAGTAACCAACAAAACCAACGAACTAACTTTCAACAACCACAAAACTTTTCTCAACAACAAGGTGGACGAGAAAGGCTTGAAGATACTGTATCTCGCCTCATCTCCGACACCGAAAAGAAAAACTCGGATCGATTTCAGCAATTGGAATCGAATTTTAGAAATCAACAAGCTAGCATTCAAAACATTGAAAAACAATTAAATCAAATAGCTCAAAATTTCTCCGAGAGACCACAAGGCGCGTTACCAAGCAATACCGAAACCAACCCAAAGGCGCAGGTACATCTCATCACATTGAGAAACCGAACCGTGGGTCCCGAGGATGCTCCATTACCACCGGTTGAAAGAAGTCAGCTCAGCCAAAGCACGACTCCACCCGCGCCCCAACCAGAAAAGGCTTCTCCACCAAAACAAGAGCCCACCAAGACTCCTCCGGTTCATGAAGAAACAGTATGAACAAACATTAAATCAGATCAAAATTTTTCATTTTTTTACAAAATTGATCAAAGATTCTCTTAAAGAATTGGCCGACTAACAAAACCCTATGTTCAGATTTTCTCAAAACTTAATGGTTTAGGTTTAATTTCACTTTTATACCTCGGCCCTCCGACACCCTTATTCAATCTATCTTCAAATCTAAGATGTTTTTCATGAAATTGGCTCGGTAAATTCATAGATCTAAGGCCGATGAACAATACCCTATGTTCAGATTCTAACAAAAATCCCTAACAAATCCTAGATCTAAGATTTAATCATGAAAAGTCGCCGACACCCATAGTAACATCAAATTCTTGAAATTTAATGGTGAAAGTTAGGAAACTTACCTTTCCCATGGTGAAGGTTGAGTGTGCCAACTATCATATGTGCTTGGAAAACAAGAATGTGAATCAAGAACAATGAAAGTTGAGGGAGAATTGAGTGTGGGATGAAGGGTAGTTCAGTCGAATGAGGTTGACTGAACACATTTGACTTTCTTTTATAGCACGTTGTCACCACCCGGATGGCCATCCGATCAGATTGTCATCCGATCCAAACTCAATTTTTTTAAAATTTTTACCTTTTCACATTTTTCTCAAATTTTATATGTTTTGGTCAGTTTTAGATATCCACTCAAGTATCTAGGTCCAAATTAATGACCCTAGGTATTCAATTTGCCTACCAAGTCTAAGTTAATGACCTTGGTTGACCTGAAACAAAACAACTGAGATTTTGATCAATCCTTTTCAACACTTTTTCTGAAAAATTGTACAAGTATCAAGTTAATGAACTTGTTTATACGTTGAAAGTCTCAAACATTAAAGATTAGCTCCCAACCCAGTTGTTCAGCCCAGAAACTTCCTGCTTCGCTTCACTTCTCAAATTTTGAAGATCAGCTTTCCACCTTGGTTTGTCGTAAACTAAAGCACAATATAAAATCTTTTTGTGATTTTAAGAAAGTTTTAAGCTAAAACGCACAAATATTTTTGGGTTTTTAAGCTAATTTGAAATGAAATGCTGTAAAGTAAACAGTAAACTATTTACAAACATATTTTTGGTGAGTGTGTTAGAGGATCATATCGGCTTTCGACTAGTCACATGTACCGTTGAGCTTAATTTCACACTGAGCTTTAAACAATTCACTTAGATTGTGGATATACTGATCCTTTTAAATTTTCACACAGATTTCCACTAAATCGGGATATGATTTAACGTTTTAAGTACTTAACTTATTCGCGTGTCCCACCTCAGAATATACTCTCGTATCCAGATTCCCGTATTCAGTCTTACAGGTGAACATACAATAATGATATCTGTAAGGGGTAGTGCGAGGCCATGAGAGCTTAGGTTAGAACTTCTGTTCAAACAAAGAGATGATGGCTCGTCTTTTGGTGTGTCCCTCTTAGGGATCTTTTCTTCAACAGCACATGATTCGCATTTTGCAATGTTTATCATTTTTTATGCTGAGGGTAGGCTTTAAGAATTAAAGCTGTGCAGAGTATTATACGAGGACTAGGCTATTGCTTCCGCAAAATCAGAAGTCCAGGTATAATACCCCATATATTATCAAGTACATAGACCTAGTATGTTAGAATTTGAAAATCCTTCAAACAAGATTTCAGGGGTTACCTATATATCCGAGAGATGTTCCCGACGAAAATAAGCAAGATGTAAATTTTATGTTTATATCCCGAAAAAGTCTACTAAATGTGTAAAAACCTATTGGCACATCATCAGTGAGACCGTTTAACGCTTTTAAAACATTACATTTCTTTAGCATACCTTAACTGTCTAGCTGATGTACTATCATTTCCTATTTATACACAAAACTCTTTTTGATTTTCTAATGTTTTTGGATTTTGAAAATATCTATTGTTTTTGAGTTTTTGCATTTTTAATGTTTTTGCTTTTTCTGAAAGACCTATCTCCCCCTAAAAGCCAAAACAATTAAAAAGTAGACAAACCAAAGCAGTCTGCTTCTCGACATACTCTGCTTCGGTTTCTCATCAACCTAAATTACATCACCCCCTGACGTCAAAAGCTTCATACCATTCAATTTAGCAAGTATAGAAATCGTGATTTATCAAATGCTTTGGTATGTAAATCTGCCTTTTGTTCGTCAGCGTGGATTTTTTCTATTCGAATCAACTTCTTCTCGAAACAATCTCGGATGAAGTGATGTCGAATTTCTATATGTTTAGTTTTAGCGTGATGTACCGGATTTTTTTGTTATGTTGATTGCAGCCTCGTTATCAACAAAAATAGGAGAGGTAAGAAACTGCAAACCGTAATCTCGCATTTGTTACTGTATCCACAGAATCTGCGAGCAGCAGCTGCTGGCTGACACGTATTCTGCTTCACACGTTGAAAGAGCAACGATTGTTTGCTTCTTACACTGCCACGTGACCAAGCGAGGTCCAAAGAATTGGCATCCTGTAGTTGTTGATTTTGAATTGATTTTGCAGCAACCGAAGTCAGAGTCTGAATATCCTTCGAGCTTGAAATCACCATCTTTGGGATACCACAACCCCAAGCTTGGGGTTCCTTTCAGGTAGCGTTGGATCCTTTTGACGATAGATATGTGCGAGGCTCTAGGACTTGACTGATATCGGGCTGCAAGGCATGTCGCGTACATGATATCGGGTCTGGATGCAGTCAGGTACATCAGCGAACCAATCATCGAACAGAATAGCTTCTCGTCCACCTTCTCTCCG